>CBXJ02000282.1:3378219-4112931 GCA_000612645.2 Trichuris muris | reverse complement strand
ATATATATATATATATATATATATATATATATGTATATATTGAAGCAAGAGGTATTAGTAAGAAGGCGTCTCATAATTATGAATAGAGGAAATTCTAGAGGAAACTCCATTATGGAGTTTTGTCACTGTCCCGGTCGGTCGGTGGGGATGCTCGCTCTCTGCAGGACTGACTGGGCGGGCGACAGAAGTTTGACGGGTACTAGGGTAGTACCTGATAGTTGATGTCGCCAGCCCGCATGGTCTAGCAGAGGAGCTTGCTGAACCGTCGGCTGGCTGGGCAGTCGACATATTTTATATTGCACTGATGACGGCTACATGAGTAGTAGCCGAAAGCTCTGCGTTTTGAAATAAACGCTTTTATCTAACTGGTGATACCGTGTTCAAGAATTTGTCAGCAGAAATGCACCTTTCCCCGTTAAAGAGAAAAGAAGAAAAGTTTACCCTATGAAAAAGGCCAAATAGCTTGTATTCCAGCCGCGTATTTCATCCTCCCCCTTGAATTCCTTCCGGAACGGTTATCATACCTACTGATCCTTCGAATCTTGGTACTACGGAATTTAGCTGCGAGATAATGGCACGAATGAGGCTGCGCTTGTCCAATGGGGCCAACCATCTGAGTCCAGGCCATTAGATACAATAAAGGACGAAAGTAAGATGCTCTTTCTTTAAACACCTGGGAATCGCCTAGCTTAAATGAGCTAAGCAATGTGCTGGTGCGCGGAATGGGTACAAAGCAGGGAAAATATAAAATACACAGGCACACTTAAGCAGAACTACTGAACATCACATAGAACACATGCACATAGAACATAACGCCTACGGCAGAAAAGTTTGGCGCATCAGGAATCAGGCAATTTACCCACTTTCTGTAGGTGAGCGCAGATCCCCTGAAGACCAGCAAGTCCTAGGGTTTATTGAACTTGTTGGTAGCGAATCTTCTCGCCTTAAAATGTTAGGCTCCGCAGCTTCATTTAAAAACATTGTTATCGGGTGCTGTCTCTCCCTTTTCTTCGCTTCATCGAATAAATCTTGTAGCGACTTCAACGAAACCGTTATTCGTCGTTTAACCATGATGCCACGTTCCATGGATGGATAATATTTGCGCACAGCGGGCGGGATCGACAACGCGCACGAAGCAATAATGAGCAATCAGAAAAATGACAACGCCTCATTAGCATTGTGCCAGGTTTAGAGAGCGTTGTGGGCAGAAAAAGTCTTTCGCGCCCGCGCAGATGATCACGCTGCTGCACAGGCATGCAACGACACTAGTGCAACTATGCATGCCGGCCACCGGTGCGCATGTCTTTGTGAAAAGATGACGTCACTATTTCACACCGGACAAACCGCGTTGTATAGAATCTGAACGGATAACGAGGACCGTTGAGATGACATTTGTGTGTTAGACACGGCTTTCCCGTTGGTATTGTTTCAGTGTATCTGCAATTAAACAAAAAACCTCACCAGTCAACGATGGGTTAGTTTATTGGTAAAACTTGTGAGGACACTGTAACGTACTATCGGAGCTTTCGGGACACTACCTTGCCCCGTCATCGGCGTGTACAAAAAGAATTATTAGCTTGTATCAATCCAGTAATGGAGGCTTGAGTTTAAAGCCAGAAACCTTAAGGGTTTAACTTTAAACAGGCATTTAACTTTCTTCCAACGATTGTCTCTCTCCGGTCAAAACTTCCTGGCTTGACCCTGCTCTGCGTAAAACCAATGAGCAAAAAGGCAACTTGCAACATTTAGTTGTCAACACCGTCATGGACCAAATATCACAGAAATAAATCCCATCCGCCCTGTTTAAGCAGTCATTGTAATGGATGAATAGGGCTTCTTTGTACTTTCTCAATCTGAAATTCTTCTCTCTTGTCAACGTGCCAAAATAAATTTGGTCATTGAATATAGAACATCCAACCACATGTTCTACAAAGGCTGAGGATCTTTTGCATTCTTCCATAATGATGTGCGGATCTTTAGTCTGTGGTCTTCCCCTGCCGTTGGGAGTATCACCTCTTAGTCTCCTGCGGGCATTGTTTTATCTAGTGAGGCTTGCCAAATGTTGTTGAATTCGATGAGCGCTCGTATGTCCAGTTTCCCCAATGTACGCTGCTCCGCACTCACACTTCAATAAGTAAACAGTCCCTGGTCTGTTATCAGCCGGGAGTCTGGTCGTATCAGTCCTCAGAACAGCCCTGAGGTTGGAAACACTTTTAAAAAACGTCCTAATCCCAAACTGTTTGGTCACTCGGAAAATAAGTTCACTGATGCCAGGGATAAAGGTAAGATCAAAGTTAAATCCCTGTCCGGGTCTACTCTACTAACAATCTCCCCTTGTCTCCATTTTGGCAGTCTCCTTCTCATACAGTCCATAACGAGGCTTGCCGGATAATCATTTTGTGTCAAGGTCTCATCCGAAAAGCTCTAGGACTAGGGACATTCGAAAATTCAAAAATTGAACATTCTTTTCGCACTGCTTGTCTTGCAAATCAACAGCGTGGCATTAGAATTTGTTTCCGTGCGCGAAGAGAAGCTCAGGGCCTCCCTATAAGTCCAAGCGCTTTCAGAACAGTTAAAATGCTTGAAAAGAATGAAAATTGCCCCAGAGCCTTGGGGACCCATTTTTTCCCGCCATAAGTGGGAAAGCAAAAAGGACTGGCGAGATTTAGAGGCAGCTGCATTTCGCCCACTGCTATCGACGTTGCTTTATAACTTGACGATACATGGCAGATCCATTTCTGGAAATCAGTATACGTCACGGTATTTAATTAGGACGCGCAGGTTCGCTTTAAAGCAGCGCAAAATTCCCAGTTGCTCGTTGCATTTTAAACTTGCCGCTTTTCCACTTTGCTTGGCGAAATCGCACGTTGGCCGTTAAGTTTCCGGTCGATCCGGTAGGACTTGTCATCATTCTCGCGGTAGCGCAATATGGAGGATCAAAGCGTCAGCCTGACCAGCTCGGAAAGGCAATTTGAAGCGTCCGATTCGCGGGCGATGACTCCCATCGGCAGTTTGTACTCCACGAAAAATGGAAATCAGGATAGGAACCTATCCCGCTTTTTGGAGGACACCAATAAAAAGTTGAAGAAGCTGAAGGCAAATGTTCGCGAATTTCCTTTCTTTTCCTGCGCTACCTAGCCAACACCAAGGAGCACTTTTGTTGCAGAGGGCCAAACTGGGCACCCTGCTGGGTGTCTACTTGCCGACCATTCAAAATGTGTTTGGGGTAATCATGTTCATCCGCTTGCACTGGATAGTCGGCATGGCTGGCCTGTGCCACGCCTTGATTATTGTCATCCTGTGCTGCCTGGTGGTGAGCAGTGCCTAC
This sequence comes from Trichuris muris, assembly GCA_000612645.2. Lineage (NCBI taxonomy): Eukaryota > Metazoa > Nematoda > Enoplea > Trichinellida > Trichuridae > Trichuris > Trichuris muris. Next base: position 4,109,603 of record CBXJ02000282.1, on the reverse strand, counting down.
CGTGTACTCGGCCCATGCCAATTGACCAACGCTTTAGACCTTCTTTACGAGCATATCGCTGGCAGCCATCGCTACGAACGGCGTATTCGAAGGTAAGCTGTGACTGACGCCCATTTGCTACTCCTTAAAACTGTCCGGCACAGAAGGGGGACCGTACTTTGTCATTGCACGCAATTTGAGCCCCGAATTCGGCGGGGCCATAGGCGTGCTGTTCTTCCTGGCCAATGCCGTCGCCACCTCAATGTACGTAGTGGGAAACATTGAAGTCCTGCTGGTATGTATCTCTAAGGACCACCGATGCTGGAGAGGAATCGCTTTTAGACGTACGTTGCCCCTGACCTTCCCCAGTTCGGTACGGCTCTGACGAGGACGGACGCGGACATGGCCAACTCGTTTCGTATATACGCCAGCTTCCTGCTGTTCCTCATGTTTCTGGTTGTTTGCGTCGGCGTTCGATTCACTCAAATGTTCGCGCCCATCAGTCTCGCGTGCGTCGTCGTTTCCATAATAAGCGTATACATAGGAGTCTTCATCGTCGACACAAGGAACAGTCCGCAGTGAGTGTCTCACGATTTCAGCTTGCAGGATTGCCAATAGGGCGAAAGGCGCTTCGCCCAAGCGGCTCGGCGAGCTTTCAATGGAGCACCGAGGAATATGTACAGTATGGTTTTGAATTTCAAGTTCGATCGCTTCCTTTCAGAATTTGCATGATTGGCGACAAGGTTGTCAAGCGCGCCGCCTTGGGCGACAACCTTCCTTTGAACGAAACGTGCTCCAAAGCGACGAATAGTGCTCTTTGGAAGCACTTTTGCCAGTACAACAACGATACAGGCAGCTCGAAGTGCGATCTGTACTTTACGGAGAACCTGGTGCGCCTGTTGGATGCCGTACCCGGTCTGGCCAGCGACTTGTCGCTGCGTAAGTTTGTCCACTTGATCGGATGAGCTGACCAGCCGAGCCTTGTTGGCAATTTTCAGGCAACTTTAGGTCGTACTACTTGGAGGAGGGCGAGTCGGCTCCTAGCCTGAAAGGCCAAGCAGAGGTGGAAGTAGTCCAGGACATAGGCTCCAACTTTTTCGTTCTACTGGCAATTTTCTTTCCCGCCGTCACCGGCATTTTGACGGGATGCAATATGTCAGGTATGCTCGCCTACGTTAAATTTGAGAAGGCAATGGTCCGCTGGCGTCCCTTTTCGGCAGAGTTGAAACAACTAAATGTTCCTGATATTTAGGCGACCTGGAAGATCCCCAAAGGTCGCTTCCACTAGGCACCATTTCAGCCCAGTTGACCACGTCGTTCGTGTTCATCTCCTTCGTTATATTTTACGGTTGCGCCGTGGAAAGACCGCTGCTGGCCGACAAGTACGCCACTTCGAAGCCAACGCATCCTCCAGTGCGTAGCTAAGGGCATCTTGCATTCATTAGATACGGCGAAAGTCTGGGAGGCAGACTGGTTTCCGGCAAAATTGCATGGCCCACCGAATGGACAATGGTCGCCGGAGTGCTGGCCTCCACGTTTGGCGCCGGCTTGCAGTCGCTTTTCTGTAAGATGCATGCCGATGCTTACCTGCTTTGGAAACCAGTGGTTCGTTGCCCTTTCGCAGGTGCAGCTCGACTGATCCAACCGGTGGCTAAGGACGAGCTAATTCCATTCCTAAAACCGTTGGGCAAATTGAACAGTTGGAACGAGCCTTTTCGAGCTCTGCTGCTCGCCTACTTCATAGCGGAGTTGTCCATACTGATAGGGGCCGTAGACCACATAGCCCCCATAGTGGACTTCTTCTTTCTGATGTGCTACTTCTTCATCAACGTAGTGTGTACGCTGCAAACGCTGCTCAAGGCACCCAACTGGAGACCTCGGTTTCGCTTCTATCACTGGACCTTATCTCTGATTGGAGCATGTTTGTCGTTTTTCATCATGGTCGCAACCCATTGGGAATACGCAATTGCGGTCATCATTATGTGCTTCGTCATTCATCGATACATTGAATACAGAGGGTATTTATTGCCCGACGGATTCCTTCCCTTCCTGGTATTTTGACCCGCTTGCAGAGCCAAGAAGGAATGGGGCCATGGTACCCAAGGATTGGCTCTAACGGCTGCCCACTACAGTCTGCTGAAGATCGAAGACAAGGACATTCACCCGAAGAATTGGCGGTACCTTTCGCACCGTTTACATTGGCACGATCAATTTCGCTGATTGCTCGAACGCTTAAACAGGCCACAAATGCAGGTCTATCTTAAACTCGCATCGCCAACGGAGAATATGAAGGATCACACGTCGCTGCTGCTGGCAGGAATGCTCAAAGGTGGCCAAGGTCTGTTGATGGTGACGTCGTTCATCAACGTGAAGAATTTGAAGAAGAGCACCGATTCGGCGGCAATTGCGTCGAACAAAAAGGTAACAGGCGAAGCGGTGACGTTTCGGTGCCCATAAATTGAAGTTGGAAGTTTATCCGTAATGAAAAACTTGAGGACTTCGCCTTTTGCAGGCGATTAAGGAAGTGATGTCATCGCTGCAGCTTCGCGGTTTCGTTCGAGTCATACCGTGCAGCAGTCTGGCTGAGGCGTTGTGCGTCAACACGTTGGCTGCCGGCATAGGGGGTCTGAGGCCAAATACTGTGATAATGCGATGGCCAAGGCACTGGATGGATCACAAGCGGTTACAGGACGTCAGCTACTGGTCTTTCATACGTAAAAGCTACTTGTACGCGGTTCAAACGTACCGCTGAATTGTCCGCTCTGCAGACGCCATCTTCTGCGTGGCCACGTCGAATACCTGCCTGCTAATGCCCAAGGGGGAATTCCCGAAGTTGGACGACAGACTTACCGGCTACATTGACGTCTGGTGGTTCGCCCAGGACGGCGGACTGCTCATTCTGCTTCCCTGCCTGCTTCGGTATGTCCGCCTGCGAGGGAAGGTTCGCTCCCATCGTTACTAACCAACTTCCACCAGGCGCCACAGCGTTTGGCGAAAATGCGAAACACGAATTTTCGCTGTCATCGATCCCGTCGACAACGTTGACCAGGTGCAGCGGGAGCTCGAAAATTGGATGTACCAGCTTCGCGTTGAAGCCATGGTTAAAGTGGTGGTCATTTCGAACTCCGACATAGAGACCTTCACGGCCGAACGGGAAAAGGTGATTCGAGAGCGCAAAGAGCTTGCCATTCGGTTACGATTGTCCAGAACGGATCAGGCAAAGGAGGTGAGCTGTTTTGTCGAAAAAAGGGGGCAACAGTTTGCGATTTAATTTTAAAAGGCTGGCCAGTATGTGGCATTTAAATCTAACAAAGACCTCGTGATATGCATATATATATATATATATATATATATATATATATATATATATATGCGTGTGTGTGTGTGTTCAGACTATCTGAGCCTGTTCTTGTCCATTATTCCATATCTGGGCGCATGTACCTTTCGTACCAATGGCAATAATGTAACTTACAAGATTTTCATGTTGGTTTGCGGTCACTGCGTCGTACAGCAATATATATATATATATATATATATGTAGCCTATAAGAAACTTCCTGATATATATATATATATATATATATATATATATATATATACAGGCGGGCCTCGAATAGCACGAGTGATGCGTTCCGCGAAAATTGCGTTCTATGCGAAATCGTGCTATTCGAGGGGTCTTTAACATAGGAAGTATAGTGATCGGGACCACAGAGGAGCCCAAATATATAGTGCTTTTTCCAAGGAGTCAGGAAGTTTAAAGAAAGAGCTGTATTTCTGTTATACGATCCTAATCAGTCTGCCGGGAGAATGGAACAGCTTCGTTCTGGAAGTTCCATACCCAATCTACTCTCCCGGTATTGCTCTGATGCACCAGTTGTCGGAGACTTCGATGTTTAATTTCACTTCTATGAGCATGAAAAACGAATGCCAGTAAAAAAACCAGCGAAACTGTCCCCAATAATAACGTCATGTATTGGAATTCACTCATTCTGTTTTGTGAAAGAAACTGAACAATGTAGTCTGAGTAAAGCTTGATTTTGCTTCGCTTCGTATATTCGCTTGTAGACAAAGACTGCGCTGTCGACTTCTCGACCGAACTGCGTGCTGGGACCGATGTCCGGCCAGCGTTCACGGCTTTTGCCTTCAGAGCTTCAGCAGCAGAAAGCAGTTCTCCGAGTTCATTAAGAGAAAATGGTTTAAACCTGTCACCGCTGGAATCTTCCTCGTCCTCCTCCGAATCGTCTATACCTGCATTCTGCACATCACAATTAAGAAGGTCCTCCAACTTTGACTGGAGCACTTCCTTCACGACTTCAACATTTAGATTTTCTATGTTAAGCTTGCTTATTCCCACTTTTGTTATATCTTCAATAATGCCTTCTACCTGCCCGCACTCTTGGCGATAGTTATCTTCCCGATTAGGCAACAAAAATTTCAATGCAGAATGCATGGTGCTTCCACACACCTTCTGCTAAGCCTGATAAACATTGTCAATCGCGTCTCTAATACTGTACTTTTTCCAAAACTGAAAGAAGGGAACAGCATTACTGCCCTTCGCTTCTTCCACAGCCTGCTCAAACGCCTGTCTTAAATAATAAGCCTTAAAGGTCGCGAGCACTCGTTGATCCATCGGCTGGATTAGTGGCGTAGTGCATGGAGGTAAAAAAATTACCTGAACATTCTCGCTTAACTGTCAAAGGGCAATCGGATGGCTGGGAGCATTGTCTAAAATAAGCAATGCTTTGAACGCAAGCATACTTTGCTCGCAATATCTCTCCACCGCAGGGCAAACATATTTTAGAAACCAATCCTCAAAGAACGCCTTGGTCACCCACGCCTTCCTGTTCGCTCGCCAAACCACAGGAAGCGATTTTTTTCTGTAGCCTTTAAGCGCTCGTGGCACTAGAGACTTACAAACAAGCATCGGTTTCAATTTGAAGTCTCCTTCTGCGTTTCCTCCGAGTAATAGCGTAAACCGTTCTTTGCTAATCCTTTAACCAGGTTGAGTTCTTTCGTCAACAGAGAGGTAAGTTCTGGTTGGCATTATCTTCCAGAATAACGCCGTCTCATCGACATTGAATATTTGTCGATCTGTATAGCCCCCTTCTTCAATGATTCCCCTCAAAGTTATGAAAAAATACGGTATCCTTGTTCAAAGAGCTTTAATAGGCGTAGCTTTCGGAACCGTCGTGTTCCGTCGTCAGCGCAGTTGGAAAGGGTTCCTAGCCCTTTCCAACCACCAACCACCAATTCAGGATGAAAGATGGGCTTACCGCAACTCGCTTATAGAATGTATATATCAGATCATAACTACAATTTACTTACGGAGTATTTCAACCCGTTGTTGAAAGAAGCAACTTTTTATTGCGTAGCTTTCAGGAAACAACTTTTCCCGTCCTCAGCGCATACACGTAATGGCGGCCTAAAGGTGAAATGCACTGGCCGAGTAAAGTAAATAGGTTTGTTTTTGAAAAGGTCCAATCAGGAGGGGGTTGTGTAAATAAGAATGGGAAATAATTTAGGGCGTTAAACCTCGTTTGAATCGTACAGCGAAGGTTAGGGTAGGCATATCCGGTTCATCCTTAATTCAGGGAGCAACATTTTGTAGACTGGACGAGTGGGCCCCATAACTCGTCTACTTCCACTCCTTTGTCCCTGTTGATAGTTGTGTTGTAACGGATGTAAAGGGCTTCCTTTACTTTTCTTGTCCTTAATTGGTTTTCCACGCAAAAAATATTTCCATATCCGCTTCGAGTTATTTGCGTGGAAAACCAATTAAGGACAAGAAAAGTAAAGGAAGCCCTTTACATCCGTTGCAACACAACTATCAACAGGGACAAAGGAGTGGAAGTAGACGAGTTTTGGGGCCCACTCGTCCAGTCTACAAAATGTTGCTCCCTGAATTAAGGATGAACCGGATATGCCTACCCTAACCTTCGTTGTACGATTCAAACGAGGTTTAACGCCCTAAATTATTTCCCATTCTTATTTACACAAGGCCCCATCCTGATTGGACCTTTTCAAAAACAACCCTATTTACTTTACTCGGCCAGTGCGATTCACCTACGTGTATGCGCTGAGGACGGGAAAAGTTGCTTCCCGAAAGCTGCGTAAGTAATTTGTAGTTATGAGAACTAACACGCCCGTTCATAGAACAGTATCTTCTGTATATATCACATTAAATATGTATTACAAAGCGCTAAATACCAGAGAGCGGAGGATGCGAAGGCAATGCGAATACGAAACATTTTTGGTACTACGGGATGCCATCTTAAGAAGTTAAGATAAAAATACATAAGTCCGTTACAAAATGTTAGATATTTTTCTTATTACCTTGAATTTACCCTAAAAATAGCAAATCCTAAGAAAATGTAGCGCAATAAAAGGCGGGTGCAAGTCAAAACAGGAATTGCCAAACGGTGCTATAAGCTCAAAAATGCCTGGTACCTTTGCCGAAGGAAGAATAAGGAAAAAGAAGACTTCTTTCTTTTCAGAATCTTCTAGCTTGAAACTAGCCACCGTGACTATCGTGCTAACTGAAAATGTACCGTGTTATCCCAAGAAAAGGTATCAATTTGTCTCGTCGTGCTATGGGAAATCGTGCTATTCGAAGGTCGTCTTATTCCAGGCCCGCCTGTATATATATATATATATATATATATATATATATTTTTTTTTTTTTTATATATATATATATATATATATAATTATCAAAGTTTCAACACGGTATACAACCCCGTTCTAGTAGAAAGCTTTTAATTCCTCAAAAGCTTTTCCTTGCTGAGCTTTCGGGTACTGCCCTGTACCCGTCTTCAGAGCAAAACGTAAAATATGTCGACTGCCCAGCCAGTCAACGGTTCAGCAAGCCCCTCTGCTAGACCATCCGGACTGGCGACATCAACAATCAGGTGCTACCCTTGTACCCGTATCGGGGTTGTATACCGTGTTGAAACTTTGATAATTGCAAACTACACCCGTATGGAAATAACCATTTTCGTGTTGAAAAATGCATCATGGGGCACAAGGCGAAAGAACAACGGCAGAAAAAGGAAGAAACATCGGATGGTAAATACAGAGTGCATGAAAGATGGAGAAGAGCTGGAGCTGACTTTAGTGCCCGGTCGTTTAAAAGCAAGAGGAATCAACGGATGTAATGTTTTTACTGTCGTACGTTCATTTGGATTCGTGTCACTGTCCCGGTCGGTCGGTGGGGATGTTCGCTCTCTGCAGGACTGACTGGGCGGGCGACAGAGGCTTGACGGGTACAAGGGTAGTACCTGATAGTTGTTGTCGCCAGCCCGGATGGTCTAGCAGAGGGGCTTGCTGAACCGTTGACTGGCTGGGCAGTCGACATATTTTATGTTTTGCTCTGAAGACGGGTACAGGAGCAGTACCCGAAAGCTCAGCAAGGAAAAGCTTTTGAGGAATTAAAAGTTTTCTACTAGAACGGGGTTGTATACCGTGTAGAAAATTTGATAATTGCAAAATACCCCTGTATGGAAATAACCATTTTCATATATATATATATATATATATATATTTATTTATTTATCATGATAGAACGTACGGCTTGATCCCGTTGGAAGTCAACAATGTGTCTGAAAGTACTCCGAAAAACAACGCCCTACCAGCGAGTGGATTTGGCAATTATTATGGAAACGTTTCAGAACAGTAACACTTTCGTAGCTTTCGGAACTCTCTTGTTCCGTCTTCAGCGAATGCTAATAGCGACATTTATTCTGATGTTTGGGTATTTATAGGCTGAGGATCGGGGTCAGGTCGTATGGTGCAACATTTGTTTTTACTTATGAGTGCATTCCATATGTCACTGACCTCTACTCCTCTATCACGATTCAAGCAGTTGTTATTGCGAATGAAGAGGGCCTTCTTTATTTGCCTAAGGTGGAATAGGCTCTCGCGACATATTATTTTAGGTCGCAGGTCATGTGAGCATTGAGAGGAATGCTCCACGACCACGTAGGCTTTCGTGGCGTCATCCATGATCTTTCGTGGATCAAGTGTTTGTGGTCGGCCTCGTTGTCGGGTCTGAATTCCATTGAGTCTTTGTTCTTCGTTCTTGTACCTGGTTAACGCTGGCAGGTGCTCATGGAACCTGTGAAATAAAGTGTTGCCCTTTTCCCCTATGTAGGAGGCGTGGAAACTGCATTTAATTTCATAAACGACTCCGGGCCTTCCTTACCGTTCCTTGTAATGGTCCTCCAATTCTGTGAAGATTTGAAGTAAACTCGGAAGTGGTGTAGGCGGCCTAGCTGTTGTATCTTCTCGCCTATACCGTCATAATAAGGGATCGTTATTCCCTGCTCTGTTCTTTCCGAGTTTATTCCATTATTTCTGCTTTGCTGTAACCTCCTTCTGATGATAGAATTGACCAACGGTTTGGGGTAGCCATTTCGTTGGAGTGTAATCACGACGTGATTGATTTCTGATGTCAAATATTTAGAATCACATATCGTGATCGCACTGTCTATCATTCCCGCAGCAATACCCCTCTTCACCGACAAAGGGTGATGAGAGGTAAAATTGAGGTATCTGTCCGAGTGTATCGGCTTTCGATACACTCTCATCTAAAGTCTTCTCCCTTCCCTTGAAACTAAAACGTCAAGGGAAGGGATTCTGTTACTTACCTCTTTTCCATCGTTAATGTGATGACACCAGGGAAGCTGTTGCTGAGATCTCAACAGCAGATCTCAACAACAAACGGGCAGCACTTTATTTCACAGGTTCCATGAGCACCTGGCAGCGTTGACCATGTACAAGAACGCCGAACAAAGACTCAATGGAATTCAGACCCGACAACGAGGCCAACCACAAACACTTGATCCAAGAAAGATTATGGATGAAGCCAAGAAAGCATCCGCAGTCGTGGAGCATTCCTTTCAGTGCTGACATGACCTGCGTCGAAAAATAATTTTTTGATATAGCCTATTCCACCTTAGGAAAATAAAGGTGGCCCTCTTCATTCGCAATAATAACTGCTTGAATCGTGACAGCGGAGTAGAGGTCAGCGACATATGGAATGCACTCATCAGTAAAAGCAAATGTTGCACTATACGACCTGACCCCGATCCTCAGCCTATAAATACCCAAACATCAGAATAAATGTCGCTATTAGCATTCGCTGAAGACGGAACAAGAGAGTTCCGAAAGCTACGAAAGTGTTACTGTTCTGAAACGTTTCCATAATAATTGCCATCCACTTGCTGGTAGGGCGTTGTTTTTCGGAGTACTTTCAGACACGTTCTCGACTTCCAACGGGATCAAGCCGTACGTTCCATCATGACAAATAGAAGTCCCGTTACAGGACGGGTCTATGTCAGAATCCCGAATGAGGAAATCCCGAATTGACGAAATCCTGAATTGACGAAATCCTGAATTGACGAAATCCTGAACAGTCGAAATCCCGAATGGTCGAAATCCCGAAAATGGAATTACTTATGGAATGGAAGAAGACCGTTAAGATCAGGACACGGCATTCGATCTTATCGTTGACGATGGAATCACATTATCACGAAAGCTCTGAGATAAGCTCTCGTACGTTCACTTTTCGCCTGTTTCCACTAACATAACTAACCAACCAGTCACTGGTTAGGTCGTTTTGCAGCGAACAAGGATCAACAGCTGCTACAATCGTAATATCAAAACATGGTACACCGCCCCGTTACAAAGATACGAATCTTTAACGAAGAAAATTAACTTTTATCGTATTCTGCTGTCCCTTATATAAATAATTCCATTTTCGGGATTTCGACCATTCGCGATTTCGACTGTTCGGGATTTCGTCAATTCAAGATTTCGTCAATTTGGGATTACGCGATCGGGATTCCGTTGTTTCGGGATTTCCACCGTCACCGTTACAAGACATCCCGTATATATATATATATATATATATATATATATATATATATATATATTTGAACAATTTTCTTCTTTATGTACGGGGTTTGTCAAATGTAAAAACGTTTCTCACGGTTTCCCCGTTAGTACATGCGTTTATTCACAAAACGTCTAAGTAGCAAAGCTTTCGGGTCTCTTCTGGACCCGTCATCAGTGCGTAATATCCATCGGCTGCCCAGTCAATCTCAAGTTCAGCAAGCTCCTCCGCTCGACCATCCGGGTTGACGACTTCAGCTATCAGGTCTAACCTCGACCTGTCAAGCATCCTTCGTCCACCCAGTCAGTCAAGCAGTGGAGCGAGCAAGCGAATCGAATTCGTGACAGTTACACTCGCGTGATAGGTTGCGTAGAGAACTTGCGCTGAAGACGGGACCAAGGGAGGTCCCGAAAGCTACGCAAAAGAAGTAAAATATTGATAAACGGGTATTGTGCCGTTTTTTCTTACTATATATATATATATATATATATATATATATATATACTGTAGAACCTCCATAGTTGACCACCTCTATATGTTGACCACCTCCGTATGTTGTACCTTGACCACCATAGCTGAGACACTGCCTATCAACTACTACATGTTTTGACCTGCATAAGTTGACCAGCAAAATGCCGCGAACATTACAAACTGAGGTTTACTTGGTGTTATTAGTGTGCGCGCATATGTCATGACTGTGAGCGTGTTCCCCGATATGAGCATGTGTCATCACTGCATCATGTGGAACAGAAATCTTTAACATGTGGAAATCGTTAGCATGTTTGCGTTATCAAAGTGCGCCTATGTATCATCACTGCTTCTGCCATGGCAGCGAGCATCTGTTTCGACCGTTCGCATTTGTGCCCCCTTTACAGATTGGCAAAAGCAGCACTTGCCCTCTTGCTAATTCACGAGCGCTTGACTTCAGTGCGCTTTTTGGTTTTGCCGTTTTAGAGTCTCCGAGAGTATGCGCAGTACATAGCTGCTGACCTATCTGTGTTCGCTCCTGTATCTGTCAATTCCGCTGTCCGTTTACGACCCCACACCGACGTAACATTTTACCTTACTGGTGCTTTAGTTGTACTTTACTGTGTTTTGTATTTACTTTGTTTTCACCACTTATGTCTGCAGAAAGAAAGCGAAGCAGACAAAGATAGACTCTTTCTTTACATGTGCAACGATCGGGCCATAAAATGCACTGATTGTAATGCTATTTTACCACTATTTTACTTTCATTGTCTTAATACTAATTCAGTTTTTGTTCTTTTACTTTCGTACTGTTTCTTCATATACAGGGGGTCCTCATTTAACGTCAGGATGCGTTCCTGGAGAAGTGACGTTAAGCGAAAACGACGTTAAATGAAACTGACTTTATTATTATTTTGATAGGGGCTGCAGGGGATTCGTTCGCAGCCCGTGATGGCAGTGCCAAGAAAACTGAGACTTCCGGAGCTATTCCACCGTGGTCTGCGCCAGATATAAGTTACCTTTAGATATTAGCAAAATAAAAATACGTTTTATTCGGCTCTACTTTCAGCATTTCCGAGCAGCTGAAGTAGTACTGATATTACAGGCTACCAGTATAGCCCACCTTCATGCTTATCTGTGCTGCAAAAACCTTTCCAGTGTCTGCTGATGTGCATGCCTTTTTGTCCTTTTGTATATCGACGCGAATAATAAGCGGTTTGCATACGCGGACAGCGAATGGGACGCTCAGTGACCACGCAGAGGTATGGGCGCGTCCAAGTTATAGCGAATACTTAACCGGAAGAGGAGGCCGTCTGTCAGCAACCTCCGTGCCCCTGTCAGACTTTGCCAGAGGGTCTCACTGAGTAGGCGCTGACCAGGCGGATCATCCATCATACCCTGGTGGGTGCTGGGCAGTCGCATCGTCCATCATAACGATCCTATTCATTTCAAACTGACAGGTAACCGTTACTGCAGGGCAGAGTTACACTAGCCAAATGGGAGAACCTGTCAATCTTTGTGTGTACTGTATATTTCCGCCCATTCAGGAGCGACGTTATAGCGAAAACGACGCGAAGTGAAGCGACGTTAACCGAGGACCCCCTGTACATTATTACGTTCCTTCTGTAAAGTACTTGGATGGGGTTATGGCGTGTTTATCACCGAATTCAAGGGGTACCTCTGTATATTGATCACCTCTATAAGTTGACCAATTTCTTACCGCCCTTGAGTGATCAACTTATAGATATGCTGTAGGTCGCAGTGTACACAGACGAACATGACAATGTCCTAATTTACATTCTTGCCATTGGTACGAAAGGTGCCGGTGCCCAGGTATGAAGCCATGCACCAGAGCAGGCTCAGACAACCAGATTCTCTTGCCTTAGCAAGGCATCGGGTCTAATGACTTCGAATCATGGCGTGCTTGCACTTTCGAAGCGAAGATAAGGAACTACATTGCCGCTTTGCTCTTTCAGCCTCAATATGTAATCGACAATTTAGCAAGGAAAGCAGGGAGAACAAGTCAAGGTAAGCCTGCGAACACTGTTCTTGCACTCTTGCTTTCCATTGTAATTCGATCCTTGTATTCTTAATTCATGGAATTTCATAGTCGCCTAAAGTTGAAGCCGTTCTGTGCTCTCCTACAAGACCATCTCTGTTTGCTTGTCTGCTTTGGCAATTCATCTCAACAGCTCAATGTATACTCTTTAAAATTGTAACCCATCCCTTCCTAAGAAGTCACAATGAGCTACTACTCAATTAGAAGGCGGAGTAAACTTTCCACTGGTGTTCCACTTAGCTTTCTCTGTTTTAGACGAAATGTGCTCGGTCAGCCTGGAAAGCTCTTCGTCGAGTTGCGTGACCAGGTGATTTTTTGAAGCTCAAATTCATATGCGAAGCGTTCACTCAGTATAGCGGTCTTAGGTAGGGCGGAAGGTAGCTGAATAGTTGTAGACTCCATTTGCAATGCACGTTAACCTTTCATTCGTCCAAATAGATTGTGGATGATGCTGCATTGACGACGCAGTGCCCAAATGTTTACAAATCGCTCCATTCGAAGGAGCGCTGCTTTACATTTTAAATTTATTATTCTTTTCTCACCTCACGAGGCTCAACGAAGAGGCGCGAATCCTTAGTCTCAGGGCTAAACATTTCCCGTCTTTCAGCGACTGCCCCTTCAAGGGCGAAGGAGACCTGTGGCACAACGCGACCAAACATATGCGCACAGCCGTTCATCTAAATCGAGTGATCAGAGAGATTTCCTCGCTGAGCAAACTTGTGATTGTAAATATGCCGCTCTCGCCCAAGCACAGGGAGCTCATGCCCGTCTACTTGGAGCACATAGAAGCCCTGACCGACCAACTGCCTACCGTGCTGTTGGCTCGAGGTTCTGGCAAAGAGGTCATCACCATTTTTTCTTAGAAGGCATAAAACAGCCGCACTAAAATAAAACACATGTTAGTACCAACTTCGTTTCGCAATTTTCAAAGAGCGGGAACAGCAGACGCAAGTGGTTGCCGACATTGCAACGCTCCATGGAACGCATTCCGAGTGAAAACCTGCACTTATGCCATTGGAACGCCTCCACGAAGACATGCAGCCTGCAGAATCCTAAGGTGAAAAGATCTTCCGTTAGCTTTGCAAGCTTTCTGCATGCTTCGGTTCTTTTCGTACGTTCGTTCAGCCCCTCTACTCCTGTTCGCTGCCATTGTTTGCGGATGTTGTAATACGATATTTGCGAAACGCTTTGTACTTTTATTGCCAAAATGAGACGCATGTCATAATACCGAAGGACGAAATCCCGAACGATCGAAATCCTGAAAGTCGAAATTCCAAAAATGACATTATTATAAAGAAACCAGAATGACAATTCTTTAAGGCATGTATCTTCTCGAACAACACTACACTTTATAAGGCTTTATGACAAGGTCATTCATTTCCCGCCAGGCAAATGTTTGGTCGGTATAACTGGAATAATTAAGTTGGTCACATAAGCAGACGCTTCACGCATTTTCCATTAGCTTTGCGTCTTGGCGCAAACACGAACTTCATTGCTCAAAAAGCCTAAGCATAAGCCTACGTCAACCATATTATCCCCCTTTTTTTATCACGAAATCTTCTGACAATGCAATGCACGTTCTTTAAGTTCATTTCATTTACAAAAGACTTGTTTTTATAAACGTCTGCTTGCTGGTATCCCAACAATTTCATTTTCGTAATTTCGGCCGTTGTTGCAAAGAAAGCTTTTCTAAGCTGAAACTATTGACGAGAGAAAATCATGCTTTACTTTATTGACCCGGGTGCGTCTAGTCTTCGTTAGGTCGCTAATTTTTCTCCTATTGCTCCGTGCCAACATTCTGCATGACGAAATTCCGAATAGCTGCAATATTTCCATGCATTTGCACCTGTATTTCTTCCCAGTTAACTTTGAATTATTATATCTAGAGAGAAAGTATTTGTTCAAAAAATCTTTCGTAACGGGGAGATTTTCATTAGCATGTTTAGTCACAATTTCCCCGTTCAATCAAAAACCTTTTATTTTTCATCATTGGATGATGAAGAATAAAAGGTTTTCTGATTCAACAAGGAAACAGTGACTAAACATGTTAATCTAGGGAGAATGGTATACGTCAGCGATCATGCCGTATGGTTTGGTTTACCACTGAAGAAGGAAGAAAGCAGCCCCCTGAGTAACAATCATTGATAAACAAACAGTCAAAACACGGCCTCAAGTTTGTATATATATATATATATATATATATATATATATATATATATATATATATATATATATATATATATATATATACATGGTCACATCCCGTTCATCGCGACAGCACTTCCTTGTAAAATCTCGCGCTATATGAAATGGCGTTACGCGAAATATGTAAAATATAAGAAAACGAAGGTTTCGGACCAAGCGTCGTAATTCCTCATGTTATAACGGCAGAGGCAATATATGTGTTTCACTTTTCTCGCTATGACACAAATCCGTTTCCAATGGTAAACAAAGTGAGCATGGAATTGACGGAGAATGTTACTGAATGGAAAGTTTTAGTTAATAACTGAATGCACAAGCGAATAGGACAATTTACCTTGTAAGTCCAAAAGTCCCGTAATAATTTCACTCGTTCACTTTTGCCCTTTAGCCCCGATGATGTGTCGTCACGTCTGCTACCGATTATAGTGAAATTGGGCACGGCGTTGTAACGACGCTTTTCCTTGATTTGTAATTCTGTAATGGTAAATTCACATACAAGCGAAGGATGATACACACACGTGAACATATATATATATATATATAACAAATTTTCTTCTATTTAACGGGGTTGGTGCACAGATGCGAACAAATTTCTTCACGGTTTTCCCCGCTCAGTAGAACGTTTTATTACCAAACCGTATCACAATGTATAGCTTTCAGACCATCCCCTTGGTCCGTCTTCAGTGCAACTAATTTGTCAACTGCCCAGTCAGCCGATGGTCCTGCAAGCTCCTCCATTCGACCATCCGGGCTGGTGACGTCAGCCATCAGGTCTAACCTTCGACCCGTCAAGCGACTGCAATTCGCCCAGTCAGTCAACCAGAGGAGCAAGCGTCCTAACCGACCGACCAGGACAGTGACACAACACAAAATGAAAAATTGAGGCAACGGCAGTAAGTTCCCGAACCCGTCTATAGTCTCTTTAAATTACGGGTTTTGAAGTCCTTTCTTGATGGTGGCCTTCTTTCTTCCTTTTTCCCTTTCCGATGTTTCTGCCCTCGGCTGCCGTTGCCAAGGTCAGTCCGGTCCAGTCCAGTGCTTCTAAACCCCAATTCCTAAGACATACATACAGCCAGCCCTCGTTATCCGCGGTTAATTCGTCCTGGATTTTGAGCGTTACACCGCGGACAACGAATTCCGCGTTGTATAGGATGCCCTATGAAAAAGGCCAAATAGATTGTATTCCAGCCGCGTATTTCGTCCTGCCGCCTTGAATTCCTTCCCGAACCTACTGATCCTTCATATCTTGGTACTACGGCATCTAGCTGCGAGATAATGACATGAACGAAACTGCACTTGTCCAATGGGGCCAGCCATCAGAGTCCAGGCTATTAGATACAAGAAAGGACGAAAGTAAGATGCTCTTTCTTTAAACACCTAGGAATTGCTTTGCTTTAATGAGCTAAGCGATGCACTGGTGCGCGGAATGGGTACAGAGCAGGGGAAATATAAAATACATAGGCACACTTAAGCAGAAATACTGAGCATCACATAGAACAAAACGTCTACGGCAGAAACGTTTGGCTCATCAGGAATTAGGCCATTTGCTCACTTTCTGTAGGTGGGCGCAGATCCCCTGAAGACCGGCCAGTCCTAGGGTTTTTTTAACTTGTTGGTAGCGAAACTTGTCGCCTTAAAATGTTAGGATCCGCAGCTTCATTTAAAAACATTGTTATAGGGTGCTGTCTTCATGACTTTCTTTCTTCTTCTTTACGTAACGCCTGTGATAAAGATTTTATTGGGTGACTTACCCAAGCGACGTAGCTTTCGGGAGAACCGACTCCCGTTCTCAGCGTCAAATAGCCAGCGTTATATATATATATATATATATATATATATATATATATATATATATATATATATATATATATATATATATATATATATATATATATACAGTAGGCCACTGCCCCTCTGATGCAGCTTTAGCCTTGCTGTTCCGCCCAGTCTGAAGAATCGACCTGTACGCGGCGGCAGTGAAGTGAGCTCTCAGTATCCGCGGTTATTGGTTCCGGCAGAGAGGAGATCGAACGTTGTTGTATGTATCGTATGACGATAAGGAGTGCGCAAGCCTGATCTGTCCGAGTACTGAACAAGACGAAAGGAATCTGAACGAGAGGCCACGAGAGAAACAGAGCACTGTTGTAGGGAAACACAGTGTAAACTTAGGTATTAACCATCTAAAGTTAACTATGCATCTCTATGTTTGTATGAATTAGCAAACCAAAAACTAGGTTTCGTTCATTACTGTTGCGGTGCATTGAAAATGAGCTCTAGTAATACAGCGTGTATTTGCACCTTATGTTGATAGGTGAATTTAGAAACTACTAACAAAAACGATGGACAAATGGTAGTTCAGCAAAGTAAGAACGGCTTATAGAATTTTACGCCAGCTAATAAGCCGTACGAATGGAAAAAGGCATTTCGTCAAGTAGCACGATGGGATTACAGCTATACGTAGAAAAAGACCCGGGCAGCAGACATATCCAACGGCGATTCGTCAGTCTTCTTTAAAAATGACGTCATTCTTTCTCTGGGCAAACCACGTTGAGTCAAATCCGCGGATTCAGAGGGCCTACTGTATATGTACGTATATGTATGTGTATTTGAAAATCTGATGTTTTGTAACAGATCCGTTTGCCACGTTGGATTGAAAGTACGGTTTTGCCGGTTGGAGCTTTCGTTGGTGTCTGAAATGAATTGAAAACAACATTCCTTTTCGGTTTATTTCCGACATCAAGAAAAACTTCAACGGGCAAAACCATACTTCGAACCAACATATATATATATATATATATATATATATATATATGCTTTTGTTTGTATGACCTTTCGTTTATGAGAGCTACGGAATTTTAATAATAAAGTTTAAAGAACAATGGAAAGTTGTACTATCATGCTGTTGTTTAACTGTACCCTTAAGAAAGCCCAATTTTCAATATGTATATGTACGTGGTTGAAATAATCACAGGAATGGGTTTGCTGAATATGTTGGATGAATTAGGTCATATTTAGGTGGTTTCGTTTTCCATTCAGTGCGAAAGGCAATGAAGCATTAGGGCTTTCAGTTTTCTGATCCAGTGGAAATGAATACTTGCAGGTTCCTAACATTATGTTCACAGGTTGTTTCGCGTCGTTTCCCATTAGGCTTGCTTTAGCAGTGTTCAACTCAATCGGTGCTCATTAGTCCCGCGAGAATCTCTTTTCAAATGACTCATCTCCTTGTGGTGCATTTTCGTTGGCTGTTCCCGAAGGAAACGCTCTTGTAATATCGCGATCAGCTTGCGCAGCCTTAGAACTTGGAATGCACGCAGCAAAAGCGCCCGGAATTTCGTGTTCCCCTCCAGTTTGGCGGTCAGACGACCAGAAGGAGTGGCACTTGACGTCTAATCCAGCGGCCTTGGTACATTAAGGCGAAACCGCGGATTCACACCAGTATACCGTGTACTGGAACATCTAGTAGGCACTGGAACGCGCAAAACCAAAGTAAACGAGAAACGGTTTCTTCAGCCTGACGGTCGAACCGTCAATGCAATATCCTGACGCAATTCCTTTTGCCTTACGGTCGAGTCTTACTTGCAAAGCTCGAGCAGTGGATTGCCCTTGTCCTTCGGCGGCAGGTACATTTCCCTTCCGAAGAGCAGGTCTGAGACGAACATCTTCCCATAGTTCAATTGGACCCTTGAAAAGTAGGCGGACGTGAACGGAACCATGGCCATTTCAGAACATTTGCTGGTGTCCACTGCCCTACAGATAGTCTATTGTTATTATTTCCAAACAAGCGAAGCGCCGTTGCCGTTCTGTTCTGATCGTTTCCTTTTCGTGCGGTCTGTACGACGGCGTGCCCATTGCCGACCTGACAAAGGACGAGTCATCCCGATGGCAAAAGTACAGATGCGATGAGCATTGCATCCGCCGTTGGCCGCAGGCTCGTTTAAAATTCTAAGAGTATACCGAAGGGCCACTGGGCATGAGTTGCTATTTGATGACGTACGTGGGAGAGGCTTTCCTCCTAACCGCGGACAATGACCGTAATTGAAGAACAGCTTCCCAAGGAACGGATGAATGGTTGTTCATTAATAAAGACGTGTACGTTGAACGTACGTGCTCAGTGTAACGGCATTATCCAGTCGCCAATGCATAGAACGGCTAGCCAACAGTTTCGTTAGCGCACTTCGTAGGTAACCGACATTGTTCCGCCGTTGTTATGCAGATTTTGCTTCTCCAGTTTTCCAAAGCGATTTTCCGCTCTCGTTTGCCCTCAGCCAAAGTGCCGAGCGGCGAAAGTGCTCAGGCTGATTTGCATCGCTGTGCACGTTTGTTCGGCGATGCGTTAACAGATCTGTGCATCCGGCCGACAGCGCAAGGCGCGATCCACCCTACCGTAATCAAGCGAATTTTCAGTAAGATTTCTTCGAACCGCTTTCGGATTATTTGTGCGTATGAAGTTTCCCCGGACGTTGAGCCGCGGAGAGCGTGCAAGTCGGCTTTTGCTAATAGAGAAAGTGTAGGGCAGCGGAACAGATGTTGCGGACTGTAGATTATGACTAACATGAATAGTGTTGCCAGGAAACTTCGTTCAGTAGTTACTAGAGAAGTAGCTACTGGCCGAGCCTATCGAAGAATCTATGGACATGTTTCGGAAGTATTAGCGATAGGTAGGTAAGCTGCGTGAGCAATACTGAATCTCGGCAAAGCTTAGTCCTCTTCGCAGCGGAATGGCGAACCATCTGCAGACTTCATGTAATTCAACGTTTTGCACAGAAGCTACAACGTTGCTATTGCTATGTTTTACCCTTAGTCATATGCCTGAATTGTAGCGTAACGTTTGAACACCCAACTGTACTCGCCTAGCTGACATATTGCAATATAATAACTGTTAAACGTCGGATTGGTTTCGTCCGTCTCTCACACCGGAGCCTACTGACTTTCTAATAATCCATAATGAGAATTGCTGCTGTTCCAACCCTTGGAACATTGACGTTTGCTGGAATCTTGTGCGACGCATCTTGCATGCAAAGCAGTAACTTACCAGCTGAGCAGACGAGCAGAAACAGCAGCGATGTACAGTCGATCGAGTTGCGCATTCTAAGTCATAGCTTTTCAAAGATAGGGGATACGCAGAAGTGGTGTTAAGCGTTTTGTGGCACCAGTGTTGTCGCAATGGCCAACGTTCGTCCGTTCTTGCAATCGGTAACAATTAGAAAAGACTGGTTGCCCATTTAATGTTGAATTTCAAATGCTTTGATGTCGCCGATGACGCGAGAAATTTGTTATGTAGTCATCGCCCGAGTCAGCGATGATGATTAGTCATTAGAGCGACTCGGCAGTCAAGTCGTTATCTAAGCCCCCAAACCGGTTGTGATATGACTAGTATTCATGTATTTTCGCGGACCAAGTCAGTCGATCGGGTTTGTACGAGTAAAGCGGTCGTGTGCATACACAACACTGGCGACGACGATGAGATCGAGATCGATAGCGGAAGCAATGGTCGGCGCTAGTCAGTTTGAGACATTCGTGCCTGAAAAGGGGGCTTCATGGGGCCTTTACATCGAAAGATTGAACTTTCATTTCGAAGCACACGGCATCATGGACGACGCAAAGAAGAGAGCGTCTGCGGCCCTTCGACGTACGCACTAATTCGGTCAGTGATTAGTCCGAAGCTCCCGAATGAGCTGTCTTATGAGGAAATCACGGTGGCCATGAAGCAGTATTTCAATCCGGCTCCTTCGGAAATTGTGGAGCGCTTCCGTTTCTACAAGCGTGATCAGCGCCCAAATGAGAGCATCGCTGACTTTGTAGCCGAACTGCGAAGGCTCTCGGAGCATTGCAACTTTGGAAATGGATTGGATACAGCCCTGAGAGATCGTCTCGTATGTGGTATCTCAGACGAAAGTCTTCAACGAAGATTGTTGGCGGATCAGGTAGCAACGTTTGATGTAGCGCTAAGAGAAGCTCTGGCCACAGAAACTGCAAGACTACAGGCGTTGGAGATAAGGACAGGTAGCAGCTCCCAGGACGATGTTAAACAAGTATGCACGACGACGCGGAAGCAAATGCCAAACGATAACAGAACCTGTTCCGGTCAGAGATCACTGAAGGTTGATAAATGTTATCGTTGCGGAGGTGGACATGACGCCCAGGTGTGCAGATTTATTAATCAAAGTTGCCGATACTGTCAGAAGATGGGTCATATAGAGCGAGTTTGCCGGAAGAAAATTCGACAGCGCAAACTGGACCAACGGAAGACTCGTCATTGCAGAAGGAAGACTCCCGATCGCGTTCAGTCGCATGCACTGACAGAGCAGCATGAAGCGCTACGCTCCAGGCGAAGCCCAGACCCGTACGTCCTAAATACTCTGACTGCACTGGCGAAGAATCCCATAGTGGCTAAGGTCTTAGTCAATGGTAAGCCGCTGACCATGGAGGTTGACTCGGGATTAATGAACGCGTTTTTTATAAATTGAAACTTCAAAATGTCAAACAGACTTATTGTACAAAGATACTACGTACATGGTCAAAGCAGCAACTCAACGTAAAAGGTCAAGTAGAAGTTGAAGTTCAGTTTAGTAGTCGCAAGTGCAGACTACCGTTGCTGATTGTGGATGGATTAGGAGCAAGTCTCCTTGGGCGTGACTGGTTTGAAGCCTTAGGGATCTCCGTATTAGGAATTCATCAAGTAAGCGGAAGACGTTTTGATTCAGTGCTTTTGCGTTACGCGGCAGTTTTTGATGACGATACCAATGCCTACAGTGGGCCTCCAGTGAGCATCGAATTAGAAAAGAATGCTACTCCGAAATTTCTCAAATGCCGTCCTGTTCCTTTTGCTATTCGCTCGAAACTGAACGATGCCTTAGAAAATCTAGTGAAGCAAGGTATCTTGAAGCCAGTGCGATATTCAAAGTGGGCTACGCCTATAGTTCCCGTTCTGAAACGAAATGCCGAGCTGCGGATCTGCGGTGATTATAGGTCTACTGTCAATTTAGCAACAAAAAAGGACTCGTATCCCTTACCAACGGTGACGGAGCTACTAGCTACCCTAGCAGGCGGTGTCTTGTTCAGCAAACTAGACCTGTCCCAAGCGTACCAACAGTTGAAGGTGGACGAGCAAACCGCAGAGTTACTGACTCTAAATACACCGAAAGGCCTACTACAGATGACACGTTTACCATTTGGCATAGATGTTGCGCCAAGCATTTTCCAGAGATTCATGGATACATGCCTAGCTGGGTTGGACGGTGTAAAAGCTTACCTGGACGACGTATTAATCATGGGACGATCTGAAGCTGAACACTGGGAACGGGTAAAAGCAGTACTTGAGCGTCTGGACAAAGCTGGTGTCCGGCTCAAACGTGACAAATGCTTCTTTGGCGTCGACGAGGTAGAATACTTAGGCTTTCGAATAGACAAACAGGGATTGCACCCTACGGCAGAGAAAGTTGAAGCCATTCAGAAAGCTCCGAGCCCCAGAAGCAAGACAGAATTACAGGCATTCTTAGGCCTCTTGAACTTTTACAGTTCCTTCATTCCGGGTAAAGCACATGTGCTAGAGCCACTACATCGATTATTAGACACGAAAACGGCCTTTACCTGGAAGAAAACACATGAGCAGGCTTTCAAGCGCGCGAAGGAATTGCTACAGTCTTCAAGCGTTCTCATCCATTATGATCCAAAAATGAAGCTGACAGTAACTTGTGATGCATCGCCATATGGCGTTGGTGCTGTACTGAGTCAGACACAATCTGAAGGTAAGGAGGCACCAGTTGCATATGCTTCAAGGACACTCGAAGACGGAAAGAAACTATGCACAGATAGATAAGGAGGCACTTGCCATTATCTATGCTGTTAAAAAGTTCCACCAATACCTATATGGTCGTTTCTTTACAATAGTTACGGATCATAAACCGCTTTTGGGGTTGTTCCATCCCCATAAGGCACTACCACAGGTGATGTCTCCAAGAATGTTGCGCTGGAGTCTGATGCTCGCAGCGTACGATTATGAGTTGCTCTACAGACCGGGTGCGAGGCTAGCAAACGCAGATGGGTTAAGCAGATTGCCAATGCCCAGTGCTGACAAAGAGATTCCTCCTCCAGGAGACATACTTTTCCTCGAAACGGACGTGGAGACACCTGTTGACGCCAGAACGATAGAAAGGCTGACGAGGCACGACAGAATACTCGCGCGAGTACTGCATTGGGCCTTGTGCGGATGGCCAGTGGCAAAGCAGCCAGAGGAATTTCGATCGTTCATCCAGCGAAAATCGGAAATTTCAGTACATCGGAACTGCTTGCTATGGGGAAGCCGTGTCATTATTCCGGAAAAGGCAAGAAGTAGGGTTCTCAGACTGTTACATGAAGCTCATCCGGGCATAGTGCGCATGAAGGCGCTAGCCCGTAGCTACGTATGGTGGCCACGATTGGAGGATGACATTGAACATATGGTTAAAGAGTGCAGTGCTTGTCAGGAAGCACAAAGCGCGCCAAACAGAGCCCCAGTGAATCCGTGGGAGAGAACTGA
This sequence comes from Trichuris muris, assembly GCA_000612645.2. Classification (NCBI taxonomy): domain Eukaryota; kingdom Metazoa; phylum Nematoda; class Enoplea; order Trichinellida; family Trichuridae; genus Trichuris; species Trichuris muris. The sequence continues at coordinate 4,086,486 of CBXJ02000282.1, read as the reverse complement.
AAATCCCTGGTCGCGTTTGCATTTGGATTTTGCTGGGCCGTTTCAAGGACAAGTTTTCCTGATTGTTATCGATTCTTACTCCAAATGGCTGGACGTCTCACCGGTCAGAACAACTTCTGCGAAGGCTGTAATCGATAAATTAGCATCCTTGTTTGCAACCCACGGTTTACCAGACGTCATTGTAACGGACAACGGTACTGCGTTCACGGCTGCGGAATTCAAAGAATTTGCGAAGGCGAATACGATTCGACATGTCACCGTAGCACCCTACCATCCGTCCTCGAACGGACAAGCAGAACGCGTGGTACAAACTGTGAAGCAGTCCCTCAGAAAGATCATACACGGAAGCTGGACCCTAAGACTTGCCCGCTTCTTGCTCAATCAGCATCTCACTCCGCACACGGCAACAGGGATCAGCCCAGCAGAGGTACTGATGTCCCGGAGGCCTACATCGTTATTGGACAACCTTCATCCTGATTCTGCATGGACTAGAAGATGTCGTCAGGATGAAGTGGAGCGAAACATAATAAATGCGGAGGGAACTAGACGATTCGCCGTGGGTGATCCGGTATACATGAGGAATTACAAGGATGGTCAAAAATGGATTCCCGCATTCATCACTGGCATAACAGGACCTCGGTCCTATACGCTAAGCACTTCGGAAGGTGAGCCTGAACGCAGACATATCGATCAGGTCAGAAGCCGCACCCTAAGTACCCATGGCGATGCGCCCAACAAGGAAGTGGACGACACGGAGACTCAAAACGGCGGAGCACAACGGAACAAAGACAATCGTCCTGCGGAGACCCCGACGAGCAGCACACCAACCAAGCCGTTTATTCCCACAAGCATCAGCGGAGAACGGCCAAAACGTCAGCGAACTAAACCAAGATATCTAAACGATTACGTTTAGCTGGGGGAAAGAGGTGTTATGTAGTCATCGCCCGAGTCAGCGATGATGATTAGTCATTAGAGCGACTCGGCAGTCAAGTCGTTATCTAAGCCCCCAAACCGGTTGTGATATGACTAGTATTCATGTATTTTCGCGGACCAAGTCAGTCGATCGGGTTTGTACGAGTAAAGCGGTCGTGTGCATACACAACAAAATTTATTAATGAAACTTGTTCTCCGTCGTATTAATTGAGAAGACCGTGCTGTGCTTTCATCCAGCGAAATTGAGCGGCTCATTTACTTGCGTTTGAGGTCCAATTGGCGTCTGCCGTCTGGGGCACTGCTCATAATTTTGGAAGCGTCATACCCTGAAGACGTAGAGAGATCGATGGGTCCGTAAAAACGTTGACGAGCCTGAAACACTCGTCCGTTTTTTTAGCTTTTCAACACGTGGACTGAAAGTCTCGCAGTAAGTAGCAGTTAGTAGTTGAATTGCTTATGGAGCACACAATCCTGGTAAGTTGGGAGTGGGGTGGAAATGGATTATGCTTGTACTCCATTGACGACAGCTCCATTGATATAAATGCATGATCAGAACGGCTCGTTCTTCCATGAAGTTGTTTTATTTCCGCTGTTAATACTTTGCAGATTTCATTGTTGCTTCAAGTGGCAACGTAAGGTGTGTAACAATTGATGGATGAGCAGTTAGGAAAACGTGCAGTGCTCTCGCGCTTTCCTAATCAGTTGCTCATCGGTCAGTTGATCGAACTTTTGTTATGCGACTGCGCACCCACTAAGTGTTCGTGATGGTGTCAAGTAGCTTCATGAAGAAGTTTCGTAAAACCTGTTGGTTTCGCAGCAAAGGTCCATTGTCTGCTACAGTGTACTTATTAACAAATTGGTGGTTGACAATCGGACGAATTTGGACGTATAGGTGCTAGAGAAATGGGTTTCTCATATCGCCAAACTGCTTACACGTTTTTCGACTTCCACATTAGGAGTGCAGTTTGTTATAGTGAGAAAATAAGCATTTTACAAAGCAGACAGCATTATCACGGCGAAAGAGAAGGCACGAGGCATTATCCGTTGCAAGCTCAATACTAATAGTGTTTGGTAAGAATGCTTCAGGTTTTGGTTCTCTACCGCAGTCTGTGTACCTGTGTTCGTGGCAAATTATAATCATCGAACTAAGAGCCTGTGCTCTTCTGCCAACGAGATGCGCGTCCATTAATTGCTTTTCGCGTAGAGTGCTGGAATCCATGAATTTTTGAAGGTTTTTCTGTATCCGGATCATTGCGTGCCCCCGCCCCCCCAACTTTAAGGAAGTGATTCAATGCCAGGGAAGGTTGTAGTCATGAAAGCATCCGACAAATATGACGGACGAGATTGAGCTGGTTTCTCAATCGCTACAATTTCCGCGGAGTGATTTGTGCTACTTGCTGTTTGACGTTGTCCAGTTGAAGTTGTGGTCCACTTCAGCAATGTTGGACGAACGGGCTTCAACTTTTTGATTGTCTTCGTCAGTTCCCTGATACAGTACTACTCTGTTGTGACGGTTCCGCCAACTTTCAAAATATTTTGATGATCAGGAACTATTGTTAAAGACATCAAACAATGGCCGCAACCTTTCTTGGTGCGTTGTCGGTTAGAGTAGCGTTCTGGTGGTTTCACTCAGTTCAGCCGCAGGAAGGTGCGTTCTTAGTTTGCCTGTAAAATCTATTCCGCATTGGGCAAGAAGTGGGCTTTGTAGCGGAGAGGGAGCACAGAGAGGTCTGAGGAATGGCCGATTCATGCGGTAGGCGGTCAAATTCGTCCACTACCCATTTGTCAGGCTTTGTCGACATTCCATTTTGACGAAGATGCTTAATCGCAGTTGCGCAAATAGCTTCTTCTGGTATTTGTCATGTTGCTTAGCCTTTGGCGTCGTATTTCAGCAGTGGCCTATTAGCGGTTGTTCGTCAATCTTACGAGGATCCCTATCTTCAACCTACCTCTCCGTCAAGAAATTTTCGAAACAAAATTTCAGCAGCACGTTCGTTGGCTGTGTATCCCCGGAAATGGTCCGCTGATATTGCTATCGGTTCTCACGGCCTTGCGACATAATTCGAACTCTCCGGTTTCTTACATTCCAGTTTTGGTGCCAAAACTCCGCAGTGGAGGCTCCTCGTAACGAATCTAACAGCTTAGGTAGATTGCACAAACTGCAGCTTCGCAACAGTTTCCTACTTGAACATCAACGGGAAAACGATGACTCCCCCGTAGGGAAGGAAACGTACAGTGGCTAAATTCAGAAAAGAGTTTAAATACTTAATATACAATAATAAAAATTATTCATATTGTTTGTGCCGTTTAAAACTACGCGAATCGTAACAGGTACCGCAGCGCGTACATAAAATGCAGTAGTTAATGTGACGGGCTACCTGTTTTTTATTTTGCGTCTGGGCGTATGCTGAGATATGTCTCATGAAAAATGGTGTGGTTTCACTCAGCCGCGCTAGTTGGGCAATGTGACACCGTTAGGATGCATGGAATATCCACAAGGTGTTTCTGTAGTGGAATGCGAAGCGTTGCAATCACGGTAGGCTTGGTTGGGAGATGTGCCATGCAGTTAACAAGAATGGGGCGTAAAATCAGTTTGACGGTGACGATATTTTGATTCGTTGCTAATATGCAAATATGTGAATAGTCAAACACGTTTCCACCAAGCCGTTGCAGAAGCAGAGACGGACTACAGATGTGAAGGCACCTCCTTCGTACTTGTGTACCACTAGACGGAATATATTATAAATAGTACGTTCAATAATAATTTTGCCATTCTTGTGAATAAGAAATTTCTTGCATTTATTTGGAAACCCCACATAATAATTCGTCTAGCAAGAAGGCAAACGAATATAGGCAGTAGATTAGTGGCTTTGGAAAATATTCCTTTGCGATCACGCCATAGTCAGTTGATTTCAGGAGCGTATAATAAAGAACTGCATTTCTCAATGTATGATCACTTTCTCGACTGCGAACAAAACGTCTTTCCGGCTTGTAAAACCCATATTGAATGCAGAGACTCGTAGCGACGTTTCATGTTAGATCATCAGCGGGAAAAGATTAGTGCACCGGATCTTTCATATCAATTAGCATATCGTACGCAAAAATTCACTTGTACGGCGTATGGTCGATCTTGGAGGAATCGTTGCGCTCCCTACGAATATCCCTTGTCTGCGGTAATTACCAAAGGAGTATTGTTCATCCTTTTACGGAGAACGTGAAATGTTATGTTTTATGCTTTCCCTTAACGCTTTGTACTCCTAGAATGTTGGCATTCGTATCTGCGATGTGGTCACCGGGAAACTTCCGACTTGAGTGGCAATTGAATCTATAATATTTCCTATTTTTAGCAGCGAACGACTATTATGAGCTTTTTCCTTCAGAACTTTCCCGCGAACGCTTGCCGCTTCGCTGTTGCCGTTACGAAAGGCCTTCGGTCTACGTCATGTTCAGACTTCTCTTGTCAGTAGCGGCCATTGTAGTCTTCACCTTTCCGTACATTTCATCTGTTGACCGAACTTTGTTGCCAATGTTTTAAGAGAATATCTGCTCCGTTGTGGAAACTTGACGAGCGATCTTGCGCGCCGTAATTATTTTCCAGCTCGTTCGAATCTTAGTTTTCTCATTTGCATAAAACTTGAATTAATTTGCTCTTAAAATTAAGTAAGCATAAGTTTCCATTGCGTTTCATGCGAAGGTTTGACGTTGTTCCACTTTACAAACTGCTTGACGCGCTCTTGCGCTTCCCTGCTTTTAAGTAGCTAATGAAGACGCAGCTGGATTATTGGCACCTTTGGTGAATTCGGTTGCGCATTATTGCGAGCCGTCAGGATGTGTGCGTTGTTTATTCATGCCTTGGGCAGGACGCGACGACGTTCGTTGACCTCAGTATGTTAAGTCCGTTTGTTACTTGTAATAAGGACGGATAGAGTAAATAGGTACACGGATATTGCAATTTGTAACGATATGGCCATTCCAATGGAATGACTAATTCTACATTCAGTCTTATCCAGTGCTTGAAGCTGAAAATCCGCCGCAACGTTCTTTCCTCAAATATTCTCAATGCTAAGTCGCTCGTTATCTTGAAACGTGCAACTGTTGCTATAACAGTCTTTGGCATTATTTTGTTGCGTAGTAGCATTTTATTCTTTATTAAATTAGTACGACGCACATCATCAATGTAAGCCGGTTCGCTTGTTTGAAATTATTGCAAGTGAAAGTGTGCTTTCAGAACTTTCATTCTTTCTCTCTGGAGTAACAGTGGGAAATAACGCACATGTGCTAATGGGCATACGTAGATAATTAGCATTGTAAATAAAGTGCAATGAGAGCACGATGCGATAGTGGAAGAGACTTTCGTTCAACAAGCAACGGAATGCACAGTTCAAGCATGAAAGGGATAGACAGCACGGCCTCTAATGTGTCTTAGGAAAGGGAATGTCCATCTGAGAGAACCCATCGAGAAGGCATATCAAAAAGTAAATTCCAATATCTGCGTTGCAAGGCTGACAGCGACCACGTGGGGAATGCTACGCGAGGAGCAACGCACGCTCCAACGAGTGGCACGACGCTTAAAGAACGGAACATATTGACAATGAGGAAAGCAAAGCGGCTATCGTCTCTATACAGTGGCAGCGCCGGCATACAGCTGCTACACCTTTTTCCTCTCTCGTATAACGAAGGAGGAAAAAAATGTAGCGACTGGATGCCGGCGTTGTCACTGTACAGGGACGATAGCCGCTTTGCTTTCCACATTGTCAATATGTTCCGTGCTTTCAGCATCGTGCTACTCGTGAATTGCCGAACGAGCCATAGTTATCCAGGGGAAATGAAAGCGCAAGAAGTTTGTCGGTTGTTTCGAATTGTCATGCATTTTTGTCTAACCGTATTTTCTCGTATTGTTAGACTTTGGGTCGTGAATTGCACTGATAAGAAACATTTATTGCTTAAACGTTTGTTCGATTATGTAGGGCACATATTAACACAAGTTATGCAGTGAAAGTTTGATTAACCGGACTCGATTATCCGGATTAACGAAGAAGAACACTTGAACTACAGTACGATGGGATGATGTCCAAGTTGTAGCGCCAGCACCTTCCCGAAAGAACTCTGCTTCCTTGTACAATACGCAAGTTGGAGGTGCTGGTGCTTTTTAAGGCTAAGAATCTCAACCCGAACAAAACGCTTCAATCACGTAGCTGCAAATAAGCTTAAAGAACAAATGAGCAGTGGCTGGCTGTTGCTCAATGGTTCCATCTGACCAGACGTTTGCAAACATTAGAACTTTATGTAGTCGATCAGCGTAGAGCGCTTGTAATAAACCGTTTTCCACCGACCACAGCGAATTGATGTCGTCGGCTTTGAACACAAGTTGAATGAGTGATCTGCTTGAAAATTGCGTAACCAAAACTGCTACTGCACTTGTAGGCCATTGTTATTTCAAATGGCAACCACAAAATGAAACACATGGAAAAGGTTAGCCGCCCTTACAATGCCCATCAGTGACTTATAAGTTTGTGAAGATCACGCCTTCCTGTACACCACTTTGTACCATCTAATCGCGCAGCACTCAGTAGGTAAATAACATTACAATAGCATATAGCATACACGTCAAGACGCAATGCTAGAACCTAGATTAGGCAAAATGTTTCTGGGCACCATGTGTCGTAATGAATGAATGAGGGAAACGTTTTCCATTTCTGCTTTGCATTAGTTATCCATAATTAAGCGTACGATCAAGGAAACCACTTTCCTGTAAAGCATCATACAGCCACTACTTATTCTTTTGACTCCTCCAATTTCATAAATTTCCCCATCCAAAAATGTGTCTTGCTATAGTCGACCACAAATTTTTTATTCACGCTCATAGTGTTTCAGTCCCAACAATTGACCATGTGGTGTTGGAATCGCGTGCTGTGGTCAGCCTCTACGTTCTGCAGGCATCAGCCGTTCGATCGGTTCGCTTGACAGTGTACAGCGCATCTTCTATTTGTGTAGAGCAAGAGAAGGTGGAAACGTTCCAGTGCGACATGTCTGTACTCAAGATGAGAATTAAAGGAGTCTTCATTTGGGCAGGTTGCTACGAGGTGAAGAAACTTACTCGCGCATGGTTTCCAATGCAGCTGCTTCTCCTCATAGTACAAATGTGAGTCCGGTCGCCTTCACCTCAGGGCCTATGCACCCGCCTATCTACAACCAATAGCATCTTACGTGGCACAATTCAAGGTATGCTGGGGAGAACGAAGTCGAATTGTGTTCAGCCGAATGTTTGGAAGCGAAGACGATTTCCATTATGATCACAGAGTGGTCTTGATATGTTCATCATGCAAAGCGATTTGTGAGGTGAAAGGAGTAACCAACATAATAACATTAACATCTGAAGAGCGCACGCATTTTAGTACAATCCAAAGTATAAGAATTTCTCTTGTTCACCTGACTTGAGCAATGCTAACAGTTGAGACTATATTGGATGGTTCTGTGGAAGAGGAAGTCGCGCTAATTCGTGCATGCTGCTTTATTCTTTTTTACTTCTCATCAACGTTATGAACTCATTCGTACAACAAGTTTCCGCCCAATAAATTTAAGCTGAAGTAGTTTCGATTGTTACTTCGAGTCGGCGTTAAGGAGCGAGCAGGTTCAGCTTGCATGGCCTATCTTCCTTGCTAACTTACAAATTCCAATAGAAACGAAGATCTAGTCTCCAATAGTTGAGTTTAGAATGCATTATCATGTCATTGTTATTTCTTGCTAACATAAACGGTACTGATACTTCTTCTATTCAGACTAAGCGTGTAGGGGCGTCGTTCTCTTTGAAGTCCATTGCAAGCGGGGGTTGATTGCGCAGTTGGAAAAGAGGAAAAATATGAAAACTAGAATGGGGATCTACATGGTAAGCGAGAAGATGAAGCACGATAATAGGACTCGCATGTACGAGAGATCAAGGTGCCGTCACCGATTGGCCGTGAGGTCACTACAAGCGGGTAGATCTTTCTGCATAGCCTTTGGAGCTAACTGCTCCGCAGTCAGCGCAGCAAAGTATGGGAGATGTTACTATTGCGGCGTCTCCCAGTGCAAACGCCGCTTACAAAGTTGAACAGAAACTCTCAGAGCAACCGTTCCCGTTTATTCGCAAGCACACACATACGCACATCTACATCGAAAGCAGTAGTCTCTCTGATCGTGAAGCATAAATGAGCGTCAGGTTCTTGACTGCCCATTCTGGTTGGAACAGTTACTAATCAGGTTCTGTCCAGAGTTTTCGAGTTTACAGCACTACGGACGAAGTGTTAAGCGTATGCTGTAGATTTCGTTTTCTGTTATTTAACGCGAGTCATTTGAAGTGTGCGCGTTGCTGCAGCACTCACCGTTTCATTATCAAAGCGATCAGACCACTATATATAATTCATTGAATATTCAGTACAACCTAAACATCATCTTAAGTACAGTATACGCGGGTGAATTGTTCTGTTTTATTTTCGTTTCGTTTTACTGTTTCACCATTTCTTCTTTGAAGGCTACTACACCACTTATGTCCTACGGAATAGGACCAATCGTATACTTAGAAGGCCTCCGCTACAAGGCCTTCATGGATATGTCTAATAAGTGGAGTAAGTAGTTCTGCGCGTGCAGTTTCGCGAATTTGTTTATTGGGAAAGCAGCCAGCATAATAATAAGAATAATGATAGTTAATTAATTTTCTTTCCGATATTTTAAAAAGTGTCGAATACTGGAAGAAGCAAAAATTTTTATTTGCCGTATGTATTCACTTAGTCCTGGCATGCCATTCCACATAACCCTTCCATTGAATATTCCACGTTGCTATTGCAGCCGACGGAGAGGTGCTGGCCAAAAGGGAAAAAGACGGCAAAACTCTTTATTACGTCCATTATTTGAACTGTAAGTATGACATTTATGCTTGCAACGTATTCGAAAGGCCTTTTTAGGCAATCGTCGATTAGACGAATGGATTCCGGAGGAGAAGATTGATTTCAGTTCATGCCAATCGAAAAAGGGCACGCGGGCTTCCTCGTATGTTGACAAGGTAATATTAGAATGTTGTTTGAGGATATCGACACCGGTTCCGTTCTGCATCGTAGTTAAGAAGTGGAAACAGAGGATTGCTCATAAAGAATAAAGGTCAAGTTCAGGACAGTCAGGAACTTAGCTCGGCCGCTCCCAGAGGCAGCGGATCTTTGAACTTGCGGGATGACGACGACATTGTAACTCGGGTAAGAAATATAGAAGAGGTGGAACTTGGCAGGCACAGAATTAAGCCTTGGTATTTCTCCCCTTACCCGGAAGTAAATTTCTTTATGCTAATTTGCTTTCGACTCATAAAGTTGCTTTGCAGGAATTCACGCTGCTTCCTCGTATTTACCTCTGCGAATTCTGCCTAAAGTACTTAAGCTCGGATACCATGCTAAGAAGCCATTTGGTACGTTTCTCGTTGTACTTTGAGTATGAATGGGACTAAGCTAGCTGTCAAGGCGTGGGTGTTTGTGCTTTAACTAAACATTGAAAATATGAAAATGGTATGTTTTCATTCTGAGTTGTCTGATTTTCAGCGAAAATGCCCCTTCCGATACCCGCCAGGAAGAGAAATTTATAGAAAGGACAGATTGTCTGTCTTCGAAATGGATGGCAAAAAGCAGAAGGTTTGTTTTCCTTTTTGATTTCTATTTTTGATGTTTATTTCTCCCCTTAGGTTTATTCGCAGAACTTATGCTTGTTGGCCAAACTTTTCTTGGACCACAAATACTTGTACTACGATACGGAGCCCTTCTTATTTTACGTATTCACCGAGTATGACAGCTACGGTTGCCATACTGTTGGTTACTTCTCGAAGGTAATTGTAAAGCTGGTATCGTAGTTGCCTTCGGTCGGTGAATCTGTTCAGTGCAGGAAAAGAAATCAGCCGAGGATTACAATGTTGCGTGCATTCTTGTGCTGCCGCCTTACCAACGCAAAGGCTACGGAAATTTAATGATTCAATTCAGTAGGTGCCTCGTCTTGTTTGTTCTGCATCCTTGTTTTCCTTTTAAACAGGTTACGAACTCTCGAAGATGGAAGGCAAAATCGGCACTCCTGAAAAACCGCTATCGGACTTGGGCCTCCTTTCCTACAGGAGCTATTGGAGTCAAGCCATTTTGGAAATACTAGTCGACTTGCTTGAAAAGGAAAACGAAGACAAGCCACAAATAAGCGTCATGTGCTCGTTCTGATTGCTTTTGCATTCTATATTCCATCGACAAATGTTTCAGGGACATTAGCAAGAGGACGTGCATCAAGAAGGAAGACGTCCTGGCAGCGCTGCAGCAGCTCAACGTCATACATTATTACAAATCTGAGCACATAATTGTGATTGATAAGGAGAAGATTGAAACCGTTCAGTATTGAAACATGACGTTACGTTGACAATTTCTGCAAGGCTATCGGTTTTTCAGGCGCTGGCGATCTCAGGGCAAGGTACGAATTGATCCGTCCTGCATTCAATGGAAACCGACCGATTGGACAAAAATTCGTTGAGCAAGAAGAAGTCTCACTCATCGGTTCTTTCAAAGTGCGATTTCTTATCATATTAATTACGTCTCGTAAACGTAGGATGTTATTTTTTGTAATGCCGATGACGCGAACAAACCATTCGACGGCATAGCAAGATTCCCTGAACTTACATTGCGCGATTTTCGTTATGTTATTTTTATCAGATGCCAATCCAGGTAGCGTTATCCAGTCATCGGGTACACCTAATTGTAGGCAACCGTAGTTTCGCTATTTCTTGCTCTTCACCAGTGATTAACTTCTTGTCTTTTCGAAACTTGGTGGTATTTGACTTCCACCTTTTTAAGCTTGCCTAGCTGAACTTATAGTAAAGATTATCACTCGAAATGAGAGTCATGTCAGTGTATACACTTTTGCTGATGATTTGTGGTCCGTTGATTCCATACGTCAGCATGGAACTCCGTACTTCCTGATGCGACAAATTCTTCGAAGGCCTTTTCTGGATCATTGTGTTTGATGGGGACTTGCTGTAACGTTTTGTAAGTAAACAAAATGTCACATTGATTTTGCAACAGGACGCTGGCGACTGGATGCTCTCCAGGCTTACCACAATCAGGATGATGATCTATGTTTGTGAGTTCGTATAAGGATACGATGTCGTCATCGAATCCCACGACGTCGATTAAAGTTATGGGTCGTGTTGTGTTTCCTTATTTTAGTCGGCGTGTAGGCGTATATGCGTGAATAAGTACGTAAAAGCATTCATGCGATCGCTGTCCACGTGCAAGTTACCCCTGTTTTGTAGATTGTAAGCAGTAGACAGAGTGTCCACGTTAAGTGATGGAAACTTACGTGACAAAAGTAGCAAGCGTGGGAGTAGCGAACTTCCTCCTCCTCTCTCGTGGGTGAGGAACTCCAAAGGTGGACTAGAAGCATTAGGTGGATTAGACGATTTTCATTGATTCTTTAATCTTAATAGCTATTTGAGAGCACCAACGAATTAAATGCTATTTACTCGGCTGCGGTTTACCATTTAAGGAGGAAATCTAGGCGACTTGCATTCCTTCATCATTTGATGAGTTTTCTGCGTTGCATTTTATACGCTAAATTTATAGGCTCACCACCTCATCCGGATTTGGCGAAATCGTCGCAGCTTCGCAGCGCTCTTTTGGAATGATTTAATAATTTTCCATTGACATTTCCGTTTGTTAGTGTTCTTCAAAATGTTGGGTTGAGATCGTATACCCGCATTAGCAACGAACGAAAGTGTGGTTCTTTTCTTGCGACTATGTTCTTATTGTGACCAACTATTTTGCGTCAAGGCCGCGTTCTTGGTGGCTGGTAAACTAAACGAATGGAGGGAATGCCATGAAAATTCGTAGTTGACGGGAAAAGTGATCTTCGCTTATCAGAACGTCCGCGTAGTTAACGCGGCATATTAAACTATTCGGCGTTTCAGCGATAAGGATCACTTTGAACGAGTTGTCATGGAAAATGATCATAAACAAAAGACTGGACATAGCAGCGAAAGTAGAGTGCCTAACGAATTAAACAACGGAACTCTCTTTTAGACAAAATGACGACACAACTTAGAGGAGGGACTCGCGATTTGTCGGCAGCATCGTTTCTGCGGCAGACCATGCGGCGACTAATTATGCCGCGCCAGGTCTTTCATGCTCAGAGAAAAACATTTATCAGATAGCTTGCAGATATCTTTTATCAATTAAGCTAATTTCGGCAACCGGGTGCCCCGTGAGTCAACTGATGCGCAGGCATAGTAGCGTTCGCAGATTAACCTTTCCTTGTTTACACATTACCAGAAGGATTATGCTCGATCAGTTCGTTACTTGTGAGGATGATTGTTTTTTTATAATAATCGAAAGCCATCGGAGGTATACTTAAATAAACATTGCGCTCACTATCATTTGTCAAAACCTTTCTCCGAACTGGGGAAGATCATGAGCATTGTTTGGTTGATAGCGGAAGCACTAGGGTGTACGGTTTCCGTCAACAGGTACAGGTGATGACACCTTCTGCTGTGAAGAACCTGTTGTATGTCCTCACCTCTAAAGATCCATGATGAAGCAGCATCATTTTGCGTCAAACAATTTGCCTTTGTGTAGGAGATTATTATTAAATAATTGTTCTGTTAATGTGACACTCGGCCATGCTGTTTGTTTTCTGACTAACGTGCTTGTTAGCGTGGTTAACCTAGCATCAGCGGGTCCCGCTAATGGGAAACTCTAATGCTCAGCGTTACCCATGGTCAACCTTATGTTCAAAATTATGTAGCGTGGATTTTGTATTCATCAGGGTCACTCTTGCATATGTTGACTATAGAAAGCGGAAATGATCTGCCCAGTTTGGTTATATTAATAATAAAGGAGCTTGACGCAAGACCAGGATCAAGCGAAATCTGGTCCCTACGAAGTCTGCTTAAATCCATGTTTCTACTAGCGCCTTCAATTAGTTATATCATGAGCTCGCATTCGTCCTGGTAGGAATTAAACTTTTAAGGAAGAACATTACTAATGTGCGTGGAAGGTAGTTTGCATTTCTGAACATCGATTCCGTTTTTGCAGGGTACCCAGCGTATGATTCCTGTGAAATTACTACTAGATATTAGGTGTACTAAGTGCAGCAAATTGCAAGTGGCAACTTCTTGGTAATGCTGACATTCGCATCTTCGTTATGTTGCATATGCTAAACTTGTCCCACATTCCTGATCTACCATAACAAACTTGATCGTTCCTTGATGCGATTCTTCTTTGGTTGGAGCGATTTTCTGCTAAGTTTTCGCGGTCGACGCCTTGTCAGCATGTTATGCTAAACCAATGTTTCTCAAGGCCAGACCCCGCCACTGCCTCCTTTTCAGAGCTCCGAACTCGACACTGTCCCCCTAAGCCCACAAAAATGGCGGGAAAATGGAGCTGGATGGGCATGTCATTGCCATACTGAGCTGAGCCTCTTCCTCCCAGAGCTCCTCTTCCTACCACTTTTGCTTTCGTTGGCGATGTCTTTGGCCTTCCATGCCGCTTCCGCACTGAACTACTTTATTATTAGTTACATGTCCAGTATATGGCGAACACTGAAGCAAATGCGAGCGAACTAATTTTTCAACGTCCGGCTCAATTGACGACACACGAAGCCGCAGGTCGCCTCGTTTGACTATTTGCAAGCGGTTGCGCTTCTTCGTTAAGAGATCGGTAACGGCGCTAAAACAGCCTTCCACTAACGATAACGATGGGAGGGGAATTAGGAGCTTTTTTACAACAGTCCATAGGCCGGGATACGAAATTGGAATTAGCTTTTGTAACCAAAATTGGTCATACCAATGCTTCAGTCTCGGCTGCAATTTTTCATTTGACTGCAAGTTTATTAGTTCTTCCTGTAGGTACACTTCTGCATCAATGCGATTAGTAAAAGGGTCGAATACCCAATTTGGTACTTCCTCGGACAGTACATCATAAAATCGTCGTCCGAAGTCATCATCCAACGTTTGTAAATGATCACAGTACAACTGAATATCAGAGTCAGCGTCATGCGGGATAGCGGTTTTTTTGCTGTAGCTAAGTTTGGAAACTGGCACAATTCACTGCGCGATAGGTTCTATTTGTACAACACCAACTTGGATACAAAAGCGTATATTATAGACTTTGTCTTAGGTCGCTGATGCAGCTGTATATTCATTTCATTAAATTTGAAATACAAATCAGCCAAGTAGGCCATATCAGGTTCACGACTTTTCAATTCGTCACGAGGCGTGATGTCTTCGTCATCAAAAAATTTAAGAACAGATTCAAATAATTCATAAAATCTTGTTAAACAAGTACCTTTAGATAACCAGCGAATTTCAGTGTTCAGGAGCAGCCGGTTAAATTCTTCATTGTCTTCCTCACACAGTCGCTGAAATAATCTGTCTTTCAAAGAATTACTTTTAATTCGATTGACTGCAGTTATGACACACTGCAAGGATTCGTTCAGACGACGGCTGACGTGCGTGCAGCCGCAAAAATTACGACGTTATTCGAATTCCTGCACGCTTGCTGTCCCATATCCGACGTTGCTTGGCATGTATTAGAGCTACTGATGTGGTCAGGCTGAATTGGCGACGTCGAGACATATATAATAGATTTTAATATCTGCCCCAATATTAAAATCTATATGTCCCATCCACGTGCGTACGTTGTCGAGAAAAAGGCAATCGTCCTTCCGGGCTCGACAAGCCTTCTCGTGTAAGATGACACTGTTCAAACGACGTGCTTTGCGACGGTCCATTTCCGCGACGACTGGTTTGCGCAGTCCTTTTCGCATTGCGTAGCTCAGTGTTTCTCACCGACCCCCTGGCCACCGAGCCCTTTTCGGAGCTGCGGCCTCGCTACCGACCCCCTTTTCGAGCTGCAGGCTCGCCACTGCCCCCTGCATGCTCTTACTACTCCAGCGGGGGTGAGAGATTCTCTGCTAACTGTAGAGCGCAGTGGTTCACCCTATTGCCGCTAGAATGGCAATCTAACAATCTGATCAAAGTGACAAGGTGTACTCGAAGCCACCGAATTTTTCCTGTTTTTACCCTCCAGTCTTAGAAACCTTTTGAGAACCGTTCGCCGCCGATTTTGCCATTGAGCGGCTGCAGAGGTTCAGAAGCCTCAGTCTTCTGCTGCTCCCAGGGGGGCAGTACCGACCCCCTGGCCGCGCCAGCGCCCCCCCCCCCCCAACTGACCCTTTCGTCTCCACCGCCCCCCCCCCTGAGAATCTCTGTCCGAACCCCGGGGGGCGGTACCGACCCCTTTGAGAAACACTGGCGTAGCTGCTTAGCTTTTCATTACTAGTTTGCGGATGGCTTCCCATAGCTTCCGTTCCTCGCCATCTTCCACCTTCGACGCACGCGGCCGTCGTTCCGATATATCCCTCTTCTTCGTAAGCGTGCACTCATCGTCGTTACTACGCTTAATCGCCCAAGATGGAATTTTCGAAGCGTCAAATCTCTTATTAATGTCATAGCTTTAAAACGCTAAAAATAAGTGATCGGCAATTCGTCCCATCGAGCCATCGTTGCTCAAACGACTGATCTACATTTGTTCCCTGTTGCGCTTAGGGCGTTCGAACAGTGAAAAATGATCAGCGCTTACAAAAGTGACTAAGCAAAACCGACGCATAGTCATAGCATTTGCGCGTGGGCATTGGAACGGTAGCCGAAAGTGGGGCTCCTTTTTCGTTTTCGCTCAGTGTACCTTTGTTGGCAAGTAGCAAGTGGCGAATCCGCTCGATGATAGCGTTTCAACTTAAGCCCAACAACATTTCTTGGGCGTCACTTTTGCTTGACTCATGCAAGTGCTATTTTTTGGAGTAGCCAAACTTTAGGAAGCCAAGTTTGGGGACTTTCAGCCGTCCGACCGCCACGTCACCGAACTGCCTGAGCGGGATGGCTTCTTACGCGTTGAGCTTTTGGGGTGACACGTCCCGAAGTAGGCTGAAAGATTCGTGCAACTTACCTGGAGCACTTGGGCTGGCGAGCATACATGCAAATGTTGGAACGTATGCGACATGCCGCTTGGCCGTTACCCAGAGAGCCAAACTTGTGAGCGAACCGACTTTTGGAAAAGCCATTTTGAAGTCACAAGTTAGGTCTCAGGGAAAGGGCGCAAACGTGTATGGGCCCATTTGTCGACTCGTCGTCGTAGACGCTTCTGTACGAATGCCGTGCGCAATCTCGACGGAAGTTCCTTCACGCACGTCGTCGTCTTCTTCGTTAGTCACCGATTGCGCTTGTGCGACAGCCTCACTCGGACGGCCGCTTTTATTCAAAGTGGTGTGTGTGGGCAATTGAGCAAGGAGTCACCCACTGGTGACGCACTCTGTCCGTCTTTAAACAGCGACAACGGTACGAAGCGACGTCTGCATCGGTCCGTCTCCAATGGTGTCGTCTGCTATTCTTTCTAGTAGCTTCAGCGCTACGGCAACGCTCATGAGAAAAAGGCTGGAAGATTGTTAGAATTCTGTTTGCTCCATAGTTCGCCGATGGACCTTCCCCAGAAGCGAATGTGTACGCTTTCGCCTTGCAGATGGATGAGTCATCAACGAATGCACTGCGCCTAAGGTGCAGTGGGAGACATACCATCTGGAGTGACGGAATATGGCCCCGTTCAATGGCTTAGCCGTATCGATGGATCCGCGTTTACTGTTAACCATTTAATAGGATTACGGAATGCTTTCGTCTTTCTGATAAGCAAAACTGGTTGTCCATGCATGCTGCGCAGTCTGCATTTGGCAGCACAACTGTCTTAAGCTAATTTGTTCGTTTTCGTTGATGCAACGAGCAGCTCCCTTGGCAGCGGCCTGCAGTGCAAGGAGCCTCTTTGAGGCGCCAAAGGAGTGACTCGCTTCGCTCCTCGAAAAGGCGGAAGCAAGGACCAGGCGCAACAGGTTTCTCGGCGCCCGTCAGATATATTCGTATCCCTTTGAGACCAGCCGCCACGAGAGAGGAGACACTTTGCCGCCGACGTCCTCTTGCCGACGGAGGCTCCTCGTCGCGAAAACTTGTTCAAAACAGAAATCCCCTCATCTTCGCCACTCGGCGAGGCCGGACGGCCCCGGCAGTGCACGTTTGGAGTTCAGTTGGTCCTTAGGGACCGGTCTCTGGGTTTTCAAGTTCATCACCCCACCCACCATTGGCGGCTCCCAACGGCAAAAGTCCTCTGACAGGGAGCCCATGTCGAACTTACGCCGGGGCCTTCAAGTGGTGGTGGCCGTTTCCCACCCATCCCGGGTGCTATCCCTCAGACCATCTTGCGGGACGGCCCCGTGGCTGTTGCGCAATTCCTAGGAGCGATATGCAAACGTTAGTTTCGCGAAGTTTCCATACTCGTACAAGGGCAATAGTCACGGGGAATGAAGTGTGATCTCCACGTCATCCGGAATGAAGTGTTCGTTTTTCATTCGCAACTTCGAAAATTCGTATCTCCGCTGCGGAGTCAACTTCATTAATCGAAGTAAGCTTCATTCGAGGGAACACGCTTCCACCAGCGTGACGGAGACTTCTCGATGTTCAATCAGCATTGGAATCGTTAGCACCGCTGGAATCGACAAGACGGGGGAATGCAATTTGTGCACGGGTACACTTGTGGGAAATTCCGTCACGAATGCACAGTTCGAAATGCTTGAAAACTTGATAATCCGCACGCCGAGTAGGCAAGGCAGACAAGGCGGGAGTTCCCACCCCAACTCGTGCAGCTTATCTTTCGCGATTTGCTATGCATGCGATTTAACGTTATCGAGAATCGTGAAGCACAAGCTGAGCGAACTGGGCAACGAAATTCCCCCTCATCCACCGTGCTCATCAGACGTGACGCCTGCGGATTGTCGCGCTTCAAGTATGTTGAACCTGTTTCCTCGCGACGGAGTTATCCATTACTTTGACCATGCGAAAGCCACTTAGCGCGATGCTCTGCATTCTAAAGGTGCTCAGCTTTAAGTTGACGGAATGGCAAAGCTTTCGGCGCGTTGGCGTTCATTCAAACGGTGCCTATTTGGACGAACAAAGTTGGCGCTGAGCAATGCTGGGATGTTCCACAGTTACAAATGAACATGGGACTTTTCATTCTGAATTATCTGCCGTACAGTTGCGTAGCTAGCATTGGCGCAACCTTTGACGTTGTCGCGTGCCCGTAATCATAAATAAGAAAATACGCTACGCTAACTGTTAGGCAATCAGGAAGTTCATTCATGAGAAAAGGACATGCGGAAATAGACAAGAGCATTGAGTGCATCATAACGGTCTACTTCCGTCTTCAGCCAATGGCAAAGGTAGAACTGGGCTGTCCGAAAAGCATTGAATTCTCTTGTACGTTCGCTTGTGTCCTTTCGCAATAACAAAGTCCCAAAACGTTTAATAGTTGGCATATTTTGTTACTTGTGATTACTGGGATGCAACTACCCCAACGGTTGCCACAATCGTTTGCCACGCAAGTATACGCAACACGAAGCTGGCGCAAAAGAAACCCAGTTATCAGCATAATTTGGAATATGCAAACGTAGCATACTTTCGCTTGAAGGCTAGCGGAATGGTTCTCAAAGTACGATATGAACGCTTAGTTCAGACGATTGCTGCAGTGCGCGAGGCCAGAAGCCCATAGAAGTCCTTGCAAATTGGTCGACACCTTTTTGCCGCCGTCGTTGTCCCGGCTAATTTTGCCAGCCCTCCTTGGGCACATCGTTTTCATGCAAATGAGCAGACTGCCGCCTCCTGAAGTGCTGCATAAGCTCCCTTGCGCTTTGCGACGAAGCGGCGATACGATCTTTTCGAATCGACGCAGGCAAAAAGGAGGAGGTCGCCGTCGAACTGACTCCCATTGACGCACGACAATGAATTGAGCAAAATCCGTCTTCGGACGGGCGGTTTACAGAAATTGGAAAAAGGCAGGGCAAATGGTCGCTCCGCTTACGCCCCAGTTACTTGCTTAAGGTTCACACTGTCATCGTCGATATGCCAAGCTCGATAAAGGTGCGTCTGTTCAAGGGGTTCACCTCTCCTTTGTATATATATATATATATATATATATATATATATATACTTGAAGCAAGAGAAATTAGTAACAAGGCGTCTCATGATTATGAAAAAACAATGATACGGAGTCCTTGTTCAAAGATCTTTATTCGGCGGAGCTTTCGGAACTATCGTGTTTGCGCTGACGACGGAACACGATAGTTCCGAAAGCTCCGCCGAATAAAGATCTTTGAACAAGGACTCCGTATCATTGTTTTATATATATATATATATATATATATTATATATATATATATATTGAAAATAGATGGTTTTATATATATATATATATATATATATATATATATAACGTTAAGGAATTATTCACAAGCATTCCTCTTGACTACACATACTCTGTCATCTGTGACTTACTATCCGGAGACCCTTCCCTTCCGAATAGGACCAAACTTAATCCCGTTCACATCACTCGTCTGGTGAAGTTTTGTATGGAGGAAGGAAATTTTTTCAAATGGAACAATTCTCATTTTATGCAAAAACGAGGCGCTCCAATGGGTAGCTCGCTATCACCAGTGATAGCAGAGATCTTTATGGAACATCTTGAGAAAAAAGCTTTTCCAACAGGAACACACGAGTACCATACAAAATGTTTCAAAAGGTACGTGGACGACGTATTTGCTATTGTGAAGAATGGAAAGGAATACACATTAATGGAACATTTGAACGGAATATTTCCAAATTCTATCGCGTTCACAATGGAGAAGGAAGCAGAAGGGCAGTTACCATTTCTGGATGTTTTATTAATAAGGAGAGGATCCCGCCTAAGAACTAAAGTATACAGAAAACCCTCGAACTCGGGCAGATACCTGAATTTTTACTCCAACCATCCCCTGAATGTAAAAATAGGAGTTATCTCAGGAATGGTAGATAGAGCAATGAGACTATGTGATGAAGAATTCCTAGAAGATGAACTGTCTCACGTCTACAGGACCTTGATACAAAATGATTATCCGGAGAATTTCGTTACCGAATGTATGAGAAAGAGAGTTGGGAAATGGATAGCTGGAGAGTTTAGGAAAGAAGACTCAGTTAGAGACGTGAAGCTGGTCTTACCTTATTATCCCGGTCTTAGTGATCTTATCTCCCGGATTATTAGACAACTAGGGATCACGACAATTTTCAAAGGTTTTTACAACCTTAGATCTATCCTAAGAACTGATACAACCAGATTACCGGCAAACCAAAAGCCAGGAACTGTTTACCAACTGAAATGTGAATGCGGAGCTTCCTATATCGGAGAAACTGGACACTCTACAGATCATCGGGTTCAACAACACTTAGCAGGCCTGACAAGATACCGTAATGCTTATACAAGACTTATGGGAGGCAGTGTCACTGGCAGAGGCAGACCACAAACCAGGGACCCAAATGTGATTATTGAAGAATGTAAAAGATCCTCTGCCTTTGTTGAACATGTCATTGGGTGCACTTTGTTTAATGAGCAGATTTATTTTGGAACACTGGCGCAAGAGAGGGATTTTAGAATAAGGAAGATAAAAGAATCCCTATACATTCATTACAATGATTGTGTCAACAGGGAAGAAGGAGTGAGTTTTAGTGATATTTGGAACATGTTAATCATGACCACAGAATGTTGTAAACTATCCACCAGTTCAACATTATTTCGACGAACAATCCCAATTAGAAGAGAAGCTCACGGAGAAGAACAAGCTTAAACACAGTGAAAAACCATATGAGAGTTTAAACCGTAAAGCAATTCGGTTTAAACATGAGATTCTCGACCTATGATGAGACAATGTGATAGTCAGTATACACGCTGAAGACGGGACTAGGTCTGTCCCGAAAGCTCCGTATGATAAATTACTTGAACGGGAAAAATAAGCCGTATGTTTATATATATATATATATATATCATAATGGAATGTACGGCTTGATCCCGTTGGAATTCGAAAACGTGTCTGAAAGTATATATAGAAAACAGCGCCCTACCAACGAATGGATGGGCAGTTATTAGGGAAATATTTCAGAACACTGTAACCTTCGCAGCTTTCAGAACTACCTTGTTCCGTCTTCAGCGAATGTTAATGGTTACAGTGTTCTGAAATATTTCCCTTATAACTGCCCATCCATTCACTGGTAGGGCGTTGTTTTCGATATACTTTCAGACCCGTTTTCGATTTCCAACGAGATCAAGCCGTACATTCTATCATGACACATAGAAGACCCGTTACAAGACATCCAATTCTCTCTCTCTCTCTCTCTCTCTCTCTCTCTCTCTATATATATATATATATATATATATATATATATATATATATATATATATATATTTGTTTGAACACTGGGTGTTTTGTAACGGGTTTGTTCATGTTTGGATATCTTTTTCCGGCTGTCGACCCGTTTGGTGGTATCTGTAATAGAACTGAACACACGCCCTACCAGCGGATGGATGGGCAGTTATTAGAAAATATCACAGATATAGAACGCTTATCAGTCAGAGCTTTCGGCACACTCTGGTGCCGTCGTCAGTGATGCCGTGCACACTCTGGTGCCGTCGTCAGTGAGCCCTCTTTCCCATCACTGACGACGGCACCAGAGTGTGCCGAAAGCTCTGACTGATAAGCGTTCTATATCTGTGATATTTTCTAATAACTGCCCATCCATCCGCTGGTAGGGCGTGTGTTCAGTTCTATTACAGATACCACCAAACGGGTCGACAGCCGAAAAAAGATATATATATATATATATATATATATATATATATATATATATATATATATATATATATAAATACTGCGTAGCTAAATTGGCGTAACTGTTTTCAACCCTGAGGTAAAGATGACAGTATTTGCAAAGTACGGCGAAGAAGTCATTTTAATTTTCACGCCGAGAAAAGCAGCCACTGGTGCGGAAGCCGAATGGCATTAGATATCGACCAAGTACTAGATTGGCTGGACGAAAAACTGTCATCCGCAAGACGTGGAACAAAGTAATCCCTGTTTTATTCAACGAAGTTTTTAATGAATATTGTTGAGCAGCCCAGCTTTGAATTAACCGTATCCGCTCTATCCAGCAACTACGGCTTTCAGATGTTGGACGCAGAAGTGGAACGCAATTAAGGATAAGTCAAGGAAAGCTTTTGGAAAGTGCGAGTTCTTACAGGCTCATATAACTTCACGCTTTCTTTCTTCTTTACGTGTAGCCACTCACAAAAAGGACAAATGAAAAACGAAGACTGGAAAGAAAAAAGGAAAGGAAAGAAAGATGGAAATGTTGAAAATCACAAAACACCGCAAGGA
This sequence comes from Trichuris muris, assembly GCA_000612645.2. NCBI lineage: Eukaryota > Metazoa > Nematoda > Enoplea > Trichinellida > Trichuridae > Trichuris > Trichuris muris. Next base: position 4,064,238 of record CBXJ02000282.1, on the reverse strand, counting down.
AGGAGCCAGGAGAAGTGAAACACAATTGGTCTGGAAAACGAAATCCTGAATTATCGACTGATGGCCACCTACAAGCAGTGTAGTGTTTGCTACCAACCTATGTTATCGGTCTAATATTGCCGGATATGCGTTGACCCCAACTTTGCCAATGTTTTCCAACCTATGTTTACCCGACCCCAACGATTTATAAGACCGTTACTTCGCGCTTGACTGATCATATTTGACGCTGACGACGGGAGTCGGTTCTCCCGAAAGCTACGTTGTTTGGGTAAGTTCCCAATTTAGCATTTTCTCCATACACAGGCTACATGTAAAGAAGAAAGAAAGCATGAAGTCAAGGAATGTTCAGAAAGCTCTCCGGAAGAAAAAGTGGCAATGCCGGCTTGCTCACTCGCCCGCTGTCCCGCCTTGTGGGCAGACACCTATTTCGCGCTTATTCTAAGTTAACATTTGCGTAACGGATCCAGCTATCGACGTTGCAGAATTCAAATAAGCAGAAGTGGCTATCGTCACCAGTTGTAATATCTCCGTCTGCATCGAGACAACGTTAGGCGGTTCTGCGGGGACAGCACTAGTCAATCTTAGTGTTTTGAACAACGTCTGAAGACCGGCCAAGAGATGCTTACGGTAAGTAAAAGGAGCGTGCGGCAAGGTACGTTAATTAAATATGAACTTCTTTGCTGTGCACTGCATTAGAAGTTAGTGACTGACGCAATGGGTCGTCCATTGGACAAAGCGGTCTCCGCTTGAAATGCTTCCTGCCATTACGCTAATTTTCTTTCTACTTTATGGACTTCAGCTGTCTGGCGTATGTGACCTTCGTTGGTATACAGAAAATGCTGTTAATTATTAGTAATTTTCCGCAATAAACTTATGCTTAAGACCCATTGTGCGCCAGTTATTAATATTAATAGCTGTGATGGATAGTAAATAAAGTTCTAGCAATCGAAAACGACGAATTCACAAATTTCATTGTGACTGTCCAAAAAGGTGTGTACTTATAACAACGGTGCCTAACTAGCCGCGTCTGCAATTGTTCTCCAAAGGCAGCCGTCGTTTCCAGTTTCAGCCGCACTTTCCCGCCAATGATCATTGCGCACTGCCGATACTGATCAACCTTTCCATGGGTAAAATGGTAAGCTTCTTAGCCACAAAGTGTCTTCACCCACAAAATACGTCCACGTATTTACTTATTGAACAAGAGCAAGGGCTGATTATGACAAAACCGGATATAGTTGTTTCGCAGGAAAATTCTTCCGCTTGGCGAAACGTACTGAGTTCAGTTTGCTATTATTACGATAGAGAGAAGACTGAGAGCAACGAGAACGCCCGCAAGCTGCAAGCGAGACCGGACGCAAACCCAGTGTTCAAGACGGAACGCAATGGAGAACACACTTTGAACGTTCATACGGAAGGTGAAGACCATGCCGCAAACATAGGAAGCATTCGAAGTTGTTAAACGTTATATATATGCAACAAGGGAAAAGGCGCAACGCCTTCCAGATAAAGAAAAGGCACCCGAAAATGGGAGACAGCAATGTGATGCGAAAATTTAGAACTGAAGATTGCGAAAACTAATTTTCGCAACAACACGCTGGCCGACCATGAACAAGTATCCGAGATCTTGTTCGTCTTCCAATAATTTAAAAAACATAACGTTGCAAACAATATATAGAGAACTACTAATAGGATGTCTAATCCCAAAATTTACTCTGCTGTCTCATTCGCTCCAATGGTAATTCCTCCAAATATTCAGTCATTTTCGCTTAGCTGTGAGCGCGTTCTTGCGCCCATAGGGAGCGACGAGCAACCGTGCCTGCTGCTAGGCTACACAAGGCATGCTAGGAAAACTTTGTCCCCCGTTTTTCCGACTTGGTCACTTGCCTTACCCTTTTAAAAGGATTATAAGCGAGCCTGACCGCAAAAGTACCGAAGCAAAGAGGCAGCGATCTGTCGCAATTGGTGCTGTCAGAAAATGGAGATTTTCCTTCAGCTGAAGCCATTCCACGTTCATCGTGTTTGCAATGCAACAATATCGGCAGGGAAATGGTGAACGCGGGAAGGCCTTTGAAGATGAAGAAGATGTTCATGTCCACATGTCCATGTTCATGTCCACATGTCCACATGCCAATACGAGCGGGAGCGCATTGCAAAGTATACTTTAACGACGGAAGGAGTGGCGTTTGGCGGACTAGTTGCACCTCACAATTCCTATGCGTCTGCGTTCCTTGCGTACCATCTTCGACTTCAGTTCAGTCAACAGGTATCAGTTTCTGTGAGGTACGGCGACCATTTGCTTCCGGCATTAAACTGTAAGTGCGAAAGCGCGCAAAACTGATGAATGTCAATACTTCCGTCAGCGCAGGTTGAAACTGCTTGAACACCGCCTTGGCAACTCCTTTGTATACGGGACTGACATTTACGGGAGCATGCAATAAGGCAATCCTGTCGCCGCCGAACGCTGAAGAGAACAGGAGCATTAAGAACTTGGAGCGCAATGTTGTTTCCTGACAAGCACTTGCAATGGATTGCAAACTGCCAAACCTCAGAAAGGCTTGTGCTCAAGCTCAATTGAACCAATGCACTTGAACATCCGTTGGCGGTCACAGAGAACGGCCACTTGTCACTTGACAGAAGGGAACATGTCTGAGAACAGCCGTACGAGGGCGCAGGTGAAATCTTATCCTCATTTGTAGTGGCACTCGGCTTTTGGAATGGAAGGAACAAAATGTCGTGAATTGTCTCAATCAAACGCAATTTGCGACAAGCAATTAAGATGTGAACTTTTACGGGGATTAGAGTTTCAGAAAAAAGCGAACTATCTACACACTGGCCACTTGAGCTGGGATCTAATAGGTCCTACTGCCAAGCATCCGCCATCAAGGATGAATGAAGACGGTCACGAGGAGTGGATGAACGTGGACAGTGCCACAACTATTGTCGATCATTAGAGTAGCTCAGAAATTGTGCGGACGGATGCTGGCCCGCGGAAACATGATGGCCAAGCAAGCTGTAATGAAAATGAAGAAACTGTGGAAGAATGAATAACAGGTTTTGCTCAAAATTCCACAAGTTAAGTACTCTGAAATTTCCGTAAGAAATCAGTTTGACGCCACGATGGCATAGTTTTGGTAAAGCATTTAATTGAGCAACAAGAAAAAAGGCTGAACATTCAATGGAAACAGTATACGTAATTGTTACATAATAAGGAAAATATGTGTGCAAACTAGGGGTAGAAAATACAGTGGAACCTCTATAAGTTGACCACTCAAGGGCGATAAGAAATTGGTTAACTTATAGAGGCGGTCAGCATGTAGAGTACCCCCTTGAATTCAGTCGTAAACATGCCATAACTCCTTTCAAGCACTTCATTGAAGAAGGAATGTACTAATCTATATGCCGAAGCTTAAGATCAATCTTCAGAAATGATAAGATCAAGTTTTCGTCTATCAAAAAAGATGGTGTTGCTTATGAATTGAAATTTAATTGCTCAGCTTCATACATTGGTGAAACAGGTAATACATTAAGCCATAGATTTAGTGAACATATGGCTAATGTCACTCGTTACAACAATGCTAAATGCCAAATTGGATGGAACATTGTTCAGACAAAAGGGTCGCCGACAATCGCTGGATCCCACTAAAATCATGGACCAAGCGATTAAAGCATCGGCTATAGTGGAACATGCTACCCTTTGCCCTGGTCCATTTAATCCACATGTCCTTTGCTACGAGACGCGCTATGACTTGAGAAAAATCGAAGAAGCGATTTTCATAAAACACAATGATACAATTAACCGCGAGCCTGGATTGCACATCAGCGATATTTGGTCTTTCATTATCAGGGAAAAAGCATGCTGTGATGTCTCAAGAGTCATATAAAGTTTTAGCCGTCCAAATATTAATAGTTTAAACTCATTATTGTCTTGGTTTAAACATAGTTGCTCACCTTGTCTTACAACACACTACTGCATTCCTCATTATTAGCCGCTGAAGATGGTTTACGGTTGATCCCGAAAGCTACGGTTGTTTCTTATGTAATAAACTCCATTCAACGATGTTTGTCGTACTATCAAATCATGAGGAAACGTTACGAAAGTTAAAGAATAAAAACTGAATTAGTATTAAGACAATGAAAATAAAATGGTGGTAAAAGAGCATTACAATCAGTATATTTTATGGCCCGATCGTTGCACGTGTAAAGAAAGAGTCTATCGTTGTCTGCGTTGCTTTCATTGTGCAGACATAAGTGGTGAAAGCAAAGTCAGCGTTAACCATTGCATTAAACAATATCGGGGCACTTTTCAGCAGCAAATAACTTCAGCTGATGTAGTGAATGGCAAATGTCGTCAGCTGTCTGTGTCCTTTCGACCTTTGTATCGCTATCGCAATCTTCTTCCAAATCATCAGCCGACTCATGCATTTCCCGCGCGTCGGACAGTATTGCTTGAAAAATAGATTCTGCATCAGGTTCATTACAAGTCACCAATTCATCACCCATTGCAACGAATGCTTCGAAGTTGTCTCCTGGGAATATTCCCATATTGGGTGTACAGTCTGAGGAGGCCGTAATGACTGTTTCTCGACTTGTAACAAATCCAGCTTTTTAGAAGCATTTCATTATTGGTTCTGGCTGTACTTTGCTCCACGCGAAAACTGATGCAGAGAACAGAATGCAGAGCGTTAACTGATCCAACAGGTGCAGATGCGTCAGTAACCAGGTTAGTTCTTTGAGTTTTGGAAACCACCCACTCCAAAAGCTATGCCCGGTGGTGCATCCTTTAACGCATAGGTTCTCAACCTTTCTCGCGCCAGCGCCCCCCTGGGGAGCCTAAATTTCGCCAGCGCCCCCTGCAGCAGCGCCCTCTGCCGAAACTAAATTTCGCGAACGCCCCCTACCGCATCTCCTGCTGCCATTCGCCTGAGTCGCCCGTACGTTCGTCTGACGCAGAGTTCCCCTACCGTTTTAGAGGAAAAGCCACCTTTGCAATAAACGTAGTCTCTATGACCCCTTTAATTATCCTTTATCCAACTCGCCCTCCTACACTGCTTCACTCCGTTTCCCAAGTGGAACTTCACCATGAAATCGCACAAATAAAGAGTGAACAAATTCTTATTTCAATGCAATGGGTAAAACGTTAGTAATATGGCTAAGTGTAACTAACTTCGACAAGGTCAACATAATCAAAAACAAAGTGTACTGATATTCATGAATATAAATTACGAAGCATTTGCTGCATTCACACACAATTGCTTCACACAGTGCAGCATAAATGACGGTTTCATCTTTCGTTGTTCAGCGTATGAAACAAGTTCAAATGCTTCCGTGGCTACACTGCATCTAAGTATACTCCCTGTTTTATCATTTCTTGTCACTGAAGCTCCACAGTAATTCGTTGGGAAACATCTTAGCAACGGTTTTCATGCTCCTTGCGTACGTCATCACAGCCATTAGCAAAATCAAGAGCAACTAATTAAGGGACAGATCATTTGTCCAACTTCGTGAAAAAAACGTTGGCGAATTCAACCGTTTGCCAGTTCACACATCAACCTCAGCCATCAGCCACCGATTACTAAGCCTACATTCTTCCTCTTTTCGCCGAAGGATCAGAAAAATGAGTTCATACCATCACCTTCACATTCGCAACTGCCATTGTCTGCGCTGTGAAAAGATGTGTCTGCGCTGTTTTCAAACGAATTAATGAAGCCATGCAGATTAGCCGATCGTTTGAAAAAATTCATAGCGACAAGGCAGATAAAGATTTGCCATATTTTCAATGGCTCGAGATAAGTTTCAAAAACAGCGGAGGTTGGCAGACATTTTTCGTCTTCGCCGACAGAAGAGAAAGATATGTTGTGCACCTCTTACAAAATCGTGTTACTGATTGCCAGATCTGAGAAATCTCGCACTGTTGCCGAAGAACTCATAATAGTTCCGTCTGTGAGTGAGGTTCTTCACACCGTGCTAGATCAGCCACGAAATGATATAACCAACAAAATGCATTTGACCAGCAATACGGTGCAAGAATGAATTGACGCCATGGTTGTCGACGCAGAAGACGTGTTGTGCAGTTTTAACGAACTACGCAGTTTTCACTGCAGTTGGGCGAATCCGTTTTTCCATGAAACGAAGCACTGTTGCTGGCATATGTTCAGTTCATAAACGAAGCAAAGAGTGGCCTCTCGCCAGAAATTTGGTGACCAACACTAAGCGACAATCGATGTTCCTTGTTGCAGAACAGTTCTTTAAAGCAAAAAAATTCCACTGGCAAATGTAATGGCAGCTGCACCTCATGCAGCACGTTCAACGATAAGGAGCTACCGTGGATTTATTGCTTACTTGAAAAGAGCAGTGCCAGAAGTATTGGCGGTGCATTCACTGACAACATTTGCTTGTGAAACATCCTAGCAATTGTCTGCATTATAAGATTGTCAGCCTGAAAGCGTATTTCCTTGGTTCTTGGAACTGCATAATACCGTATTTATATTCAAACCTTCACTTCCGCTGTCAAAGTAGCATCTGACTGCATGTATAATAATTGATCAATGCGATGGCTGAGGCTGATGGGATAAAATTAATCTTTCGACGTCCGGCTCTATATTAGTGAGCCGCATTCTTAAGTCGCCGCGCTCCACTATTTGTAGCCGGTTTCTTCTCTTTGTCAACAGCTCTGTTACTGCACTGAATCCACGTTCCACCAAATAAGATGAAGGGAAAGGAATGAGAAACTTTTTCACGACATTCCATAATCTTGGATAAAGGTCTGCGATTTGGTGCTGCAACCAGAAGCGATGATAACCGCTCTTGAGCCTTGGTCTCAACTCCTCGTTGGTTTGCAATTCAATCAGTTCGTCTTGCAATCTGATCTCTGCTTCTTGAATGCTTGAGAACGGTTCCAAGATCCAATGCGGAATTTCCATAGACAGAATGTCTTCGTACCTTTCGCACATCTCCTTGTGCAGCAAGGTCAAATGGTCGCAGTAGCCGCAGACATCATCGTCATTTATTTCCCCACTTTTCTTGAGTTCAGAAAGTTTCGTGAATTGGTAGAACTCTCCACGTCCCAAGTTCTGTTTGAAATGCAGAAGTTTCACAACGAACGCTGATACGATCGATTTCGTTTTGACCAGGTTTAGTTCATCTCCTTGCAGCTGGAGATTCATTTCATTGAACTTCAAATATAGATCAGACATATAAGCTATGTCTGCTTTGGATTTCTTCAAATTATTTCCTAGATCAGCGTCTTCGCTTTCAAAAAATTCTACGACCGTGGAAAAAAGTCGGTAGAAACGACTCAGGCAAGCGCCCCTGGACAGCCACCGGACTTCGGTGTGAAGCAGCAACCGGTTGAATTCGTCATCGTTTTCTTCACAAAGTTGGGCGAATAATCGGTCGTTCAAAGGTCTACTCCTGATTTTGTTAATGGCCGTGATGACATACTGCAAGGAGCGATGCAGACGATTGTTAAGATGCTTCGCAACCAAATGTTGTCGGTGAATTACGCAATGCACCGCCAATACTTCCGGCACTGCTCTTTTCAAGTGAGCAATAAATCCACGATGGCTCCCTACCATTGAAGGTGCCCCATCAGTTGCAACTGCCATTATGTTTGTCAGTGGGATTTCCTTTTCTGTAAAGAACTCTTCTACAACAAGGAATATGGATTGTCCTTTCGTATCGGTCACCAAATTTCTGGCGAAGAGCAATTCCTGAGCTAATTTTTCTTCTTTGATGAACCGCACATATGCTAGCAGTAGTGCTTCGTTTCCTGGCAAAACGGATTCATCCAATTGTAGTGAGAATTGCGTAGTTCTTAAAAAATTGCACAGTGTGTCTTCCACGTCAACAGCCATTTCATCAATACGTCGTTGCACCGTATCGTTGCTCAAAGGAATTTTCTTGATTATGTTTTGTGGTGGCTGGTGTAGCACGGTGCGAAGAACCGCACTCACTGCGGGAAGTATTAGTTCTTCGCCAATTGTGTGAGGTTTTCCAGATTTAGCAATCAGCAGCGAAATTTCGTAAGAGGTGCGTAACCCATCTTTCTGTTCTGTCGACAAAGACGAAAACATGCCTGGCAACCTCCGCTTTTTTTGAAACTTATTTCGAAGCGATTGAAAATATGGCAAATCCTTTTCTACCTTATCGCTATGAATTTTTTTCAAATGCTCGGCTAATCTGGATGGCTTCATTGATTCATTTGAAAATACCTTCTCGCATAGCAGGCACAATGGCTGTTGCGTATTTGAAGGTGATGGTATGAACCCATACTTCAGATATTCGACACTATATTGGCGACACTTCTTCTTCGCTTCCGTCATAGCTTAATAGTAAAAAGGACTGAAGGCCGTGATGCTTAAACTTTTCAGGGAACAGGAAAACTATGAGATTTCATTGGCGTCATAACAGCGCGCATTACTGCTTATGCACCTGTTGAAGGGAATATTCTACCAAATGATAATTTGAGCTGTGTCCATAAATATTTTTTAAGGCAACGTGCCTTGTAGTGGATCGGAGTTTCATTTGATGCTGCTTTCAAAGTTTTCCCCATTTGTTGCAGGTATGTGTAATTAAGACGAACCATCGCGCTGCCAACCTCTCTGACAACGTAACTAGACCATTCCTAAAGCTTCGGTTGAGCATCATTGCTCTATTATTCCTAATAACTGCTCATGCATTCACTGGTAGGGCGCCTGTTCAGTTTAATCACAGATACTTGCAACAGACAGGAAAAACATCGAAAACAACGAACGCTGACACACACATATATATTTTTAAATTTATACATAGATAGACAGAGAACGTTTCGACCACAATCATTTAGTCCCGTACACTTCTCCATAAGACTTCTTTACTATTAGGTCGTTGCAATAGTTTTGTCGGTGTAATATGCTCTTAGCTTTGATGTTGTTTTATTCTAGCTTGTCCGTTTTTTGCCGGACGGGTGATATATCATTTTGTAGCTGTTGTTTCAACCTATCGATCTATTGTATTACCTTTGCTTAAGCTCGTTAGGCTGTTGTTCTTTTACCGATGAAAGTGAGGATGAACAAAATGGAAATTCGGGGAGTTTTGCTTTATGAGTTCAAACTAGGTAATCGAGCTGCGGATGCCGCTCGGAAGGTTAATATGGCATTTGGCGATGGTACTCTTGACGATTCTACGGCTCAGCGTTGGTTTCGAAACTTTCGTAGTTAATTATCACTATTTTACGTATTACTTAATATTACCACTATTTTACAATTATTATTACCGTTTAACGTTATAATTATTATTAGTTGGCAGAAATGTATAGATTCCGACGGTTCTTATTTCGACTAATAAACTTTATTCTTCGCCGAGATATTTTGCTTTAAATTTGCAGGCTTAAAAACGACATAACTTTTGCAACGACCTAATATATGACATTTTGGCCCTGGGCATTTTGTCCCTAAGCCGAAGCTCGAGGTGAAACTGACCAGGGCCAAAATGCCGCGCAGTCAAGACGTTTCAGGGTGAAAATGTTCCGCGCACAAATGACGCATTGTCAGTTTGTCCACGGGACAAATTGTACGGGTCAAAATGACGGCTAGATATGTCGTACTTCAAACTGACGCCTGCCGTTGCTAGAATCACTGACCCGCAGCACGTGTCAGCGATGTCGTATACCTCATTGACGCAATCTAAATGAGACTTAAAGCAGGAGATTCGAGCTCGAAGGGAACCAAAGAACTTTATTCGCAACAGTACAAAACTATAACTCGCAAGTCGTAACAACGACATCGTTTCCGTGAAAACCAGATGTAAAGGAGATTTACTGCGAGAGAAGCGAGTTTGAATAAACCAAAAACTTCACTTACAGCAGGACAGGACTATGGCTCGCAAAATCAGCAAAGTCGTACTCCTCGAAACGCAATCTAAAGGCTATTTGCAGCAGTAGATGAAAATGGCTGTGAGTAAAATAACTGCACGCGTAATTGTCACCAACGAATTCTCTCTCATACACGCCCTAAACTCGGCACGTATATATATAGCAACTTCACCAATGCGAGCAGGTGCGCACTCAGGAGCAAAAACGCTTCTCAAACAGTCCCCTGCGCCTGCTCCAGCATTTATCAAGGGACCTAATCTTTTCTTCCGGAAGCTGGCTGGACTAGAACAATGTGCGCGCAGCTGGCACAGGTTCTCTTCTCGGACAGTCGTCTGCACCTTCTCTAGCAATTATTGCTCGGCCTGATCCTTCTTCAGGCACCTGGTGCAGGACCAGAACAATGTGCGCGAAACTGGCGAGCAAACAAACTTCTCTTCTCAGACGGTCGCATGCACCTGCTCAGGCACTTATCGCGCAGACAGATCTCTCTTTGGGCAGATGGTGTGGGGACCGATCGCTATTCAGGCAGCTGGCGCGGGGACCGACAACAGGCTCCTGACGATAAAGACGGTCCCCGCCGGAAAGCCGCCCGGCTAGTGATTGCTGGACTGTTTTCCCACCCCTACCTCCCCATTTCCTCCCAGCGCCCCCTAGACCCTTCCAGCGCCCCCCTGGACCCTTCCAGCGCCCCCCTCCTGCCCCTTTTCCTCCCAGCGCCCCCCTGGACCCTTCCAGCGCCCCCCGGGGGGCGCTACCGCCCCCGTTGAGAACCTGTGCTTTAACGCTTTGATAACGCCTTGTTGTTGCATGCACAAGTAAACTTCATTTTGTAATATTCACGGCATTCTGCTGGTCAACTTAAAGAGGTCACAACATGTAGTAATTAATAGCCAGTGTCTCAGCTATGGTGATCAAGGTACAACATGCGGAGGTGGTCAACATATAGAGTTAACTCTCCTATGCTTCACAATGGCGGGCTAACAAACCAAAAAAGTGCGGTCAACATCAGAATGGCGGTCAACTTTGGAGGCTCCACTGTATACACGCATGAATTGCGCTGACGAAGGAACACCTTCGTTCCGAAAGCTTCGCTATTTAAAGCTCGCAGAACAAGGATCCGTATCTTTTCATCATACATACATACATATATATGGACTGTTTGGAGATGATCAGTGAACGCTAATCGACTGCTACGAACGTTAATTGTGCTCAGAAGTTTTGCACCATCCTGGGAAAGCGGCGATGTTCGTAAAAATATATCTAAGCCTACCCATAATTCCAAGTCCACTCTTGAACATAATACTTAACACCGCTTCAGCAAGCGCAGAAAATGTGCAAATAGGATATCTTATTCAACGCCTTTTCGGTGAAACCGCTTAAGTTCATAAAAATATGCCTACCCAAGTTTGTAGGTACGCGCCTAAGCCTAAGCTTAATCTCAACCGCGGTCCTGGACGTAATAGTTGAAGATGGCTCTAGAAAACCCTGAATAGCTATAGCGGCAAAGGAAGTCATGGGAGATTATCGCTGAGCGCAAGTATCAGGCGAAAACCGATAGCTGTGGTTTGTCACGTGTGACAGAGCATCCTGACAGCAGCGGGCATTGTGTCAAGTTCACCAGTCGACATTTTTAACGGCCCCGAACAGGTAATATTGAACGTTTATGCAAGCAAAGAAGGACTGGAATATATGAAGCAGGTACAAATTGTAAGATATGCTCAAAAGATAGCTAAACATCACGCAACATTTGGAAATCCGACGTCACCAACTTTCGCGTATTTACATGAGTTCCCAGGCAAATGGTCATACTTCAGCAAGTAGGGTCTTCAGGATGGTATCTACATCTGGAAAGATGACTTGCCCCCGCTCACGACGTGTAAGTTATTTTGGCACGGCTCAATGCTTCAGCTCTCCATTTTAGAAATCGATGTCCAAAGCTTTCCTGAGCACGGTCATGAAAACTGCTGGACCTGCACAACTGTTGTACAATGTGATTCACTCTCTTTTAATCTGATGCTATCACACGTTATGAATTAGCTCGTATTGACTTTCAGGGTTAATACAGCTAACTGCTGCCCAAACTATTACGCGTGATGACCAAATCACCAGTAATCAGCAAATTCAGTAAGCTGTCACCCGCGCGGATCCTTGGATACCGGATTAGAGAAGACTAATTGTACATTCAATGGAAGCAACCAATTCCAAGGAGTTTCGGAAGCCGCCGATGGTTGCATAATTAGGATAACCGCTAAAGCCTCGCGAACGGTCCCGTCTTAGAAAAGGCTTTAGCTCGTTCCCATGCTAGTGCCTATAGAGTAAGCTTGTCCCAAGTGGAGAACAGGCAGCATTCTTGCAGAGGACAGTGCCATTGCAAGCTGCAAAACGGTGCGCGAAAAAATTATCAAAATTCCAAACCTTTAATAGATCTACGTAGTGGCGAAGATGCACCAACGGCAAACGGCTATCGCTGATTTGGATATGGCAAAACGTTGCTCTTTCTAAGGGGACGGATGAATCAAACGAATTGATCAACAGTCGCGAAGAAACCAGGGCCCAATGAAACCGGCGGCAAAACGTTTCCCCGGAATAAGTCCAAGACCGCCGTCCATCGCGTACGGACCATCAGCCGACTGGCCTCGAAGGTTCATATCAACGCCGAGTGCATTTCGGAAAAATCTCATTCCGTAACTTTTGTTTATTCTGCTCAAGCATAGTCGATGCTTGGGCAACGGTTGCTCACTTGCGGAATCGCTTCCAACTACCATGCGATTTCTGCCATTCGAAAGTCTGCCTAAAAGTGTACAGGACGAAAATGGAACAGAATAGCGCGCCTAAAAAAGGCACGACCAGAAGACGCAGAAATGAAACACCGTTCAATGCCAAACAACGCGTCACGCTAAACCATGCTCGCAATGCTGGATGGAGCAGTAGCAATGGCATGGCAACTCGACCAGATTGCTACATGCATTAGAAGAGCTGTGCCACCTTCAAAGGAAGGCAAATGCACAGCTGTTGAAGTATCAAAGGGGCACGCGTGATGGAAGAGACGTTCTTCCACTTGGATTCCTTACAAGCGTTTATTATCATCTTCAGGGTATCAATGGAGCTGTTCAGGAAGGTATCATGCGTATACGAACAAACCACGAGCATCCTGTTGCTTGACAATTCAAAAGATCGCACAGCGGTGTCGTAATACAGTATTAAGATGATGCAAGAGGCAGAACATATGGCTTCTGCACTTCATATGGCATCCATGCCATGGTTTGTGGGCCGAACACGAAACAAGCAAATCCTGAAAGTGCCACGCTGCTTGTTTATGTTCTCAATTGTACATACCTTCTAAAATAGAAACAACATCTTACTGACGAATTAAACCCATCAACGTTGATTACAGAGGAGGATGCTACTACAGTGAGATGCTTAGTCGCAGATGGCGCTGTGGTTTGTCAGGAAGAGTGAACTTAAAAATTCCTTGCAGTTCACATGTTGCCATGATGGAATGTACGGCTTGTTCCCGTTGGAAATCGAAAACGTCTCTGAAAGTATATAGAAAACAACGCCCTACCAACGAACGGATGGGCAGCTATTAGGGAAATATTTCAGAACACTATAACTTTCGTAGCTTTCGGAACTACCTTGTTCCGTCTTCAGCGAATGGTAATGGTTACCATTACCAGTCGCTGATTAATGGTAACCATTACTATAACCAATAACATTCGCTGAAGAGGGAACAAGGTAGTTCCGAAAGCTACGAAGGTTACATACAGTGCTTTGATACATTTCCCTAATAAATGCCCATCCATTCGCTGGTAGGGCGTTGTTTCCGTTAATTTCAGACACATTTTTACTTCCAATGGGAACAAGCCGTACATCCCGCCATGCCACATAGAAGACCCGTTACAAAACACCCCATTTTCTGTTCATACGTTTTCACAATTCGGCCGACTCATTCTTCCTCACAAAGCGGAGCGTGGGAATGCTGCCAAACGTGCAAAATCAAAAATTTATGGTTTTGCCTGGTGCGCAGCTTAATGCAGCTTCGTTGCGCTGAAACTCAGTACATTCACGTCATTATTGACGATACTTCAGGAGGGAAAATTGTGCCAAATTTCACCAGCCCATGGAGCCTACCGGTATACCAAACGTCGTCTTCACTTTTGGAATGTTAAGATTGCGCAAAGCAAGAGTTCGACCTTCTCATCGTTTATATACGCAAATGAGAAGCGACAAACGGCAAACGTTTGCCGAGAGCGAAAGCAAGGATCGACATGCTTGGTCCGAACGACTTTTACCTGCGCGCCGCTGCACCTGCTGGAGCCCATTTGTTAGGTCTCTCCTAATCGGGCCGGAAGTGATGCCTGGAAGTGAATTTGTAAAGCGCGAACGAACAAGGCCTCTTGCCCACCTGTTGCCTCGATGCGCCCAAGAAAAATCGTCACGACAACAAGCGTGCATGCCAGTTTGCACGGCACATCATAACTCTTCGAAGGCATGTTAGCGTTTACCTTACAATAAGTGATTCCGAAGCGCTGATACATCGGAATGGACCGGTTCTGATGGCCGCATTCGCCTTATCAAAACAATATGCCGTTTCGCGCATTTGTCGACAGCTTGCATTCCAACCGTGGATACCAACCGGGTGTACACCGAAATCCTGAAAATGAAATTATTTACCAACAATCCAGAAAAAAAGGTCCAGCGCCCCTCATTGGCGTTTTTGAACAGAAATATACTTGAGAGAACTTTACGACATGGTTAACTGTTTCCCGCACAATTTGGAGAGTAACTTGTCAAATAGGTGCCAAACTCACTCACCGTTTTCGTTACGTAAACTATGCCTGAGCGTTTGCACTTTCGCTTGTTTACGTTTCCGGGCAAAATCAAGTTGCACTCGAAAGCCTAAGTCGAAGCATGCATGACCCACATCCATAATCCATTTTGCTCCGCGAAATCTTCTGACATTGCAACATTAATTCACGTACGTTAGGTAAGTTGCTTTTACAAATAATCCAAACAATTTCATTTCCAAAATTTTGGCAATTCCGTACTTCGCCATTCGGGATTTCGACCTCCGCCGACGCGAACATGAGCTTTCGCCTTTTCAAGGCGGCAAAGTCGGTATATATCCGTGCGCTGCGTTGGTGGACGCAATATTACGCACCTCCTTTGGAACAATTCGGCTCACAATGGACTTCCGAAGACGCGGTGAAATTGCATGCCATAGAACGTAAGACAAAAGAAACCTCTCGCCATTCCATGGACGACTTTACTTCAATTGATACCTTCAAAGTAGGCGTCACGCTAGAACGTACTATTCGGTTCAACAATTGTAAATGACAACAATGAACAAGGCACGGCGATTTCCTAGCCCGCGGCTAACTTCCCGACAAGGCCTGATTCGGCTAGGCGCTTGTCAAAAGATCATAAACTGTTCATTCAAGTTAATGCGTCAACGTTAATCGCCAAACCATTGCACTACAGTTTTAAATGGTAACGTCAGCAAGGTTTCGCTCGTCACTTCCGAACTCGTCGGATCTTGACTGCTCGTCGAAAAGGTAGTACGACGGGCAATTTTTTTAAAAACGTTAATTCAGGATCCTTAATGCCGGATGCACGGTACTGGTGTTGCGCTTATGCATTACCTTGCTGAATGGCTCTGCAGCCTTGCTCTGTCAGCAGCAAAGGCGTGAAGTTGATTAAGAAGACGCTGACAATTCCGAATGGGAAAAGTCACCCACCGCCCTACCTACTTCATCCTGGTTCATGTGTACAATACGACGGCCTGACTTTGCTCTAAAGGATTTGCACGCTGCAATGGGGTTAGTTTCTGGAAATGGGAATTTCTTCGCTGATTGATGCCCTCCTTCGGGAGCTTACGGTAGTGGAATGTTGCGCAAAGACGTTAGTGCGCACCGACGTATAGCAAGTACCCGTGTACTTTCTACACGCGTCACCATTTGCATGACACATTTGCCAGGGTTGAAACGCGAGCAACTGTCCATATTTTCAATCGTCAACCGAGTTTACAATGGGTCTCACATAAGTGGCATGTTACGTTTTCACTGGCAACGTGTCACGTTCAGCCGCCAATCCGCCGCTTCAGTGAATCATCATCTGTTGAGCCGCTGATCTTCAGGATGACCGTAAAAAAGGAAAGTTTTCAATACACTGAACGAGCGGCGCCCACCTGAAAATGGAATTCCTCGCAACGGGTCAACGGGCGCTCTTTGTGAAAAAACCATTGTCAGTCAACCGCCCACGGGAGAAGATCACAATGGCGAACTCCTGACCTATCGAGAAGGAAACTTAGCCGACCGCCATTCGGAAGGAAAACTGGTGGAGCGGTCTCGCCTACGGTAGCCCGGAGCCAGCCTACATCGTAGATGGCGCCAAAGGAAATATGCAACGAGCTAACAGCCAAGGAAACGTGGAAAACATGCATTTCGATCCAAAACTCAAAACATTCATGTTGGCTAGTCGTTGGGCAAGCAGGCCGGGCTTGCATTTCCAAGGAGGCAAGCTTCCTTGATTCACCTACTGCATTTCACCTGCAATGCCCTGGACAGGTCAGGGCAAAAGCTTCTCAGTATTTCCTGTTCAATTGTTGATTCATCATTTGTGCGCTGGCGTTCAGCAACGATGCATTGCACCAAAGATGGATTGAGCACTGGCAACTTAGTCTATGAGAATTTTTCTCAGAAGTTACTGATATGGATTTGGACCAACCAGCTAGAGATAGAAGAGTTGCGAATTCGCGTGACCCTGCTACGCTGGTTAAGGCGAGATCATTAAGTTGCGATGGCAGAGCGCAATATGAACATCGCATTTTCCAAGGTCGCAGTCAACGAACGTGTAGCTCAACGGTGAATTCGAAAACGTAGCTATCAGCTTGAACCATGAGGTTGGGCACCGTAGCGGACGGCTTCGTATGATTAATGACCACTGCGCAAGGACTACCGCCAAAGCAAACCTGAATCAAGCAACACGAGAGAAAGCAGGGAAACGCAACGTTAACTTTACAACTATGATTAAGCGTCCGCATCAAGTTGGAAGTTGAAAAAGCGTGACAAATGGGTGTCGCACGACTTTAACAAAAATCAAAGAAGTTCTCCGCTGCTTGATCTGCTCTAAGCGCCTTTCCTGCCCAAGAGGAAACATTGCACTATCGCACTATGGGAAATGGATTCTGCATGACTACCAAAAGCTTTGCGCGCAATGGCTGGATCTAAGTGAAAAGCCGAAACGGTTCCCCAAGGCGAGTGAACACACCCGGGAAATGTAGGGTCAGTACTTGATGGTGGCCAAAAGGAGTTCGTCTTCTTGAAACTGTTAGACCACTAATGTAGGGACGTACGTTCGGCTAATCAGTAGAACGGTCAACTATTGAAGCGGTTACGTACAAGATTGATCAACGGAATGGCCCAATCCTTCTCCAAGAGAACAACGCTAAACCAAGGGTCGCAAATCGACTGCGCGGAAATTGAAGGAGGCGGGCCACGAGATTCTAGCTCATCCGGGATATTCGGGGCACCACTCTTCCATGGATAGCGCGTATTAGCACTCCGTATTGGTTCCACGGAGGAGTGGTCCTCAGCGAAAGTGAATATGCAGAAAATGCCTTCATGAAATTCACCGCTTCCGGAATTCCCCAGCTCCGCGTTATCCGAATTAACTAACTTGCTTCTTATTGACATTAATGCCTGGATTCCGGTGATTCATATACTTCGAGCGCGAAACTTTGCTGCAACCTGACATGCACAAGCCTAAAACCGGGAGTCAAAAGCGATAAACTTTGTCCCGACCAAATATGCGCGCAACGGAAAATTTGTCGAAAGTTTGCCGAATAGCATCGTTCCGCTCGTTCCAACCAGTACGTCTACGCTCACGCAACTAACGGTTGCTGATAGGAGGTAATGGAAGAAAGTCGCTTAAGAAAATTCCGATGGAACCCCCATTCCATTACAGGAAGCCCCATCCCTGAAGGCGTGCAACGGAATTATTCACATATTAATACCGTTTGATTTCCACTGGCCCAGCCGCAACGTTAGGCATCGGCGGAGACGAAGTTGACTCGCTGTTGATCCGTTTCCAAAATTAGCTTGCAAAAATTGGCTCAGCGAACTATGATATTAATGTTCTAAGAATGGTGGCCCAACTTTCGGCTGAATCCACGCATTAGCAGAATGGATGCATTCGAAGTCCCGGTGGGGACCGTCTTCAGGCAGCAGACGTCTTCTGGAACATTCTATTCCACCTGATGGGCGATGGAATTGAATTGGGAGGCCGAGGGGCAGCTGTCAGATGGGACCCAAATGAGCAAAGTCTGGCTTGTCGTTGAACGGACGGTGGGAGAAAACACTACTCTTTACTGTAAAGATCAATGTTCATGCTAATGTCGGCCCCCCGTGCACAACTGCTGCTCTTAGTCGTTAGCACCTGAGCACAGCTTTACGTATAACCTACGCAACGCTCCCCTTGCACAGTCAATGTAGATGAATCTACTGCGCAGCTACGACGTTGACAGTAAAAAAAAGTTGCTCTTGCCATCGCTGTCTATGATCGCCTAGTGACCTGTTGGCCCTGCAAGGTAAGGTACGATCAATCGCGGTGTCTCAACCGTTGCATTACACTATTGCTTTAAACTTTATCTGATGAACCGGAGTGGGTGCGCACAGGGTTCGAGAAAGCGCAAGGATCCAGCAAGGCAAGGCGTTTGCTAATCGAATCATCCCGCAAATTGGGCGCATCCAACGCTTGGCAAGGCGCGGCACCTTCGTTTGCGGCCAATTGCCGACTGCAGGGAGAAAGTACCAGATATGAAAAGCGCGCCACGCGCGGCGGTATGCCATAAATATTGGAAGGCAGATTTCCAAAGTGAGAAGAAGTGGAAGAACCAAGCGGCTGGTTGTTCTTGCCAGAGTTCAAAAAGATCACAATACTGGAGCAGCCCATTTAGTGGAAAACTGGAGCGGCCGGTTTGCCGTATCAGGGCAACAGAGCAGAGCGCAAGGCGACTTGAAATAATTTGACATATATTTTGGGAATTTATTTTTGCGAAGCGCCAAAAGGCTTAGTTGTTCCGGTTTTCGCTTTATGCGCATACACTAGCGATGCGCATCAGGATTTTCCTGTGGCTTTTCTACTCACTGACGCATGTGCCAACCGGAGCTGCCAAGGAGCCCAGTGAGTGAATTTTAACTTTTCTAGGCTGACACAACCACCCTCCCCACCCGCGCCTGCGAGCCACCCGCGGCTTCGCTCTACACCTCTGCGCAGGTCGAGCGGAGCTGTTCAACTCGACCTAACGCATTTCGTCCTTCCCCGTGGTTCAAAATGGCCGGTCCATTTCCGTAGTGCAGCCATTTCAGGAGTGCCAGTTGGCGCTTTAACCCGCGGAATCTTATCGCCTTGCAATCAGTGCCCATTTTAAAACGACCGATGGCATACTTCGCGCGGAGTTCCTAGTCGCATCCACTCTGCATTATCACCATTATCCCTCGCAAAAGGGGCAGGCGCTTATGCTCCCCGCTGGCGGCGAGCGTTTAGCCCATATGCAAAATCAGGCGAACTCCAGGAAAACGCGTCACACTGTTTTGGGTACAGCTCACTTCCAACCGCCGGCATTTCCTTCAGTGAAGCCAATTCTGGAAATGCGACGTACCCAACGATCTGTAGGCGACGTAGCACCCTCCTTACCCCAAGCAATAATAGAAGCGCGCAAAATCTGTATCCTCAAAAAACGAGTCTCGCAGAGTGTTGTTTTCGCATACTACGACTGTTGTTCGCAATTCTCTTTAAACCGGAAACGCGCAATGCGTTCTCTTTGCCAGTCGGTTGTTTGCTCCGCACGAAAGAAACAGGGTTTCGCCGTCGACAATGGACGGCGTCCGCAATTCAGGAATGAACGCCCAACCGTAAGAAACTACCTTTCCGAACGTTGGCAACAGAGCACGCCAATTCAAAAGGCTTACGCAAGACGCTTACGGACAGTGCGTCCTCGACTTCATTCATAACTTTCCACTTGCTGGGTGAACGTTCATTCGCTGATTACGGACGTCTTTCGCCATCAATATGGATAAACTGGTACAGGATATGGAAAGTGTTGTCCTTGCATCTTGTCTAAGTGAGATGGGAGAAAACGTGATTCGCAAGCGACTTGGAAACGTCGCAAAGAATGGGGTGACCCGTTAGATGAAATCGTTTAATCCAATAAGAATAAGAGCGTAGCTTTCGGAACCACCTTGTTCCGTCCTCAGCGCTAAACGCTTAGCGCTGAGGACGGAACAAGGTGGTTCCGGAAGCTACGCTCGTATTCGTATTGGATTAAACGATTTCATCTAACGGGTTATTGCCGTATCTTGTGTTTACAACATATATATATATATATATATATATATATATATATATATGCAAGGTCTGTTTCATTTCTCCTGTCTTCATGGATGAACTCGTTTCGCAATGAAGCACTTTATTTCTCAGACCTTTCAGCATTGTTAATTTTTTGTTGTCAGCAGCAGCAACATGCTTCTCCGTTTACCCTCCGGACTAGCCGTATACACCTATACCTCGCTATAATTGCTCCTCGCTTTATTGCGGTGGCCTGGAACTAACTGTGAAACTATAGCGAAGTATAAGTATAAGTATAAGTATAAGTATAAGTATATATATATATATATATATATATATATATATATATACAGGTAGCCCTCGTTATCCGCGGTTTCTATACAACGCGATTTGTCCTGCGTGAAATAGTGACGTCACCTTTTCACAAAAACATGCACACCGCTCGCCAGCATTATAGTTGCACTAGTGTGGTTGCATGCCTGTGCAGCAGCGTGATCATCTGCGCGGGTGCGAAAGACTTTTTCTGCCCACAACGCTCTCTAAACCGTGCATAATGCTAATGAAGCGTCATTTTTCTGATTGCTCGTTATTGCTTCGTGCACAAATATTATCCATCCATGGAACGTGGCATAATGGTTACACGAGGAATAACGCTACAAGATTTATTCGGTAAAACTAAGAAAAGGGAGAGACAGCTTCCTATAACAATGTTTTTAAATAAAGATCCGGCAGCTGCGGAGCCTAACATTTTAACGCGAGAAGTTTCGGTACCAACAAGTTCAAGAAACCATAGGACTGGCCGGTCTTCAGGGGATCTGCGCCCACTTACAGACAGTAGATAAATTGTCTCATTCCTGATGCCCCAAACGTTTCTGCCGTAGACGTTTTGTTCTATGTGCATGTGTTCTGCGTGATGTTCAGTATTTCTGCTTAAGTGTGCCTATGTATTTTATATTTCCCCTGCTCTGTACCCATTCCGCGCACCACTACATCGCTTAGCTCATTAAAGCAAGGCGAGTCCCGGGTTTTTAAAGAAAGCGCATTTTGCTTTCCTGGACTCGGATGCATGGCCCCATTGGACAAGCGCAGTCTCATTCATGTCATTATCTCGTAGCTAGATTCTGTAGTATCAAGATTCGAAGGATCGCTAGGTATGATAACCGTTCGGGAAGGAATTCAAGGGTGCAGGACGAAATACGCGCCTGGAATACATGCTATTTGGCCTATTCATAGGGTATCCTATACAACGCGGAATTCGTTATCCGCGGCAAAACGCTCAAAATTTGGGACGAATTAACCGCGGATAACGAGGGCCGCCTGTATATATATATATATATATATATTCCCCACGATTTCCCCACCAACTGACGGATGAGAGTGGTTATAAGAGGGCACGGTCAGAAAACGACGTACGGGTTTTCTCTCGAATATTTCGGAACGCTCGAGTTTCGTCATCAGCGAGCAAGAGCTACGCTGGTAGGGAGACTGTGTCGTTTACTTATAGATCTATTAGCGTACGAAAATAACGTGAAGAATCCGTGAAAATGCAACTATATATATTTATTTATTTATTTATTTATTTATTTATTTATTCATTTATTTATTTATTTGAACACTGGGTGTTTTGTAACGGACTTGTTCATGTTCGGATATCTTTTACGGCTGTCGACCCGTTTGATGGTATCTGTAATAGAAATGAAAACACGCCCTACCAGCGGATGGATGAGCAGTTATTAGAAAGTATCACAGATAGAGAACGCTTATCGAGTTAGAGCTTTCGGCACTCTCTGGTACCGTCGTCAGCGTTGGGAAGGAGCTCCTTCCCATGCCTAGTTCAGTTATCAACAAATTAACGTTAATGGCAGGCATCTTACTAACCCATTGACCTTAATTCGCCAATGACGGGACAAGGAATGTCCAAACAGCCCTGAGAGTCAAATTAAACGGCGCAGACGGACTTATCCGTAACAAGAAAAACGTCTATGGCAACGTAAAGGCAGTTCAGCCAGGGTACGATCGGTTGGTTGTTAGAGTGAACGAACGGTAATAAATGAACGTTTGAATTTTAATTTTTCGAAGCTTCTCGAACAGTTTTGACAGATTAAGATTTGACTGAAAGTTCGGCAGTCCAAATTTCCATATTCGCTTGTTACCGTCTCTTTCCCGTTAATAATTTAATCAACCATCAGCTGGTCACGCTGCCTTCACGTTATCATGCAGCAAGCGAATCAAAAACGAACGGACAGTTCAAAAGTTCACAATCTGAAAAGTATGATACTTCAACTTACTGTGAGAAATCCACTTTTTAAACGCAGTTCTCAAGGGTTCATTGAAAAGCTGTCACCACTGGAGCGCCTATGCCAGTTTTCGAGGCGACCACGAGTTGAACAGCTGATTTATCTGGCGATTAAGTTAGGGCGATAAATTCTTTGCAGCGACGGTCGTTGGGCGGGATGCGGGAACAACGCAGGGCGGCTACGAAAGATTACGGTATGATGAAAAGCAGGTCACGTTCATTGGAACTCGAATCAGCAAATTTGTACGTACGCATCGCGAATAAGCAAATTTCCGACAGCAATGGGCAACGTCAGCTTGTCGAATCAAAAACAGGACCAACCTTCTCAGAGCACATTAAACGTGTCAAAGTGTCCCACTGGAGTCACATGCGGCGCGTCCTTCTGCAGCGCGATACAGAAAAACTTCAAGGCACTCGTTGGTAGCCGGGTTTTCGCGCCACGCTCTGAAGTAGTGATGCACATCGCTCTTCTAGTTGAAATGGGACGAACCCTCGCCTTCTCTGCGCGGCATTAATGGAGTAACGCTTGAAGTAAAGTAGGTGCGTCTCCCCATGTCGACAATTGGGAGAAAATGCAAAATCATTCAAACTTAGGGCACTCAAATGCGATCATTTTGTTTCGGGATGCGAACGCAAACTTTGAAATGCTTTCACACTAAAGCAGCATTTGAATGGCACCTAAGGACAGCGAATATGTCGAGATCAGTCAATCAAGCGCATGAACAAACGATAGAAATGTGCGAAATTATTAGGAGATGATTACGATTACCAAACGAAACTATAGTGGCATACAAATATTTCCAATTAATTTAAGAATGACCTCTTAAGGAGGCAAAATCGTAAGCTTTCCTGATTGACGTGCTTCC
The DNA here is from genome assembly GCA_000612645.2 of Trichuris muris. Lineage (NCBI taxonomy): Eukaryota > Metazoa > Nematoda > Enoplea > Trichinellida > Trichuridae > Trichuris > Trichuris muris. Next base: position 4,040,879 of record CBXJ02000282.1, on the reverse strand, counting down.
AAGTTGAACGCATTTGGCGAATGGGTTCACAATAGCAACAAATTACTCGGTCGTCAATTCACGTCCATTGACATTCCATTGATGGCCCTCGGCGGCCAATTATTAATACCAATAGCCGGCTGAAATCTTTGGAAATTCGCTTTCCTCAACAACCGCGACTCAGCAGAACTTTAGCGCTCAACTGGGATCCCGCTAAACTTTTCCGTCATTCCAATGCCACGGAAATCAAGTTTCATCGACATGAAGAACGCACTGTAACTACAATAGCATTTGCGGTGCGCGCAACTTCGGCTGCTCATGCTTCGACACGATTTTACGCTTTCAGTTTCGCACTGCAAGGACTACAGCGCTCAATGCATCGACTGGGCATCCGGCGGACAGTGCGAAGTGAGCGATTGGGTGCAGAAGAACTGCAAATTCTCCTGTCGCAAGTGCTACGGATTCCTGCCAAAACGTAAGTGCTCAGTTCCTACGGAATGCAATTGTCTTGCCGCCAACCTTGTATTGCTCTTTTGCCCCTCTTGTGGGTTTGAGGGGCTTAGCGTGAACAATGGGAAAGGGCCGTTCATAACTTGAACGTATCCAAGCGACGCTCGAAACGTAAGTTTCTCCAAACAACTGGGAGGCGACAGTGGCTTTGCATATTTTAAAATTAGCAAAACATGCTAGGAATAATGGGTATCCCCCCCCCCCCCCGGCTGCTAACCGCCCCTCTTAGAACGTTATGCGGGCAAACTGCTTTCGTGGGAAGGTTTGACTTTGCAAACCGGTTTCCGGTCAACGGTAGGGTAAGGTTGATCTCTAACGCCAACTCAAGCAGACCCTGCTGTTGCCATCGCTCATACTACCTAGCTTTGTTAACCGCCCTTCGCTACCGCAGACTACGACAGACACAGCGCCCCGCCGGATTTAAGGCCGATTGCCTTTTTGGTCGGTCGATGGAGATCCGAGTTCGGAGGCAAAGCTAAATTTCCCACAATACCAAATTTCACCTATGGCGAACAGTTGGACTACCGAATCAGCGACAATCCCCTGTTTGGGCTTCCGTCTCTGAACTACAGGTAAGGCAACACTCTAATCACAGTGGAAAGCGAAGGTGTGCGTACCGCATATTCCGTTGCAAAGCCGTAAATTTACTTTCAACATATGAAGTGCACCAATCGAATTGCAAGATGTATGCATTAAGCTCACGTGGCTGCATTTCAGCGCTTTTGCATGGGGAATCAACAACAAGGAGTCGTTGCATAGCGAGTACGGATTTCTCACCGTGAAGAATCGCACAAACATGGTCGGCCTTACCACCGTCATGAACAACGGTAAGCACTTCTTTCCGCGTCGAAAGGTCGCGTCTGCAATCTGCCTGCGGAATACCTACATACCGTTCAATAATTCAACCACCTAAGCCTAACAAGGCGAAGCACCCCGCCCAATGGAGTGACCATTCCGCAGCGTCATCAGGCTTGTTCATTTGCAATGCCACTTTTTGCCTTTCCATAGCGTTTGCCAGAACGGCTTTTCGCTGCATTGAGAAGCAAAGCATAAAGTTTGCCTTCGCTGACCCGTCGAAGTTTTAGGGTTTACCACTGTTGAAGAAGGAGAAGTAACGGGTAACAAGATTGTCCTGAGACTTGTGGACGTTGGACGAATCAGTTGGAGTCGCGACCTGCCAGTTCTGGACGTAAGTATGGGACATTTCGCTTTTCCTTGCGTGCCCACTCTGAACGCTAGGAGCAGATATGCAAACATAATCTATCTTCCTTTAACAACCTTACGACGTTGTTAATTTATTCTTTAGGCGTGAAAACACGATTCTGTTACATCTTCAATGCTATTTTTCACGACAATGTTCCGTCCTGTTTCTTAAAAAGTCGATTAGCTTTATAAGAGCAGCATTGACCACGTCCAACATCAGACTATCCGATTATCACTACTGTTTATCTAATACGAAATTATCCATAGACCTCAGAATACCTTGCATCCCGTCTTTTCTGGAAAACAGCTACGCAATATGAATGAAAACAAACGCTTATTACGTTTCTGCAATTGTACAATTGTTTACCCGATCAAAACGCGATGTAACATATGAGAGCTACGAATAATCTTATATCGGATAAATATTAAAAACTATAGCAGGAAAATTTGATATGGAGTGTGTTCAGTTTGATCCTAGGAAGCCTGGTTTTCCGTGAAAACCCCTGAGAACAAGGCACAAGGAGTTTCCCATTGATTAACAATTCCAGCGGAATGTTAAAGGCATCCGTCATGAGGATGCTCGGGCAATGGTCTTCGTTATCCCAACTCACGAAGATGTCACTGGGTTCCATACGTGTCACTATAACTTCTTCAAGAAAAGTTAAGCGGAGATCCCTTTTCCGAATACTGTCACGTGGGGGTCACTATCATAAGCCCGAAAATCAAAATCCCGAACATCAAAATCCTGAATGTTCAAAATCCCGAATGTTCAAAATCCCGAAAGTTCAAAATCCCGAAAATCAGTATCCCGAATGTTCAAAATCCCGAAAGTTCAAAATCCTGAACGTTCAAAATCCCGAAAATCAGAATGCTCAACGTTCAAAATCCAGAAATTTGAAAAACTTGTCGGATGTGAACGCTGAATGCCAGAATCGTGAGAAATCGAATTCGGGAAACGAGATGACTTTCGCTTTCATTCTTGCCTTTCTTTCTTCGTTTTTATAATAAATTCACCTGAGTTCTTTCCCACTACCAGACGGTCTTAGAATGCTGAAGAGTTGTTCTTGGAAGCTAGTGGTAATTGCTGACACGTTTCACAGCAATTTTCTGATGTCGTGTTGATATTCTTGTCTATGACCACTTTGTTATGTACAAGGTATTCTCTCATGTGTGCAGGTTTCTTACGGACGAGCACTCATTTAAATAAGTGGAAACTATTATTTTTTGACAAGTCATTCTGAAATAAACGTGCTCTGACTTGTTCAGATGCTGAAGGTGGGACGCACTTAGTCCTGAAAGCTTCGTTAGAAATAAACGTTTTGACTTACTAACGAGTGGTTGCCGGTAAGAAGCCTGAAATAATAGGGTACAGGTCGTTTCGCTGTACACGTTTCGGTGCGGAATTCATTTCGGTGTCAGCCTCATATCGGTGCTTTGTTCGTTTCATTGCAAGTCGGATTCGATACAAAATTTTTCGATGTTCCTCATAGTTTTGGCTAGTTCTTGATTATGATGGTGTCCATCGAGTCATGGCAGTTTTCTCTCTACTTCGCTAGCATGCTTCAAGTTTGGATCTATACCTTGGCCAACTGTAAAGCTTCATTACTAGCACGTTTTGTTTTTGGTTTCCGAACTATGCAGTGCAATCGTAATGCTTCTTTCCTGTGTACATTACTTGACTGCTCTTGGGTGTCGGCCCACGCGCCTGTTTTCAATGACTGTTGACCACTTTCACCATCTCGTTCGTTGCCACAGATGTGTGAATTTAACATGGCATGATAGTGCGACGATCATCGTTGAATAGCATTTTAGTGCCTAAGAAATACCGTAGCTTTCGGAACCAACCGCGTCCCGTCTTCAGCGGCTGATAGAATGTGTGAATTCTTGCTTTGCAATCGTGCGAATCTCGTCTGTCACATCGCCAAAAGTCCACTAACGGTGGGCTGTTCATTCTCTCCAAGGTGAACACTTGTCCATCGTGCACCAACTTCTCTCTATTTCGCTTCGTCATAACGCTGATCATCGTAACAATTCCGCTCTCTACCAAATGCGAGAGTGGCAGATGGGGACTATTTTATAGAATTCTTGAAGCTCACCTGTTGCGGACCGATTTAGCCTCCCGATGAGGCGACCCTGCACATCGCTCAGTTGGTAAAAGTAAAATGGGAAGCAACATCCTGCCATCTGGGCATAAGCAAATAGTTCTCACAGGAGGCGGTAACCTCCGCAAGTTGTAGGAGACCATTTTTGTTTCTACGATGAGAACGACTGTTATACAGGAATGCAGGTATAAAGATGGGTGCCAACAATTACCAATCATAGAAAAATGCATTTGTATTAGGTCTAAGAGTACCTTCTTGGACAGTTTGACAAAATTTCTTAAAGCGCCGTAACTCTACTCAGGATCACGATGCTTGAACGAAGTCAGCAGCAGAGGCACGAACACCATAACTCCTCTTCTGCAATTGCAAATAATAGACCTAACATACGATTGTTCCTTTTTTGGTTGAAAACAACCTTTCGGGATTTTAAACGTTCGGGATTCTGATTTTCGGCATTTTGAATGTTCGGGGTTTTGAACATTCGGAATTTTGAACGTTCGGGCTTTTGAACATTCGGGATTTTGGACATTCGGAATTTTGACGTTCGGGAATTTGAACGTTCGGGATTTTGATTTTCAGGCTTCTGAAGGCGACCGGTCACGTGGTTGCTTTAAATTGTGAACATAATTCTGATATCGTGTTGTTGCCTGCCCATGCAGCCGGTCTGAAAAGAAATGTCCGGTTTGCGACTTTTCGGAAAACCGCGAAGTTTTGGACGTTCGTTATGCGAAGAAGATTGGAAATGTTGAGGCATGTTAGTCACCTGCAGATCCCCAGTCTCCATTACATATTCGTCACATACTGAAAGCAACGACTTCCTTGTGCTCTCTTTCCCGTCGAGGGTAATAAAGTTACAGAAGATACTACCTAAATAAGTAATCATTTTCTGAATACATCACACTACATTCGTGGTGATCATTAAGCGCTGAAGATGGACCGCGGGGAGGTCAGAAAGCTCCCCATTTTGTAAGTGTTTAATAAAAGTTTTACGATGGAACGGGGAACTGTGACGATACCTGCTAATGAAATAAGATTTATTTTGAATACATCACACTGTTCTTAAGCGTAGCCGTACTTCCCCTGTCAGCGCTAGTAAAACAATGGGTTCTTGCACACGGGGTACGTTCTCATCTCTGTAAGTAAACATGGCAAAACACCCGTAACCGAGGAGCTTTTATTTCGTAACGGAGCTTTCGAAAACTCCTGTTTGAAACAGTTTTCAAAAGTTCCGTTACGAAATAAAAGTTTTTCGGTCACGGGTGCTTGCCGTGTTTGCTTACAAAGATGAGGCCAGCGCTGGTTATAATTTTGTCAGCGTGCCTTTTCGGATTTTTGAGAATTGCAAGTTCGTGATCCGGGTGTCCAGCAATGGAGTCCCGTTAAAATTGTACCGTAATGAAAAACCCGAAACTGCATATCAGGACTCAGTTGCCGAATGACACGCGGTTTCGAATTTTTGCAGTATCCGCATGACGTACAGATATCCGATGGATACGCGATTTGTATCCTACGTAGTTTTAGAACGGCTAATTTTCAATTGATGTTACAAGACTCAAAATGGATGAAACATTTGGAGTCGGTTAGACATTTAGCCCTTCAGTTTAAACTTTCGCTTCTATGCATTGCCCTGAAAGTTGCACGTTTGCACAGTTCATTAAATGGAACCTCGCCAAGGGAATTTGCTAAACGGGATGTTCTCACACAATCAGACCTAAATTTCGCCAGGGTCTCTCGACGAACCTCCAATAGTACAGTTCAGCAACGCTAAACCAGCTGGGAACAGTACGCAGGAATTGTGAGGGGTGCTTCCATTGAAAGCACTTTGACCATAATCTACCATTTTGACACTTCAAGAAAACGTCAAGTTTCCCTTTTTTCTTACTCCAGATCAAATAGTTTAACGGCATACCGAATTCCCGGAGCTTCCGATCCCTTGTTTGTCTGACGATCAGCTTGGACACAAAATAAGGCTAGATGACTTTTCATAACCAGAACAGATATTTACATGAAAGCTAACATTGAAGATGGAAAAGGATCCTGCTAAGAGCTCTGTCTTTGGACGGACTAGGCAAGTATTAATAAACAGTGTTGTGAACTAAGCCGAAAGCTAATGTATAATTACATCGTTCGAAGCGCCTGATATTCAGTGCCATCTGATATGCAGATAATGCCAACTATGGTAAAAGTAATTCTCAGAATGAGAGTAACTAACATTTTTAGCTTAATAACTAGACTTCGCTTGCGTAAGTGCGCATTCTTGAACGAATCAGCGACGAAAATACGATGAGACCAATTTGAGAAAAAAAATTGAACTGCTTGCAGATGATAAGAGAAATAACCCTGATCGACGAGAACACGCTTGAACAAAGATTGCAAATGGAAACGCTGACGCACCGCATGCAAGACCACACGTTCATCAGATACACGAGAACGTTTCCTTGAACACCAACGATGGGCTACCTTCAGCTGAGTTTAATGGACAGCTGATCTCCACTGCCTAACAAACCATTTGTACTCATGCGCCCACCTTCCGGCAAGACATTTATGGTCTGCGAAGACGCGCCCGTTCTGTTCGCCAAATTTTGTAAAGACAGTTGCCTATTTGCAATAAAGCTCCAAATGAGAACTTGACATCAAAGTTGCGCTTCAAACCACCGCTACTTGAAGAACAGTAGCTCCTAAAACGTATAAGATATGAAAAATGGGCTGTGTATTTGCTGTGCCACTCCAACCTTTGACTACAATTACGTAACACCCTCTCGGAATACTATAACGCCCAACTCGTGAACAACTGACCTCTAACGACGCACTATCATTTTTCCATTTGTTACCTGAGAGGAAACCAAACGACTTTCATTCCAAAACGCTCCATTCAAACCTATGCCGGTTTACACTGGTGTACTCATCCTGTTGGCAATGGCAACTCGACTCTCCACTCCAGCAGCCATTACCTGCTGCAAAGCGAATTCGCGAGCCTGCAACGCTTTCTAGGCGCGAAGCTACCCTCAACAACTTGTAGTTCATTCACGCTGGCTGCCTTTCGATGGGAAGTGAAAATTCGCTCGTGCCTTTCAAACTGCCAAAATTTTCGGCTACAGGCTCCTGTGCAACCTTGCCACGTGCTATTTGCCGAGTGTATCTCGGTTTAGCTTGCAGAGAGCCAACAATAAGCAATCTCTCTTCGATTGAACGGACGAAAATATTTGAAGTTAATATGAAAGGAAGAACAGCAATGTCCAGGACGAAGTACGCTCACTCTCCATAGGGGGCACAGTTCGTCAACATGACCTTGGATGGTAAATATACCTTCATTGATAAGCGGTGGCTTATTCGCGATGATCAACCAGGCATAGGTGCCAATAAATATTTGATTACGATAGATCAAAGGTATTTAAGTGACTGAAGAGGCGTTTCAAGCTTTCCCAATCCGCCAATTCACTCTTCTGGTAAACATCTGCGCACGCTGGGCATTGGCTAAGCCAGGAAAGGTCAACGGCTACCAAGCAACGATATCCGCATGATCAAGTAGGTTAACCTGATGGTGTGAGTTATGTTGGACAGCACAAATGGGGACACAACCCCGACTATCCGCAATATCGTATTGTGCGACTTTGTGAACGTGGCGCACGTCCAAGCACAGTTCCATTGGATGCAAAGGTCGGAACGTAGAGCAATTTGATCTGCACCTGTCTTATGCGCAGAGAATCTCGTGTCCAGCTCGCTCAGGAAAATAGGCGCCCTCAGGCATTGCGAGTCAGTTCAAAAAATATAGACCATCGTCAAAGCGCGTCGAGCGAAACCTATGGGTATTGCCCTTACTCAATCTGTAGCATTAAATGAATTGTAAAATCAAGCGGAAACCAAGTCGGCATAGACAGCATACCGGTAAGTCATTAGTACGCTACGAGTTTTTGCTTCTTGCATGACGAGGAGGCATTCAATAAGTTCGAACGATTGCTTACGTTCAGCAGTACTTCAAAGAATAAGTATGGTATAAATATTAACAATACTTTCGAATGCCCATTTCGTGCTCCTCGTAAGAAGAGTTACCTTTTTCGTCAGGAAGGACATTAGTTCAGAAATAATTAGTCAACATGTTATGATTACCAATGTTCAATGCCGTTGATTGCTTATGTGGCATTAAGGCTTTCAGGTTTTCAACCCAAAGCCAAAATTCCAAATAATGCTTATTAGAATTCTCCTCCACGATGAAAGGCTGAACTATGAATGAGACAATTTTTTACATCCCACGTGAACAAAGCTCATTGCCTTCCAAGTTAAGCTAGCATAATTGTAACCCAACAAGATTATAGTTGCAATGTACCAAGCCGTTGGATAATACTATAACAGTGCGCATAGGCAGGTCGGAGCACACCGAGACGTGGGAACTTCAATGCAGCGCATGCCTCACTTCCCCGTAGTTGTGCCTACAGTGCATGCGATCCGTAAAGAGTCCATGTAGGATAAAAGCATACCGAAATTATACGTTCGAATAGCTGCTAATGATTTCCACTTGCATGCACATTTAGGCAAACTACTCTTAGGCAAATGAACATGTCGTTATCGGACAACATTTGCATAAAGAAGCTCCGACCGAGCACAAATCCCCATTAGCAAAAAGGTGAGTAATGCGTATTACATGGGTTCCTTGCTGGTTAGCTATTTCGAAAGCAACAAGCTGACCAAACTGAGCTGAGACCAAATTTCCAAGGCCTCGCGATGCAACTAACTACTTTTGCCGCTTAAGCACACTAGTAGCGGCACCGTGACTGAACGGAACTCCAGCTCCACTCCAAAGAGCTCGGTACTCTCAGCTGATCCCATCGACAAATGTAAATTCACTTTATCTCCCGAATAGTCAATTTGTATGGCAATGCCTGTTCGAAAGATTTAATTTTGGATCGGAGCTTCCGGAACTGTCGCGTTCCGTCGACAGCGTAAGGTGTAAAGAGCACTCTTTACATTTACACCTTGTGATGACGACGGAATGCGACAATTCCGAAAGCTCTGATCCAAAATTAAATCTTTCGAACGGGCATTGCCATACAAACTGACTATGAAAACATACGCACCCGATACAAAGCTGTCTTCATTTACTACCTCCTGAATATTCATATCCAGCGTATTGTGCAGTGCCGTAATAATCCACTTTCATTGTAACATCCTCCGAGGGTCACACCAGGAAACGAAATCGAACTTAGAGATACAACGGCAAGCCATGAATGAAATAATTTTGCGTCATTCTTTCTAGCTGTAAATATTTTAACATTGACATATATATATATATATATATATATGCACGTATACCGCTAAGATCTAAACAGGCGCGCTAGTTTTACCTGTAGTCACTCATGTGAGGGTCTGAACGGTCTACACATTTCATAAACTCAATATGGTTAACCTTAATTAAATATTTACCTGAAAACATCTCTGAAAGGGCTGATGAGGTCGGGACAAACCATCTTTAAGGTTGAACAAGCATCAGTAAGATGAAAGCTCAGCGAGAAGCGATGAAAACGTTGTTAGTGAAAATGGGGTCGCCTACAATTTGATTGACGACGGCAAGATTGGCAAATAGTACCTTTGGTTGCTTAGAGCTAAGTTGCGTTGATCACATACGAGATAAGAACAAGAGCAATGCACTTCGGCAAAGCATCCCAATATTAGTACATTCAAGTTGCCCATGAGAGCCAGACAAGCAAATTGACAACAATAATAATAGCCGGAATACCACCACTTTGAAAATATGAGACCCGTTACAAAACACCCTATATTCAAAAACAATAATAATACTTGAAATACGTGACTTCTTACAGGCTCTTCACACTTCATGATGTCTTCTTTTTTCTTCTTTACGTGTACGCCTGTGTCGCAATAATAATAATAATAATAATAATAATAATAATAATAATAATAATAATAATAATAATAATAATAATAATAATAATAATAATAATAATACCCTGTACTAATAATAAAATGAGTAATAATAATAAAATATGAGAAAATATTACCTTGCATATATCTACAGAAATTGTTGTACTGATAAGGGAGCGAACAATGTAAATCAGTTACTGAAGTTCTTGGGGCGTCGAGAAGGCTATCTCGAATTTTAGCTCCTAAGAAAGAAATAGTGACCACCCACCTCTCATGAACGAAGTGTCTCTCATCTGCCGGAATCGCCAGATGACCTTTCCAAGAGTTACTGTTTGCCTTCACTTGCCGCGACGATAAAGCTGCCCGACAGCAATTACAACCATAAACAGGAAGTTCAGTCGGCAATTCGCTTAAGCAGAGGTGGCGACTTTTCACGACAGACGGGCATGCTTCCCAGCGCAAATTGTACCGTAGACTTGAGAAGCAAAGGCAAGCTCGCCGTTGTTCAACGTTGCTTTCGACTAACAGTCCGAACGACCTTAAATATTAACACAAATAGCAATCGGCTCAAAGACGTGGCTAATACAATCGACATTAAAATTCATCCACAGCAAATATAACCTAATGCAAAAGCCGAACACCAGGAACAAAAGCATTGGCGCTTTTCGGTTAGCTGCCCGTGCTACAGTAGCCCATGACCTAATTACAGAACCCATTGTTACCGTGACGCAATGGGTCGGCGGCCGAAGCGCTGAACGAATTCTGACCTCAACGCCACCTCGTGGAGATGAAAGGTGATATGGGTTCGCTGCTGCGTGACTCCTCATTTGCCTGTGGAGCAAGTTTGCTGAATGCAGTGTGACAACGGAGAAACTCTGTAGCGGACACGGAAGCGCAGTGTTCCACGCGAGCTCATTTCGACGCGCACTAACCGTGTTTACGCCGACCGATGATGGCTGTCACTTTTGCCGATACCTAAGCCTAGACCTAAACACAACCGATCTTTCCTGTGCGCTATGTTTTCGTGCTGGTCGACTGACGATGGCTGTCGTTTTCGCAGATACCTAAGCGTAAACCTAAACACAACCGGTCTTTCCTGTGCGCTCTGCTCCCTTACTCGTCGACTGATGATGACAGTCGCTTTCGCTGATACATAAGCCTACACCTAAACACAACCTATATTTCCAATGCGCTCTGCCTTCGTGCTAGTCGACTGATGATGGCTGTCGCTTTCGCCGATACCTAAGCCTAAACCTAAACACAACCGATCTTTCCTGTGCGCTCTGCCTTCGTGCTGGTCGACTGACGATGGCTGTCGTTTTCGCCGATACCTAAGCCTACACCTAAACATAACCGATCTTTCCTTTGCGCTTTGCTTAAGTGCTAGTCGACTGACGATGGCTGTCGTTTTCGCCGATACCTAAGCCTAAACCTATACACAACCGATCTTTTCTGTGTGCTCTGCTTTCGTGCTGGTCGACTGACGATGGCTGTCGTTTTCGCCGATACCTAAGCCTACACCTAAACATAACCGATCTTTCCTGTGCGCTATGCTTTCGTACTCGTCCACCGATAATGGCTGTCGTTTTCGCCCATACCTAAGCTTAGACCTAAACACAACCGATCTTTCCAGGACGCTATGCTCTCGTGCTGGTCGACTGATGACGGCTGTCGTTTTCGCCGATGCCTAATCCTAGACCTAAGCACAACCGATGTTTCCAGTGCGCTCTGCTCGCTTAGGCCCTTAATACTAACATTGCCCTGTACACTCGCAGTTAATCACGGTATAGCAAGAACGACGCAGACTTACCGAACCTTCAAAGTACGAACGCCGTACCGTTGCTAAGCGCTGACTGTTGCGGACGTGAACACGGGAAGTATGAGAAATCACCATGCGGCCGCTGCCTTCCCAGACATACAGAATGGCGCTGACGGAGGATTGCAGTCCTCTTAATCAACGAAAGCGCAGAGTCGCGGGACAAGATGTCTTACAACGGCGCGGCTGCTTTGTGGATACCGAATTGATAACGCCTGGGCGCTGCGGCCATTTGCACGGAAGGTAGAATGGCGCACAGAAAGGAGTGGCGGTCCTTTCCATGATGCAAAGCGACCAAACATGGATCAACAGGTCCTGCAGCTTTTCTGCTACCCTGTTCGCGCTGTCTGCTCAGCACCTGAGCACCACGCTCATGTGGACGCAAGTCGAGAGGTGTTAGCACCCATTGTCGTGTAGCAGTTTCTACGATCAATCAATTCGCATAACACAACCATGGTGCGTCTATGCGTTCGTCAAAAACTCCGTGCAACATCCACACTGCGCCTGTCCCTATATAAGAGCCGATAATACCCTATTTGGTTGATTTTGCAAATTACCATGCAAACAAGACCACACATGGTGACCTTGCCCTATAGGTTACATCCGTAACAGATGTGCAGAACAAAAGGTGAACTCTCCCTGTTCCATTCACAGTGACGGACAAGTCCGAGCACACTAGCGTGCATCCAATAGCGCTGCACAAGGTCGGCCGCCAACAGATTCGTCGATATCGGCAACACCCCGATGAACGGGTTAGCGCCGGCGCTAACACGTCCGTCAGAACAAAAGGTGACGCAAGTAATGCATTGCATTATAGGATGCGCAGGCACACGGGCAGCTATCCTCAAAGACCCAAAGCATTTTATTCAGCTGCCTACACCAGTTACGATTACATTGATAAACGGAAAATAGGTTTTTATAAACATCGTAAAATTCCATTATTCAAAAAATATGGCAGAACATGAATCCGTGACTTGCTTTTAATTAATGGGAAACGTTATTATGCATGCTTTTATATTCAACTTCATCTGATGCTTTCGGTAGGTCAGCAGTTCGGAAAGCACCAGAAAAAATTGAAATAGAAACACTTGTACCAACGGTGCCAAACTGCTAAAAACAGGTCATGCTGATCTACGGCGTTAGGAGCACCCAACCTTCAAAACGTCCATTCATAATTTCAAGGAATATTTTCAGAACTCTAAAATGCAAGAACAACAAAAATCTACGCTACCACCAGGCAGCAGTAACCCTGACAGCGCCTTCGTACAACCTCAGTAACTTAATACAAATATATATATATATATATATATATATATATATATATATATATATATATATATATATATCCTATATATAATAATAATTTCGCCTGAGTTCATTTGCTATTATATATATATATATATAGTACTTTTCACGGATTTTGTCCCGTTGCTTTCTGTACGTGATGCATCTATAAGTAAACTGACACGGTCTCCCTACCAACGGATGGATGAGAGTAGTTATAGGAAAAGCATGGTCAGAACCAACGTACGGTTTCTCGGATATTTCGGAACGCTCGAGTTCCGTCCTCAGCAAACCTTGCTCGCTGAGGACGGAACTCGAACGTTCCAAAATATCCGAAAAACCGTACGTTGTGTTCTGACCGTGCTCTTCCTATAACTACTCTCATCCATCCATTGGTAGGGAGACCGTGTCAGTTTACTTATAGATGCATCACGTACAGAAAGCAACGGGACAAAATCCGTGAAAAGTACAACATCATATATATATATATATATATGGCTCACTATCACAAGCCCGAAAATCAAAATCCCAAATGCTCAAAATCCTAAACATTCAGAATCCCGAATGCTCAAAATTCCGAACGTTCAAAATCCTGAACGTTCAGAAATTTAAAAAACCTGAAGGACATGAATCCTGAATGCCGGAATTGTGAGAAATCGAATTCCGGCAACGAGATGGCGCTCTTTCATTTTCTTCCCTGCTTTTCTTTCTTCGCTTTTATAATAATTTCGCCTGAGTTCTTTTAGGCCAGCAGACGATCTTAGAATGCTGAAGAGCTATTCTTGTAGGCTAGTAGTAATCTCTGACAAGTTTCCCGGTGAATTTCTGATGTCAGACCAATATTTGTGTCGACGACCACTTTGTTATATGGAGGTATATCCTGCATTTCTGCAGGTTTAGAACGCTGAAGAGCTGTCACAGACTGCAGTAAGTAATACATATCCAGAGATGATTAAATTCTAAGTTAGTGCATGGGGATTATGTACATAGTTGTAATACGATAGCTTATGTACCAATTAATCCCGGGCTCCCCACCAAGATTTGCGGCTCTTTGGCACCCTTCATTGAGGTATGCTAAACTCTTTCAGCAGCATAGTCCCTACGATGAGAACATCTGATATACATGAGTGCAGTTACAAAGAGGGGTGCAAACAATTACCAATTATGGAAAAATGTATTTCTTTGAACAGAGGGTTTCTGAACACGGGGTATGATCTCATTACTTCACTTAAACAACACGGCAAACAAATCAACCCGTGATTAAGTCCACACGCAAAAACCGGGGCTTTCGAGAACTCCTCGCGTTCTCGTCTTCAGCGTCAATATAACGAAATCTGAGGATGTTAAAACATGTCTATACTTTCAGTTTAAACTCGTGGTCTTGGTAGTGTTCTTACAGTTTAAACAAATCGTGACGTCATTCTAATTTTGTAATCCAATTCGGCAACAACCTGTTAAGGAGGCTACCAAACCCCAAATATCACTAACCGTATATCCGTCCTCCCTATTAAAGCAGGGATTGTGGCGGATAAAAAGTGCTTCTTCCACTTTTCTAACAAAGTAGTTGTTTTCATTACGAAGTCTCCATACTCTCAAACTATCATCTGGTTCTATACAACTCACATGTTCAACCACCGACGATCCGCCAATACATTCTAACATAATATCATTAGGATCTTTTGTTTGGGGTCGTCCACGTCCATTAACTGGTTCACCTCTGAGACTTCTTTCCGCATTACGATACCTTCTAATTCCTGCTATATGTTGACTAAACCTGTAGTTCATACCGTGTCCAGTTTCACCAAAATATGACGCCCCACATCCACATTTAATGAGATAGATAGTCTCTGGTCTATCCACCGGTCTGGTTTTTTGAATGTCTGTACGAAGTATAGATCTCAAACTGCTCAGACTATTGAAAACAACTTGAACTCCCATCATCCTCAACCTTCTTCGAATGTACTCTCCAATTCCTTGATAGTAAGGAATAACGATTCTTGTCAATTCCTCCTGGTACCTCCCTGTTGTGACGGAATGGTTTCTCAACTTATCAATTCTCCTATCTATAAATCCATAGATAAGCCAACCATTCACGCTGAAGACGAGAATGCGAGGAGTTCTCCAAAGCTCCGGTTTTTGCTACACGTAGACTTAATCACGGGTTGATTTGTTTGCCGTATTGTTTAAGTAAAGTTATAAAATGTATTTCTATTAGGTATAAGAGTGCATTCTTGGACAGTTTGATCAAATTTCTTAAAACACCACAACTCTACTGGGGATCACGATGCTTAAACAAAATCAGCAGCAGCGACATGAAGACCACAACTCCCCTTCTACAATTTTGAATAATAGACCTTACATACGGCTTTTCTTTATTTTGATTGAAAACAGTTTTCGGGATTTTGAACGTTCGGGAACTAAACATTCGGAATCTTGATTTTCAGGCTTCTGAAGGCGAACACATGCATAAATAAATTATATATATATATATATATATATATATATATATATATATATATATATATATATGATGTACAAGATTTTCGTAACGGCTTTCAATGTATGATTGAATAAAGAATTACGGAGGTTTCTTCCCGTTTGTGATCACGGTGTCCAGAAACAAGTGGATGGAACATTTTAATTCGAAACACGTGGCGCTAAACATTAACGAAGCTATCGACCCTTCTCTGGGCTCGTCATCAGCGCTGTGGGACGTGTCTTGTTTGCTGAGGTCTAGCCAACCAGTTCTGGCCTTTAGGAGAGGCTGTTCCAACCTCAGCAAACAAGACACATCGCACAGCGCTGATGACGAGCCCAGAGGAGGGTCGAAAGCTTCGCTAATGTTTTAGCGCCACGTGTTTCGAAATAAAATGTTCCATCCACTTGTTTCTGGACACCGTGATCACAAATGGGAAGAAACCTCCGTGATATTTTATTCAATCATATATATATATATATATATATATATATATATATATATAATGCATACAATCAGTCTCTGCACATCGCGATCTTACCACCAAGCATATGGAGCGCTGTGTAGGAAATGTTGAATACTGAACGCGAATTGACCACGCAGCAACAATCCACCTTCTGTAATGCATCATACGTGGCATCAGCTCGTCTAAATCAAAGGATGTAAGAAGTCAACTACAATTATAAAAGAACTCCAATGTTTCCAATGTAAAATTCCCGTGAACTGTATAACATAATTAGTGGCTAAACATTTCATATTCATGTCTCGTCTGTTTACCCATTTTTGCTTAGCATTAGGAAGAGGCACTAGCGATGTACGAGGACAGACTTGCGTAAATGCATAGCGTGTGCTTTTATAACATCAGCCATTAGGAAATCCCATCCCAAACTTCTGCTTTCACCTGTTTTACATATCGAAGATTAAGTTTTCTGTAACAGGGCAACGTACAAGTGTAGGACGTGATGGTTGGAGCACCCGCTGGTTCTTCCGCTAAAGCTGCCTGCATATACACCAGGGAACGCAAGCGAACCAGACACTGGTTAGCGAATTTGTTACAGAAACAAATGCAAACAACGAACGCACGGAAATACTTGACCTCAAGGCTCTCTGTGTGCCTTCGTACCGTCTTCAGCGAAATGATCGCAAGGTGAACTATGCTCGAACTTAAAGATCGCAAAGTATCCTTCTTTACAATCATTCCGCTGAAAACGGAATATGGTTTATTGCAAAAGCTCTGAAACAGTAAAATATTACCGTACGCTTATTGCTTACATCTGTTCCACTAAGAAACTCGCCAACCAGTCGATGGATAGGCTGCGCTTCCTGGTGTTCATATGGACAACGCTGAACGGTAGTCCGAATGGATGCACCCCTTCCAGGCCCTACAATGTTTCTGTGGTTTGACGAGGCGTACGGCGCAACTCGGAGGTATATACTTTTAATGGAGAATCGCATAACTGTACACGCGGAGGCGGCAACCAGAACACAACAACGATGTGGACACTACTATGGGCTTTATGACGTTGCACTTATATAGGCACGTCCAGCCTCGACCATGCGCTTTCTCAAGCCGCAGACCTCTTGACCCGGCGGTTCTGCAGAGAGGCGACCATGGGATTAGTGCTCACCCCCAGCATCTGCCTTCAGTCCGGGCCGCTGCTTCAGGGATTAGGCTTCTATGACAGAGCCACAATGGAGGTGGGTATCCAGTGCCGCTCTGAGGATTAGTCCTTTCGCGCCGCAATTTCGTTTAATCCCCCGTGCCGTTCTCTCGGGTCACCTTCCCACGGCTACAGTTCTTCCTGCATTCTCGGGGGGCCCGGTTTCGCAGCCAACACCAATACAGTTGCACATGTCAAGAAGAACGCGATTTCATTTAGCGCAAGGTTAGCGACGAACCGATGTCGCGTGGTAAGAGGATGAGCTGTACACTCATGCTTAACGAACAGTTTACACTGTTCCTATTCTGCAGCAATAATAATAAATAATAAGAATCTCATAGATTAATGAAAGACCTTATTCTGAAGAATAAGAATCCTTGATCATACAGTAGAACAACAAAACCCCATCTACTAAATCGTTGTGTCCCATTCTTGTCGAAGCGACATGTATTTCGATTGTTTCTGATCCCTCAACAGCTGCAGGACTAGTCTTTTGTTCGAAGTTCCGTAATGTTGTTCAACGCAGTCACGTGTCTCAACTATCACCTATTTAACGAAACTCTTATCCATACCAAAATGACAGTTCCTTATTAACTTACGCTTACTATGTAGCACGTTACACATTTCGGAGTAACAGCTTAGGAAACTAAAATGAAAATTAGCTGCCAACCTTCCGCCGTTTACGACGTCAGAAACCTGATGAATCCCTTTGGCGCTTCGTCCTTGATTGTTGGCAGCGACTGCCGGCTGGTATGCCAGTAAATCGCTAAAGCAACCTCTTTGAGAAAGCTCAGAAACCAAATATGCCAACCTTACTTAAGCTGACAAGGCCGACTTTCATCTCAACTGCCCCTGGAGTTCACTTTGAGCAGAATGAAAGTGGTCATTCATCCAGCATCCGCCGACTTGCTAAAACATATTGCAAACGTGTAAAATATGCGACAACTGCTTAGGCATAACATATGGTTATTAGTAATATTTACGCTGCTTCCGAATGGATAGGTCAGCGCCTTAATATGCAAATTAATCACCAGAAACATTCAAGCTTTGCAGATGCAACCAATCGACCGTAAGCATACAAACGAACGACGAAACATGCACCTTAACAAGGAAAGGATCCCACCGTTCCGCGTGCAGCACTTTACCAACGACAAGTGGACGGCAACGAAGGCCATACTCAGCGGGGCAACGTTAGGGTTGGCCATTCTGCTGACGTTTTTGTTCGGCCATGCAGGAACGAACATCCGCTACTGGCCGTTGCTGAGTGAGATGAGCTACTTGAACCGTTCGCTCGCCGTTATCGACTCCATCCAAGCGATGCATTCCGACGCCGACCGTTACTCCTGCAAAATGACATGCAGGTAAGCAATCGACGGAGCCAAAGGAGCGAACGGATACCATGCGCGTAACCTTGTTTAAAGACGATGCCTTTAAAGAAGCAGAATCGACAAGATTAGCATGCTTCCTTAAAAACAGTGTTCGTAGAAGCCTAAATGCTAATTAATGCACCCAAACCTTTACTCAGACAATGATCAATCGTATTGCTAAAGAGCGGGATTCTTACGCCACTGCGTTTGCCGTTTCCCTTATACTGTCAACGATGAGCGGAGATTTCCTAAAGCAAGAAAAAGATAAAATCAACATTTTACAACGTTTCAGCATTGAGATCGTCGAAAGCATTCCGGAGAACATTACGTTCGACGCGGACGAACTGCCAATGTCGACGTTCTCCGCGTGGAGTCGGTTGATCTCCTTAGCCGAAAAGCGAATCTATATCGCAGCGTACAAGACGAGCCTTCGCGGAAAGCACGTCCTTGGCGCGTCCGATCCGAGCACCTCCATGGTGAGCCTCATGCAGAGGACCTTCTTCTCCGGCAGTTCACCAAACATGTAATTGCATTAGGGGGAGCAGATATTCGAACAGCTGCTCAAAACTGGCACGGAAAAGGACGTCACCATACGCATGGTGGAGAACTACCTTGCGAAGGATCCAGGTGACAATGCGGACGGTTCGAGTCTGGAATCGAGAGGTAATGAAAGGAGTTTAAAGGCAACACGTTTCTTTTTAAACGTACTGAAGTAAAACAAACGGAGAACGTTGGCGAGCATCCTTAGGGCTTACCTTTCGGAATTACGAAACATTTTGTGCATGTTTTCTTCGAACTCACTTCCCAATTAAAGTACGTATGCCTTCTATTAACGAAAGCAGTGTCCACCAATAAGGATGCGAGTTTGGCGGAGAGCGTAAGGCAAATATACTCTTTTGTTGTCCAGAGATCTTTACCTGCAATCGTGAATGTAGAAATATTTGCACATTGTTCTCTGACGTTAGTCGTGACGTGGATAATGCGCTTCACAAATGAATCCAGTTTTCAGTTTAAACATTTTAACAAAAAATCCACGCCCCAGCGAATTCCTGATGTTATTAATTTAAGGAGCACTAGAACTAAGACGCTTGCACGTGTCCAACGAATACGGTAAAGGCGCGATGCACTCGAAATTCATTGTCGTTGACGATAAGCACTTCTACCTTGGCTCGGCCAACCTTGACTGGCGTTCCCTGAATCAAGTGTGCACTTACTGCGTCGCCTCAGTACATACGTTTGGAAAGAGAATGCTTTGCAGAAAATGGAGCTCGGAGTTTTGGTGCTAAATTGTCCTTGCCTGGCGAATGACTTGGGAAACATCTTCTTCTCCTATTGGAATGTGGCGGTGTCGCCGAATGAAACGCAGTCGAATTGCCAAAGTGGCTCCAGCGTTCCACTGATGGAAACTACCGTAAACGCGGCCAACCCCGTTGTTCTGTCCTACTACGGAGCAGAGACGAAAGTCTTCATAGCGGTAAAGCTTTTAAAACGAAACCGTATTGCCCTAGAAGCACCTTTACTTCAGTCGTCGCCCCGCAACCTTCATGAGCAAGGAAGGGTGTGGGACCTGGAGGCTATTACATCAGCCATTCACGCGGCCAAAAGTTTCATCTACATTCACGTCATGGACTTTATACCCATGATAGTCTACCAAAAGAGGAAAAGGTTTATACACACTATTCATTCGTTCACCGGTTGCGCAATCAAGCAAGGTCGCTTCCATTTTTAGCTACTGGCCAGTCATTGACAATGCCTTGCGCAAGGCGGTCGTGGAACGCGGAGTCGAGGTGAAGATTTTGGCCGCTGCTCTGCACTTCGTCAAGGAGAATTTGCACTTCATGCAATCGCTGCAGGCGTTGGCCAATTGTGCCGACAAAGGTAGCATTGAAATTGTAGGCATTATCTAAATATTTCGACCATCCAATTGACCAGCCGCGTTTTGTCCTGCAGAAAATATTCAAAGTCCCTGCAGTGACGGACTTCCACAAAAGAATTGCACGTGACAGGAGAACTCACAACAAGTTTATGGTCACCGAAGACACGGTGATCATCGGTAGGTCAAACTTCATCGTCCGTATTGATACTTTGAGAAAACGTTTTGCTATTTTCAAATCGCGCTCATTCAAGAGACAATACATGCCTCACATTATATATATATATATATATATATATATATATATATATATATATATATATATATATATATATACAAAAAGTGTAACTTACGGTGTGCCCGTTGCGGTTAATCTTTCTTGTGTCTAAAAATAAACCAAACAACACGCCCTACCAGCGGATGGATGGGCAGTTATGAAGAAAATTCGTCGACAACAAGCAAACCTCGAAGCTTTCGGAACGACCTTGTTCCGTCCTCAGCGAGTTTGGGAATAGTTTGGTACTATTCCCAAACTCGCTGAGGACGGAACAAGGTCGTTCCGAAAGCTTCGAGGTTTGCTTGTTGTAGACGAATTTTCTTCATAACTGCCCATCCATCCGCTGGTAGGGCGTGTTGTTTGGTTTATTTTTAGACACAAGAAAGATTAACCGCAACGGGCACACCGTAAGTTACACTTTGAGTATGCTACGACCCGTTAGAAGACATCCAGTTTTCAATATATATATATATATATATATATATATATATATATATATATATATATATATACCTGCGCATAGATCGACCTCTTAATTTTAGTTTAGTGTAGCTATGATTCGTCTTATGTGAATGTACGATGTATGAACTAGCTTTGTCGTGCATATAACAATGGAAAGCTCTAAATTTAAGCAATTTTTAATCGCTAGTAAGCCAATAAGATACTTTAATAAGCCAAACCATGCGAAACTATATATGGGTGAAGGCTAAGTTGAAGTAATTAACTCTACAGCGAAAAAGACAACCTACATTTGTGCAAATAAGTAACAACATCCCAGGTTTCTGAGAAAAATAAATCGCAAAAGAAACATTACGATTGAAAAACGATTTATTGGTACCTATTAGCCGCATATTAACCGCCCGAAATTATAAAACTACGTACAGTACGCAGAAATTCGGCCATTGTTGTGACGGTGTATAAGTCGAGCCCTACTATTGCTATCCACTTTTTCCCATTATAGACACGACTTACACGCCAGTGTATACGGTATGTATAAGATGTTAGTAACAAGAGTTCTCATTATGATGAAAAGATACGGATTCCCTGTTTTGTGAGCTCTAAATACATCGAAGCTTACTGAACTGCCGTGTTCCGTCTTTTGCGAGAGTAAGTATTGGTAAATGAGATCGAATGGTATAAAACGAGTTGCAAAGGGACTTGACCTGACCTGGGGTGGGGGGGGGCGAGGAGGCTCAGGTGGACCTGAACTTCACCTGACCCCTGTGCAACTCTTTTTATGCCATTCGATCTCATTTACTAACCCTTCTTACTCGCGTTAAACATAGAACACAGCAGGTTCGAATGCTCAGCTTTATTAAGAGTCACACAACAAGAAATCCGTATCCTTTCATTATATACATACACACGCATATATACATATATGTACATATATTTACGCATACAAAACATCCAGTGTTCACATATATAATATATATATATATATATATATATATATATGTATATATACAGTAAGGCCCCGTTATCCGCGGTTTTTCGTTCCCGAGGATGACCGCGGATAGCTGAAACCGCGGATAATAGGGAACGCTAAAATTTGAAGTGTCTGTGCCTATTCCTGTGCGCTCTCGGAATGTTTAAGCATTAGAAGAGGTGCGCTTAAGGTTAACGCTGCCATTAGGGACCGAACGGATAAGGGATTCGCGTTCAAATAAGTAACGAATACGTACATGCATAAAAAATAACGTGGTTTAACGTTATCCCGGATGGATATTCTCCGCGAGGTGAGCCTGCCTGCGCTGAACAATGTTGAGGACGCTATTCCTCGTGAAGGCGAAGCAAAGGGGAGTCGGGAAACCATTACGACCTTTATTGGCAGCTGGGAGTAGCGGAGGACGTTGATGGTTGCGGGCCTTGTGTCGCTGAAGCCATTGGGAAGAACATCGTCAGCGGAGCTTGACGGGTGAGCCCTGACTTGGAACGACCGGTTTTACTATGGGTTCAAGCCGTTACGATGGTTTCGAAGCAACACACGTTAGCTCCCAGCTGCGCACGTTTCTCTTTTGCTCAGCCTAGCGACACCTGAGCGACTGTCGCAGTAGTGCCCTTCTGCTGCGAGTTGCAGCCCAATCGAGCATGCGACCACCAGCGTCGCACGGGTTTCCATTTGCTAGTGATCGACGGCACACATCACTTATAGCTATGCTACGACTGCTCAACTGAAGGATGAGCAGACAAATCTCTAGGACTGGAAGCGGGCCTGTCATAAATGCTTAATTCATTGGAACATGCAACGCTTCCGCAGCGCTTCCCCGCTAGGTTTCATCTTCTTTTCACGCATGGAAACGCTCGCGTAGGTATGGGAGGGCCGGCTTATTCTGATTATTGCAGTAGAAGGAATCAGTTAGCCACTGTTTTCTCTGTTCGCAATTGCAAAGCTCTATCATGTCACATGCATAATTACTCAAAGTGGTGGTATTCCGGCTTTCCCGTTTTTGATGATACCTGTAATAAAACCACAAATGCCCTACCAGCGGATGGATGGGCGATTGTTAGAGATATCACAGGTCAAGAACACACTTTTCTCGGAGCTTTCGGAACGCCCTGGTTCCGTCGTCAGCGATGTTGAAAGGGTCCTTTCATGCGATGTCCTTTCAACATCGCTAACGACGGAACCAGGGCGTTCCGAAAGCTCCGAGAAAAGTGTGTTCTTGACCTGTGATATCTCTAACAATCGCCCATCCATCCGCTGGTAGGGCATTTGTGGTTTTATTACAGGTATCATCAAAAACGGGAAAGCCGGAATACCACCACTTTGAAAATATGAGACCCGTTACAAAACACCCTATATTCATGCATAATTACTATTAAAAAGCATAATATCCGCGAAAATGCAAGCCGCTCAGCTACAGCAATGAGCTAGAATAGTTATAGTAACTCCTCCATTCAAGTCATGCCATTCTCTTTAAGAATCTTCCCTTTTATTTACGGGCTGTTCTCAACCGCGGATAACGGGGCTCCCGCGGATACCGCGAACGCCGGCCGGAATTTTAGCGTGCAATTTTTCCGCCGCTCAACCGCAGATAAGTGAAGCCGCGGATGACGGGGCCGCGGATAACGGGGCCTTACTATATATATATATATATATATATATATATATATATATATATATATATATATATATATATATACAAAGCTTCCGCGATCGCTGAGCACGCCATTCATTGCTCCCTTGCTCAGCGACCGAACATAATCTGCCGCGAGAACCGGTTCCAGCTAAGGCGGATTAAGGAAGCGCTGTACATCAGGCACAATAACACGATCAATCGCGATCAAGGTGTGGAGATTAGCGAGGTGTGGACTGCAGCTGTTAGTAAATCAAGATGTTGCACCATACCGAGCCGATCCCCACCTTGACCCCGTTCTGTGCCTATAAGATCCCTTAGCGGAATAAAACAATTCCCTTTCAACATCGCTGACGACGGAACCAGGGCGTTCCGAAAGCTTCGAGAAAAAAGTGTGTTCTTGACCTGTGATATCTCTAACAATCTCCCATCCATCCGCTGGTAGAGCATTTGCGGTTTTAATACAGCTTTCATCAAAAAACGGGAAAGCCGGAATACCACCAATTTATATATATATATATATATATATATATATATATATATATATATATATATATATATATATATATATATATATATATATATATATATATATGTCGAAAGACGGGATGTCTTTTTAACGGGAGCATAGATCTTCATGGTGTTGCATTTTCACGGATTTTCTTCCCGTTGTCTTTTTGTACGCTGGTGGATTTATAAGTAAACTGACACGGTCTCCCTACCAACGGATGGATGAGAGTGGTTATAAGAGGACTTGGTCAGAAAACGACGTACAGGTTTTGTCTCAAATATTTCGGAACTCGGGCATTCCGCATGCTGCGAATATTCATGCTTAAATATATAAAATATAACTAAGCTCGGAATAAATATAGGAACGAACGACGTGATAAGATACAAACTCTGTAGCTATGTCAACTGACCTTGCAGGGACGTCCAACTGGTCCGGCGACTATTTCACCACAACAACAGGCATCGCTCTGGTGGCACGTCAAGAGCATGCACAGAGACCGCTGGTCGACCACATGCGAAGCATATTCCTGCGAAACTGGCGCAGCCCATACGCGCATACGCTGAACATTTACATCAAACAGTGCTTGCAGGGTCCAAGAAATGAGAACGTCTGCGAAGTGGAAAAGAGCACCACAGTTACGCGTTAGGTGCCTTGGAGGCCGCCATTCGGCTGCCTCGTCACCAAAGAGTCGGAGCAAACAACTTTGCCGGGCAAATTTGTGTACCTTTGGTCTTTTGTTAAGCTTCCGCTTTACTTGTATGCCGTTATATTGTCTCTGTTGGCAAATTTTTAAATAAACGACAGAATAGTTAGGCGCCTTTCAATAAAAGCAATAAAAATCGCTGACAAGCGTTGAACAAGCAGGAAAACGCTGAAGCAGCAACGTCAGCGAACCGAAAATGATCTCCTTGCGCAACGGGTACCTGAAAGTCAAATTCATGCTTAAACGCTGGAATGATGAGATTCAATAGCCACGAACTAAAGTGCAAATGGACCACAAATCAAACTCGAGTTGAATGCCCGGATCTATTTTCTATTTACTGGCACCTCGTCGCTAACAATAATCGAGCTCATCGTTGCAAATTCACAGCTGGTCCGCCAACGCCTAGATTAATCTGAAATATAAAGAAACTATGCCCCATACGTTCGGATGGCAATGGAAAAAGAAGTGTGAAAGCTTCAACAAGGCATTAGCGCGACAGCTCCGAAAAGACTACTGTAGTAATCAAGTCCCATATGAAAGTTATGGTATCGAACAGATAGTGCAGCAGGTGCACTGTAATCCATCAGACCCATTCATGGGATGCGTTCCATCACGCGTCGCAGGTGTTCGGCGCTGTAAGAGGATTAAGGGGATTGCGTAACCTGCCATGGCAGCAGTTGTGTGCCCCATTTCCTACATACGAAAGAACCTCGTTCCGAAAGCGTACACTTCTCCTTACGGAACTTTCGAAATATTTTATGTGCTATATTTGTCAACTTGTTGTGCATAGTACTGAATCTGTATGATGAGGGCGAAAACTTCGGCTATTGACCGATCGTCTGGACAACATTGTCCGTCGATCGATTTTCCCGGCTTGCGTGCACATATTTTAAGCGGTTACTGTGATTCCTACGTTGCTTGTACGAGCATTGTTCAATCGTGTGGCATTGTTGATTGCTTGCCGTGGTATGGCTCCTGCGAAAACTGGAAAGGATAGCGGAAAGACGCGCCAGAAGGCCCAGTCGCGCAGTGCCCGCGCCGGTTTGCAGTTCCCGGTCGGTAGAATCCACCGCTTCTTGAAGGAGAGGACAACTAGCCATGGTCGAGTAGGTGCAACGGCGGCGGTTTATACGGCGGCGATACTGGAGTACTTGACGGCCGAGGTCCTGGAGCTGGCTGGAAATGCTTCAAAGGACTTGAAGGTGAAGCGTATCACTCCTCGCCATCTGCACTTGGCAATTCGTGGTGATGAAGAGTTGGACATTTTGATCAAGGCTACGATTGCTGGAGGTGGCGTCATTCCGCACATTCACCGTTCCCTGATTGGAAAGGTACCCACGGAGAATGCGACTGCAGTTCTGGCCCCTCCGAAGCATCCCGAAGAAGGTTGAAAGGGCTGTTTTCCGCGGCACCATGGTTAGTTGCCCTGAAGCTGGACTTATCTGAACTACCGTTTTGATTTATAATGCTCACACCATTCATTGCGTTGGCAACTATTGGACTAAAAGTATCTTATGTTTATTGTTTTGGTGCCGCGGTGTGACGCACATTTTACGAGACACTTTCAGCTTGGTAAATAAATAAATAGTGTAAACATTGACGCGCTTTTCGTTCTTGCATACCGCTGGGGTAAATAAGGAGTTGCGACTGTTCCGTTAGCAAAACCGTAGTCCAACTACTTGCAAATCATTTGTTAAAATGAAAAATATAGATCGGTGTTTCCGCTTTGACCGCGTGGAACAGCGCTGCTGCGTAGAGGAACACTTCGGAGTTGACAGATTCAGTGTGTAATTGGTGTTTACAGGCTTTGGAGGGTGAATTTTCCGGTTGCTTGCGCGAATTACATAAAAGTTACTGTATCGAATTCACTGTGTATAATTACCAAGCATTTCCAACGACTTAACTCCCGTTGCTTCGCTTAGTCCATAATCTGTAGAAACTCCACATCAATGATTCGGAGTTTTGGCAGCACTTCGAACAATACAAAATACACAATGTAAATTTGTGTGCAGCACGATTCGACACCGGCGCAGTTTGGCACTGCAACTTCTTTACCATAACAATTAACCTCGTTGTCTGTTGCGCAGCAGCCAAACAAAATGTTTTGCGATCGCTGAGCATACTTCCCAGCATTCGCTTTACCTGTTCTAACTGGTCTGAATTTCACGGATTTGATATTTCAACGACACAGTCGGTTGGCTAGGCCTTGGCTTCCTAATTTTGCTGTTTACGGAGTTAGCTTGTGGGTGCCCGTATTTGGCAGTACGCCGTAACCACGCAACTACCTGCGAGACACGTTATGGTTGCTGTACTTGTTGGTGTCGACTTGATAGGGGAATAAAGTAGTCCGCTACAAGCTATCGACTGCGCAGCATCGTATTTAGACAAAGGAGCCCTGATAGCTTGATTCATGAAATCCATGAAACTCCTATGACTGGCTAAGTCAACACGTCAGTAACGGTATGAAGTCCCAAGGAAGCCAACTTTTCCTTTTCCGCTAAGCATGCAGCGGCTAAACTTTTTTCATCGCTTGAATTTCCTATTTTCGCGCAGGAGATGTTGCCACTCACGTTTTCCAGTAGCACTGAACCAATCCTAACGTTTACTCTGTATAACTCGTTATCAACTGCAGTTGCCTATTTATGTGTCATTGAATAAGCCAGTATCACTCTGTTTGGCATTGCATCGGGGCAATAGTGCCCAGACTTACTTTCATTGCCCGATCACCGACTGCTTTTACATTGTACACAGTCTTACTGTATACATATAACTTGCTTGTCGTTCATGATTCCCTTTGCCAACAAGTCAGTCACGAACGCTATAAGCCTTTGCCCCGGGCTGTAATATTGCAAGAATTGACAAAGCAGTGCTACCATTTGGAAATTCTGCCAAAATTGATACTTGAAATAAATGGAAGCTGCATTACGTTTTAGGAAAAGGGATAGACGACATGAGAACGTTGCCATTTGTTTGCCCAGGAGTTATCATCTCTCATTATAGAGAGTTTACTCCTGTTTACCAGGCACAATTCCCGCTTGCGAGGCTACGCTGTCCAAGTCCGGGGTTTTGCTCCCATTTCCAAGGATGTGATCCAACTTGCACGGGCCTAGTTTAAAAATTGTGGTGCATTACTACCGTCCGCGAGGCTATGCTCCTAACATGCCAAGCGTTGTTCCCAGTTTCGTATCTTTAGTCTAAGTTCAGCTGTTTTGGCTCATATTCGACTCCTTGGTGCACGTTTGTGAGACGCTACTCCCACATGCGAGGGTATCTCGTTAACAGTGAAACTATGCTCCACTTGCGTGACTTCAGTTGAAAACTTGTGATCCATTACTCTTAACTGCGACGATATTAGTGTCTTAATCGGTGGCTTTGCTGTCACTTTCAACGTTTTCACCTATCTTGCAGGGCGTCGGTTCAAAATTATGATGCACTACAGTCAACCAGTCTATCGACCAGCTGGGTAGCTTTGGAACAAGTTGCGCGCCGTTGGATTGGGGGGGGGGCACGCACGTCGGAGGTCAGTCTCACAAAAGTACACCAAAGAGTCAGAGTCCAAGCCCCTAAATATAAACTAAGGACTCGAAAGTAGGAACAACCTTCCGAACACTGGCAGCATAGCCACGCAGATGCTATTAGTGCAACACAATTTTTGGACCGAGACCCTGCAAGTTGGATCAAATCCACGAGGAAAGGAGTGAAAGCCACAGAGTTGGACAGCGTAGTCTTCCAACCAGGGGCAATGTCTTCTAAACAGCAGTAGAACCTCCAAAATGAGGGACGATAACTTCTGCGGCGGCCAAACGCCCCTAGGGGTCCAATAGCGCCGGTTGAAAGGCCGTGTTCGCTACCGATACGTTGACTTGTTATTACTCCAGGATCATGCACAGCGCACCGGTTCGACTTTTTAATAGCTATTCAATCAACTTCAATAGCCGCTTCGGACAGAATGCCCCCAAACGCGACAAACTTACGTATAAATATCAACAACTGTTTACCGACTGAACCTTCAATTTATGCAACGCAGTTACTTTGTATAGCTTCAAAAAATAAATGGTGCATTAGTTGTTTATTACGAACGTCAAGTTGTAGTCCAGCGCCTGGTTGATAAGAATGAGCGTCACTATTTTTCAGTAACCTGAGCATCTTTGTACTGTAATATGTTGTTGCATTTGCCGGAAGGCATAGTTGGATCTGTTGTTTGTGGATCTTTGGTTGCCGTTTTCTCTTTCGCACCGTATGTTAGCGACCAGTTTCAGACTCTAAAGCGCAGAGCATTGTTTGATCAATGGTATCAACGCTTTTTCCATTGGAAACTGTCGGTCTATCGAGTCCATATTTGCCGTCCAAAGGTATTCCCATGCAAGCAGTTTGCGTGTATTCGGCTTATCGCTCACTCACCCGGCGTACAATCGAAAGCATTGCCTATACTAACCCCATTATTTTGGTCACGATGGTCGCAGCCACTGGTCGTTTGCCGTATGAGCAGCAACGCTGACCACCATTGCTCCTTGAGCCAGTGGAACGCACTGATGATTGGAGCCTCAGCAGCTATGACGATGTTTGAACAGTATGGAGCTAAGTGTAGAGGAATGATCATTTCTTGACGTGGAATTGGTACGTGCACCATTTGTTCACAGCTATGCCCGTAAGGAGTACCTCGGAATGGATTGGGATGACTTTGGCGGTCTTTGGAGCTGTACCTCAGTAATGGAGGAAGATGCGACACGGAAATCACCGTGTCTCTTTCAATTTTGATATTGCGCTGAAGTTGACCGCTCTCATGATGCGTTTTCCATGTACGCAATCGAAGATTCAGTCGTGGGGAATGTGTTGTGTCGCTGTCTTGGTTGGTCGGTTGGGACTGTCGATCTTCTGCGTGACTGACTGGGCGGGTGACAGTCGCTTGACTGGTCAAAGGTTAGACCTGATAGTTGATGTCGCCAGCTCGGATGGTCGAGCGGAGGGGCTTGCTGAACCGCTGACTGACTGGGCAGTTGACATTACTATTTAACACTGATGATGGATGAAGAAACATTCGAAAGCTTTGGTAAAAAACATAATAAAGATATTCTTCCAAGAAACGGGATTGTCTACGCAATAATGGAGTGCTTCCAACAATCCTGTCAGACAAAGAGAAAAATTTCAGTTGTGGGGAATGAATGAATGTCCTTGGAAAGCGCATTAGAGGTGTCTCGCCCATTGTTAACTTATGGCGAAGTAACACCGCTGATTCGCATGAAATTGAGTGACGGACAAGAGCCGCTTGCCTATTGTTACATCGTTAGCAAGGCATGTTTCAACGGAAATGTCACGAAAGTCGAACGACACACCCTGCGTTATTCGGCGATGATTTATTCGAACATATTGCTTCCCGGTGCGACTCTTCGCCCGCTTTAGAACCAGTCCTCTAGTAAACTGGGAAATTGCTCAGCTCCTCCCCGGCCCGGAAGTTAGGGAAAGGAAGTGAACCTGTGCGTGATGACGCAACTCGACCGCTGGCAACTGCAAGCGACCCCTCAGAAGTGGCACGCGCGACTCCGTCGTGGTCAAGTACCTGCAGACATCGGTGTTTGCAGAGGTGCCCTTAATCCGGATGTTGACGAATAAATACAGGCGCCCGGGGCCGTGAATGAATGGCGCTAGTCCGTCCCCTGCGGCTGCAGGGACCTGGAGGGGTCCGCACAAGTGACACTAAATGTGTGCAGCAGATGTCGCAGGTCCGCACAAGTGGTACTTCCGACAAAAACACCCGTGACCCTGAAAACGGTGTATATAAGCGACGCCGAATCCGGGGAGAGATGAAGAGGAGGAAGAAAGTACATCGGAATTCTGCCAGTCTACACATACGCTCTTTCGTGATTATACGTTCGTTGTTTGCCGCGTAGGCCGACTTCAATAAACTCCTGCACCAACGATTTGGACTCCAGCCTGGAACCCGCACGCTCTCGCGGCAACACTCACAAGCTATCGAGGCCCTATGGAGGGATCGAATGAAGGATCACTGGATCTGAGGCTGATCCCTGAATACGATGGATAGTCGCGGCAGTCCGTAACGGAATGGTTCCAGAAGGCAGAATGTACCGATGGCGACGAGACTGATAAAGTGGAGGATAAGCCAAGAAAGCGGACCAAACGCGGAAAGAGGGACAAGAAGACTCGGGGTGCAGCCTCAAGCGCACCTGAGACAAAGGGCCATACCGGTCAGAAGCCGAAAGAGAGGAGGAAGAAAGTACGTCGGAACTCTGCCAGTCTACACATACGCTCTTTCGTGATTATATTAATACGTTCGTTGTTATGCCGCGTAGGCCGACTTCAATAAACTCCTGCACCAACGACTTGGACTCCAGCCTGGAACCCGCGCGCTCTCGCGGCAACACTATCACATAAACGCTTGTCTTGAGCGGCGTCTTTCTTCTAGCACTCTTTCGCTGCTCACGGACGTTCCGACAGGAACCGAGTGCACCTGCCCAGACTTTGACAACGTTATTCCGCGCAGCGGATATAACACCTATACGTACACCGTTCGCGTAATGAGAGAAAACTGGCAAGAAAATGCGTTCGTGGGCGGTATACGGCTTGCAAGTCTGTGCCTCCCACGGCATCAGGTGGTCTGCGTCAATAAGGCACAAGCAAATTTGCCTATTCGCCATAGATTGTGGATTTGTGCATCGCTTCCGTATGGTACGGGAGGGAAAACCATGTTGAGACGCCAGGGTGGAGACAACTCATGCATGCCACCCTGGTATGCTCAACAGTTAATTCCGGTGAGAATGAATCACTCCCAATGTGCAGCAACGTGATGCCGTCAAGGATGAACGGCATCATCTTCTATGTAAACTTCGATGCTACAATTTCATGGTAAGAGTACTTCAGAAGGTTGTTTAACTTCATAGAAAAGATAGCACTGTACGTCTTCCAGTCATTATTAGCCGCTGAAGACGGGACGCGGTCAGTCCCGAAAGCTACGGTAACTTACAATAAAATTCTTTCCAACGGTGATTGTCGTACCACTACGTCATGTTTAATTACGCCGTTACAAAAGTTCCAGTGTTCAACACTGTACGTCAACAATACTGACGATCGACATTTATATGGGTGCGTACTGTTGGCGACATGGAAACCCGAAATGGCGCTATAATGTTTCTATGGCCATGTTAGTACATGTGTCGTCACATTTACCGTTTCATCTGTTACTTAGTTTGTTCTTTTGCCCTATGCCCTATTCGGTGCTATTTTTTGATCACTGCCCTTAGCTGTCAGTTTGAAGTAAAAGTTTGCAAAGGACAATTATGGATGGTGCTGTCTGCTGCGGCTCCATTTGTTCCGCTTTGGCTTAGGCTCTTAGGAAAGAAATAAGATTACGAGCACTTTCACATTTCAATCAACATGCAGAGACGGTTTTTGTCATATTATGTTGAGGTGTGTGCATTGTTGTTCTCCTCATTTCAACAACAACGAAATGCCAATACTTAGGGCATGAGTAATATACAGAAAAGTTTAATTAATATACTAATGGTAAGTATTTTTGAAGACTGGTTTCTTTGTAACGGGCGATGGATCATATTGGAATGTTACGGCTGAAGCACCCGTAGAGTTCTGTTCACCGATACCTGTAAGAACTTTGAAACATCCTAACCAGTGGCTGGTTGGTTAGTTATGTTAGTGAAAAACAGGCGGTCAGTGAACGTACGATTGATTTATTTCGTAGCTTTCGGAACCGTCTGATTCCGTAGTCAACGTGAAGATGGAAAGCTATACTAAGCTTACTTATTATAGCGAGCTCACTAATTATACTAATGTTATGATGTTGTATTTTCACGGATTTTCCCGTTGCTTTTGTATGTAGATGGATCTATAAGTCAACTGACACGATCTCCGTACCAACGGATGGATGAGAGTGGATATAAGAGGACACGGTCAGAAAACGACGTGCAGGTTTTGTCTCGAATATTTCAGAACGCTCGAGTCCCGTCCTCAGCGAACAAGAGAAAGTTTTTAATCCGTTGTCGGTTAGAGTACGCGTCAGAGACAAAGGGCGAAGGGAATACAGGTCAGCTCGGTAAGATGCAACACCTGCTTTTATTTACAATGGCATTCCAATGTAATGGCTTTTATTTGCAATGGAATTCCAATGTTTGAATTCCATTATAAATAAAAGCACGTGTTGCATCTTACCGAGCTGACCTGTATTCCCTTCGCCCTTTGTCTCTGACTCGTACTAACACCGACAACGGATTAAAAACTTTCTCTTGTTCGCTGAGGACGGAACTCGAGCGTTCTGAAATATTCGAGACAAAACCTGCACGTCGTTTTCTGACCGTGTCCTCTTATAACCACTCTCATCCATCCGTTGGTAGGGAGATCGTGTCTGTTTACTTATAGATCTATCAACGTACAAAATAACGGGAAAAATCCGTGAAACAACAACATCACGAAGATCTATGCCCCCGTTAAAAGACATCCCGTCTTTAGAAATATACTAATATTAATTATATCTTTGGAAGTAAACACGGCAAAACACCCGTGACCGAAACGCATTTATTTCGTAACGGAGGTTTCGAAAACTCCTGTTTTCGTCGTGAGCGTTTCAACAACAGCTGCCATAATCTGTAGTATGTAGTAGCAAGGTGTTTTAAACTGCAAATAGTAATTTTAAAGTTCTTTTCTTCAAACTTTTTATCTACTGTCCGCCCTGGGATTTTTCGCACTGACAGCATTTTGTTCTTGTCGCAACCGTGGTCCAACTGTCACTGACTTCAGTGCCTTCATCCCTGTTTATACATACGTTGTGGCGATTAACCATGGCCTCCTTAATTTTTCTTAAATGGAAATTGCTTTCCTTCGTTATTCTAAAAGTTCTTAAACTGTCATCGGGTTGCGGAAATTCCGCGACATGGCCCACTACAGCCGACCCGTTAATGCACTCCTCCATGATTTTACTTGGGGTCTTTGTCTGTGGACGTCCGCGGAATTTTACCTTTCCCCCTCTGTTCCTTCTCTCTGCATTCCTGCAACGCTTTATTCCTGCCAGACGTTGTTGGAATGCACGTTACATTCCCATATCAGCCTTCTCCGATGTAACGTGCGCCGCAGCCACACTTTATTTGGTATACCACTCCTGGTGTTACATCAGGTGGGATTCTTATTTTGTCCAACCGTAGAGCAGACATGAAGTCACAGTGACTTATAAACCTACGCGCCAATTCTCTTCATGATTAGTTTGGTCTGTTCTTCTACATCTGCGTAATATGGAATGATGAATCTTGCCTCATCATCTGAATTGTTCCTTCTTGAACTTCTCTGCTCCTTCCATTCTCTAATTCTGTTATTTATGCAGTAGCTCGTCACTTCTGGTGGGTAGTCATTGCGTGTCAACGTTGATCGTATGTTCCTAATCTCTTCTTTTATGTACTCTTGGTTGCATACACTCAATGCTCTGTCTATCATTCCAGTTTTCATCCCTCTTTTTACATTCATCGGGTAGTTGGGAAAGAAATTCAGGTATTTTCCTGAATGTGTTGGTTTGCTGTACATTTTGGTTTTCAGCCGAGTCGCTTTCCTTGTTACCCGGACATCTAAGAAAGGTAGTTGCCCGTCTTTTTCTCTCTCCATTGTGAATGCTATCTTACTTGGATGGAAATAGGCTATTTGGATGGTCCAATAGCTCTACCTCTTTCCCTTCTTTCACTCTATAGCAAACACGTTGTCTACGTATCTCTTGAAACCCTTTACATGCTAGCGAAACAGCCCTGTTGGAAATGCCTTCCTCTCCAAGTCTTTCATGAAAATCTCCGCGAGTACTGGAGATAATGGGCTTCCGATCGGTGCTCATTTTTTCTATGCAAAATGTTTTCTATTCCATTGCAAGTGGTTACCTTCTTCCACGCAAAATTTCACCAATTGTGTCAGTTGGAATGGGTCTATATGTGTTCTGTCATTAAGAGAGACGTCTTTGTATAATAGGACAGTGATGACGTTATATGTATAGGTCATGGGTACGCTGGTAAATAGATCCTTTATATCGTAGTTTACTACAATATCATCCCTTTCCAATCGAATTGCTTCTATCTCTTTGGCGAAGCTCATTGCATTCTGCGTGCGTGACGTTCTATTCCCAGCGAATGGCTCCAGTAAGTTGGCCGGATGAAAGCACAGCTCTCTAGTCACAGATTTGCTACTATGTAGACACGACTGGCCTTAGCGGAATGTTTTCCGTATGG
Organism: Trichuris muris; assembly: GCA_000612645.2. Classification (NCBI taxonomy): domain Eukaryota; kingdom Metazoa; phylum Nematoda; class Enoplea; order Trichinellida; family Trichuridae; genus Trichuris; species Trichuris muris. Next base: position 4,005,937 of record CBXJ02000282.1, on the reverse strand, counting down.
ATTTTTGGAAGACAGAAAGTCTCTGGAAGAAGAGAAATAGGGTCCGAATCTTTCCATCTTTATAAGCTCAGTTAATTTGTTTCCTTTGGTTTCATCCATCAATGTTGAGACAATTTCAATTAAGGATTTTGGCACATCTTCGGTGGGGTGAGTTCCCAGATATCTGTATGCCTCTGCTTGCAACAGGTCTTCCACTTTATTATCGTACGTTTCTCTGTCCATCGCGACTACAACATTGCCTTCGCCAGCCTTCGTAATAATGATCGATTCCTCTTTTTTAAACGTTTTAATTATTTTAGTTTCAGTTGTCGATAAGTTCCATTTTAGTGAGTATTTCAGCCTGGTAAAGCAATTCGCCATCTCGCTTCTGATCTGGTTTGCCATATGCGGTGTTTCTTTTAAAAATCCAAGTTCTACCCTGCTTATGAGGTCCAGGTAATCAATTTCTTTCAATGCGGGCACAAAGTTCAGTCCCTTTGCTAGGACTCCGTGTTCCGCACTTGTTAATGCCCTTGAGCTTAGATTAAACACTACGTTTTCCATATCACCCTACGGTCAGAGGACTCACTATGGTAACTTCTGCTGTTCAGGGACTTCCACGATTTCGAGCAAATTAATCTGTTTGTTTTTCTACCATCCTCTTTTTTGCGACGGAACGACTTTGGAAAATGAGAACATGACCGTCTGCAGAAATTTTGCTGTCATGCCATTTCCAATTCTTATGTACAACGCTCTCTGTTGCTTAACGAAGGACATGCTTAATGAACTACTTCCTTTCGACGTTCCTTAATAGTATTTCGTAGTAAAGCAAACCCTGCTTGTCGTAGGATTTTCTCCGTTCTTATGCTTCTTGATTGTACCGTTGTCAAATGGAAAGAAGCTGAAAGGACGTTATAATTACACCAGTCTTTGAGGAAACGTGATTTGACCTTAGCTTTCTCCAGTCGAATGTAGGTTCGTTCCAAAGATCTACATAACTTTAAGGCTTGTGCGCCGTGATCACGCTTTATTTGGTTAAGCAATGGGTTCTTGCACACGGGGTGCGTTCTCATCTTTGTAAACACGGCAAAACACCCGTGACCGAAAACTTTTATTCCGTAACGGAGCTTTCGAAAACTTCTGTTTTCGTCGTCAGCGTTTCAACAACGACTGGGATAATCTGTAGGCTGTAGTAGCAATGTGTTTTAAACTGCGAATAGTAATTTTAATGCCCTTTTCTTTAAACAATTCTTTGGCGAAAACGCCACCAGCTCGTCCTCGCTCATCTTACAGATGCTTTTGACGTTCACCATCACTAATGTGTCTCAACACTGTCTTCTTAGCATTTAATATGAGCGTTCAGCAACAAAAATGTCACCAGCGCTCCCTAGCGACACTAAACCCCTATGGGGAACGAAACAAACATGATCCGCAATTTCTATTGTACCGTTCATAGTTCGACTCGGCTTACTGCATTCGTAGCTAAATGCTAGGACGGGGAATGTTTTAGTATGAGCGTAAGGTATAACGTAAAACGCTATTTCGACCTATCGCACTTATACCTTCTTCGTCGCGATATTAACTTGCGGAAACAAATTGCAGCATTACGTTTTTGCTGTATGTTTCTTTGGCAACAGGAAGAATTGCCCTTTATATGTCACAAGCAAAAGGCTAACGAGTATCGCTTCAGAGTACACTTTGACCAAATGTCGGAACGCGAGAATTTCGTTCAATTTATTTTGTCGTGTAAAATGGGCATTAACCAGTCGGCTTCTGGTAGGGAACCCAGCAGGCGCCATACCGGCATGTTTGACCAATAGGGCATAATTTGTCACTGTCACATGTTGTGCCAGTGGTCACAGCAGCAACACACTTCGATTGAACGCATAGCCTTTGCCCGGGGCAGTCACTGTAGGTGCGGCACTTCTTTCCTGCCGGCGTAACTGAAAAACACAGATTGATGCATCGAAACGCGGAAGCCTCCACTTCAGAGCAAAACCGACATAACAGCGTATGGATACCGACCCTAATCCATCTGTTCAATACGTTGTACATAAATTACTAACATGATATTAATAAAAGCACATTCCAACCCTACCAGCTTTCTAACTGTCGCTACTCTTCTAAAGGCGACGAACGATTAGGGAACAATTATTAGTAATATAGTTGCTTCTATCTCGCGCCCCCTTTACTCTATTATTAATGCACGCAGAAATTCACGAAAGGCATGCACAGCAACCAAGAGATGTCAAGGTTATCGCATCCTACCCAGTGACGGTCGATTAATCAATTTCACACTTAAATAAGTATGATAAAGAAGAACTGAGAGCAAAAACCTAACAGCACTTGTCGTCCACCAGAGGTATTGAACGTGTCCAACGGCCATTAGCCGCTGATTGTTCCCTAATCCGCATTGAGACATACCCAACGCAGTCAGGCAAAGAATGGCACGTTGCTTCATCTCTGCCGTAGGAGTGCAAGTTCACCGCCCAGCGCCTACGCAACTTAGGATTTCTATCCGCAGGTAGAGGGGTAATGTGATTTTTTAAGTGACGAAAATGCATGTTCCATAATCGCAGCGAAATTGAATATTCTCATAAACATGAAACCATAGGTGGCATTTTAAAACTCGACCATCCCCGGTAAGGAAACAGCTCGGGAACCCGGCTGGCCACGGTTGAATCTGCCTCGACAGATCTAGATTGATCTGACGGGCTCCACTGTGGCTCGATTGAGTGGAGGGGCTCTCCCTGAAAGCCAAACCTGAGGGAGAGCCGAAAGCACAGATCGCGCTGAAGACGGGCCTAGGTTGGCCCGAAAGCTCCGCTTTCCGACCATCACGCGCCATGCTTTTTCTCGTTTTGGAAATAAGCATCTTTTTCCATTAACGTCGCTATTAAGAACGGGTACAAATCCGTGAATTCTCGATTCGTTTATACCCGTCACATATACAATAGATATTCATATTATATTGGAATCAGATAGCAGCTTGTACCAATGATCAAAATTAAACCCGTTTCATGTCACTAAACTTGTCTCCTTTTTCATGCGGGAAGGAAACCACTTCAGATTCCAGGACAGGCTCTTCACACAAAAGGACAGGGATTCCGTGGGCAGCCCATTCTCGTCGAAATGTTCATGGAACACCTCGAAGAGAAGGCTTTCAGTACGTGGGTGAACGGGTCGGCGCCGTCCTTTTTCAAGAGATATGTAGACGACATGTTTGCAATAGTTAAAACAGGTAATGAAGAACCCTTCCTGTAACACCTGAATTCCCTCTTTCCTAGTAACATTAATCTAACCATGGAAAAAAAGCGTAAAAATAAGTTGCCCTTCGTAGATGTGCTAGTTATTAAAAATGGTAATACGACTAACACGACCAGGTATAGAAAATCGACCAACTCAGACCGCTTATTGCATTCGCTTCTCACCATCCTATTGCAAATAAACGTTGTATAGTAATCGGTATGGTAAACCGCGCACTCGCCGTATGTGACTCGGTGTATTTAAATTTCGAATTAAAATACATTTGCTGTAAGGTCTACGGCTGTATCCCTGTGTAAATATCACCAACACAAAACAAATGCTTCTTCGAAGAAACCGTTTACTTGTATTGCTAACCAGAAATTTGCAGCGGAGCTTTCGAAACGTACTGGTTTCGAAAGCTCCGCTGCAAATTTCTGGTTACCAATACAAGTAAACGGTTTCTTCGAAGAAGCATTTGTTTTGTGTTGGTGATATTCACACAGGGATACAGCCGGAGACCTTTCAGCATGTTGAACGTCCCTGTCAGACATCCTATTTTCTCAGTGTTAAAATACATTTCCACCATTTCAATTTCCAATGGGTATCCTAAGCACTTTGCTAACAATAACAACGTAGGTTACATAAAACATCGATAAACTCACCGGTGTCCACTACATTACCTAACTCAGTTTCATACGTTCGGTACTATAATGGTTTAGGAGAACGCCTTAAACGTCTTGGCCGCGCTCTAAACTTTAACGTTCGATTTAAGAGTCCTGGTAATCTCCGTTCGATGTTGAGAAGTGATAAGATCAAAGTTCCATTGGACAGGAGACCGGCCGCCGATTACGAAATCAATTGCGGTTGCCACGCCTCCTACATAGGGGAAACGAGCAAACCTTTACGTGACAGATTTCAGGAACACACGCTGGCCCGATAGAAGCCCGCGAAACAAAGACTGAATGAGCTACCAGCGCAACGTCGTGGACGACCCCAAACCCGCGATCCAACAAAGATCACGGATGAGGCAATAAAGGCTTCTGCGGCTGTGGAGTATGATTCCACATGTCCACTCGACCTTCAACCGCGGATTGTCTGCCATGATAAGCGTTTCCACCTACGGTGGATAAAAGAACTCTTTTACATAAGACATAATCCTTCCATTAATCTTGACAGGGGCGTACAGGTCAGCGAGGTTTGAAATGCTATTCTAAATAAAACCGGGTGTTGCACCTTACCGCGCTTACTTGTTCATCCTCCCCGTTTTTCTCCCGATTCGTATTTAACCTGACAACGGATTAAAAACGTTCTCTTGTTCACTGAGGAAGGAACTCGAGCTTTCGGAAATATTCGAGAGAAAACTCGCACGTCGTTTCTGGTCGTGTTCACTTATAACCACTCTCATCCATCCGTTGGTAGGGAGAATGTGTCAGTTTACTTATAGATATATCAACGTACAAAAACAACGGGGAGGATCCGTGAAAATACACTATATATATATATATATATATATATATATATATATATATATATATATATATATATATATATATATATATATATATATATATATATATATATATATATATATATATATATAAAGCCAGTCCAGAACAGTTACTGAAAAATCAACTCTTTATAAGACCTTTATTTAAACGTGCATAACAGTTGTACGAATTTTAAGCAGTGCTGATGCAATGGTCAATTTCCTTGGAATGGCGTTGTACAGGCAAAAAGACTTTGCACATCACTTACTCAGTGGCACCATGCAGATTCCACTTATGCATGCTTGATCCAACTCCGTTTCACACTGCTCATCAGTATTGCACATACCACCTGCAGGTTTAGCCGGTACGCATTTGGCGCTCACGCACATCTGCTGACCAACGCAGTCGGAATGTTTCACGCACGCCACTGAAATCAAAAACCCGGTTGAACAATTTTCCGATTTCCATTACCCGTTTTCTAGCAAGTGGATTCCGTTATAACGAATGCTTTCATCTTCAATTTCTTCCGGAGCCCTTGGGTGTGCTCGCAGCTCGTCCGCGGAGGTGGAGCACGAATGACCGCACAATGTGAGGAATGAAGTGTATGATTGCATGTACCACACATATACTGTATACTTCACTCCTAACATTGTGTCTGCTCTCCCGCTGTGGACGAGACACGGACACCCCCAAGGGGTACGTAAGAAACTGAAAATAAAAGCGCTCATTACAAGCGTATTTAGTCGCTAAAGGCAAATCACTTAAAACTACACTGCTACTAAACACCCAATACCCAACTGCTCCCGTTCTTAAATATTTTGAATGCTTGAAAACGAGTGACCTTAAAAAACAGAGCAACAAAGGCTGGGTTAGAAACAGATTTCCTTTCTCACAGCTCCAGATTCCACTTTAAAAAACTTAAAGATTTTTCATTTCAAACCACGAACATCTTCATCCCCAACTTGAGACAAGCAACACCACCAGAGAGACACGCTGAAGACGGCAGGAGGTCAGTCCCGATAGCTCCGTGCGATTTTGCTTATGATTTAACGGAATTGAAACCGCGGTTTGTAATAAACAAATTGCCTCTTCATTATTAGAAGATTCCCAAGTAATGGGCCCGGAAAAGCTGTAACCAATGCATCAGGAAAGATTCGATTCACACTTGGCTTAGTCGGGGCTCTGGTGGTCCTCTACGCTAAAACGGAAACTGTGAACATGGCATACTTTTGGTAAGTCCCACTGCATCGACGCGCAAAGCGCTATTGCAATGTTCGGTTGGAGAACTGGCAAAGCGATTACTTCAAAATGGACGTTCGCAAAAGCGGATCCAACAGCTGTTGCATTATCGCAGTCCTTTGGTGCAAAGCCGTAACAATTCGGCTGCAACGTAAAAGCCCAGCGTCAACTATTCAACGAAAACTACTAGGATGGAAAAAAGGGTACAGAAACGACACTGATGGAACTGGCTAGGTTGATGCAATCTTGGCAAATATCCCATATGGGAAACGAAAACTTGGAGAGGTACGACCTCGACACGCTAAGCGATTCGCAAGTTAATCGCCCAAAGCGCAAGAGTAAAGGAGCGAGCATCATCGCGACCGCAAGCTCGAACGACTGGCCACTCCCGGGGAAGTAGAAACAAAACTGACAAAAGTTTACGAAAAGACTACTGTTCTTCCTGAATTCCTATGCCGTACACTTGCGTGCAATCAAACTGACGTACGCAGCACAACTGACCAAGCGGATGCTAGCGCGGAAAGCCAACGGTGGCTCCGAGCTAACATTGTGATTGGGCAATCATTTAAACGCCGGATATTCTACAACTTCGACAAATTTGGCAGCAACGTTCAAAAGGCGTACGCATAAACAGTAGCGAAGTGCTTACGCGCTCTTTCCAGAAATGCCAGCATGGCGAGCAGCAGAGCGAACTGCATGCTCCTTGCTCCTGCACCTGGAAGTTGAATAATCGACGAGGTGATCCCTTCGGCGGGTCGGCAAACTGGACACTCACCGTTTGCAGAGACTTTGTCTTTTGGCTCATTGATCAGAGGTGAGCCGTAAGCTGTTCCCGACGGAGCAAACCGTTTTGCATGTTTGCTCGAAACGGTTTACACTTCGCCACCGATGCAGCCATCCTCGCCAGAGCGTAGCGTTAAAACAACAAGGGCAATTCCGGATAGTCGCCGCCCATCGTCTTTGGGCCGCCCTGCGTGCCTGTTTACGCAAAATCTTATTGTTTACGACGGAAGACACTCAACAATGAAATGACCACTTGAGATGGGCGATTGAACTGTTTATCCGCTACTTCGGCAGCCCTCGACGGTGTTGCTCGACCACGAATGAACGCCACCCTGAAATTACTATTAGGCGTAGGCAAAAGTGGCCATTGCCCAGTTTTCATCGGGCAGCAGCAAAAGGTGCGCAGCGATTCATCCTCCGTTTCCTTCGGGAGATCATACGGTACTCAACCATGCTCAACCTCGTCAAATTAATCTTTCGCACTGTTGCAGTCAGTTGTTGCTTAGCATAAGCTCCGTGAATCTGTGGAATAATACCGGTCGGACCTGGCGACCAGCTTGCAGTTTATGTAAATGAAAAAAGCGCCATGAAACGACCATCGTACGGATATGAGGATGGAACAGAAACCGAAATGTCCAAGCGCCTTGATGGCGCTTGGACCTCTCGGAAAGGACCAAAGGAACAAAATCACAACTGAACGCGAGGTATCAATAGGCATTTCAATGCTTCTAATATCCTTTCGCCCCTATGGTTCGCTAAGCGTCTTGACCGTTCGTCATGCGCTGCTTGGCCAAACGCTTCGCCTCGCGAAGGCGCAGCCTCGCCTCGATCATCCTCTTGTTCAGCCACATCTTCTTCTGGGCCCCGCCGCCGGCGATCCTTTGAACGGGCGCCGACTTCTTGGGCGCATTGGAAGCTTGCTATAAAACAGAAGGCAATGAACACCATTTGTAAGTTTGGTCAAAACTCTGGAATACAAAATGACGAAAACTCGTAAGTAAAACATACATTGTAAAGCCACGCCTCCCGTCGTGATTGGCAATTGGTTTTAAGTTTGGCAAGGCGACAAAAGCCTAAGTATGACGTAGGGGCACTCCTTATTGTTGCTACCCGTAGCGACACTGAAAGCGCGACAAGATGAGTGCCCGACTTTCCATTCCTTGGAAGCAAATCATTAGCCAATGGTCAATTTGCCCTTCTTGAATAAATCAGTCCGCAAAAGCGAATGCTTCATAAGGGCCAACTGGGTTGGTGTGTGAAAAGATAATTTCGGTTCCAACCAATTGTAAAACAACAGATGCCGCAGCTGTTATTGTACCAACCTAATATTTTAACAATTTGCTCAGTTTCCACGTTTGATTAAATTGTACACTTGACCCCTTGGTTACTCAACAAGCAATCACCCATTACTCGACCAGGCAGCATCTACGGAAAAGTCCTTGCTCCGTTGGGACGAGCAGAGCAGCTGAGCTCGATAGAATTTATTATGCCATAGGATATGCCGTCTAAAAGCCTGAACATTACCAAGGTTTACAAGGGAACCATGGCGGTTGCTACCTACACTGAAAATACGAAAGCTCCACGAAACGACACTAACGTGGGTGGCCCGACAAGTTTTCGAAAATCCGCTGCAATTTGTGGATGGACGGAAAATCGGCATGCCAAGAGTTCCGATTTCTATCGATACCTGCGAAATAGTTTTCCGGTATCTACGCTTTGCTAGTACGAATTCCTTATTTGACAAAAGACACTTTGGATACGGGAAACTGTCGTCTAACAGCCAGAAGCACCATTAAGCTTCTCATCAGTCTTGAATGGGAAGCCGGAAACACTGTTAAGACCGCACAGCAGGCTTACGGTAGCACAGTGCCACGTAGACTGCTCCAGAGACGGAAGTAAGAACGGCACCCGCAACCCAAGAGAGGGTAAAACGTTAACCGCAACGAATGAAAAACGGTGGACCCTGTGCAAAATCTGGTGGAAGACGGCCGAACTAATATCATAGCGATTGCTGAGGAAGTTGGGAGTTCGCCTTCTTCAGCATACACAATTGCAGCTGGAAATCTTGGTCTGAGCTAGCTCCCCTCTCGATGGGTCCCAAAAGCGTTGCGTTTGGAACAGCTGAATCAAAGAGCCGAACATTTTCGAGTCCTTTCAACGGCTGAAGCAGAAAATCCCGGGATTTCCGATCGAATCGTCATTGGAGATGAAGCCTGGACTAACCAGCACGATCCGAAAAGCAAACTGCAATCAAAATAATGATTACCCAGGGTGTCAGCTGGGATGGCGAAATTATGGCCGTTCACGAAAATTATGGAAACAATGCTAAGGAATGCGGGCTAAGTAATTTTGGCTGACTTCCTGGAAGGGCGGAAGACAGTCTTTAGGAGCTGCTACAAAGCAGTACTGCAAAAGTTGGAGACGGCTCTGGACAATAGGCGTCAGGGAAATTGCGTCCAGGAATTCTGGTCCACCACAATAACGACTCGGTGGAATTGCCAAGGACAGTGTGGAATGCTTTAACTGAATTTCGTGCAAAACTGTTCCATGTCCACCCAACCATTCACCCCTGTAATCCCGACCTAATCATTCAGATTATTTTTTGAAAGAACATATTGAAGTAGTACGTTATGAGTTCTTAGAAGACTTGAACGCGCAGTTCCGACAAGACGCAATACACGTCCCGCAGAACCACAGGGAAAAGCGTTGCAGACGTGGAAACATCGTTGTCAGGAATGACAAGAGCAAAGTGGAAGATACGTTGAGAAATAAGTTTGATAATTTTGCAAATAAAGCTTTTCCGCAATCTTTCGAAAACGAATTGAATCCTCAAGAACAAGCTGCTACCACTGGACCCATTGGAAGCGACTGAGGAGAAGCTGAGCAATATTCGCATTGATATTGTCTCTAAAATAAAAGATACACATCACTCTGAAATTACAAAGTACGTGAATGTTACATGCAATAGCCGTTGTCCGTAACTACAGGGCCTTCACAAAATTCATAATGATGGTTAACTCATTCAGACCGATGACACCAACCGTTAATGGCGGTACGTCTGAACCTTGCTCCCATTTGACGAATGCCATTTTACTTGTGGCAGAACCGGCACAGTCTCGCGTGGAAAATAGTGACCGCTTCCCGATTACGACGAAAGTACATACAGGCAGTCCTCGCTTAACGTCGGAGATGCACTCCTAGAGACGCGACGTAAAACGAAACGACGTATAACGAAACCACTATTACCATTAAAAACATAGCACGCGTGGGAGTTACGTTCCGCCAGTACACCTATGACCATGAAAAAATTACTTAACTTCTGAACTGTGGCGCATTAAACTTTTAATTTCAAACATTGAAACAAGTACGTGCTTTTGAAAACTTTTAAGATACTCCTATAAGATTAGATAATCGTTTAACCAAGTTTTGGTGAATATATTCCCTGATTTGCTGGGACCTTCAAAAAGCTGTCCAACGTTTGTTGCCGCACGCGCTTTTCTTCTGCTCATATAACTCTCTATAGAATTTGTATCCACTCATTATTATTATTCTGTTTGCTTCGGAAAACAAAGTTGTTGTTGTCGTCGGAACATTAAGTTTTGTCGCTAATGTCATCTCTTTTCTTTCTCTTTTGGAAGCGCATACGCCAGGGGGAGATAATGTACGTTTAGCACTCATTACAACAAACGCAGATAAAGCAGTATGTGTTCACAAAATAATAGATGACGGTAGACATCTGGCACTACAATGGCGATCAAAAATAAAGACCTTAGAATTAAACCGACAGTAAAACTATACCTCTCAGTTACAGTATACAATGGCTAGTACACAGAATCTGAGCAACTTTTGTAGCATCTCAGTCTTCTCCGTGAGCGACGCATAACGAAACGACGTATAACGAGGACTGCCTGTACATTTCTCAATCAGACGTCCTGGTTAGCTAGGTTGTTAACTAAGTCACCAAATCCATCCCTGCGGCATATACTCTAACAGTTAGCAAGCAAAGGTGAAACCTTAATCAGAGAAACTAGCCGAATCAATTTGCATAATGAGAAATGTGTTGCCTTCAGTACGTTGGAAAACGATTTCTTTCACTTACGAGAAAGTTTCTACTTGCAACGGAATCTATCTCTACCGCATCACGAAAAGTACTTTAACTTCCGTCATCGTGGTCTTCATGAAAAATCCAGAAGAGACAGCTCTTAGGCAGTAAACCATTCCTCCAGCCGCCAGATTTTTAGACATTGTGTGGATGATACTTCTCCTACCTTAGGGAATGGCATGAAACATAATTTCTTAAGACATCTCAACTGCATATTTGCTAGATTAATTGCACTTCCTAGAGAAAAGATTAGCTTGGGTCATTTGGTGCCTACATGCGAGTGTCATCTGAAAACCACAACTCTCTCAAACTCACGTAAAGCAAGTCTATCAAACATATATATATATATATATATATATATATATATATATATTAAATAATGGGTTTCTGCACACGCGGTATGATCTCATCTTTGTAAGTACACACGGCCAAACACACGTGACTGAGCAGCTTTTTATTCCTAAACGAAGCTTTCGAAAACCTCTCTTGTTTTCGTCATCAACGTATTCCAACAACGAGTCGTGTCCTTGCTTGTTTGTTTTGGTTCTTCATTTCTCATAAAGCGACCTTGTAAAGCAATGCTTCACATGCTCGTTGTCCCTGTTTGTGTAAAAGTTTCTTCGAGCGCGCATCCCGTCTTTACCGCCACCGTAGACCAAATGTTGCCTATCTCCGTTCCTTCATCTCTGTTAACATAGACATTGTGGCAGGTGTAGAATGCCTCCTTGATTTTCCAAATTCTGAAATCTTCTCCTCGTTTCAATTTGGTAAACCTCAACTGGCTTTCCGTCAGAGGGCAGTCTACTGAGTGTTCTACCCAGGCCGAGGCATTGACTGCTACTTTCATGATCGTGACTGCATCTCTCTCTTGGGGGCGCTCTCTTGATACTACAGTTTCTCTTCTTAACCTTTTCTCTGCGTTCCTGTATCTTGTCTGTGCCAACCTATGCTCTCTCAGCCTGTGTAGCACTGTATGTCCAGTTTCCCCAAAGTACCTTGTTCCGCAACCGCATTTAATACTGTAAACCACACCTGGTCTCTTGTCTGGAGGAATTTTGACTTTGTCCGATCGTAAAATGGACCTCAGATCCGGCAGACTTTTGAAAGCGATTTTGTAACTAAAGCTTTTGGCAATTTCCCGAATCTGTTCCCCAATAATCGGGTAATAGGGTATGCAAATCGTTTGTTTCCTTGATTCTCTTCCATTATTCGTTCTTACGTCCTGGTTTTTGTTTTTCTTCAGTCTTTCCCTTATAGTGGCCTCAATAAACCTCTTGGGATAATCATTTTGAAGTAAAGTTCTTCTTATGTGGTTGATATCTTCCTTCAGGGATTCATCATCGCAAAGACAGATCGCTCTGACCACCATCCCTGTTATGATTCCTTTCTTTATATTCACAGGGTGGTTTGAGAAGAAATTCAGGTATCTATCTGAATTTGTAGGTTTTCGAAAAACCGTTGTCCTTAGATGTCCGTTTTCTCGCATTACTAAGGTGTCCAAGAAAGCTAAGTTCCCGTTCTCTTCTTTCTCCATTATAAAAATGATGTTCCCAGGGAAAAGACCATTCAAGTATTCGAGGAAAGCGAGTTCTTTTCCTCCCTTTATAATTACAAAATTATCATCTACGTAACGTTTGAACGTTTTCAGATGGTGCTCTGAGATGTCGATTGGAGAAGCCCTCTCCTCCAGATTTTCCATGAATATTTCTGCAACAATTGGAGAGAGTGGGCTTCCCACAGGTGCTCCTTTTTTTGTGAAAAATAACTTCCACTCCATTGGAAGTAATTTCCTTCTTCCAAACAAAACTTGACCAGCCATGTTAAATGGTAAGGGTTGAGCGTAGTTCTATGCTTTAAACTTTCATCCTTATGATCTCAAAGACCACAAGTACCCCATTGGGTTATACTTACGAGATCATTTTGGATTCATTATCCAAGGATGAAAGTTTAAAACGTACAACTAAACTCAGCCGTTACCATTTAACACGGCTGGTCAAGTTTTGCACGGAAGAAAGAAATTACTTCCAATGGAATGGAACTTATTTTTCACAAAAAAAGAAGCACCTATGTAAGCCCACTCTCTCCAATTGTTGCAGAAATATTCATGGAATATCTGGAGGAGAAGGCTTTTCCAATCGACATCTCAGAGCACCATCTGAAAATGTTCAAACGTTACGTAGACGATATTTTTGTAATTATAAAGGGAGGAAAAGAGCTCACTTTCCTTGAACACTTGAATGGTCTTTTCCCTGGGAACATCATTTTTACAATGGAGAAAGAAGAGAACGGGAAGCTAGCTTTCTTGGACACCTTAGTAATGCGAGAAAACGGACATCTAAGGACAACGGTTTTTCGAAAACCTACAAATTCAGATAGATACCTGAATTTCTTCTCAAACCACCCTACGAATATAAAGAAAGGTATCATAACAGGGATGGTGGAGAGAGCGATCTGTCTTTGCGATGATGAATCCCTGAAGGAAGAGATCAGCCACATTGGAAGAACTTTACTTCAAAATGATTATCCCAAGAGGTTTATTGAGGCCACTATAAGGGAAAGACTGAAGAAGAACAAAAACCAGGACATCAGAACGAATAATGGAAGAGAATCAAGGAAACAAACGATTTGCATACCCTATTACCCGGTTATTGGGGAACAGATTCAGGAAATTGCAAAAAGCATTGGTTACAAAATCGCTTACAAAAGTCTACCGGATCTGAGGTCCATTTTACGATCGGACAAAGTCAAAATTCCTCCAGACAAGAGACCAGGTGTGGTTTACAGTATTAAATGCGGTTGCGGAGCAAGGTACTTTGGGGAAACTGGACATACAGTGCTACACAGGCTGAGAGAGCATAGGTTGGCACAGACAAGATACAGGAACGCAGAGAAAAGGTTAAGAGGAGAAACTGTAGTATCAAGAGGGCGCCCCCAAGAGAGAGACCCAGTCAAGATCATGAAAGAAGCAGTCAATGCCTCGGCCTGGGTAGAACACTCAGTAGACTGCCCTCTGACGGAAAACCAGTTGAGGTTTTCCATATTGAAACGAGAATAAAATTTCAGAATTTGGAAAATCAAGGAGGCATTCTACATCTGCCACAACGTCTGTATTAACAGAGATGAGGGAACGGAGATAAGCAACATTTGGTCAACGGTGGCGGTAAAGACGGGATGCGCGCTCGAAGAAACTTTTACACAAACAGGGACAACGAGCATGTGAAGCATTGCTTTACAAGGTCGCTTTACGAGAAAAGAAGTACCCAAACAAACAAAGGAAAGAAAGTTTAAAAAAGAGGTTCCAGTCAATAACAACTTTAAAGCACCACACATGTTGGTGTCGGCTTTAGAACAACCTCTACTTGAGACACTCCTTTATCGACATTTCACTTGGAACAGTTTCACTCACGTGAACGGTTGGTTACTTTTTTGCGCTGAAGACGGGACCAGGGGAGGTCCCGAAAGCTACGCGTTGCAAATAAAGCATTTATGAATGGGCGCCGTGCCGTCCTATGACACGATTCTTTACCAATGGCAATACTACGACGCTCACAGCATGACAAGGAGAATGTAGCAAGCTCTGTTCGCTAAAAAGAAATGACTGCAAACGAGGTGTTTTGCCATTTCTGAGCAACAAAGCGTTGGAAACCTGGCCGTCATTGGGAACCCAATTTTCATTAAATTTATCAACCTTGACAAATTCATGCCAAGACACCCTGCAATAGGATTCCGTCCCAATTTTACCAATCTCCAGCGCACCTGTCCTCCTCGATGGGTCTCTGTCAACATCCCGAAAATGGAATTACTTAAAGGCAAGTCGGGACAGCAGCGTAAAAGTACGTTGTTTGTCTCTTCAGAAAAAGTGCTGAAAACATGCGGCAATAGCATACCATTTTCCCCAATAAGTTGGGTAACAATTTTGTTGCTATAGCCGCAACTACCTAATTGGTACAACGCGCCCGACCTGCTCATTCCCCTTCATTATGCGTACTTCCTTCGTATGTTCGCGCACTTGCTCCTTCGTTCGCTTACAGCCAACTTGAAGGACCATATCCCTGTTCGGAAAAAGCCTTGCTACTCGAGCTCGCAAGCCTAGGCCTGCGGCACCATCAGTGTTGCCTTGTTATACTCAGCGAAAAGCATGCATTTTCGCGCGTCTTCCTCAAAATGCAACTGCAAATAGCCCACTTTCGAACAGCTCTCCATACCAGTTCGTAAGTAAATTCACTTTTTGGGACTTCCGCCATTCGGGGTGTCGATCGGAACCGCCGTTAACTTTGCCACAAAGCGGCTAATTCAGTTCAACTAGCAACACGTAGCTGCGGGCGCCAACTTGCCGCCTCGTCAGCTTATCAATGTGCCGAAAGTACTAATGACTAAGGTTGTCGCGCGGTTGACTTTCGCTTGCTTGGAAAGACGCTACGCAGAAAACCGACGTATTCGAAGCGCGTTAGGCAACATCCACAATTATGGATATTGTCGATGGCGCAACATATAGAGCCCTATATTACAACAGTTATCCCAACCACTTAGTAAGAAGGTAAATTAACGAGAGAATAAAGTCCACCAGTTATAGAATACTTAGACATTGCAAAGAATGGACGCTTGTATCCCTACCGTTGCAGCTCACTACCAAGATGTGGGGCCAAAAGATTAAGAATTTAGCAAATAATATGAGCTTCAAAGTGTTCCTCAAGTCGGCGACGTATCTTAGAACATTACTGATGACTGATAAGATCACGCTACGAGGTGTCACATTGGATGCGCGTATATGCCGGTTTGGAACTGTTCAGCAAACTGCAAAGGAGAAACAGTACGCACACTATCGAGGAACACCTCTCTGACATTGCCGGGCGTAATCAGCCAGAGGAGGGAAGGCGTAAAGTAATAGCTACGTAAGGACGAGGGGAAGAACCCGAATATGGAGCCCAATATTACTGCGGACAATTCAACCTTCGGAAGTGCCAGATCGCGTGGTTCGTCGCAAAAAAGACTTCTCGGTCACTAAGTTATGCAAACTAAGCTTCAGAAATTAAGCAAGCCTTCCAGATACAGCGCAGTTGTTGCGTAGATACAAAACCCAAGGAATGTCAGTGAGCCACATCCAGACTACTTTTACGTGACGATCACCTGGCCGTAAACTGGAGAGCCACGTCATCGGCTTATTCATTGATATCGTTTACGTACTAACGTGCCGGCGGCGCAACGATTCGGCCCCAAAAGCTACGCGCTGCCTGTTGAATTCGAAACCACTTTCCAATGAAGCGAACGGGACAACCGGCGCGAAGGTTGAGAGAAAAAAGTTTGACGATCGTACGGACAAGGTGTCCGGCTCTACCTGGGGCGGCTCTTCAACGCCAATGGCATTCCAATTGTTCTCCTTCAACTTTCTGACCTGCTCGAAGGCGCCTTCAATGTCGGCTAATTCAATTTCCACCAATGTCCAGAAACCCTCGAGGTCGTTCAGCGTGACGGTCGGTTCGCCATCGACCGGATCCTACAAAACAACCACCGTCAGCGACAACGAGCGGAAGGCCAACAACGACGACTAGCTGAGGCGTTGGCCGGAGAAAAAGCGCTCACCAAATGCTTTACGACGAGTTCTTCGAACTTTTTGAACTTCTTTTTCAGCAGCAACGTTGCCTTGCCGATGGCCGCCCTTATGCGATCGCAGGCTGTCGAAGAATAAAATTGGGCCAAAACGAAAAAGGCAACGAGCCCACGGCGCACCTTCCTCGGGCGGCTCGGAGGCGAGATCCTGTTCGGCAATTCTGCACTGCTTCTCCAGCCGGGCGCGATGTTGGACGCCCAATTGCTGGTAGTAAAGGCCGTCGACCCGTCGGCCGTCGTCGGTCGTTGAAGCAACGGAACCGTTGCCGGTCATCTCCTTAGCGGCGGTCATCGAGTTGAAGCAGTTGTCCTCAAATTCGTTGCCCACTTCCAGCGAGTTGTCGATGTGCTCGACCGAGGCTGCAATGGCGCGCCAGATCTTTTCCAATTCAGCTTGTCGTTCCTTCTCGGTGGCACCTTCCGCCTGTCAACAATGTCAACTGTCAACAAAAGGGAACAACGTGTCGGACGGCTGTTGTTGTTGCCGACAAGTGCTGAATCACAGAGTACCTACCGAATTGTTCCGCAACATTGCTTCGAACGATTCCAATTTGCCACTCAGAAGCAACTTGATCTCCTCGACCAGAGCCGCCGTTCGACCGAGTGCTGAGAGAAAGAAAAACAACAGGAGTCCAATGGCATGCGCGACAAGGCCACCGGAAACCGACTTCTCACCTTGCGAGGGCGGTCGACCGTTCAAACGCCTCTCCAGTCGATTGCACAATCTTCCAAGGCGGTACCGTTCGAGCGCGGCCATGTTTTTATAATATTCGGGGTCAATGATAGAGCGCAGCACCTCGTCCGGCGTCATGATCGTCACCGGAGCCACCAAGGGGAACCCCGGCACCTCGCCGTTGCGTTTGTCGTCGTCCAACGTTGTCGTCTCCTCGTTCGACTGGTCGCCCAGAGTTCTCTGGGGTGACCCCCCGGAAGCGTTGCCTTGAGTCTGACAGCTGGCCAGGAGGCGCAAAGCCGGCGAGTTGTCCCGAAGGTCCAAACTATTAAAACTTTCCACCACCTCCCGAATGTTCATAGGCGAGCCGCAATCAGGCGCCCTTTTCTCGGCGCTCCTCGCGGCCGCAATGGGGCCCGGACTGGGCGTCTGCAATCGCTCGGTTAAGTACAAGGGTCGGCAGGGCGTCGACGAACGGCAGCGAGGCGTCGAAGGGTTGCGATATCCGCTGAGTGCGCAACTGAGGCGCATGTACGAGGGGCTACCAAGCTCACCGGAACTGGGCCCACTGTTTTGCTCGCCCATTCCCGACGAGGGCGAATCACCGCCGTCGGCGGCGTTGGCCGACGGCGGGCAGACGTACTGGTGAGTCTTGAAATTCAAACTCTCAAAACTGGATGTCTCCTCATCGAAGCCGTCCTCCTTGCCCATTTGGTTGATCATCCGCCACACTTGCCGAGCCGGCAAGGGACTGCAGTCCGCGCCAAACGATATCTGCAAAGGGAAAGCAAGTGCCAATTTCCGGCATGTAGAGCGGAGATCAAGTCTGAGGAAAGGCGAAGGAGAACTCTAGGGAGCAGTGGAAGTTCGAACGAGTAAACAGCCGTGCGCGCTGGCGGCTTAGGCTGAGTTTGACCTGTTTTGGAAGTCGATCTCACCTACCCTCCGGCTATGGGATACCACTCGGCAATTTGCATTCTTGCCTTCTTTTCGAGCGGCAAGGCGCGACGGGATTCGTCCGAAGGACGACCAAGAAAAAGGACAAGAAAGTTGCAAAGCAATACCGCAAGCGGAGACGATGGCACGGCATGGCATTTTCCAAGGGGAACCACAAGCGCCGCCAGTGGCAAAGCAGGGAGCAGGTCGAGGCGCAGCGGGACAATCGCTCCCTTCGCGCGCCCATTGGCTCGCCCGAATTGCATTGCGAAAAAGAAAGAAAGAGAAGATCGAGCGGCCACGGGCGAAAGCGACTATTCAAAGCGCGGCGGGAAATTTATGGGCTCGGCAAATTCGTTGCGCAAGCAAGGCCAAACAACACACCGCAAGCAACGCGGGATGCGAATCGAAATTTAATCAACCCCGCCAATGGGAACAACAATTCCGGATTTACGGCGTCGCCACTCAACTATTAATGGAAATACTCGCAACGCTACGACAACTTCGCTTTTCAATGACCCATTGCATTGTGGAAGTTTTCCCGCTTTTCGTTCGCCATTCTACAATTTCGCAGTTACAAATGAGTCATCGTTGCTTGCGTGCAGGCGCTCGGCCGGGGGCGTATTGATGCAAAATTGGAGGCTGCCCGGTTTGCGCGATTATTGTCCGCCGTTGAAGCAAGCCCAAGCAAAAGTGGCACCCAGGGAAGTCTTATGTTAAACTATGCAACCTGGGCTAGGCGTCCGCGTCAAATTGGTATACGCAAAAAGTTTGACAAACGGGTGAGGCACAAATTGGACAAAAACTAAAAAAACGTCCCCTCTACTTCCTCTGCCACAGGAAGCTCCTTCTTGATCGAATAGCAATGCGGCACAAGGAACAGATTCCGTATGTCAACGGAAAGCCATACTCGCAACGGCTGGACTTAAGTGAAGCCCTAAGACGGCTCCCCAAACGGGACATACCAAAGGCTATGGATGCCGTTGGGCGGTCGGCAGAGCAAGTCACCCATCTGCAGCTTCTTGAAATTTGGCCAGGCTAATAATCAAGTCATCCGATTTTAACTTGCAACCTTGAAAGTTCGTGACTATGCTCAGGATCCAGCTTACGTGTCCTTACGGAACCAACTGCTACTTTTCGCGGAGTCGCGTCCCTAAAGGGAATGTTTTAACCAAAGAAGATGCGGAAGGGACCGTCGGAGCGTATGTCACTTCCACGATGCAATGCAGAATTTCTACTCAGATGGAATCGGTGAACTTGTTTCTCATCGACAGCAACGCGTAGATTGTGATGGATTTTGCACGACGACGAGCTGAACGTACAGCTTTAAAGCTTTCTCAACAGGCTGACACTTCATTCACTCGCCTCCGTCCTTTCATTCATGAAGCCGGCAGCTACTAGTAATGGGGAATTCAGTTGCAAAATACTGCATGCCGAGCACAGTGGAGCCCCTGTACTCACGGTTTCACGTTGCCGCTTTCCAACGATAAATAATATAAACGAAACGTCCTACAACACGCCAAGCCGTTCGCCATAGGAAACTCTAAGCCATCGTTCTGTAAAGTCGCTTCCGATTAATCTCTACCTGGCCGACCCCCTACCTTAGTCACTCGTGGGCGCCTTGCCAATGCGGCACACCTACCAGTTACCCAGGTGACACACAAGTTAATCTGCGTGTACGCAGGTGTTCGTAGATGTCACCCTTACGCGCAAGCGCTCAACGCGTCTCGCCTCATCTTCAGCATACTGGTTTCGACGCCAAATTTTTGATATCGAAAAATCCCCGAACAAAAGTCTTCATCGAATCTCTTGTCAGCCGCCATTGAATTCGGTGCACAATAACGGTGCCCAAACTAGTTTTTCATCATCCCCACTTTGGCAGCCGCAAGCAAACGGGGATAAGCACCGAATGAAGGAAGGAGTGCAAATTAAGAGACCAGATTTCCCACTTTAAACAGTGCACCAAATCGGTAAAAGTTCGTACATGGGCAATAGTGCTTGAAATAAGAAAAGCTCAATTTCTTTTGCCCCAACTTAATGTTAAGTATGCATTGCAAAATGTCGACGCCTACGGAGACATTAGGGGCTCGCTGTTATCCGCGGACTCCGCCACTACCTCTGCGGTGGGAAGTGGAAGCAAACCCTCGTGGATACGGTGGCCTCACTGTACTTGCTTCGAAGGCAAACGGAATCTACTCTGCCAGGTGCCCCCATCGTACTGTAGCCTTGTGACGTCACTGAGACATGCAGGTTTCTATCGCTGAGCCCTGACGTCACGAGAGAGAGAGCCTGGCATTCCGTTTACGGCTTGTTTGTACTTCAATGATTGGACGAAATCATTGCGGAAATGAATTTGAGAAACACAGGATTCTTAACTGTGTCTAGATCTTTTATTTATATTTAAATGTCATGGTCTGCCACGGAGGTTGCGATTTATCATTGGGTTAGCTGACTTACCGCTATCGGTAAATATGCTGGCAACATTCATTTTGACTAAAGCACAGTTTGCCGAACTGCTACGTGGACAAGTCTATTGGTCAAAGGGTTACTTCCCCGAAGGGTAGTTTACGTATGTGGATACAATGCCTGTGATTGTATTCTTTATTTTTTGGCTTATGCTTAGGCTGCTAAGGTCACTTAAGCCTAATCTGAAGTTACTCTGTAAATCACTGGTTCTTTTATGCTTAGGTACATGGTTATGCTTCAGGCGCATAACCATTCATGCATATATGCCTTCTGGCAAGTTCCTCGTCAGTCGATCGACTCTTCGCGCAAATGATCCTTCCAACAACAATCTTATGGCGGATTAGGCCAAACCCTTAGCTAAAGATTGTAATGAGCAAGACGAAGCAAGCATTTTATCCAATTTACTTTACATGAAAGACAAAAATGTGGTGGGTGCAACAGTAAAGGGCGAAGAAGAGTGGCCTAAAGTTGGAGGCGACGTGGCTGCAATTAATTGCACGATCTTCACGAAAGGGTCTTCGTGAGGTTGTAGCCTTCGTCGCTACATGAACTCGTCCAAGTAGGACTGCAACACTGTGCTTCTTGTGCCACAGCGCACCTTGTTCCTCCTATTCACTTGAGCCCTCGATCGTCTGGGTGTGGGCCCCTGTCCGCGGATCGACAAAGTTGGCAGAGTGATTTACGCGCAGGTGCGCGTACCCCATGCTGGACAATGCAGCATATGCCCTCCATTCGTCCGAAACAATGGTACTGCCGGAGGCAATCTGCTGCCTTATCAGGGGGAGCAGCGTACGGCTGCTGCGATCTGGGACAGGGACCATGAAACACTCTTTCGTTTCACGGCACACCGCGCCGAACACCCACTGCTGGGGGCGATATCTGCCACGGTTGAACTTCCGCTTCGAGAAGACGCTTTCGTCCACGTCCACCGTTCGTCCCGGTCTTCCGCGGACGATTTGGCGTCTGGGAAATGATCGGCTTATAATCTGTCTAATGGAACTATTCCATTCAATTGACGCGCTTTTGCTCATGCCTGGAATAGTCTGTGCGAGTTAGGCCATCGGGCGTATCCCTTTTAAACGTACCGAGAGAGCGCTGGCAGAATTTCATTGACGTTTTATCCTGGTTCCAGAACAACAAAAACATGACAACTTTTCTCAGTTCCATCTGGGTATCTGTGATGCGAACGTTACGATGCAGGAACAGGCGTTGTTCTCATTACGTTTACCTACGAGCCAGGTGCCCTTGCGTACAGTTAATTCTTTCCTGCACACGTTTCGCGAACATCTCGACGTGGCATGCCGCTCGTTCCCTCTCCATAGAATGGCCTTAGGGTTCAAGCACGTACAGCAGTTTCGCTGGTGGAGAATGCCGTGTTGTTGCAAGAACGACAACGCTGAATGCTCGTCAGTGATTGTAGAAAGAATATCCGGTTGATTCATGTTCAACTGTTCGGATGCCTACAAAGAGCCAACTAGTATAGAACTGTCAGACGCTACAATAATCGAAAAGGGGTCTTCGTAGAAGGCGGTGGCGGCAAGTACGTTAAAGAAAACTCCCCTACTGCAAGAAGCAGCCTTTGTACGAGCAGCAGGTGAATAAGCGCCCTGCGAATATCGCTTACTGCCACCCACTAATCGTGCGAGTGTGGAGATAGAAAAAACGCAGTTAGGGACTTTATCAGGGTACATACCGCGGGGGCATGCCGGCAGCATCGCAGGTGTCAGCGATTATTGCGCAACGTAGAATGTGGTCGAAGTTCGATGTAAGAGACGCACAGAACTGCGGGTGGAGCTCTTGCTCCTTATATATGACCTGAGAATGTGAGTTCCTCATTGGCGGTTTTGTCTGTCTTATAGCGGTTGCAGTGATATTAGAACAAACGTTTGCTCTGGCGGTCTTGTCGCTACAATTACTTTAAAGTTTTTCATCTTGGCGATCAGTTCGCTTCGAAAGAATGCGTTTCGTGGAAAGCAATAATGGCAAACACTCGCAGGTCAGTCAGTCTCAAGGGCTCCACGACTGATGCAATCACCCAAATGCAAATTAGGCTGAAGCTCCTTTACCAATAGTCTGAGCGGTCTTATCGGCGAGAGACTTTCATTGCGCACTGTCCTGCGTCGTTGCGTCTAACTGTGTTTGGCGCTCATGAACAAAAGAATGAAATAACGCACAGTCGGACGACAGTTATGTTCACGGAGAGTGACGCGAAAAATGTTGTGATACGTTGCTTTGCGCAAATCCAAGCGTAACTTGAATTTGGATGATCGCATTAGTCGTGGAGCCCTTGAGACTGACTGACCTGCGAGTGTTTGCCATTTTTGCTTTCCACGAAACGCATTCTTTCGAAGCGAACTGATCGCCAAGATGAAAATCTTTAAAGTAATTGTAGCGACAAGATCGGCAGAGCAAACGTTTATTCTAATATCACTGCAATCGCTATAAGACAGACAAAACCGCCAATGAGGAACTCACACTCTCAGATCATATACAAGGAGCAAGAACTCCACCCGCAGCTCTGCGCGTCTCTTACATCGATCTTCGACCACATTCTACGTTTCGCATTAATCGCTGACACCTGCAATGCTGCCGGCATGCCCCCGCGGTATGTACCCTGATAAAGTCCCTAACTGCGTTTTTTCTATCTCCACACTAGCACGATTAGTGGGTGGCAGTAAGCGATATTCGCAGGGCGCTTATTCATCTGTTGCTCATTCAAAGGCTGCTTCTTGCAGCAGTGGAGTTTAATTTAACGCACTTGCCGCCGCCGCCGCCTTCTACGAAAACCCCTTTTCGATTATTGTAGCGTCTGACAGTTCTATACTAGTTGGCTCTTTGTAGGCATCCGCACAATTGAACATGAACCAACCGGATATTCTTTCTACAATCACTGACGAGCATTCAGCGTTGTCGTTCTTGCAACAACACGGCATTCTCCACCAGCGAAAATATTGTACGTGCTTGAACCCTAAGGCCGTTCTATGGAGAGGGAACGAGCGGCATGCCACGTCGAGATGTTCGCGAAACGTGTGCAGGAAAGAATTAACTGTACGCAAGGGCACCTGGCTCGTAGGTAAACGTAATGAGAACAACGCCTGTTCCTGCATCGTAACGTTCGCATCACAGATACCCAGATGGAACTGAGAAAAGTTGTCATGTTTTTCTTGTTCTGGAACCAGGATAAAACGTCAATGAAATTCTGCCAGCGCTCTCTCGGTACGTTTAAAAGGGATACGCCCGATGGCCTAACTTGCACAGACTATTTCAGGCATGAGCAAAAGCGCGTCAATTGAATGGAATAGTTCTATTAGACAGATTACAAGCCGATCATTTCCCAGACGCCTTCGCGGAAGACCGGGACGAACGGTGGACGTGGACGAAAGCGTCTTCTCGAAGCGGAAGTTCAACCGCGGCAGATATCGCCCCCAGCAGTGGGTGTTCGGCGCGGTGTGCCGTGAAACGAAAGAGTGTTTCATGGTCCCTGTCCCAGATCGCAGCAGCCGTACGCTGCTCCCCCTGATAAGGCAACATATTGCCTCCGGCAGTACCATTGTTTCGGACGAATGGAGGGCATATGCTGCATTGTCCAGCATGTGGTACGCGCACCTGCGCGTAAATCACTCTGCCAACTTTGTCGATCCGCGGACAGGGGCCCACACCCAGACGATCGAGGACTCAAGTGAATAGGAGGAACAAGGTACGCTGTGGCACAAGAAGCACAGTGTTGCAGTCCTACTTGGACGAGTTCATGTGGCGACGAAGGCTACAACCTCACGAAGACCCTTTCGTGAAGATCGTGCAATTAATTGCAGCCACGTCGCCTCCAACTTTAGGCCACTCTTCTTCGCCCTTTACTGTTACACCCACCACATTTTTGTCTTTCATGTAAAGTAAATTGGATAAATTGCTAGCTTCGTCTTGCTCATGACAATCTTTAGCTAAGGGTTTGGCCTAATCCGCCATAAGATTGTTGTTGGAAGGATCATTTGCGCGAAGAGTCGATCGACTGACGAGGAACTTGCCAGAAGGCATATATGCATGAATGGTTATGCGCCTGAAGCATAACCATGTACCTGAGCATACAAGAACCAGTGATTTACAGAGTAACTTCAGATTAGGCTTAAGTGACCTTAGCAGCCTAAGCATAAGCCAAAAAATAAAGAATACAATCACAGGCATTGTATCCACATACGTAAACTACCCTTCGGGGAAGTAACCCTTTGACCAATAGACTTGTCCACGTAGCAGTTCGGCAAACTGTGCTTTAGTCAAAATGAATGTTGCCAGCATATTTACCGATAGCGGTAAGTCAGCTAACCCAATGATAAATCGGAACCTCCGTTGCAGACCATGACATTTAAATTTAAATAAAAGATCTAGACACAGTTAAGAATCCTGTGTTTCTCAAATTCATTTCCGCAATGATTTCATCCAATCATTGAAGGACAAACAAGCCGTAAACTGAATGCCAGGCTCTCTCTCTCGTGACGTCACGGCTCAGCGATAGAAACCTGCATTTCTCGGTGACGTTACAAGGCTACAGTACGAATGGGGGCACCTGGCAGACTAGATCCGGCAAAGGTATTGTGCGTAGTTAAGGCGCGATTCAAAGCGTGTCCAAAAGAATCAAACGGATATTCTTGCGCCATCAGGAAGAACAGCCATGCCGACGGCAGGGACTAAATGAAAAGAATGGACGGGTAAGGATATTACTTCCTCTCGTTTACTTAGAATAACTCTGTACTTACATTTGGTTACTATTTGCCTAGCGTGTTTCGGTCTAACCTTCAAAATGCTACTATACAATGCTTGGTCGAAGGCAGCCTTGTTAACGCTGTTGAATACTGAACTACCTATTCGCTGGGGAAGGAACAAGTTGGCTCCGAAACCTTAGAGCACCCCGTACATTTGGCAGTGCTTCTTGCTTTCCTGATAATACGCCAGCTTAGCAAGTCGCAGAGCGTTTGCTGCGTGCATACGGACTTACTAAACAGTATGTTCTACAAACGGATTACGGTAGTCCAAGATCAGTCTCAAAGCATTTCACTAGCGCTGGTAAAACAAATACTAGAGGACCGCCACTGTTCGGAGCCCCCCTTACTGTACGGCCGACTAGCTTATCTGCATCGCTGACGGCGGAGCAGATAGCTCTGATGCGCTTCTCCCCTCGTTGAGGGCGCGATGCCGTTAACTTCGCTAAATTAGTTTGTACTTTCACGAGTAGACCAATAAACGCTTTCTTATTGAAAGCAAAGCCCGTTGTGAGTACATTAAGTAACATGTACTGTATGGTTTTGATCTAAGGATTACGTGCCAACAGTAACCGGTACGTACGGACTACTACAGTACCGTTTACGCGGTAGCGACAAAGCATGCTTATTGTTGGAGCATGACATTGCTTGCGGACGTAAAAAAGCCCAACACCCCGTACACATGTCCATATACAAAGAAAATGCCCTCTGCGTGGCAGCGTAACCTAATACGACTCAGTCTAGTAGAAGAGCTCAACGAAAACGGTAACTTAGCAGTCGCGCAATGTGGTCGAAGAGGATTACCATACCAGACAATGAAGAAGTTCTTCTTTAAAACGGGGTAAACGCTTAAATGTAAACTCTTCCGTGTTCATTGTCTTTATATCAGACAATGAACACGGAAGAGCGCAACAGCGTACTGTAATTAGTACCTGAATTCGTCCACTCTAGCAGCTACTTGGCAGTACAAAAATAAGTAAATTAGAAGTGCTATGCGTATCCCGCTCTCCTAGTCTATGACAATCAAAGCAATTAAACAGCAGGAGCGGATAGCTTGGCGAGCGCTAGGTGCTCCCGCCAACGCAAAGTGGGAAGGTTGTGGGCAAAAATTTCCAACTCGTTCAGCGCAACAGGCTAGGCTAAACCGATGGGCAAAACTTAACTAGCGTAGCTGACTACGTAGCTCGCGGCTTAACGGTTTCGCAAGTGAAACTAAGGGAGAGGTTTGAAGAACAAGAAAGGCCAAACGGGAAAAAGTCCATCCCAAGCGAAACTACGCTATCTAACGTTTCCTTGAAAAATACACGGACTTCCAATCATGCCTTACCATGTTCATCACAAGCAGACTGTTCTTCGCCAAGGAAACGTCTATGGTGCTTGTTTAGCGGGCAAAGTCAAATACAGTCGACAGGCAAGCAGCGAAACCATACACAATGCCAGTGGGCACTCGTTATTCAACGCGCGAGGAGTACTAGCGCACCGACCACGCAGAAATTGCCCTTTGTCCAGCTAAAGCACTTGACGACAGTCGCCAAATATACTGTAAGAATGTACTTGACCACAGTATAAACCCAAACGACGCAGCTGCCTCGATTTCTGACTCCCAAACTGATCTGTCGGCGGTAATCGTCTGGCTTACGTTGGAAAACGCGAACGTAACGTTACCCAAGGAAGCCCTTTCCATTCTTTCCTCCGGACAAAAGGTCTTATTCTGAAAGAACAGAGGCGCACAAGAAAATGTAATCAATTTATTTTTAATTGGAACACCATCTGCCTTGTAAGAAAACGTAATTTCGCGATCTTCTGAAAAGCAACGCGTCCTTGGCAAAGCGACTCAGATTGTCCATGGAATCTGGCGAGAAATGAGCTGCGAGTGTCCAGCGCCTTGCCACGATACCTGACGGGCGTTTGGTATGCCAACGCGGTTGGGTAGAGTCTTGTCCCCACGTTAGGCTACAATTTAGCAAATGGACTTGTGCGTTGCAGAACCCGTCAATTTAAAGCAGGGGTGGGGAACCTCCGGCCCGCGAGACCATTACATCCGTCCGCTGATGCAAACGGAGGTAGACGCGAAATTCAGTGAACTATGACTGTTAGAGCTTATTTTTCATTTTGCAGTAAACTTAGTGGATATTGTACTGTCGCAACCGTTTACTCAACCTTCGTTCATACTACAGTACTCTATGCACAGGTACAAGGTTAACGGTAACACCAGTTCCTGCACACTACATCCCCCTTTCTGAGAATAGGCAGTCGGCATACCGCGCAGGGGGTCGGCGGATACGAGGTGGGCGGCCTGTTCCCTGGCCCGGTTCCGGCGTAAGATGGCTCGCAGGCTGGCGACTCGTCTGCTCTTCATTCCCTCCGTGGTCAGGGAGCAAATGGAAGGCGTTCCGCCTCAGTCTCGCACCGTCACTGGTCTCCACCTGATACGAGCGAGGAGCTTCGAACTCTTTCGTGACTATTGTTCCGTGCTCACGTCGGTCGCGGATGAACACCCTATCTCCCGGTACGAACGCTAGCCTGGGACGGACTCCATGGCGGCGGTCGAAGGTCGCTGACTGGCGTCGCTTCGCCAGTTCTTCGCGCTCACGAAATGTTGCGTGGTCCATTTGTCGTGGGAGAAGGTTCTTCCTATCGGTCGGAACATTCGTTCGTAGGGAGCGGCCGAACATTAGCTCTGCCGGTGAAAAGCCTGTCGCCATAGGCGCCGTCCTATAGGCCAGAAGGCCAAGATAGATATCATCACATTTCTTCAGGATGTTTTCCATAATCGCGACAGCACGCTCCGCTTCACCGTTACTCTGAGGATAAAGGGGGCTGGACGTAAGTATCTGAAATTCGTACTGCTTGGCGAATTGTCTGAACTCATAAGCCGAGTAGCAAGGACCGTTGTCACAGCGCACAATTTCCGGTATTCCGAACCTGGCAAAAATGGACTTCAGGATATTAATGCACGTTTCAGACGTTTTGTCTTTGAGAAGGGCGAGCTCGATGTAGCGAGAGTAATAATCGACCACCACCAGATATTCCTTTCCTTTTACATTACATATGTCGGTAGCGACTACTTGCCAGGGGTACAAAGGTAGTGTGGACGCTAACATTGGCTCGTGGCGAACTTGGCGATGGGAGGTGCACACGCGGCAGTTGGTCACAAAGTCGTGAAGTTCGGAGCTGAGACCAGGCCACCAGACAGACTCCCTGGCGCGCGCCGCGCATTTGACAATACCTTGGTGCCCGGAATGAATACGTTTCAAAATTTCCCGTCTCATCTCTTGTGGGATAACCAGCCGATCATCAAATAGGAGAATACCGTCGGGGGAGAGAGTCAAATGCGCCCGATACCGCCAGTAGGACTGGCAGATCCGCGGTACTTTGCTCTGCTCAGGGGGCCATTCAGATGCACAGAGTGCCATCAACTGGGTACATACCGGGTCGCGCGTTTGAGAAAGGGCGATTTGTCGTAATCTGGCCTCTGGTTCATGGTGGCCAACCATAACGGATTCGATGAAGGCGGTGACTGCAGCGGCGAAATCGTCGTCAGATTTCGTCGGCTGGGCAACAGCGGCGCGGGAGAGCGTATCCGCGGCTGTCATAAATTTTCCAGGGACATGTCCAATCGTGAAGTTAAAAGGCATCAGACGCACACGGAAACGCTGAATTCTCGGGGGCAAGTCATCCAGAGACTTTTGCCCCAAGAGTGCCACAAGGGGCTTATGGTCAGTCTCTACGTGGAATTGTTTCCCTAGAAGAAACATGCGGAAGCGTTCACATGCCCAGGTCACTGCGTAGGCTTCTTTCTCGATTTGAGCATATCGCTGCTCCGTAGCTGTCAAACAGCGAGAGGCGAACGCTACAGGACGTTGAGCTCCACCTGGGCTTTCCTGGAGAAGTACCGCTCCGAGGCCTACGGAGCTCGCATCTGCAGAAACAATGGTTTTGTAGGCCGGATTAAAAGGAGCCAGTTCCACGCATTTTTGCAAGTCTGCCTTCAGTTCGTCAAAGGCGCGCTGCTGCTGAATGTGCCAGACGAATTCTACGTCCTCTTTCAAAAGGTCACGTAACGGTTTCGTTTTCTCTGCTAGTTTATCGATGAATCTACCGAAATGATTAACCATCCCGATAAAGCGGCGAACAGCACCGACGTCGCCCGGATGCGGCAGCTTAACGACAGCTTCCACCTTAGAAGGGTCGGGTAATATGCCACTGTCCGTGATGAGGTGTCCGAGAAAAACGAGGGAGCGCCGACGGAACTGGCATTTCGCATTTAGCGTGAGACCGCTATCCGAAAGCCTCTCCAGTACTTTGGCGAGGCGGCGATCATGTTGCTCGTAGGAGTTACCAAACACGAGGACGTCGTCCATGTGACAGATAACCCCCGGCAAACCCGCAAGGATGTCGTTCATTCTGCACTGGAAATACTCTGGAGCGGAACTGATGCCGAATGGCAGACGCTGGAAGCAAAAACGTCCGAAGGGGGTCATAAAGGTCGTTAGAAGGCTCGAGTCGCGGGAAAGAGGTATCTGCCAGAAACCTGAATTCGCATCCAACTTACTAAAGACTTTGGCCCCCGTCAGCAGGGCAAGCTGTTCTTCCACCGTAGGTAGGGTGAATAGACTTCTGCGTACACTTTTATTCAGCGCGGTCAAGTCAACGCAGACTCTAACCGACTTCCCATCCGCTTTCGGCACTACCACAATGCCGCTACACCACTCCGTAGGCTCGCTGACGGGTCGGATAACATTATGGCGAACCATCTCATCAAGATGCTGCCGCAGCGGTTCTCGATAGTGGATGGCGACTCGTCGCGGAGCTGAAATGGCGTACGGTTCAGCTCCGGGCTTCAGTTGGATCTTGTACTCTCCTTGCAGCATTCCTAGTCCCTCAAACAGTTTAGGGTGACGGCTGACAACTCTTGCAAATTCCGGATCTCTACTACATGCGGACTTGATCGCGCATGCGCCGATGCTGTCACCCGCGGCAACTTCGGGGAAGCCGGCAACGGACAGCCCTTGGCTATGGGGCTCGGACACGAAGCAAACTCTTTGAATTAGACGGAGGCGGACTGACGCGTCTCGACTTAACAAAGGTTCATTAAGGTCCCGGATCACGTAACAAACTTCTTCCACGTGGCGTCCCTTATGCTCCATCGTGGCTTTAAAGGAGCCCAAAACGCTTAATGGAGCGTTCGATGGCCCAAGCAGTTTGAGCCCGGCGACTGGAGAGAGTTGCATTGGCACCAGTTGGTGCGCTTCAGGAACACAGGTAACGTCCGCGCCCGAATCAAGCTTGAAGCATGCTGCCTTTCCATTCACCAACAATTCAGCGCGCCACGGCTGCCAGGTGCTCTCACTTTGCACGCCAGATGTTCCTCCAGCAACGATCTTATCGAGAAAACATGTTTGCTCTTCGGCTGCTTCACTGTCAGGACCGGTTCGACACATCGGCGAGTCGTAGCGACGTACAGCTACGGCGTTCATTTCTCTCGTTCGCTTCGATCGGCAGACTTTGGCAAAGTGCCCAGTTTTCTGGCACCTGTTGCACGATTTGCCTCGCGCGGGACAAAGCTGCATGGTCTCGTGTGCGGCGTAGCCGCAGTTCGGGCACTGCGTGACCTGTTTAAAGCGCTGCCTTTGAAATCGCCCCGACCGGCCGTCGCGTGTGACAGCGTGAATCTCGACGTCATCGGTTTCCTGAGCGCCGCAGGCAGAACGAGATGTTGGGTGGATTACTGCTTGTTGACTGGCGATGTTTGCATCGAGTCGCAGACGCTGTACTACCTGCTGCAGCGTGATGCTTGGGTCCATTTGGAGTTCGGCAGCTAGCCTCCGGTTGGCCATGCCAGCGATCAATTGTGACTGCATCAGCAGCTCTTTTGCTGAGACTTTGACATTGTCGAGGTCGCAATTTTCGGCTTGAGCGAACACGGCGTTGATGAAAGAATCCACTGGTTCTCCGTCCCTCTGGACTGTTCTATGAAGGCGGGCAAGTTCATAGACAATATTCCGTGCCCCTCGGAAGTGCTCGGAGAACATCTTCGTTACTTTTTCATAGCTTCTCTTCTCTTCAGGCGCCAGCGTACTGCGCTGA
Source organism: Trichuris muris (assembly GCA_000612645.2). NCBI lineage: Eukaryota > Metazoa > Nematoda > Enoplea > Trichinellida > Trichuridae > Trichuris > Trichuris muris. Next base: position 3,974,578 of record CBXJ02000282.1, on the reverse strand, counting down.
AAAATGGCATGGCTGGGAGGGCCCATGCAAAGGATAAGTTCGTTGACCTTGAAATCATCATCAGCCATCGTTAGGCGAGCGGAGACCAAATAGCGGTTGAAAAATTCTAGCCAGTCCGGCCACGTAGAGGGTTTGTCGAACCGGAACCTCTCAATGCCATATCGGGACGCACATCCTTTCGGAGGGAGGTCCGGTGGCGTAGCTTCTCTCTTGGGCATCTCGTACAACGTCAACACGAACTGCTCGGGGGCACGTCAACCACCGCTGTCACCATGTACTGTCGCAACCGTTTACTCAACCTTCGTTCATACTACAGTACTCTATGCACAGGTACAAGGTTAACGGTAACACCAGTTCCTGCACACTACAGATATGAATCGCACTAATGGCGTAAATATTGCGTAACAAGCAGGGAGCGTCAGGCTGCTGTCGACAAACCGATGTCGTTAGTCAATGCATGCAAACAGTAATGCGCAAGTCGGTAGCGTGAATCATTTGTCGCATATCGCCGCATTTGCAGTTCTTATCTCGCGTGGTTCATTGGTTCAAAATCACGACTGGCGAGCTTTCTAGAGCACTTTCGCTCTGTTTGCTCTCGGTAGTCGTTCTCGCCTTCTCTTGCTGTCGTTCTCGTCGGTTCGTCTTCGCTGCTTGTCGTTTACGTCTTCGAACTTATCGTTATCTATAGATGGGATTAGGTTCGTGACAAGTAGGTTTCATAACTGTGTCAAAATTCTGCCTTTTAGCTCGCAGTTGCTCATAAAGTGGCACTGAAGGGTACGCGACAACTGGACCTAGTACGAATTGGCACTGAGGTGATTTAATTGGCTGTGCTAACTCGGCGGCCGTGCGTGATTGGCCAGACTTGCGCGATTCTATTCGTCGTAGCGTCCGAAGTAACGTCCGAAAGCTCTGCTAATAATAAAAATATTCTTAAAAAGAAACGGGACTCAACCGTGTTATAAAAAATGGAATGTTATGAAATTATCCCGTTAAACAAAGAAGAAAAACTTTCGGCCAATCAAATCGCCTCAGTGCCAATTCGTGCTAGGGCCACTTTGTTGACCAACTAGGGCCAGTTGTTGGCCCTAGTTGGTCAACACTGTCTGTTGTTGGCCAACTAGGGCCACTCTGTCTGGGCCAAGTAAACGGTTGGCCACTCTGTCTGTTGTTGGCCACTCTGTCTGTTGTTGGCCAACTAGGGCCAGTTGACGTGCCCCGTACATGGGTTTAGGGCTGGCCAATCACGCACAACGACGAATAGAATCGCGCAAGTCCGGCCAATCACGCACGGCCGCCGAGTTAGCACAGCCAATCAAATCGCCTCAGTGCCGATTCGTGCTAGGGCCACTTTGTTCCAGGGCCAGTTGACGTGCTCCGGAACTTGCGCGTAAACAAACAAACAACTGCTATGTTTTTCAAAGAGTATTGTTTACGGCCTGCGGCAGCGAAAAGGTTCCCCACCCCCGATTTAAAGGGACTTACGCGCCTATCATTTACTGTGAAACTGCTTTTCCACTCAAACGAGCGACCCTTTCCGTAAAAACGACGTGAGCAAACATTTGTACCTGCGTTTATAATTACTGTGTATTTATGGGAATAATTGAACACCTCATGAAGAAAAGGTCTTGTCATAGGGAAATCGCGATGACGGAGGAAAGTAGTCGTTCGAAGAGAGTGCCGGAGAAAGTGAACGCTGTTGTCGAAAGCAAAGCACTCGCGCCTGCGGTAGCCCCAACTCAGGAACGCGTACTACGTCCTCGCGGCGAAAGGAGAAGCGTCAAGGAGTTGTTCGCGCTTTCCCAGTATTGCCAATATGCGCGTGCCAAAAAGCGGAGTACGAATTTGGCCGCCCGAAAGGTGGCGGCTGCGCGAACATTCGCCACGAAGAAACTGGTCTCTCAGTGCATTCCAAAATCGCTGTTGACGAATCCTGATCAGCAGGAACCTTGCTCGAATTCCGTGGAACCTTTGTTCATTGCCGAAGAGCCTCCGTTCATTGCCGAGGAGCCTTCGTTCACTGCCGAAGAGCCTCCGTTCAGTGCCGAAGAGCCTCCGTTCATTGCCGAAGAGCCTCCGTTCATTGCCGAAGAGCCTTCGCTCAATGCCGAGGAGCCGTCGACTAGCGCGGCCATTCCTGACACGTTGGAATCCAACGGTTTTGAGCGGGGCCTAGAAGCAGAGGCCATTCTCGGTAAGCTCGTCATTTAGCATTCTGAGCTTCTGTCGTACATGTCTTGCCGCAGTTTGATAAATCCCTCTTGAAGTTTTGCAGTGCATCTATAATTGCACAACAATACCCACACCCATCGAGGATAGGAAGATTTTGTTGGTATAAAGCAGGTAACACTGTACTTACGAAATCGAAACTTTCAGCAGGCTCTAGTCCCATCGTCAGCGAAGTGGTCTGAAGTCTTTGCCGAACCTAACGAGGGAAAGCCTGGGTGAGTTAAATCGTGTTAAGTGGAGATTTGGCGGCAACCTGTTTGATTAACCCAGTTAAGCTCAAGTCTGGCTGATCTCCATTCCATTGTCTGAAGTGGTCATAGAATTGTGCCTAACCTGGCACGCTTCCTTTATCTTTCGATGATGGTACACGTGCTCGCAACAACGGATTGTAGATTGGAGATCATATGAACACTGAGAGAGTATTCGACGATGCCGGGTGCTTTGATCATGTTTTCCAGTATTCTCGTTGGTTCCTTTGTCTCTCTGGTCGGCCTCGGTGTGACCCGTAGGATATTCATTGTGCGTTGTTGTATCATGCCGCGTACGCCACGTGCTACATTAGGGAAAACTTTACCATGAATCGGGGCAAAGAGGTGGAGGTCAGCCAGGCTTAGAATTGTCTGATCGAGCAGACAAGTTGGTGCTATCGAAAATTGCCGTAACGCCGTTTTCATGACCCTGGCATTGTGTTGTGTATTCTGATCAGTGAAACCGTCGAGTCTGTTACACCCATTCGCGGACGACGGGACCAGAGCACCCCGAAAGCTTCGATATCGTACGTTCAGTGTTAACATCCTAGCCTGGATCGGTGCGGACATTGTTGTGTGGTTACAGACGCACAGAAAACCTTCCATGACCTGCAAACTGTGTCAACGAAGGATACTCCCCCAGCCTGTTACAAAAAATCTAATCTTCGACAGCATCTGTTATTCAAGATTGGTATCTTTTAAAGATCTTCATAAGGATCAATAGTTTCCTTAACCGTGTACAAACCAAGCACCCGTTGATGCTGTTGTGTTTTTATAATTGCAGTCAACCGATGGGCGGTTGGGAGGAGTATCAATGAAAAGAAAGGCAATTCTTGGGGTGTCCGCTGTTTTGGAACTGCATTAGTCCATCCTAGCCTATAGCAGTGCTTAACATTCTTATCACCGGTATAAATACACAAGGATAGGGATAGCTGAAGACTGGATATGGGTGTGCTGGACATGGTGCAGATTTAAGTACGGCCTTACGTGGACAAACCAGGCTTGTTGCACCGACTTCCGGCTCTTGCTTCTTTGCAGTACGTTCGTTCACCCACAGATTAATAGGGCCAACGGCTATGGAATTTTACAACTTGCATTTGCAAATTCTGAGCAACGCCAAACTATGAACTTGTGGGGAAAACGTATAACTCTCTTGTTTGCCGAGCGCCTCCGACCGTTTACTTTCGCACGCGCTTCCAATTAGCTTTCAATTCCCATATTTTTCATTTTGCCATTTCATCTTAGCTATTTGCCTAATTTATCGTGATACTGTAAGCTTGCGAAGCAGCTACGGTGGCTGCAAATTGAACATCCGTCATTGGTAACTACTGTTATCGTGTTCGTACGCTGCTGTCGGGAATTAACGCACCGTTTGGACATTAACCTTATCTTTTCATTTGTTTGGGTGCATTCTACACATTGGTCCTGTCGCACGCATCGTTAATAATCAATACAGCAGCCGGCACGCGCATTCGCAAAACAATATACAGTAGCTTAGATGCTCAGGTTCGTTGTGCATGCGTATTGCGGCAGTGACGTCCGACTTCGGCTGGTCCCTCTTCGCATTTGGACTTATGGCCAATTCGAATGACGGGCGTTTAGTAGCGAGAAGGCTGTTATTTCGTGATCTTTGCCACTGCTTGTATCCTTTAAACAATGGGTTTCTTTTAACGGGTCTTGTTTACATGATAGTTGTTCGTCAAGCACGATTTGTGCCCATTTGTGCGTAATGTCTGAAATTGGAGTGATTTGTTTGCACGATTGTGCATCTGCGGTCGTGAAAGCCCTTTCCTCTAGATGCTCCATGAATATCTCGGCAAGAATGGGCAAGAGGGGGCTGCCCATTGGTGCTCCTCCGGTTTGTGAGAAGAACCGTTCTTGAAACTTGAAGTAGTTGCCTTCCACAATGCAGAAAGAAACCAAGCTCACAATATGGTACGGGTCGAGACCAGTTCTTGTTCGTAGATTGGTGTCAGTATTGAGCAATGAGGTTAAAATCATTGAGCATGGTTGGAATGGGGATGCTCGTGAATAGTTCTTTAACATCGTAGCTCACCAAGATGTTATTCTGAGCTACGGTCAATGTTTTTATCTCATCGCAGAAAGACTTGCTATTTTTAAAATAAGACGGTCTGAAACCCGTTAGCGGTCTGATGATGTCTTTAAGGTACGAGCGTAGTCTAGACACCACGCTGTTTATGCTCGATACCACTGGTCGGGACGTCAGGCTTATGTATCTTTGGGAGTCCGTACAACTCCGGACATTTGCTGTTACTGGCGAAGTAGAGATGTTTCTTAATTTTCACTAGTACAGTGTTTTTGTCTCCACGGCGAAGTTGTCGAGTAAGGCTAAGAGATCTTTCCTGACGTTTGAAGTAGGATCGCCACTGAGCTGTTTGTGTACAGGCTTGTCTGGCATATAGTTGATTTTGTCAAGCTAAGCGTTTCTATCCATGATGACGACCACGTTTCCTTTGTCAGCTCTGGTTATCAAAATGCTATTGTTTCTACGGAGGTCTCTTAAGGTTTTCTTCTCCAGCGGTGTGAAATTGGCAGCTTGTACATTCTTATGGTGTAACAGAGCATTGCAGATGGAGCTTTTTACAAGCTCGCTGGTCTGAGGTTCCACATGTGTAAGGCTTTTTTCAACTGATGTCATGATGTCAAGAGTAGGTATTGATTTAGGAGTTGGTACAAAGTTTTGGCCTTTTGCTAGAACCGATTTTTCCGTATCGGTCAATGATGTTGAGCTAAGGTTAACTACCGCTTTGTCCAGATCTGGCGTTTGTCTGCTTGATGTCGATCTTTTAGACCTCCAAAATTCCCAAGAGCGAGAACAGTAAAGATTCTCCAACTTCTTAATGAGAATGGCTTTTTGTGTCTTAGCTGCTAAGCTGCATAGGATCTTGGTATGTTTTTGGAGCATAACGAAGGCGTCTGTACTGATCGTTGCTCGGACATCATCAGTAACACCTGCTAGGTCCATCCAAAGGTGAGACAGTCTTGCGGTGTTCTCTGATGGATGCTCGGAGCAGAGCGAAACCTGTGCTCTTTAATATGCGTAATGTTGTCATGGTATCGAAGTGTGGCCACTTCAATTGAAATGGTCTGGGGAGGAGACCCATCGCGTCGCGGAAATAACGGGCAATACGATCGTGCAAACAAACCACTCATGACCACACTGCAACCCGTTACAATGCATCCCATCTTCAATGTCTGAAACTTAACGAAACAACGACACTTTCCGTCTTCTTTCCCGCCCCCCTCCCCCTAGACAGTATCATTATCGCCTGCTGCCACACTGACGTCGCCATGATGACGTCAGTGTGCGTGTGTGCGCGCGCGAAGGGAGCTTCTCGGTTAGCTGTGTCACGTAAAAGGTGAGTAGAGAGCAATACGTGCAGTGAGCAGAGCGGTGGAGAGGAAAGATCGTGGCAGTACCGGCTAGATGTAACTGAGGTGAGATCGATACGGAGGGATGCTCATTGTTTCCGTCGGTGCCGTTGCAACCTGTTGGTGGTTTCGAGTGGGGGGCGACCGTAACGGAGAACAAACGTTAGCCATGTTTCTTGGCGTTCGTTACCCTAACCATTTGAACAACCTGCGTGTAGCGCTCCACAAGCGTGGGGCAGGTTGTTCAAGTGGTTAAGGCCGTTACGGAGAACAACAGTTGACCGTGTTTCTTGGCATTCGTGGTACTAGGATCCGTTGGTTGCAGGTTTTTCGTTCATTCGAGATTATGAGCATGACCGAGCAGTTCAGTTTTGCGGAGATGTGTGCGAAGTGTATGCCAACGATGAGATGGCCGCTATTGAGTTCATGCAAGATCGAGGGATCTTGCTCAAGGAGAGAACTTGCCGGTGCGGCCGCAGTATGATGTTGCGGAAGAAGAAGAAGACGTACGTAGAATGGCGGTGTACTAGTAAAGAGTGCCAGAACGAGGTGTCGTTAAGGCAGGGTCCCTGGTTCGAAAGTAATAGTAGTCGTGGGTACGATTTAGTTTCGATTGTGGTCGTGCATAGGCAGTAGGTTGCCGGTGAGGACTGTCCTGCTCTTTATTCGTGCATGGAGCGAGAAGATGACCTCCTGTAGGTTCTGCAGTGTCACCTTCCGCATGAATAAAGACGCCGCAGTCGGATGGTACCTGGCAATGAGGGAAATCGCAGCGGAATGGCTGTTCAGAAATCCAATGACTGTGGGAGGGCCTGGCCTAACGGTTGAGGTTGATGAGAGCTTGTTCTCAAGAAGTACAACCGGGGTCGGTCACTCCCACAGACTTGGGTCGTCGATGGTGTATGTCGCGAGACGGGTGAGTGTTTCCTTGCCCAGGTTGCAGATCGATCCGCTGCTACGCTTATCCCTCTTATAAGGGAAAACGTAGGGGTTGGATCGACTGTGATTACGGATGAATGGCGGGGATACTACCGTCTGTCACATAAGCACTACACGCACTTGCGTGTAAATCATTCGATCAACTTTGTTGATCGAGTGACCGGTGCTCATACGCAGACAGTAGAGTCCCTCTGGTCCCACGCTAAGTAAGGGAACAAGGCCCGCCGCAGGACACATCGGTCCGTGCTAGACTCGTATTTATGCGAATTCGTATGGCGCCGACGGGTCAAGCCGGATGAGCATCCTTTCGATAACATCCTGCGTGCCATTGCCGAAGTGTAACCGTCACAGGATGGAGGTACCGAGGAATTGTGTTGATTACGGATGGTTACTTCGAATCTACTTTGTTCTAGGTGTGCGTGCGTGGTATAACGACACCGGCAGCAGTTGTTCAGAGAATGGGTCTGATTAGAAAGGTACGTCTTCATCATCCTTAGCAAGTTGAAGTCTTCTTTTTGGGCGTTTTCTCCCGTTCCTGAGCCGTTTTGCGGCTAAGTCGTTCGCGACTCGCGAAAACAAGGTGAAATGGACAGTTGGGGAACAGAAACTGGAAAAGGTTGCTGTTCTGCTATTGGTCGGCCGCTTTTACGGCTAAGCCGTCACTGATTCGCGAAAAATAGGGTAAAGTCGACGATGGTGTCACCTACTCCCGGGGGATCGTAGCACGAAAGTACCCAAACAATTCCCTACCAGCGGATGGATCGGAAAGTTATTAGGAAAAGTCAAGACACCATGTTAACCTTCGGAGCTTTCGGAACGTTCTGCTTCCTTCGTCAGCGATCTGTGGTTGTGGTCGATCACAACCGCAGATCGCTGATGACAGAACCACAACGTTCCGAAAGCTCCGAAGGTTCAATGTGATGGTATTCCGGCTATCCCGTTTTTGGATGGTACCTGTAATAAAACTGCAAATGCCCTACCAGCGGATGGATGGGCGACTATTAGAAATATCACTGGTCAGAACTCTTATCGTATCGTAGCTTTCGGAACGCCCTGGTTCCGTCATCAGCGATGTTGAAAGGGAATTGGTTTATTCCGCTAAGAGATCTTATAGGCACAAAACGGGGTCAAGGTGGGGATCGGCTTGGTATGGTGCAGCATCTGGATTTATTAATAGCTGCATTCCACACCTCGCTAATCTCCACGCCTTGGTCGCGATTGATGGTACGATTATGTCTTATGAACAATGCTTCCTTAATCCGCCTTAGCTGGAACCTCTTTTCGCGGCAGATTACGTTCGGTCGCGGGTCAAGTGAGCATTGGATGGCGTGCTCAGCGACCGCGGAAGCTTTGATGGCCTCCTCCATGATCTCTTTTCGGAGCGCGGGATTGTGGTCGGCCACGGCGTACGGTATGTGACCCGTTAAGTCTTTGTTCTGCATTCTTGTAACGAGTCACGTACGCTATGTGCTCACGAAACCTGTGGGATAAAGTGTTGGCCGTTTCTCCAATATAGGAGGCGTGGCAACCACACGTAATTTCGTAAACTACGCCTGGTCTGCTGTCAAACGGAACCATGGTCTTATTCGTTCTCTTTTCACCGTTCCAGTGAAGTGTCACTCGAACGCTTTACTTCAGTTCAACAACAATGGTCTTTGTGAAGGTGATGTATTTCGCCGCTGGGTACGCACAGGATTTAGGGTGGCCAGGTCTTGTTGCTTGGCTTGCCATAACGCGTCAGCATGGATTGCCAATTGTCGAGGGTCCTTAAAGCTGACGTCTGATAGAAGCAGACGGATGTCGATTGGTATTTGTTCCAGGAAAATTTGACGGAATAGAAAACACGGTTCATGGCCGTCTAGGAAGGCGAGCATTTCGCTCATTAGCTGAGACGGTGTGCGGTCACCCAATCCATCCATATGTAGCAGTCTGGCGGCACGCTCAGTTTCGCTGGGAGCGAACAGTGTCGTTAGAAGAGTCTTTATAGCTTTATATTTGTCTGTGGCCGGTGGCTGACGAAGCAAGTCGATTATCCGGCCTGCAGTGTGTTGATCCAGTGCGCTAACTACGTAGTAATACCTGGTTGTGTCGGAAGTAATTTGGCGGACGCACAACTGTGCTTCGGCTTGCTCAAACCAGACTTGCGGTTGGGAGATCCAGAAGACAGGCAGCTTCAGTGAAACTGCGTTCTCGCTTCCCACGGTAGTGCTGTTGTTAGAGCACATGATAAGATTCCAAAAGAACGATTGGAACTAGCGGGTCACCAGTGGAGTGTCACTCGGACGCTTTACTTCAGTTCAACAACAATGGTCGCAATGTGAAACTCGCACCATTGCACCATTGTTGTTGAACTGAAGTAAAGCGTCCGAGTGACACTTCACTGGTGACCCGCTAGTTCCAATCGTTCTTTTGGAATCTTATCATGTGCTCTAACAACAGCACTACCGTGGGAAGCGAGAACGCAGTTTCACTGAAGCTGCCTGTCTTCTGGATCTCCCAACCGCAAGTCTGGTTTGAGCAAGCCGAAGCACAGTTGTGCGTCCGCCAAATTACTTCCGACACAACCAGGTATTACTACGTAGTTAGCGCACTGGATCAACACACTGCAGGCCGGATAATCGACTTGCTTCGTCAGCCACCGGCCACAGACAAATATAAAGCTATAAAGACTCTTCTAACGACACTGTTCGCTCCCAGCGAAACTGAACGTGCCGCCAGACTGCTACATATGGATGGATTGGGTGACCGCACCCCGTCTCAGCTAATGAGCGAAATGCTCGCCTTCCTAGACGGCCATGAACCGTGTTTTCTATTCCGCCAAATTTTCCTGGAACAAATACCAATCGACATCCGTCTGCTTCTATCAGACGTCAGCTTTAAGGACCCTCGACAATTGGCAATCCATGCTGACGCGTTATGGCAAGCCAAGCAACAAGACCTGACCACCCTAAATCATGTGCGTACCCAGCGGCGAAATACATCACCTTCACAAAGACCATTGTTGTTGAACTGAAGTAAAGCGTTCGAGTGACACTTCACTGGAACGGTGAAAAGAGAACGAATAAGACCATGGTTCCATTTGACAGCAGACCAGGCGTAGTTTACGAAATTACGTGTGGTTGCCACGCCTCCTATATTGGAGAAACGGCCAACACTTTATCCCACAGGTTTCGTGAGCACATAGCGTACGTGACTCGTTACAAGAATGCAGAACAAAGACTTAACGGGTCACATACCGTACGCCGTGGCCGACCACAATCCCGCGCTCCGAAAAGAGATCATGGAGGAGGCCATCAAAGCTTCCGCGGTCGATGCTTGTATCCTTTTGTTATCGTGAAAAAGTAGAATGCATTTAACGGGCAAATTGCCATATACCTTTAACTGAGTCGAAATGTTCGAGGGCGTCGGAGCACCGTGCTCACCGAAACGCGAAATTGGGGAAGTAAATAAATGATGGTTGCGCTGGGAAATTGGTCGGGTCGGTATTGTGAAACGAGTTTTTGCCATTGTTGCGGCCGATAACTTGTCAACTTCCACGCTTTTGTCTGGATTGAAGTAACTGTTGTGCACGTTGAACGGCACTTTTTATTTCTCCAGTTTTCGAGTTTCTACAGTTTGTATTAATGAAGCGGCAGTAGTCAACGTTGGGCTTAATTTCTCTTTGGATTATTTACGAGATGGATTTATCATGGTAACTTATCTCTTTTAGTGACCTTTTATGCGCAGCTAAATTCTAATGCGGTATGCACGGCGGTTCGGGCAATTTTCGGGGAGCATAAGCGTGGGCATCAGTGAGCTGGTAGCGAACGTATACGCGTTGCGGGAAAGTTAGTCAACGAAAGGCTGAAATTTGTGGAGCACGTGACATTGAAAATTTGATGTCTTGTAACGGGTCTTCTATTTGTCATGACGGAACTAACGGCTTGATCCCATTGGAAGTCGAGAATGTGTCTGAAAGTACGCCGACAACAACGCCCTACCAGCGAATGGATGGGCAATTATTAGGAAACACGTTTCAAAACAACCTTTCGTAGCTTTCGGAACAATCTTGTTCCGTCTTCAGCGAAATTTATGGTGACATTTATTCTGAAGTTTGGGTATTTATAGGCTGAGGAGCGTTGTCAGGTCGTATGGTGCAACATTTGTTTTTACTTATGAGTGCATTCCATATGTCACTGACCTCTACTCCTCTATCACGATTCAAGCAGTTGTTATTGCGAATGAAGAGGGCCTTCTTTATTTGCCTAAGGTGGAATAGGCTCTCGCGACATATTATTTTAGGTCGCAGGTCATGTGAGCATTGAGAGGAATGCTCCACGACCGCGGAGGCTTTCTTGGCGTCATCCATGATCTTTCGTGGATCAAGTGTTTGTGTTAGGCCTCGTTGTCTGGTCTGAATTCCATTGAGTCTTTGTTCTGCGTTCTTGTACCTGGTTAACGCTACCAGGTGCCCATGGAACCTGTGGAATAAAGTGTTGCCCGTTTCCCCTATGTAGGAGGCTTGGAAACTGCATTTAATTTCATAAAAGACTCCAGGGCTTTCCTCGGAGGGAACTTTGATCTTGTCGTTCCTTGTAATGGTCCGCAAATTCTGTGAAGATTTGAAGTAAAGAAGATTTGAAAGAACAGAACCTATAATAATGATTCCTCATTATCATGGTATAGGCGAGCACATACAACAGTTAGGCCGCCTACACCACCACAAATCTCCACAGAATTTGCGGACCATTACAAGGAACGACAAGATCAAAGTTCCCTCCGAGGAAAGGCCCGGTTCACACTGCATGAGAGCAGTCTTACGGGAATATCTGGTTTGTTGATCATTGGTAAATCGTGTAACGCAAGCGTGTCGTTTTTTCACATATTTTCCCGTTGCTTTTCTACGTTGGTAGATCTACAAGTTGACACGGTCTCCCTACCAACGGATGGATGAGAGTAGTTATAAGAGGACATGGTCAGAAAACGACGTACGGGTTTCTGTTGAATATTTCTGAAGTCTAGCGTTCGCGGTGTAGAAATCTGTGGTGTAGGGGACGTGAACAATCACAGGCATGTTGTTCTACCGCGCAACATTTGATTGTCTTTTCCATGATGGTTCTCGGATTTAACTTGCAGATGACCCCTGCGGTTTGTGACCGTTCCTTTCAGTCTAGCTTTACAATTGTTGTAACGGTGCCAATTCGACAGATGTTCTTTAAACCTCCGGTCTATAGTATTTTCCGTTTCGTCTACATACGATGATGAACACACACATTTCCCAAAGCACTTCTGGTTTATCCTGTTGGGAAATCTTGACTTTATCTTTTCTTAGGATGGAACGTAAATTAGGAGAGCTCTTGAAAAACAATCCGAAGTCTAATCTTTGTACCTCTTTTCACCTAAGCCCGAATAATATGGGATAATGAGTGAAGTCCAGGGAAATGAGGATCTGCGAAAAACATTGGGAGGGTGGAGGCTGGGATTTACCGCAGAAGAAATGGGTATCCGCTTTCCTGGAGGGTCTTTTTGGTATCATTTATTTCCAGTTGAAGGAGTTTTGGATCGCAAGTATTTATAGCCCTGTCTATTACACCATTAGTATAATAACTCCAGTGAAAGCAGAACGATGTTGATGGGAAGAGTAGTGATGGTACCTATCTGAATGGGTCGGTTTCCTATGTTGTCTGATTTTTGATTGTCCGATCTCATAACTAAAACATCCATGAAAGGGCCTTCGGGACCTCCCCTGGTCCCGTCTTCATCGCAAAAAGGTAACCAACCGTTCACGTGAGTGAAGCTGTTCCAAGTGAAATGTCGATAAAGGAGTGTCTCAAGTAGAGGTTGTTTTAAAGCCGACACCAACAAGTGTGGTGCTTTAAAGTTGTTATTGACTGGAACCTCTTTTTTAAACCTTCTTTCCTTTGTTTGTTTGGGTTCTTCTTTTCTTATAAAGCGACCTTGTAAAACAATGCTTCACATGCTCGTTGTCTCTGTTTGTGTATTTCTTCGAGTGCGCATCCCGTCTTCACCGCCACCGTGGACCAAATGTTGCTTATCTCCGTTCCCTCATCTCTATTAATACAGACGTTGTGGCGGATGTAGAATGCCTCGTTGATTTTCCAAATTCTGAAATTTTCTTCTCGTTTCAATATGGAAAACCTGAACTGGTTTTCCGTCAGAGGGCAGTCTACTGAGTGTTCTACCCAGGTCGAGGCATTGACTGCTTCTTTCATGATCTTGACTGGGTCTGTCTCTTGGGGGCGCCCTCTTGATACTACAGTTTCTCCTCTTAACCTTTTCTCTGCGTTCCTGTATCTTGTCTGTGCCAACCTATGCTCTCTCAGCCTGTGTAGCACTGTATGTCCAGTTTCCCCAAAGTACCTTGTTCCGCAACCGCATTTAATACTGTAAGCCACACCTGGTCTCTTGTCTGGGGGAATTTTGACTTTGTCCGATCGTAAAATGGACCTCAGATCCGGTAGACTTTTGTAAGCGATTTTGTAACAAAAGCTTTTTGCAATTTCCCGAATCTGTTCCCCAATAACCGGGTAATAGGGTATGCAAATCGTTTGTTTCATTGATTCTTTTCCATTATTCGTTCTTATGTCCTGGTTTTTGTTTTTCTTCAGTCTTTCCCTTATAGTGGCCTCAATAAACCTCTTGGGATAATCATTTTGAAGTAAAGTTCTTCTTATGTGGTTGATCTCTTCCTTCCGGGATTCATCATCGCAAAGACAGATCGCTCTCTCCACCATCCCTGTTATGATACCTTTCTTTATATTCGTAGGGTGGTTTGAGAAGAAATTCAGGTATCTATCTGAATTTGTAGGTTTTCGAAAAACCGTTGTCCTTAGATGTCCGTTTTCTCGCATTACTAAGGTGTCCAAGGAAGCTAGCTTCCCGTTCTCTTCTTTCTCCATTGTAAAAATGACGTTCCCAGGGAAAAGACCATTCCAGTGTTCGAGGAAAGCGACCTCTTTTCCTCCCTTTGTAATTACAAAAATATCATCTACGTAACGTTTGAGCGTTTTCAGATGGTGCTCTGAGATGTCGATTGGAGAAGCCCTCTCCTCCAGATTTTCCATGAATATTTCTGCAACAATTGGAGAGAGTGAGCTTCCCATAGGTGCTCCTTTTCTTGTAAAAAATAGCTTCCATTCCATTGGAAGTAATTTCCTTCTTCCATGCATAACTTGACCAGCCGTGTTAAATGGTAAGGGTTGAGTTTAGTTCTATGTTTTAAACTTTCATCCTTGGATAATGAATCCAAAATGATCTCGTAGGTATAACCCAATGGGACACTTGTGAAAATGTCTTTGACATCCTAACTTACCAAGATGTCATCTTCATGGAGTTCTATCCGTCTTCTTGTACAAATGAGGAGGAATTCTCTGTATGTGAAGACCTCAACCCCGTAAGGGGTTTTTGCATTTCCGCCAAGAGCCCACAAAGTTCTTTGACGACACTTTGTTTGCTTGCTACAACCGGTCTTAGTGGGATACCCTCTTTGTGTATCTTCGGCAAGCAGAATAATTCTGGATATGAAAAATTCGTAGTGTATTTTAGTTTTTTGATGATTTTAGTAATCTTCTCCTCTTTGGTCTCATTGCATATCTGTGACAAAAATTTTGAGGTGTTTTTTAGCTTCTTCCCATGGGTCTTTTTTAACGGTTTGTAGGTATCTGTCTTCAGGATCTCCTTGACTTTGTTGTTGTAGGTTCCCCTGTATAAAAGGACTACAACATTGCCCTTGTCTGCTTTTGTGATAATAATACCTTTTTTTCCTCTCTGTATGTAGTTTGTTGTACACGGACTTTTTTCTTCCCGTTGAAAATGCTTTATTTAAAAAGCAAAAACACAAAAAAGCGGCAAAGCTTTCGGGTCCATCTTGACCCGTCATCAGCGCCAAAAAAGAAAAGAAAAAGACAAGAAAAAGTGTCCTGTAGACACATACCGTGAATTCTGAGAGAGAGCTCCTCCACTAAACCGCAGGGGCGGGAACACTTTCAGTCCAACCTTGATCGGGCAGTGTTAGCCTCCGCCTCGTTGGTAAAGCTTCAGAGCTAAGTCTCTACGACCGTTCACGGCAGAGGTGCCTACACGGACTGAGGGCAATTTCCGGGTAGGGCGAAACGGTAGGTCATGTTTGCACTGACCAGCCTTCAGGCTGCAGTGCATGATTAGACAAATCGGTTAGAATAAAGAAGCAGAACAACAATACGTTGACAAGGAAGCTTAAGAAAAGGAAAAACAAAAGGAAAAAGAAGGAAAAGGCTTCTGTCTTATCTTCGTACGTGCCTGCTTCATCCAAAGCCGGTCAATCCAGTGCTCCGTGTGCGCACCAATTTCATCTTGATTAGTTCTTTATAACGGGAGAGAACAATGTATGTAGTTTGTTGTACACGGACTTTTTTCTTCCCTTTGAAAATGCTTTATTTAAAAAGCAAAAACACAAAAAAGCGGCAAAGCTTTCGGGTCCATCTTGACCCGTCATCAGCGCCAAGATTGACCGGCTTTGGATGAAGCAGGCACGTACGATGATAAGACAGAAGCCTTTTCCTTCTTTTTCCTTTTGTTTTTCCTTTTCTTAAGCTTCTTTGTCAACGTATTGTTGTTCTCCTTCTTTATTCTAACCGATTTGTCTAATCATGCGCTGCAGCCTGAAGGCTGGTCAGTGCAAACATGACCTACCGTTTCGCCCTACCCGGAAATTGCCCTCAGTCCGTGTAGGCACCTCTGCCGTGAACGGTCGTAGAGACTTAGCTCTGAAGCTTTACCAACGGGGCGAAGGCTAACTCTGCCCGGTCATGGTTGGACTGAAAGTGTTCCCGCCCCTGCGGTTTAGTGGAGGAGCTCTCTCTCAGAATTCACGGTATGTGTCTACAGGACACTTTTTCTTGTCTTTTTCTTTTCTTTTTTTGGCGCTGATGACGGGTCAAGATGGACCCGAAAGCTTTGCCGCTTTTTTGTGTTTTTGCTTTTTAAATAAAGCATTTTCAACGGGAAGAAAAAAGTCGGTGTACAACAAACTACATACATTGTTCGCTCCCGTTACAAAGAACTAATCAAGACGTTTTTTTCCTCTCAAAACTTTAATGGAAAAGCTACGCGTTGGAAATAAAGCATTTATGAACGGGTGCCCTGCCATTCTATGACACAATGAAACTGAAACCCGTTAGGAATCCAATATTCAACATCCATGAAAGGGAGTTCATTGTCCTTAATCTATAGTAAAAGCTATGTGTTATGGGAATAGATTACGTTGGTTTGCCAAGAAAGAGTCTGAACTGTTCGATTGTGGCGAAAATGTCATTTACACGTCTCTTGAAAGACGGCGAGACTGAGGCACTATGTTACGGCAAGCTATATCCCCCAAATTTTCCACGAGATTTTCGCTGTTACTGGCAAGCACTGCTTCCTATTGGAGCACCGTTTTGTTGTAACGGTAATGGATACATTCGGACATACAGGAGACTAGTTTCTTAATATTTAAAGGATTTAACTTAGTTCTTTGTTTGAGAGACTTCTCTCCTAAGTAATTGTTCTAAAATTGGCAAAGTATATTCCATAGGAATGCTATTGAAAAGATCTTTCAGGTCGTTGCTGACCAAGAAATCTCAGGATGAAATGAAAAGACTTTTAACTTCGTTGGCGAATGTTTTGCCATTTTCTGTGTGAGACATTCTAGAACCCGTTAGGGGGCGAATGATGTTCTGCAAGTAAAAACATGACGTTGCTGTGACACTGCTCATTGTCGCTATATGTTAATTGTTTGCTCCTAGTGCGCTGTGCGTTTTGGTTCTGTTCGTGTAGGCATTGTTCGTTTGAGTATGCGAGTTGCCTCGTTTCAGCTTTGCAATTGTATTAGCTTATATCTAACATACGTCTTGCGTTCAAGTTCATTGTCGAACATGGAGTTGTTCATTTCGTTTAATCTAGGGGCGGTGCAGCTCAACGGTTGATCTTTTCTTATTTTAAGCCGCCCTCGACATCACCGGTGATGAAATGTTTTTGGTCAAGTTTCATGGGCAGGAGCAGTTGGAATTGATTCCGCGCAGTACGGTCAAAAATCTGTGTCCTTACTTGGTAGTAGCCTTTTACGAAGCACGCCTACGCTTGCAGTGGGATCAGAGCGGTTCTGCGCCTAGAATTCTGTCAATGGAAGATGCGACCGATACGTAAGGATCGGCCGCATGCATAGCGCAGTAGTTATGCACTTATCGCTCACCTTCGCGAATAGTTTAGCTGAATCGAATGAATTGTTGTTATTATTATTATTATTATTATTATTACTATTATTATTATTGTTATTATTATTATTATGCAGATTTTATGGGCCTTTCGGTTGTTATGAAAATTCGTAGCCAATGTAGGAGTTTTCCACTGCAGTTAAACATTCGGAGGAGCGGTTTACAATCGTTGATGGAAGAAGTTCGAACTCTGCTGCTTTAAACGTGCTTCCCATGTCGAGCTGCCGACTTTAAATCGTAGCGCAAAGCTGTGCCAATTACGCAGCAGGCTATAAATGGACAAAGGCACTTGAAAGTCGCAATGATATGCAACAACCTGACTTGCATTCACGGAGTCTGCGTGAACAGGTCCAACGAAGGGTTTTGCGAATGCCGGACCGGGTACTACGGGTCTTACTGCGATTTTGAGGTGAATGAATGTTTGTCGAACCCTTGCATGAACAATGGAACTTGCATTGACCAAGTGGCGTCCTTTCGTTGCCAATGCCGTCCCCCATACACGGGTGCCACTTGTCAAGGGGTGACGTCCGAATCGGTGGCCAAACTTGCAGTGTTTGACAAGGATTATGGGTATACGGGTGTGGCGGTGGCCGTTCTGCTTCTGCTCTTCGTGGCCCTCGTTACGGCTCTGGTCTATTGGTACACCCAAAGACGAAAAGCCCAAATTTTGGAGTCGCTATTAATTCAGGAAGTGCAGCTCCGACGGCGCGGTAAACGTCAAACTTCATCGATATCCCATTCTAAAGAATTCAAGAATGATTGCAAATTGGCCAACGCCCTGTCCTTGCTGACGCCCGATCAGAGGAGAAATGTAGCCATTGCGAACGTGCTCGCATCCGCATGCGCTCGTTCAAGCAGCACAAAACAACCGCCTCGGCGAAAAGGGCAAAGCGAAGAAAGTCAAAGTGCGAAAACAGTCAGCTCCAGAAAGCGGGCAACGAGCATTAGTGGAAGCAAACGTAAAGTTTCCGGAGAGGTAAGTTGACCCTACAATGTGTCCTCACAAGATGGGTGGTTTTTAAGTTAAGCATTCGAACATCCAGTGGGATAGTTGAACGTCGAGCAAACAGTACAAGCGGAAGTCGCGCGAAGCCCATTGCGAGGAACAACATGGGCAGAAGAAGTGCCTAGGCGCGCACTGTCACATGTGTCGCGTAGTGAAACAGCAATTCATCGTGTTGCTCCATTCCGCAAAGGCGAATTCGCTAATGTCAACTTTTCCGAATTCCCCACTGAATACTGTCCACGAATGTGGTCAGTACTTGTTGCTTTACTCCTAATCACCTAATTAAAGAGTTCTCCCGTAAATTTCAAAGCATATGTCGATCCAACTCCCGTTGCCGAACGGATGTGAATTCCTCGGAGAGGACGCCCATTCGTCGCAGCGGTGGTACCGCATATTCCTTAGCAGGCGGTTTTCACTCGTTGAGCATTTATGGTAAAAAATCGGGTGTCTATAAATTCGAAGTGGAACTTCACAATATGTCGCAATGTGAGCACTTCAACGAAACTGAAAAGCGGATATTTCATAATTCGTTGATTGTCAGAATCACTCTGCATATGAAAGAAGCGACAGCGGAGGAAAACCTGATGTATCATTTATCGTAAGTAGCTTTTTGGCGTCCGCTGCCAATGTCGCTTGGTGACGCAGTGCAGTCACCCATGACACTTACATTGAGCTCGTAGTTGCCCATAATCGTGGGAAATACGCCCATCGCCTACGGGGGTGCGGCGTGCGGTTTCTACTGTAAATGATGTTTGATTTTCAGGTTCGTCAGTCTGCACTTGTAGATTGTTGAAAAAGCGAAAGTCAGAGTATTCCGGCCGACCAAATGCCTTGCGTGTTGCGAGTGCTCACTTGGCGCATTTTAATTTCGCCGTTGAATTTAAAGGTTCATTCAATTCAGCTGTTTTCCCTGCCGTCCGCTGCCAGTCGATTGCTCGCGCCTTTCTTGCATCGCCATGACAACTTTCAACCGGCGGAAAGCTTCAATTGTTAATTATCGTCGCGCCTGATTTCCATTCCAATTGAAAGCGAAATGGAAGCTGTCAAACAAGTTACGCGCTGCGCATGCAACGACATTGAGCAGCCCTCTCGCGTGCTACTTACGTGTTCGGCTGAATGTAATCCAATTAAGGATTCCTAACCGGAGAATGGGATACTGTGTGGCAGCAGTGTCATCCTTGGCGTCCGTTTCAACGAAGTATGACATATTGCTTGGCAATCGAATACTTGAAGCTACAAATGTGCGCCTTAGATTTTTGGATGAGCTGTTCTACGTTGCTTGCGGTGTGTACGAAAGTTGAAATTACTGTGACAATCGGCAGCTTAGCTGTTTAATAGTGAAAATTGATTTACACTAAAATTGCTCCCAATGCGTAAGGGATCACCGCCGGGCATGGCTACGGTTGGCTAGATTCCCAAATGATCAAACGTACCTTTCGTGGCAGTTGCGCACCAAAAATGCCGACAGTCTTTTCTCGTCAATTCCAACTGCGAACAAGTATGTCCTTCTTAATATAGTAATTTACGTAAGACGGCGACAAGCGTCGTCTTAAATTTATTTTCTACAATATAACTGCCTGTCTCACTTGATGCGTCAGCGGACGGATAGACGAGCGCGTTTGTGGAAACATTTGCAATTCGGCGTTTAAGAACTATAGTTTCCTTGCGCATGGCAAATGGCCAACTTGATATCCATCTTCGACGACTGAAGAAGTGAGCAGCACGAAGATTTGACGGTTGGCAATCGGTTGAGCGATCTCTCGAACGGGAAGGTTTCCAAATGCTCAGCCGTTGGGCCATTGGCTGCCTGTCGACAGAGATTGAATTGTTGGCGGCATTTCTGTCCAAAGTGCAAAATGACGTTGGCTCGATCGCCTCAAGTCCGCTTCGGCGACCGATCGCGACTGGCCAAGTTGTCAGTCAACTTTCGAGCGCGCACTTGTCGGAGCACTAGAAAATAAGGAAGGAGAGATTTTGATGACGCGCACACCAGCGCGGGGGACGAAAAACGGATTTCCAAGTTGCAACATTGCCTCCCCGAAGAAGCTACCGCCGACGGCTCAAGTTTATCCTCGCTTTCCTTCATTGCAACGAGCGCGAACGTCAGCTGCTCGGCAAAGGCGCCCACGGTGAGCGACAGCGGAAGATATCCTTTTTTCCCAGAGGGAAACACATCCCTTTGGTTGCGTTGCTGACGGTGGCTGGTGTTTCGGTGAATCAACGCTGCGTACGCATTACGGCAGATTGGTCTACGCTTTCCGCTCATGGCGCAAAATGTATCCCTTGTAGAGAAAACTGCGCATCGCGGAGGAAGAAAAAATTTCTCTTGGAAAAACATGAGCATCATATGCAGTTACAGTAAACTTTCGGTTTGCCCTTCGGCAAGTGGGCCGCCGGTTTCCATTTCCGGCGGGAAAAAGCGAAGCCGTTGAGCGTGAGCCGAAAGGGCAAGTAAATCATTGCCAGCGGTGGTTGGCAGCCGTGCCGAGTCGAACAGAGTGGAGCCGCGTGGTTCGACCGAAGGCGCGCCGCCGGCCGCACCTCGGGGCTCGGTCATGCAGGGCAGCGCATCACCCAGTGAGCAATTGGCATTTACTGACTCTGCCCGCTTGCGGGCACAATGAATTGTGGAAACATCCGCTCGCACCTTCACCGCGCGGCAACTCGGCATGCGCACCGACGGTTCATTAGTGGCTTGCGCGAAACAGAAATTGCAATGTCAAAGATATCGCAAGGTGGGTGCGCAGCGCCCAAGTCTGGCGGTCGCTCTTCGGTAGATGCATTAACGTCAACTGGCGCTTTTTCATGATGAATCATGAAAATCACTAATCTTACTGTATACAAAAATGCCGTTCTCCGGTCTGTGTAAGCAGCTGGGCGGTCCGCCTGCAATGCTCATTGCCGCCGAATCAACGTTTACCCGTTCGCTCCTTGGGTGCTGAGTTACCGATTCGGCAAGACGTTTTTTCAACGCATGCCCGCCTTCGCTTTATTCGCGCAAGTACCTTTCGGCCGAACGCACTTTGCAACGTTTCAGCCTCCTCCTGCGTGAACGCTTGCGCGCAAAATGTCGCCTTTATCCGGCCTGTTCTGCACCGCTTTGATGTGGACTTGTCGCCTCCGTTGAAGCTCACTTGGCGTGCCGCCAAATCGGGATAGTTGTACGCCGGAGTAGGCCAAAGTACGATGACCGATGGCCGGTGCGGATTTATCGTTGCTCCCCCGTGAAGTGCGCGATCAATTGGCCCAGCTGGAGTTGGAGCTTTCCGAGGGCGACATAACGCGAAAAGGCTATGAAAAGAAGAAGAACCAAATTTTATCCCAATTTGCGCTGACGTCCAATGCCGGTAAGATAATCTGTTCTTTTGATCAGGTTCTTACGCTTTCAAAGTGAAAAGCTGAATTGTCGTAACGAGCGGATGTCACCAATGGAGTACTGGGAATTGCCGAAGGACCTTGACCACTCTTCGGCTCTTGTCAGTGCCTTTCCAGCACCTGTAGCTTCCATTGCATGTCCTCAGTGGAACTGCCATATGGCTAGCGTTCGCTATTCGTCCTTAACTGTACTACTTTCATATTTTAATGACAATTCGCAGGCAAAGCGTGGAATTTAAGACCGGCAAAGTAGATGCACCCCGTTTTGCCGCTTCATCATCCGTGCCTGTTTTTTCTTTCGTTTCCCGAAATGACGATCTCCCTTTTAAGGCAATTCCAGTCCAACCACTCGAGCTCAGCGTCGTAGGCACAGGCGCGCAACGCGCGATGAAAGTCGCTTTCATTCAGGTATGCCCCTAACGTTTGCAAGTTGCCTTGTAGTTTCATTCTTGCCCGATGACGCATGTTGATTCTGTAATGACGCTTCGCGCGATTTCGTTAACTGTCGTACTTAATTCCATTGGCGGCACGACCGTAGCGGTGAGCACTTGAATGAACCATATACTTATGCGGAAATACGGGCTTTTGAGCACGATGTCAATCAATGACCTGTATTTCTCGTTTTTAACCGGTGCCACTTTCCATGCAGAAATCCGAGTGGAGGCGGTACAGCAGGCGTTGGCTCGGTACTCGCAGCGCGAAAAGAAGGCACCATCCGTTCCCGCGCCCGTAAGAAGGGCCTCTCAACGAGCCGCCACGCGACCCGCCGTTTCCGGTAAGAAGTTGCGTCATTTTTGCTCACTTTTGCTCCCCATTGTCCGGTCGAGTTGC
This sequence comes from Trichuris muris, assembly GCA_000612645.2. NCBI lineage: Eukaryota > Metazoa > Nematoda > Enoplea > Trichinellida > Trichuridae > Trichuris > Trichuris muris. The sequence goes on along the minus strand of CBXJ02000282.1, from coordinate 3,952,328 downwards.
CCGCGTGGTCGGTTTGACGGAATCGAGTACAAATTTGTTGTCTTCCCGGAACTCCCGCCGAGTTGCACGTCACCAATGCCAACTAACCGTAACGTAAATCAATTGAGCGTTTGCCCCTTGAATGAGTCTTTTTTTTAATTCGAAGGCGCCTCAGTAGCGGTCCAAACGAACAAAGGTTTCGGGAAGGTCATACCAATTCCGCTTGCCGCTGCGGACCTGAACTAGTTCGTGAATGACGGAAATTGGCTAGACGGGCTTTGTCTCTGCAAGGAGATAGCGTACAACTCGCGCCTGACATTCCTGAGCTAGTTGCCCATTGCCGGCAACGTTTGTAAACGCGTCAGGTGCCGGAAGTCGACTTGACACACGAAGGTTGCTAGTGGTAGGACGTAATCGAACCGTTGCGAAGCGCGATGTTCAAGCAAGCCTAACTGGATGCAAATTTCGTCCGTACAAAAGTCGCTTGCCATTTCGAGTGTGAATGCAATCTCGTATTGATTCGCCCCCAGGCGTTGGAAACCAAAACTTCCGTATTCGACAGTTGGTGTGCTCGTTATGCCGCCGATAAGTTAGCCTTTCGGAGGTCACTGCGAAGCGCTTGATGGGTTCCCGAAAAGTATCCGGCATTATCAAACCTAATTACAGGTTGCTAGTTCAATTTGTGCCTCAAAAGCGACTGTGCAGTGGTGTAGGCCGTTGGCAGTCGTGCACCTACCCATCGTTTAAGATGAGTAGCACTCCGCGAACTTGCAAATCATTACAGTAGGCGTACACTGGGTAATTCGCATTTCTCGTGGCAGTTCGACGGCGCTCTGTGGGCGTGTCACAGTTTTAAGAGTGCGCCGTTCTTGCCATATCGCGAAATTTGGCAAAGCGGGAAGTCGGAAAGCGATTTACCGTTACTCGACAGACGTGCGCCGGTTGAAGAAAGTGGCATTTTGCCTGACGATTGCAAGCGCGCGCAGACCCCCTTAGAAACGTTAAGATACCTGAATGCGCTCCGAGGAACCATTGGTGCAGCCTTACAGTATACCAATGTAGGAACTCAAGTTCATATGTGCTCGAGTTATGTGCAATCCAAAAAAGGCGATTAACTTCAGGTGGTTCCGCTCAGCGTCCGCGGTGAGGGCCGAAGAAATTTGCCTAACTTTTCCACCCATTTTCGTTGAATATTCTCCGCGGTGAGTGCGATTTTACTATTCGTTTATGGCGACAGCAAAAGTTGTCGCTCGTAATTGTCCTCGAATGTCAATTGTAACTTTTTGCTTCCTTGTCAGCACTGCCCAAGGCCCTGTTTCGCGCTCGGTCGTTTCTTCCGTTGTCGATTTGACTGGCTTGGCGTTTTTCTTCCGGCCATATCGTATTTAACGTGTTCACGAGTCTCGTGTTGCCTTTCGAAATATTTAACCAGCGTCGCTTTGTGTGCGTATGCAGGCTCGTCGAATGTACTAGGCGCGTTTCGACCTTGCATCGAAGGCCCTTGGGTGCCGGTGGGGGTCTTTTGCGTTCGGCACCGATTTATCTTTGTTTCCCGTTGTTCAATCCTTAAGGGGGGCACGATTAGGCATCTTCGCGCCAATGGGTGCTGTCGGATCGACCAGATTGCTCCTTTTTCCCTGGGACGTAAACAAGCCTTAAAAGATGCAAATGCTGTCAGCTCGGCTGTTGTCCGCTCTTGTAGGACCTGAAATGACCACAAAGTCTCCGTTGTCATGAATTTAGGTCACCTTCATTCGTTTGAAATTCTTGTTTCTTGATGCATTGATTATGCATGTGCGACAATGTCATTTCGTGTTTTGCCGTCCGCGTTTCGGAGCCGGCTTGGATAAGAACAAGCGTTGCTCCTGACGACGGCCATTCATCGCGATCGTCTTCCCAGTACCTTCCCTAGCGGTGATCGTCTGCGTTGAGGTAAATTTAATTTGCATGCCAACGAATAGTCGGCATCCAGGTTGACGTCTCTTCCCACTTCAGACGGGATGTCGATGAGCCATTTCCATTTTCCCCATAAGTTCGGATGTTACCCTTTTCCGACAGTTCGGCACGTCGTCAAATTGCTCGGAAGGCGTTAAGCTGTTCTCAATTTGCTTTTTCAAGGTAGCAACGCCTAATTAGCATACGATTATTAATCGTATGTCGTGGCTAATCTAACCCGTTTCTGAATCGTATATATATATATATATATATATATATATATATATATATATCCGATGTCTTCAACGGCTTGTGCCCGTTCTTTCGTATTCGAAGTGTCTGAAATTAACAGAAACAACGCCCTACCAGCGGATGGATGGGCAGTTATTAGGAAAATAACAGAACACTATAGAACTTTTTCGAAGCTTTCGGAACGGTCTTGTTCCGTCGTCAGCGATTTATTGGTTGTGTAAATCGTAGATATATATATATATATATATATATATATATATATATATATTTAAAAACTGACAATAAATAAATAAATAACCAATAAATCGCTGACGACGGAACAAGACCGTTCCGAAAGCTTCGAAAAAGTTCTATAGTGTTCTGTTATTTTCCTAATAACTGCCCATCCATCCGCTGGTAGGGCGTTGTTTCTGTTAATTTCAGACACTTCGAATACGAAAGAACGGGCACAAGCCGTTGAAGACATCGAACATGCCTAGACCCGTTACGAGAAACCCGATATTCTATATATATATATATATATATATATATATATAAGCTCTGCTCGACGAAGCTTTGAAAATAAAACAGGGGAAAATCCGTGTTATATATATATATATATATATATATATATATATATATATATATATATATATATACAGGTAGTGCTCGACTTACGACCTATGCGACTTACGACCATTCGACTTTACGACCGCAATCGCTAGCCACGACTGCTCCGCGTCTGGCAACGCAAACGTTGCCAACCTGGGCGTACGACAGTGCGGACTAGCTTTCAGCAGCACTACCATCTCCGCGTGCACCATTTCAACTATTAGCCCAGACTTGGTACAGCATAAAATGAACAACATAAGAAAGAAAATTATGATAAAATATGACTTTAACATTTTTATACTGTAACATCATTTCACAGTACTGTACATATAGCCTACTCAACTTACGACCAAATCGTGTTACGACCGGTCTGTCGGAACCAATCGTGGTCGTAAGTCGAGCACTACCAGTATATGACATTTGTGTGTTAGACACGGTTTTCCCGTTGGTATTGTTTCAGTGTATCTGCAATTAACCAAGGAACCTCACCAGTCAACGATGGGTTAGTTTATTGGTAAAAGTTGCGAGAACACTGTAACGTACGAATCGGAGCTTTCGGGACGCTCTAGTCCCGTCGTCAGCGAAAAGGAGATGAAGTGACGCTGACCCTGACGACGGGACTAGAGCGTCCCGAAAGCTCCGATTCGTACGTTACAGTGTTCTCGCAACTTTTACCAATAAACTAACCCATCGTTGACTGGTGAGGTTCTTTGGTTAATTGCAGATACACTGAAACAGTACCAACGGGGAAACCGTGTCTAACACACAAATGTCATCTCAACGACCCGTTACGATGCATCCAGTTTTTAAATATATATATATATATATATATATATATATATATATATATATATATATATATATATATACCTATACCTCGCTATAGTTGCGCAATTGGTTCCAGGCCACCGCAATAAAACGAATATCTCAATAAAGCGGGTCAGGTGAAATTTTGGTTTCCTAGCGCTGCAGTACAGTTGTCCTGGTCAAGAAGACTTAGATTCTCCACTGTATATAATATGTGCAACGAGACTGAGACTAAAGGACAGCGCAATTGCGGTAGATAACACATCTTCATTGCTAAAAAATTGCTATTCATTATCCGAAGTCTTACCGAGTCGCTAACAGGTCGCTCGTCCGCCTACGTTTAAGTATCCTCACTTCAAAGAATAGAGATGAAGTGTCCAGCGCGGATCGACACCCAGTTTACATAGTCAATGTTGCAGGCGCCGCGGGCGCAATTATAGCGAGGCGCAATAAAGCGAGGGGCAGTTATAGCGAGGTATAGGTGTATATATTATAATAGGTTGTAACGTATGAAATGTCCGATTTTCTACTGAAATTTCAAACGATCATAACTTTGCCCAGGATTAACTTTATTAGTCAAAATAAGCACCATCACAATCAGCACATCTTCGCCAACGTGATACAAGTTTCTGTATGCCAGAAATGTAGAAACCTGGACTTCTGGAGTTGATGAAATCCCGAAAGGTCTGTTTTGCAGCCTCTTCATTAGGGAACGTTATCCCGCGCAGGAAGAGCTCCAAGTGCTTGAACAGGTGGTAATACGTAGTGGACAGGTCGGGTGAATAGGGTGGATGACTCAGGGTTTCGTACCTCAGCTCTGCCAGTTTCCGGGCCACAATCTTTGAAACATGTGGTCTGGCGTTATCGTGCAGCAGTATTGGACCCTTCCGGTTGAGCAGTCTTGGCCGTATTTCTTTGAGTTTTTCGTGCATAATTTCCAATTCAGAGGAGTACTTCTCCCCTGTCATGGTTTCGCGGGATTCATAAAACTGTAGTGGATTATACCGCCCATTGACCACCATACAGTGACCATAATCTTCTTTTGTTGGATATTCGGCCTTGCCACTTGATTGGGGCATTCATCTGCGTCCAGCCACTGTCCAGAGCGCTTGCGATTATCGTACAAGATCCCTTTTTCGTCGCACGTTACGATTCTGTCCAAGAACGGTTCCATTTCATTTCGGATAAGCAGTGAACTGGCCATTTGTTGGCGCATAAGTTTCTGCTGGTCAGTGAGTTCGTGCGGAACCCATTTTTCCAGCTTCTTCACTTTACCCATTTGACGTACGTGTCTGTTTACCGTTGTATGAGAAACGTCCAGGTCTACTGCTAGTTCTCGTGCAGTTCGGCTTGGATCCGCTTCAACCAGCTCCTTCAATGTGTCAGTATCGACCCGAGTCTCCGGCCTCCCACGCGGCTCAGTTTCGAGGGATTCGTCTCCCTGCTCAAACTTTCGATACCACCTAAGAACGGTCCGTTCGCTTACTGAGAGAGCTCCAAATGCAATATTGATCTTCTGTGCAGTAACTGCAACACTCGTGCCATTTTTCCACTCATAAAGAAAAATTTCTCGAAAACGCCTAAAACTCATGTCTGCAAGAATACGGTATAGCATGTATAGAACGTGAAAATAGGTAGCACCAACGGTACGACGAGAAAGAGCAGGAAACAAGCTTTCATACGATATATAACACATAGCCAAACAACATCAGCTTCAATTGCAGACATTCAAAGAAGCCAGAGTGCTGTTGAAACGGACATTTCATACGTTACGACCTAATATATATATATATATATATATATATATATTTTTTTTTTTTTTAATGCAAATTCAATATTCCAACACGGTAAACCACCCGTTTGATAAAGCGTTTATTCTCAAAGCGCTAACCGCAGAGCTTTCGGGTACAACACACGTACCCATCATCAGTGCAAAAAGTCAAAAATTCGTCAACTGCCCAACCAGTCAATGGTTCAGCAAGCCCTTCCGCTAGACCGTCCGGGCTGGCGACATCAGCTATCAGGTACTGCTCTTGTACCCGTCAAGCGTCCGTCACCCGCCCAGTCAGTCCTGCAGAGAGCGAGCATCCCCACCGACCGGCCGGGACAGTGACTCAACTACAAATGAACCCATATATATATATATATATATATATATATATATATATATATATTTATATATATATATATACAGGCAGTTCTCGTATAACGCGAGCGTTTGGTCACTTGAAAATCCTGAAAAATCTCGCGTTATATGAAATCGCGTTATAGGAGACATGTAAAGTATAGGAAAATCACGATTTGGTTCAAAGCGTCAGAAGGATTGTTTACTTGTAAACAACAACGGAGAGATATGTTAAATAAGCTGGGTTGAAACACGAATTATGATGTACCTGAGCTACTTATTCTACCGTTAGGCACGCTGACGTATGGATCCTCTTACACGGGGTCTGAATAACATTATCTTTTACGGCGATCATACATTAACGGCAGAGCTTTTATGATAGAACTCTTTACAGCGGACAGAGTTCAAACTGGCTTTCAGGAGCGGCGTGCTTGCGTCTTTAGCTTGTGGAAAGAGTCCCTCTCAGTACTAAAATAAACGACCTCATACCCAGGAAAGAATGGAGTTCCGTTGGACTCACTTTTTAAATCTCACTATCCTTTGTTACGGGCGAACTGAGGTCCTATTAGATGTAGAAGGTAGCGCTTCCTCATCGTCACAATGTTTCTTCATTGCAGTAAAGTAGAATTCGAGCTTCTTTTGTTTCGCACGTGTACTTCTTTCGTACAGCAGCTGCTTATATGGCTCCAAGCAAGCTCGGATACCTCTTGTGGTTTTCCCGCTGCGTTCTGCATTACAATCATTGTCTTCGAGCCATTGTAAACGCTGTTCAATAGTTTCCAGGGTATCTGACAGCTCAGCAGTGGTCATTTGTCGCGGAGGAACTTCCTGATTTTCATCATCTTCTTCTCTTCCTTCTGCTTCCCCTGCTACAGAAAGTTCCTGCAGCTCCTCGGTGGTCAGCTCATCCGGTTGACAACTCAAAATGTCCTCAATATCCTGATATTCCACTCCTTCAAAGCCTAGCTTGTTTGCCAACTGAACGCAGCTTTCAGTAATTTCGCATACTTGAGCAGAAGGCTCAAAGTCTTTAAAATCGCAGATCAGATCTGGGATGAGTTTCCGCCAAACACAGTGCAAGCACCGTTTTGATACGTCATTCCACGCTTCTACGATGTTGTTAATGGCCATTCTCAGGTTATAGTTCTTCCAAAATTCCATCACAGTTTCACAATTTTCTCCGTCGGTCGCGTCGATCAGCATCTTGAACGTTCGCCTTAAGTAGTAAGCTTTGAATGCTGCGATAACGCCTTGGTCAAGCGGTTGTAACAAAGAAGTGGTCCGTGCAGGCAAGAAAACAAAGTGGACATTTGGGTCTAGCTCAGCTATCATCGGTGGGTGGCTTGGCGCGCTATCCATGATTACGAGAACTTTAAAAGCCAAGTTCTTCTCTTTCAAGTATTTCTTAATGTCATTCACATAAGCATTAGAAAAAATATCAAGGCAAACTTGGGCGGTCATCCATCCTCTTTTGCTGTACCTGTAGTAAACGCCCAAACTGCTTTTAACAATTCCCCTTAGGGCTCGTGGATTGGCATGACGATGAATCATCAATGGCTTCAGCTTAAGATCCCCACTAGCGTTGGCACCGACCATTACAGTCACACGATCTTTCGCAGCGCAGATTCCTGCAGCATGCCTACGCTCTCTGGAAATGTAGGTCCTTTTTGGCATACGCTTTAGATAAAGATTTGTCTCGTCGAAGTTAAAAATTTGATCGAGGCAGTAGCCCTTTTCTTTGACCAAGTTTTGTACTTCTATTGGAAATGTTTGCGCGGCATCGACGTCCGCGCTTCCTGCTTCGCCACAGAGACGAACATTGTGAAAACTGTATCGATTCTTGAAACGGCAGAACCAACCACTACTAGCAGTAAATGGAGGAATTTCAGTAGGATTTGTAGACTGTTTCTTAAGGTCTTCGTAAATGGTAAGTGCTTTTTGTCTGATGGTGAAAAACGTTGTTCCTATTTTTTTCATCGTTTGAGTTTCGATCCAAATGCTGAGTAGTTTTTCCATTTCTTCCAGTATCTTCGGCCTTGTTCTTATTGACATCGCAATACTTGAACTGGTACCGCTTACGCAAGTCTGTTTAATTTTTTTCTGCATTGCTCCTAATGGTCCGTAAGGTTGATTCCTTTATGCCGGTAGCTTTGACGATATCACGTGTCGTCTCATTCCGTTCGTACCGTTTCAGTATCTGAAGCTTCTCTCCAACAGTCAGCGCCTTTCTTTTTCGACCACTACCAGCTGACTTCGAATCAGGAAGCTTAGACATTTTCAGATACTTAAAGGCTATCCTCAGATCGCGGAATCAGACAAAATACTTACGAATTGAGCTCGCAATCAGACGGTGTGAATGCTTTCCAAATTCTGTGCTAGCATACTACGACTCACTGGAAAACCTCTACGATGCCTGCGCTTCGGGAGAATTGAAAATGGAAACGTCGTCTGTACACATGTTCCTGCCGGCGCGAATTATTCCACCGAACATGAATACCGATCAGTAGCCTGTTTGAGTATGCATATCGCAGGGTGCACAGCTGGGTCGGACACTACTTCTGATAAGAATCCTAAACGTTTTTGTCACATTTCGCTTGTTCGTGACCGAAGAACGCGCATAAGCTAACAGCGCGGCCTTTGTTTGCTCTCGGTGGATGAAAACACGGGGAGACTTTGCCATACGCCCTCGCTTTCCAGCCGGCGAAATCGCGTAAGAGCGAAAACAGAATCGCGTTATGTGAGAAAGTGCTACGATTTCAAAATCGCGTATGAGCGAAAACGCGTTATATGAACACGCGTTATACGAGAACTACCTGTATATATTATATATATATATATATATATATATATACACGGGGTCCTCGTTTAACGTCAGGATGCGTTCCTGGAGAACTGACGTTAAGCGACAACGACGTTAAATGAAACTGACTTTATTGTTATTTCGATATGGGCTGCGGGGGATGCATTCGCAGCGCGTGATGGCGATGCCAGAAAAACAGACTTCCGGAGGTATTCCACCGAGGTCGGTGCCAGCTATAAATATGTTACCTTAAGATATTTCGGAAGACAGGATGTCTTTTTGACTCTTGCTCGCTGAAGACGGAACTCGAGCGTTCCGAAATATCCTAGAAAACCGTACGTTGTGTTTTTTGACCGTGCTCTTCCTATAACTACTCTCATCCATCCGTTGGTAGGGAGACCGTGTCAATTTTCTTACAGGTCCATCATGTACAGAAAGCAACGGGACAAAATCCGTGAAAAATACAACACCTTAAGATATTAGCAAAATAAAAATAGGCTTTATTCGGCTCTACTTTCAGCATTTCCGAGCAGCTGAAGTAGTACTGATATTACAGGCTACCAATATAGCCCACCTTCATGCTTATCTGAGCTGTAAAAACCTATCCAGTGTCTGCTTCTGTGCATGCCTTTTCTTCCCGTCGTATATCGACGCGAATGATACGCGGTTTGCATGCGCAGACAGCGAATGGGACGCGCAGTAGCCACGCAGAAGTATGGGCGCGTCCAAGTTATAGCGAACACTTAACCGGAAGAGGAGGCCGTCTGTCAGAAACCTCCGTGCCCCCTCGTCAGACTTTGCCAGAGGGGCTCACTGAGTAGGCGCTGACCAGGCGCATCATCCATCATACCCTGGTGGGTGCTGGACAGTCGGATCGTCCATCATAAAGATCCTATTCGTGTCAAACTGACAGATAACCGCTACTGCTGGGCAGAGTTACACTAGCAAAATGGGAGAACCTGTCAATCTTTGTGTGTACTGTGTTTTTTCGCCCGTTCACGAGCGACGTTATAGCGAAAACGACGCTAAGTGAAAGGACGTTAACCGAGGACCCCCTGTATATATATATATATATATAAAAAAAAAAAAAAAAAAAAAAAAAAAAAAAAAAAAAAAAAAAAAAAAAAAAAAATATATATATATATTATATATATATATAGGACTATCGTGTGTGCTAGACCCTCGTTTTAGGCTATGGGTTCCCAGGGCTTTTCGCGTAAAACGAATTTCACGCTTAGTCAAGTTTCGTGAACGAAATGGGGACCAATCGGCGTGCAGCTGCGCATTTTCTCTTGTATACTTTATCCCTTATCAGGGTTGAACGTATAAAATCAAATACTTTCGTGTACTTCTTTCGTGTATCATTGCTTGTCCTTATTCCGTTGCTATCATTGGGTAGCGACGTCATCGAGACGGTCTTTGAACCTCGCTTTTAGTTTACAGCATGTTCTCCATCGTGGCTGTCCGAGCAGTTGCACTCAATCCCATGTATGCAAATTTGTGACATCTCGTCCAGTTTTCGTTTTCTCAACATTGTCCCGAAGCTTGGTGCTGCTTCAAAGAAAGCCTTAGGAAATCAGACGTGGGTAGGTTCGTAATCCCATTCCGTAAGCCAGGCGTTAAGACACTATTACAACGGCATTCGGTTTGAAACGTCCGCGCTTTACGAAGTGCAATTCGTGCAGGCCATCCTTTCGCTGACTTCCTTTGGTATAGCTCACCTCCATCCAAACTGTGTGGTCAAATGAATCGCACGTCTAGAATAGTCATTTGCAAGTTGGACTTCTTTCTACGTGTCGTAGTTGGCCTCCCAAGTGCTCGTCATTGCAAAAGGTTAAGACCAGCGTCTCTCGTGCCATTGGCAACAGCTTGTGGTACGGATTTCGTATTCTGCGATCATCAGTGCGCGTGGTAGTCTGGCTTGGTCGCTTTCCCATGGACGTTTCAGCCACATCGTTGTTTCCCTGCAGTAACTGTGAAAGGAGCGGAGCGTACACAATTAAGGTGAGTCAGTTGTGAATCTTGTCTCCGCACTGACAGCTCGTACTTCGTGAATGGTACGCAAGCAGTTGTGGCACAGATTTGCACAAGGACAATGACAAGAAAAGTTTGCGCTCGCTGGCAGGCGCAGAAGCATCGTAAGCGTGACTGCTACGCCTCAGCAACGAAGTAGCATCGTTGTTTCAACGCCCAAATATTGCTTTCATTGAATAATCCGAGGCAAACACTCGACGCTGTGCTTTTTGTGCAATGCCGTAATTTCCAGCACTTCAGTTAAAGCAACTTAGCGCCGTTTTGTTTGTTTGCTTATTTACTTTCACAGCTTTGGTTTTCGGGAGACGGAATGTCTCGAAGGCTGCGGTGCGAAAGTAAACTAAGTGAACAGGTAAAACGGCGCGAAGTGGTTCGCAGAGAACGACCCGAGCGAAGTACGAAGAACGAAACAAAATATTTGACATGCCAAGGCGTACGGCCGGCGTCGGTTGAAATCCCAAATGGTCGACATCCCGAAAATGAAATTGTTCGAAAACTGCCCAGGAGACCAGTTCGAATGCGGTTGTTCGAAATGAAGGTATACCCAAACGGTGTGTACCGCATTGTCGGAAGACTTCGTCGAGTAAATTGGGTAATAGTATGGTTGGCGTGGCCGCAGGCTTTGGCTTTCGAGAAGGGAAGCGATTTCGAACCGTTGACCCGGCTTGTTTTCAACTAAATTTCATTTTTCGTAATCCAACGTACGCGCGTTTACGGCTAGTGTGATGATGAATAGAAAAAATGTTAATTCATCTTTTCGGTCGTGTGGTTCTTCTCGCTCGGTGCCCTTGTTCAATGTTGGTAATGTTGACGGCGATTGCGTGTCGCGCGATGCCTACGGTGGGGAGGTGACAAATACTTGGCGCTCTTACTAAGCAAGTCACCTTTCTGGGCGGGCGCCGTATGAATCATTGGCGTAGGAAAAACCGTTAGCTCGTGAGCAATTGTCTTCACCACCTGCCTGCTGCCTGCTTGCAAATGGTGATGCTTTAGATACGGTGTCTCCAAAACTCGATAGGTGAGCAATCCCAAGCTTCTGGTTGGTGGAGGCTTCGCCATTGCAGATGACTGAGTTCGAAGCGTACTTACAAGGAGACAACTTCTCTCTTTTCCTTGTGACGCCAAGTAATTCTTGCAGCGGTCTTAGGGATCGCGCTTTCATTCCTGGGTTAGCATTGTGCGTTCATTCGGGTCCACGTGAAGGCAACGTAGCCAGGGATATTAAGCAACACGAAGTGTCGTTCTCCGTGAAAGGGGCTGTAACAGCATTTCGCCGCTTAAACTGCGTTGAGGCAAGAAGTTTGCCGATGGGAAATGCCGTACAACATGTGTCAAGTGTCCTTTGGCTCCTCCATAAGGAGTTGAACCCGAGCTGCAGTTTGCTCGCTTAGTTGCGAGTGCGTTGGCGCCATCGGCATTCAATAGTTAATGGACGAGAAGCCACGATTACCGCTGCAGGTACAAGTAGGCGTCGCTTTGCTGGTCGCTTGCTTTCCGGTTGAATGGTTCGCCTAGTGTTCACGCTAACCGTCTTGTTTATGTATTTACCAATTTGTGCAACGTTGACCTTCGCTTCTTTGAAGAGACGAGCTCCGAGGAGGGCAGCCTGGTGAGCAGCGGTGGCGACAGTGGCAGTTGCAAGGCAATTTCCGCCACCTCAAATTTGAACTCGAACTGTCGGCAACGCCAGCAGCAGCAGCAGCACCCATTTGCCCCCAACAGCAATTCCGTGTCGTCGTCGACGTCGGCCCTCAACAACCGCCCCTTCAAAGGTAAGCCTTCGAGCGCGTCACTACCAATTCGTTCTTTCCCGCCATCGAGAACGACGCTGGAAATGCCTGTACCTTGAGCAAACGTTTCTTTGGCGAATGTTCGTCGGCGTAGGTGACTACCGAATCGTCTTTGCAGCGGTGGACGAAGCGGATTTCCATCGGCTGCCCCCGCCACCGGATGTGACCAGCGACGCCCAAGCGGTGCTGGTCAAGCAGGGTCGAGGCGCCGCACCTCCGTCGTCCAGGACAGTGAATCAGCGCGCCTCGGTTGCGTCGGCCTCCTCTGCCGTCGAAAGGACAATATACCAAAATGCCACCGATGGCCAAGTGGACTACCAGAACGCTCGTAACCGCCATTTCGCTTTGCCTTTGCCGCCTCGTCGCATGCGGTCGTTGATTGCAGGAGTAAAGCAGGCCAAGGTTTCCCAGAAGATCCAGCAACTGCTGTGCACTTTGCAGGCGAGCCTTTTTTGCCTTGCTTGCTATTATTGCTTAAGGTTTCCATTTTTTTCTGAAAAAGACAAAGTACCTTTCCGTTTAAGAAACCGAAGAAGAAACCGTTGCAAGAGTACTACAACGACGACGACGTGGAATTGGAAGGTAGGCGCCCCCACGTTGTTCCCTCCCCAAGGAATGACAACGGTTTTTTCTTTAAGCAATGGCCAAGATGGTTGATCCATCGGCGCCTAAACCGGAAGGGGCCATCATATGTCCGGCCAGGGGCGAGTCGGTCCAAGTGGCGCCTGCGTTCCCGCGATCGCTGCTGGCTGCTCTGCAGCGCTTCGGCGTGTCCAACTGCAGGGCGCCAATGGCCACCGTGCTCGACCAGTTGGGTCGGCCGGTGCTCAGCCTCACATACGGTTGGTGGTGGTCGACCGGCGTCCTTGGCTTTCGCCGTTCGAATTTTTTCCTTCCTCCTTTTAAGGCAAACTCCTGAGCAGGGCGGTCAAGGTTGCTCATATGCTGCTGACAAAGATGGCCGCCAAGAATGAGCCGCTGCTTCGTCCCGGAAGTCGAGTAGGGCCTTTCTTCCTCCCTTTCCTCAAAGCTGGGAATTTGGGCATATCCCATTTTGCCTTTGCAGGTGGCGCTGGTTTATCCGAACAACGATCCCTCGGGCTTTTTGGTCGCCTTCTACGGCTGTCTTTTGGCCAACGTCATTCCCGTCCTCATAGAAGTGCCTCTCAGCAAACGAGTAGTCGTTTCCCCTTTGCCGCTTTGTCTCTTTTGAATATTCTCCCGTGCTCTAGGACGGTGGCATACAACAAGTTGGCTTTCTGCTGGGCAGTTGCAGCGTTCGCGTTGCACTGACCTCCGAGGTGTGCCTGAAGGGTCTCCCGAAGAGCGCCAACGGGGACATAATCGAATTCAAAGGTGCCTTCATTACTTTTTCTGCCATTTGAAAGTTAGGTTTCACTGTTCCCTTGTGAATTGAAGGATGGCCAAAGTTGAATTGGCTAACAACGGATCACTTATCCAAGGTGCCGAAGGATTGGTTTCCAGCGCTGCAAAGCGACGACGAACTGGTAGCCTACATTGAGGTACGGGCAAAAGGCCTTTCGGTTGACTTGTCTCGCACTTACACGCGAAAGATGCGGTGCGAATCGTTGGCGCTGTTTGTTTGCGCTTTCGTTTCCTTTCTCAGTAAGCAGCACCTGTCGCGCAACCGCGAAGGGTCAACTTCCAGGCTGTCTCGAACACGACTTCGGTAAGGTCAATGGGTGACGTTCTCCCATAGTCGTTGCGCGCAAGTTTGTTTGCATTTGAATATCCAAAAGGCAAGAAAAGGCATCCGACAAAAATGTAAATTTATTGTGCGCTCTCCATTTGCGTAACAACAGTAAGGGGAGCCGGTCGATTGGCAATTGCTTACGAGAGCCTACGTTGGATACCCTTTCCTGCTTACGGAAATAGAACTTTGCTTTGGCGTGCCATTGTTGCAACGTTTTATCAAGGCAGCACAGCCATACGTGTCCTCGAATCGAAATTGCAATTCTTTTCTCTCTTTTGCTGCTTGCAATTCCGATAAAGGTGCTAACGCAAACGCATGCTACGTCTTTTGTTTGTCAATGGGTGCTTCGCGATTAAGGTATTCATTCATGATGGCCAATGTATGCCTCGAGGATGCTTTGAAAATGAGTTCACCCAATCGAAGTGTCCTAATCTTTGTGTCTCAGGCTGTTTGCTAGTTTTGCGCTGCCTGTGATAGTGTTCGATATATTAGGACCAAAGTAAAGAATTGAACACGTAAGGCTATTTGACAGCAGCACGGGCTACCCTATATGTGCTACCTCCTAAGCCATCCTTATCTGATGAAGCATCCAGTATATATATATATATATACCGGCGTATAAGGCGAGTGCATAATGCGAAAAACTGGACGGCAAAATTATGGGTCGACTTGTACGCCAGGTTGACTTATACGCCGCAGGGTCAAAATCCCATAGGGACAAGTTGTCCACTTACAGTAAGACTTTGGCGGAAGGATTTAAAGATTTCAGCATTTTGAACAATAAGTCATTAAAATTGCTTAATTTTAAAGCTTTTCATTGCTAAATACACGACAAAGCTAGTTCGTACAGTACACTTAAGATAGTTCGCCGTATTCACTTAAAATATTTACACTTAAGATAAATCATAACTGCACTAAACTAAAATCAAGAGGTCGACCTATACGCCCGACATAGGCAAATGACGAAAATTAGACCGCAAAATTAGCGCTGCACTTATATGCCAGTCGACTTATACGCCGGTATATACGGTATATATATAGAGTCAAGATTGCCAATTAAGGCCATGTCAATTTCGGTAACATTATTGGGATGCATGCCCAACGTCGGATATAAACGGCATCCCACATGCAAACAATAGTTCCATAAGTAAACTGACACGGTCTCCTTACCAACGAATAGATGGGAATG
This sequence comes from Trichuris muris, assembly GCA_000612645.2. Lineage (NCBI taxonomy): Eukaryota > Metazoa > Nematoda > Enoplea > Trichinellida > Trichuridae > Trichuris > Trichuris muris. Next base: position 3,937,112 of record CBXJ02000282.1, on the reverse strand, counting down.
GTAATAAGAGGACACAGTCAGGAAACGACGTACAAGTTTTTTTCTCGAATATTTCCGATCGCTCGAGTTCCGTCTTCAGCGAGCAAGAGAAAATTTTTTAATCCGTTGTCTGTTTAAATACGAATCGGGAGACAAAATGGGGAGGAAGAACAGGTCAGGACGGTAAGGTGCAACACCTGGTTTTCTGACCGTGTCTTCTTATAACCACTCATCCATCCGTTTTTACTTTTTACTTTTACTCCGGACCGTGTCAGTTTACTTATAGAACTGTCGACGTACAAAAACAGTGGGAAGGATCCGTGAAAATAGAACACCATGAAGATCTATGCTTCCGTTAAAGGAATCCAGTCTTTCGATATATATATATATATATATATATAAACTGAAGTTCCCTCATATATATATATATATGTATCGTAAACATTAAGAAGAAAATATATTTTATATACATATGTGTATGACCTTTCGTCGCTTATTGCACCCTTTACTGTTATGAAACAGACAATGTGAACAGCGAAAAATAGAACAATGAAGCCTTCAACGGAAGGAGATTTTTGCCACTCTCGGAGCTTCCTTGCTCCGTCTTTAGCGCTGGAGACAGGGCTAGTTCATTCTGAAAGCTACGGAGACTTGTGCATGTTGAAAGTGCGGCTGGTCTTTATTGGTCAGCCATCCTGGGGTCCTGTGGGATGCCAAACTAGAGCTTTTGCTAGATTATTGTTGCAATGGACAGCACATCCGGTTAGTGCAAGAGCTTGCCGTCTCTTCTGCCGAAATGCTCTGAAAATCTGGGCATGTTGCTTCGTGAAGTAGTGGGAACGTTTTGCGAAAAGTGAGGGAATTTCAAAGAAGTGGCGGCACACTTGGTAATGCTCTTGACTGAGGCGAGAAATCCATTTCCGAATTGAAGAGCCGAAGTGTGGAATTTGCTCGAATTGCGCAACAGCAAGTAGGGATGGATCACCGTCTTCGTTTTGAAACGTGACTTACTACTCGCCATGAGCTGTGAGGGATATCTGAATGAACAGAAGGTGACGGACGATTGATGGAATCGGAATTTCAGAGGCCCACTCTTTCGTTGCAGGTTTTGGCTGTTTTCTGTGAACATATCTTGCACGACAACCTGCCTCGTGTACTTTGGCCTTCTGGCTATAATCTTGTTCTGCATTCCGTAAACGTTCATTATTTTTTGTCCAGTCATAAAACTGAAGTTCCACTCACATATTGAGAATCATGCCGTCGGTGGATATTCCTTCTACGTATTTTTCATTCTATTCACGGTTTGCTTCTCCATTATCCACCTTATCAGGGCTTGCACCCGTCCGCACAGTTTCTTGGCCGGTAGGCAATAACTGCAACGCTGTCAACTATCGGCCGTTGCTCGGCACTATGTTTGTGCATTTTCGATGTAGGATTCCTGGTAACAGGATCGGCTGCATCGTGGGAGAGGGACGGCAGTTCGTATAAGCTCTAATCGCTGTAATAGGCGCGCCAAAATTGGTGGTTGACGATTGTCCGAATTAGCAAAGTTTTCGGATTATCGGTGTAGCGGATTAGGGAGCGCTTACTATACTTCATCGTCGTTTCGTTGACTACATTGCATTTTCAAAACAGTAAACCGATGAAGAAACATAAACAATTATGGAGGGGGAGGGATTTTCTATTGTACAGGCATACATACGTGCATGTGCCAATGTTCTGCGTGTTCGTGTGTGTGTGCGCGCGTACACAGTGGGCACCCAGTCTACGCGACTTCTTTTCGGCATATTTGACTCAAGGCGGTTTACCAGCGGGAAAACAATGACAGGGCTTTTTCACGTTAATCGACGCGTCGTGTTGAACCTGCCTGAATGTGCATCTGTAGTCTTAATGTGGAAGATGCAAGTCTCTTCCCTACCGTTGCACTTCAGCGTGTATGCACAATTCTAACTATTGCTACTGTGCGCTGGTCCACTATTTGTATTCATTTTTAAAATTTTGCGTTTATCACGTATACGTACATTTTAAACGGTTCGCTTAATATTACTTCGCTCCGGCTGTTGAACGAAAGCGAATGCTTAAGTGCTGAAGCAGAGAACGTGCTATCGTCTTGCTGCAACATACTAAGTATTCACGCGCAAGATGGCTCAGTTTTTACTGAACATGGGCAGACGTTTCCCTAGTACTTCCTTGTCAAAAACTCTAAAAGCGGTTAGTAACTGCGTTCCATTCATGTAGTGCTGGGTTTACAAATAATCCATTCTTCACTTAGTGCACACGGAGAATTGCGCACATAGTAAACGTATCATTGGGCACTTTATTTAGAAGTCAAATTTGCTATCTCCCGAAGTCTCGGGAACCAATTATCGCGTTTAATGATGGCTTACTGCATGCGGTTATCTTTTAGTGAATATTTGCATACGGGAAGATTGTTTACTACCTGTCATCATACTAGTGATCAGTAATGCAATTTTCGGTTTTCAATTTACCTTCCTGCATCAATACCTCAATTTTAACCATCGTAATTGGTTAATCGACTGGCATTGCCTTCCGTCAGCAGAAGGAGGAATCTACCGGTAGTATTGTGACGTAGTATGAAATGCAGGCACGAGTCGGTCAGAGGGTAAGCGGAAGCTGGGAAAGTAAGCCTTGAATGTTCTACTGTTTATCGTTTGGAATTTTTAAAAACGTTGTCTGCAGTTGTGTTTGTTCCTACGTTTAAGCGCGTTGCGCATTCATTATGGATTGATGCATACTCCTTAACACGCGGGTTCCCTCCACCTTTACTATGTGTGCTAATTTATGCTGCGAAATCTGTTTAACCATGGCGCCTTTTTCTTCCTTCTTTTGGCTCACTCCTACATACTTACAACTAAGAGCCGCCAACCTTTGTTACGCAATGATAGCCGCGATTGATGTTTTTGTGTGGTCGCAGTTCGAACGTAGCTAAAGTTATGCTCAATAATGCGTGTTTTATTGTACATTTTGCTTAATGATAAGTGAATGTGGGTTCCCGAAAGCGACGTTTCATTGTTATAGTACACCACGGACAGGGAGGGCAGCGTCAAAGGTGTATGCGTCTCCCACGGAAGTCTCATATCTCATTCCAAGGCTTTAACGGCTGCGTGTCAATACAAGGAAAGTATGTTCATTTTTTGAAATCCTTCGATGTGCATATTTCGCGTACGCTTCCTCAGGCGAAACAATGGTGTGCGTTTTGGACTTCAAAAGAGAGGTTGGCCTTTGGCACTCAATTATTACGGTAAGGCGGGAAAAAGGTTCTCTTCCTTGCAAAAGTTTGCAAAGCGGTTTGCAGAGCGTCTTCAACGGTATGCACGTAGTGTTCGTTCCCTATTCACTGATGAAGGTAAATCCTGCCGCCTGGCTGCACATGATTATGAAGTTCAAAGGTATTGTTTCGCCATTTTGGCAAACCCTTTGGAAGACCCGTCCAATGCTTTTCGTCATAATACTTTTTCAGCCTCTGTGGTGGTAGCCAAATCTCGCGACTTGCACTGGGGCCTTTTGTCGGCCCGCGATTGCAAGGACATAAATCTCTCTTCAGTACGCTGCCTGCTCGTTGCGGACGGTTCGAATCCATGTAAAGTTTATTTTGTTCAATTTGCTTACGATTGGATAACTGAGCTCGCTCCTTCGCAGGGTCCTTGACCTCTTGCGATCAGTTCTTAGCAATTTTCAAGAATCGGGGTCTCAAGAGCGAAGCGCTCTGTCCCTGCGCCGCGTCGTCGGAAACGATGACTGTCGCAATACGACGGTAAGTTCTTGATTTCCTCGAACGTTGGCCACCGTTTTCCTGTTTGCACCGTCAAATCTCTCAGATCCGCTCGGTCGTCGGTCAGTTGCAGTCGCGGAACGCTGTCAATGTCGGCACTCAGCTTCGGCGTTGTCCGGGTGGACCGGGACAACAGCCTAACGTCGCTTACGTTGCAGGACAGCGGCCAGGTGCTTCCCGGAGGTGAGTATGTTTGCGCACCGTACCGTATTTTCTGATTCTCAGGTACCGTGGTCATGGTTAGCGCTACTTTTGAGCATGATTTGTCCGCACGGGCGTGCCCTGGCCCCCACTTTGGTTTAGTTCGATTTGGCAATTTTGGCTAGCTTGCAAAAATTTGTCAACGGTCATTTTCCCGACACTAAAAAATGACGTTGCGCGTCTTTTCAGCGACCGCCGTTGTGGTGAAGCTAAACGGATGTCCAAACCTTTGCAAGGCGGACGAGATTGGCGAAATTTGCCTTTATGCCCGCACGACGGCCTCCTTTTACTGGGGGTTGAACGGATTGTCGTCGCAGGTTTTCAAGGCGAGTCACGACTTTTCATCGACGTTTGTTCTTCTTTGCTTTAACTGTTTCCCTTTAAGGTCGAACCTCTGGGAGCCGACGATCGGCCTTTGGGCGTTGTACCTTACGTTCGCAGCGGATTGATAGGCTTTTTAGGACCGGTACGTTCTGCTTACTCTCTTCTTCATTACAAATGTGCGCATAATCGCTTTGCATCCATTCAGGGTGGTCTAGTTTTCGTGTGCGGCGTTAAAAGCGGTCTAATGAACGTTTCTGGTCGTTATCACAATGCTGACGATATAATCGCAACAGTGCTGGCCGTGGAACCGATGAAATTTGTCTACAGAGGAAGAATAGCAGTATTTTCCATCAAAGCTTTACGCGACGAGCGTATATGCATCATTGCCGAACAACGGTCGGGCGTTTCGGAAGAAGAAGTACTGAATGGATAATATACCTCCTGGGCCTACGAGCTCAATTTGCTTTCGTTCAGAGCTTCCAGTGGATGAGCCGCGTGCTGCAAGCGGTGGACACTATCCATATGGTCGGTGTTTACTGCTTGGCGTTGGTGTCGCCGAACGGTTTGGTAAAGGTAGGGAAGCGTTTCTCGTTGCGCCAAACGTCAATTCAATTATTGTAGACCCCACTAGGAGGCATACACGTCTCGGAGACGAGGCAGAAATACTTGGACGGCACTTTAAATTTCACCAATCTGCTCATGTGTCCGCACACGTGCGTCACCAATCTGCCTAAACCTCGGGAGCCGCAACCCGGTAGCTTTGCTTGCGTTTCCGTGATTGCCCATTGAGCAACTGAACTTATTTCAATGATTGTAGACGTCGGACCGGCGGCCGTCTTTGTGGGAAATATTGTCCAGGGCGCAAGGATTGCCGTAGCCCATGGACGGGACATGGGATCTGTGCACGAAGATCAGGTCGGAAGACCCAAACGTTGGCAGTCGTTTCCTTTGAAATCGTTTCTTCCGTTTAGCAATTGTATCTGCACGAAATTTTGCGGGCACGCGCCATTCAAAGCCCGGATCACGTACTCTTCACGCTCATCAATTCGAAGGTATCTTCTTTTCAATGGGTCCTTAGGCCGTTGCGTCTCCCGGTCACGTACAGTATGCCTACGCTTCGTGAGCCTAAGACGTTTTTCCTTTGCGTTTGGCATTACTTTTTGGCGGTCTCCCAACCACAATGGTGTGTCTTCTCTTTGAGACAAACAGTGCGATCTCTTTAAGAAGGAGCTTTGTTGTAAAACAGAGCTTTCTGGGCAATATTGTTTCGGACAGAGCAATCTAGATCCTAAAAACTACTTTCTTTAAATTGATCTTAGAAAATTTGAAAAGTCCAACTAATGTGATTGCAACCAGTTAGGAATCTATTGTTTAATGCTGATCGTGTTATTCTGAGCATAAGCAGTCTCCTTCAGTTTTCCTAATCGAAATTGTGTATTTAATATGTATAATGTAGAGGTACGACAATCACCGTTGGAAAGAATTTTATTGTAAGTTTACCGTAGCTTTCGGGACTGACCGCGTCCCGTCTTCAGCGGCTAATAATGACTGGAAGACTCTAAGAACATGATAAGGAAGATTCATCCTAAACCAAGGCGGTGACAGGTTTTAAAAAACTTGGTTTTAAGCTCTTCGAGCGTTTGAAGTATTTCCAACATCTGGGATATTACAAATCCCTTTCTCTCGTATGATTGTAGTCCAAATTTCACTATACCACAACCATTATCTCTATTAATTGTATTGTTGTATTTTATAAACATCGCTTCTTTGATTTTTCTTATGTCAAATCGTTTCTCAGAGCAGGGAGTTCTTGGTTCCAGTGTGCCATGGCAATGTGCTGCATGTTCCACTGTCGCTGAAGCTTTAACTGCGTTGGTCATTATTTTGTTGGGGTCCAGCGTTTGTGGGCGTCCTCTTTGTCTGTTCATGGTTCCTTCCAAGCTGGCTTTGGCGTTGTTGTAACGGTTGACATAGGCTATGTGTTCATTGAACCTGTGATTCAGCGTGTTCCCTGTTTCTTCAATATAAGATGCAGAACAACTACACTTGACTTCATAAATAACTCCCCCTTTTTGATTGTTCGGAACCTTGATCTTATCATTTCTAAGTGAATATCTTATGTTTCTCGAACCAGTAAAGTATACTTGAAGCTTCAATCGCCTGCTAATCTTTAGGACGTTTTCTGCTAATCCCTTATAATAGAGTAACACAAGAGTCGTACTCATTTGTGGTCTGTCTCTTGTTCCAATGGTATTGTTGAGTCTACGGTTAATGGAAGACGTGACAAGCTTCTTTGCGTAACCGTTCGCTGCTAAGCTGCTCCTGATGTGCGTAATTTCTGATTGTAGGAATTCTGGACTACAAATGTGTAAGCCTCTATCTACCATGCCGTTGATAATACCAATAAATACGGAATGTGGGTGGTGCGAAGAAAAATGTAGATATCTATCTGAATGGGTTGGCTTTCTGTAGACCGTGGTCTTGAGATGGTTGCCATCCTTAATGACCAACACATCTAAGAACCATCTCCACCATTAAGGATGGCAACCATCTCAAGACCACGGTCTATAGAAAGCCAACCCATTCAGATAAATATCTACATTTTTCTTCGCACCACCCACATTCCGTATTTATTGGCTTCATCAACGGCATGGTAGATAGAGAACACTACCTATCTAGATAGGACTATAAAAGTCCAGAATTCCTACAATCAGAAATTACGTACATTAGGAGCAGCTTAGCAGCGAACGGTTACCCAAAGAAGCTTGTCACGTCTTCCATTAACCGTAGACTCAACAATACGATTGGAACAAGAGCCAGACCACAAATGAGTACGACTCTTGTGTTACCCTATTACAAGGGATTAGCAGAAAACATTCTAAAGATTAGCAGGCGATTGAAGTTTCAAGTATACTTTACTGGTTCGAGAAACATAAGATCTTTACTTAGAAATGATAAGACCAAGGTTCCGAACAATCAAAAAGGGGGAGTTATTTATGAAGTCAAGTGTAGTTGCTCTGCATCTTATATTGAAGAAACAGGGAACACGTTGAATCACAGGTTCAACGAGCACATGGCCTATGCCAACCGTTACAACAACGCCAAAGCCAGGTTGGAAGGAACCATGAACAGACAAAGAGGACGCCCACAAACGCTGGACCCCAACAAAATAATGACCAACGCAGTTAAAGCTTCAGCGATAGTGGAACATATAGCACATTGCCATGGCACACTGGAACCAAGAACTCCCTGCTTTGAGAAACGATTTGACATAAGAAAAATCAAAGAAGCGATGTTCGGGAGAGGCTACTCCCGTCGTCAGCGTTTGTTGAATGAACGGGCAGGGTTGAACAAAAGCTTCGTTTTTTCTTTTCTTTAATTAAAGTTGTTCTCACACAGGCGTGCACGTAAAAAAGAAGACATCATGAAGAAACGATGTTTATAAAATACAACAATACAATCAATAGAGATAATGGTTGTGTTGTACTTTTCACGGATTTTGTCCCGCTGCTTTCTGTACGTGATGGATCACGTACAGAAAGCAGCGGGACAAAATCCGTGAAAAGTACAACATCATGAAGATCTATGCTCCCGTTAAAAGACATCCTGTCTTCCGAGATAATGGTTGTGATATAAGTGAAATTTGGACTACAATCATACGAGAGAAAGGGATTTGTAATATCCCAGATGTTGGAAATACTTCAAACGCTCGAAGAGTTTAAAACCAAGTTTTTTAAAACCCGCCACCGGCTTGGTTTAAGACGAATCTTCCTTATCATGTTCTTAGAGTCTTCCAGTCATTATTAGCCGCTGAAGACGGGACGCGGTCAGTCCCGAAAGCTACGGTAAACGTAGAATAAAATTCTTTCCAACGGTGATTGTCGTACCTCTGCATCATGTTTAATTACACCGTTACAAAAGTTCCTGTTTTTAATATATATATATATATATATATATATATATATATATATATATGTATGTATGTATTCATAATGGCAGTGGAGACGCTAAAGAAAGTAACAGTGAAGTTTAATGATGAATACATACCAAAGGCAGTAGTCTTGTTGAGTAAGCTTTGAAAGTTCGTCGCGGGTATTTTCACAGCGGAGCTGAGGTATGGAACTTAATTTAGTTACGCATCAGCAAGATTGGTGCGTCAAGATTACCATCTTCATGTGGGAAAGTGACTTACGCGACACGAATTGCTGATGAACATGGAGGCATATCTAAATGAGCATAACTTGACGGCATCATATTTTCAAATGTCCACGTTTTAGTTGCTTGATGTTTAGCTGCTTTTAGCATACTGTTTAGTTGCCTGCTTCATACATTTTAGGCTTTCTTTAATCAGCATAGCCTGCATGGACGAAACGTTCGTTAATAGCGAATGCCTTATGACTACGTGCGTACCGTTGTTTTGCGACAAATATGTTAATAAGTGCCGTTTTTACTGTGGTCGTAGTTTGGTTCAAGATCAGTTGTCTTACCTGCTTTTCAAGCATATAACCTGTTTGTGATTGAATGTTTGCTTGATATACACTTTTCGGAGAGAAGTTCCAAGTGCATCGGCAAATCTCATCATGGGACACCCAGTTTCAGGGCCCCTTTCTTTTGCGTTCATATTTACCAGCCATTTTGCTTCGTTTACGTTTGGGTCTTCTGTTTTCGTTTTGGTAGAATCTCAGCTTTCCGTGTGTCAGTGCCATGAACAAAATGGATATCGTACGCTTTGCCAGTGGTTCGTTGCGCGACGTCGCGTAAAATCCCGGGTTTTGTGGTATTTTAACACCTTGGACGTCGAGAAACAAGTTCCACGGGCGCGGCAGTTTTAATCGCTCGATCAACGATGGGTTTTTGATCGTTGATCGCTTTTGAGTCAACCAGTAGTGATTGCTTCCTGCGTCTTGCAATCGAAATGTTAAACCTTGTTTTCGCTTTTGTGCAACATATTAAGTTTTATAAATGTTTCTTAAATTATCCGATCGGCATGTTTCCAATTTCGGTTGCATACGATGCTGAGCATAAGTATAAAATGAAATGTACGGATAGATATGCGCATGCTCGGCACCGTATACTAGGTGAAGCTGGAACACGACGAACCACAGATTTGAGCAACACGTCGAACGTTAAACGCTACAACTGTGAAGCGGCTAGAGCTTTCTCGGCTGTAGAATATGCTTCCTGATGCTCAGGTTCTTCACACTGCAATGCAATGAATCTCAGTTTGCGTAAAGGAGGGTCAAAGAGGCCTTTTATTTACTACCCATTGACGGTTAAAATGGAAAAGTAATCTTGTGAAAAGCAGTAGTACGCGTAAAGAATCGACGAAGGCCAGAAGCTCATAAATGAAAAGGCGAAGCCTGGAAACGTTTTCATTCGAAGCGAATTTGTAAGTCCGTTTTGAAGCTCAACAGTCGTTGCGTGTTAACCATCGGGGCAACAATCATTGCATAACTTCACCAAAACTGCCAATGTTTGACTTGTGTTTCCTTCTGCTGAAGGCATAGGAAATCTCGAAAGCAATGGAAAGGTTAATTCCGCAAAATACCCATAACAGCGGTGGTAAATCGTTAAGGAAGGTCGACCTTCGTCGCTGACAGCGAGCGTGTTCAGGAAGGGTAGTCTTTTCCTTCCCAGCCGTTAGGCGGGTGCAGTATGTAAGGATCTGATCCCGGTCGATATTCCAAGTGTCCGAATGCTGGAATGGTGGAAATCCTAAACGAGGAGCCGCAAAGTCGTGTAACTCCCAAAAATGAAGTTATTTAAAGACTGGTAAGGAGGCCTGTCTAAAAATGAGCCTTCCGAACGGGTATGCCAGTGTCAGAAAATCACGCGGAATACAATAGACGGTAGTACGATTGGTGTAGGCTTAGGTTTCTGAGTAAATAAAGTTTATTTTATGCCGGGACATAGTAATCCAAGATGTAGTGTAAACGAACAAAAACAAATCCGCCGACTTAGTATGCACAAGCAAAAATATGGATATCTTTGTTCGGCTGTCGACCCGTTTGGTGGTATCTGTAATAGATCTGAACACACGCCCTACCAGCGGATGGATGGGCAGTTATTAGAAAATATCACAGATAGAGAACGCTTATCAGTCAGAGCTTTCGGCACACTCTGGTGCCGTCGTCAGTGATAGGAAATTGAGCTCTCTTTCCTATCACTGACGACGGCACCAGAGTGTGCCGAAAGCTCTGACTGAGAAGCGTTCTCTATCTGTGATATTTTCTAATAACTGCCCATCCATCCGCTGGTAGGGCGTGTGTTCAGATCTATTACAGATACCACCAAACGGGTCGACAGCCGAACAAAGATATCCAAACATGAACAAACCCGTTACAAAACACCCAGTGTTCAAGCAAAAATATGAACAAATTCTGTGTTTGTTTGACAAATTAGGTAGCAATTCCAGAAATCAAATTGTCGCTTATTTCGTTGAGCAACGTAATATTCCCGCTTTATCGTAATTCTTAAGTATGAATCTTTTCGAAAAGGCCAATAGCGTACGTTGAAGCTATCGTTCCGGGCCCTTTCTCAATAAGTCCATTTTCGGGATTACGATCGTTTGGGATTTGTTCGTTCCGGATTAGATCATTCAGGATACCGGTGCAGACCCGTAAAAATGCGTTCTAGGAACGGAATGCGTTCTAGCCCGCCAAATGTTTTTGGTTATTTCACGCGCGGTCGGTTTGACCGACCCGAATGCGAGGGAGTTGGTTGTATGGCGAACTTTGCTTTTGAATACGATGGTCCAAATTAGGGGCATGCTAATTTTCTATTGATCGTTTAAGGGAGCCGAAGTGACCAGCCTTACCTGCGCCGCGTTGCTGCGACGAGCCGAGAGGATCGGTTGTCTCCTAATGGAGAAGGGCCATCTGAACGCCGGCGACCATGTTGCTTTGATCTTCGCTCCGGGCGTCGAATTAATTGCCGCCTTTTACGGATGCTTGGTGGTGGGTACGTATTTCTTTGAACTGCCAATCGGCTCCCCGTTTCAAAGTTGGCTGGCGCTTCTTCAGGAATGGTTCCTGTGTGCATCCGGCCTCCGCATCCGCACAATTTGCATAGCACCCTGCCGACCGTGCGAATGATAGTGGACGTTAGCCGATCGGTGGCCATTCTGTCGACGGCCAGCATAATAAAGCTGCTGCGCTCCAAGGAGGCGTCCAACAGGATTGACGTGAAGGCGTGGCCGACCATTCTGGACGCCGACGAGCCGCCTCGTAGGAAGCAGGCTGAATTCCAGCGGCCAAACTCCTTTGCATCGACCTGCTACTTGGACTTCTCCGTTTCAACGACGGGTATGCTCGCCGGCATCAAGGTGGGTCGGATATGTCCATTGAAAAGGGCGCTCGAATTGAATGAAGGCCGTTGTTCCTTGCTTGCAGATCTCCCACCAATGCGTTGCCTCCTTGTGTCGCAGCCTGAAGCTCTCCTGCGAACTGTATCCGTCTCGTCATTTGGGCCTATGCCTGGACCCGTACTGTGGCTTGGGTTTTGTCCTTTGGTGCGTTTCCAGGTGCGTCGTTTGCTGCGGTTTAATTTGCATTTCTACCCACCGCGCATCCATGCAGCGTCCACTCGGGCCATCATTCGATTCTAATTCCCCCCTCGGAAATTGAGGTCAATCCGGTAGTCTGGCTGTCAACCATTTCCCAATACAAAGGTTGGTCGTCCGCAAGGTCGTTCAGCAAAAAGATCCTTTACTTATATTCTCCTCTCCTTAGTTCGCGATACATTTTGCTCATACGGCGTGGTCGAGTTGTGCGTTCGTGATTTGGCCTCTCAGGTGACCCAGCTGAAGGAACGCGGCGTCCAGTTGTCCTGCGTACGCACCTGCGTCATTGTGGCCGAAGAGCGCCCGCGCGTTCAACTATGCACCGCCTTTGCAAAGTTGTTCAGCTCCGTTGGCCTGTTGCCTCGAGCAGTATCGACGAGCTTCGGTTGTCGGGTCAACATAGCCGTATGCATGCAGGTATGCATCGTTGCTTTACTTTTGTTAAAAGCGCCTTTCTTTCAAGCGCATGTTAACTGAACCTTTCCGTAGGGCGCCTCTAGTCCCGACCCAACGACAGTATATGTTGATATGAAAGCACTGCGCAACGATCGCGTTACGCTGGTCGAGAAGGGCTCCCCGCAGAGTCTTGCTGTAATGGAAAGCGGAAAGGTTTTCCATGCAGATTGCTGTTAATGTGGGCCTTTAAAAATGTGCATTTTGGCGCTTCAGCTCCTTCCTGGCGTCAAAGTGGTCATCGCCAACCCGGATACCCGAGGCCAACTTGCGGACTCGCATCTCGGAGAGGCACGACTAAGGCCTCTGACGATCCGACGTTAGCGCTGACGGATCGACCTGTTTCAGATTTGGGTGCAAAGCGATCACAATTCAACCGGGTACTTCACCATACACGGTGAAGAGACGGATATTCATCAGGACCACTTCAATGCGCACCTGTCAACCGGCGACACGCTTTCTAGCTTTGCCCGCACCGGATACGTTGGATTTCTGCGACGGACGCAGGCGGTGACAGCCGACGGAGGTAGGAGGAAAAGGTTTTCCAACGGCGCATCTCTTTTCGCGTTTCGTCCAACAGATCCCCACGACGCCGTCTTTGTCATTGGCGCTTTGGACGAGACGATGGTTCTGCGTGGTATGCGCTATCATCCGATCGACATTGAAACGTCCATTCTTCGTGCCAACCGAAGAATATCCGAATGGCGAGTATCCGTTTCCATGTTTCAATTCGTTAATTCGAAACTCAAATTGCCAGTTTCCCGCTTTTGTTCGAACATATAGGATTGGTTTGTCCAAACTTTAAAACGCCAGGGGACTAGGCGGAGTCAAAACCACCGGCGCGGCGTTGCTCTCCACTTTACGCGGGCGCGGTGTTCAGCTGGCTGGTTTGCTTCCAAAAGTGCAGTAAGGCGACCCAAGGGATGTTTACGTTCGGTTGGAAGCGACCCTACCAAATGTGCCCGGCGACAATTCGCTAGCGAGCCAACGGCTCTTTGTTTCGCGTTTACGTTCCATAAAAATTGTACTTGCTTTTCAGCGCCGTTTTTACCTGGACCAATCTGCTGGTCGTTGTGGTCGAATTGGAGGGACTGGAAAGCGAGGCGCTGAACGTCGTTCCCTTGGTTACGTCGACGGTACTCGAAGAGCACTACTTGATCGTTGGAGTTGTCGTCATTGTCGATCCGGGCACAATTCCGATCAATTCGCGCGGCGAAAAGCAGCGTATGCATTTGCGCGACGCATTCTTGCACGATCAGTTGGATCCAATATACGTGGCCTACAATATGTAAGACAATCGTTGGCATGTATGGCAAGGTAAACAAAGGAAGAGGACCAGTAACGGCACGTTGTGTAACGGGGAGGGAAATTGTGTGCGAAAAGGCGCTTGTTTCGTCCACTGCCTTGTTTACGTCTCCAGTTGGTGATATGACGCTGCTTGCTCAGTGATCGTTGCTATACTTTTAGATGTTTTGTTTCCTCCTTCCGGCAAATTGTATTTTCGTTTCGTTTTATCGCAGTCGTAGTTATCATTTTTTGGCTCACTCACATTTGCCCTGCGTTTCGCGCGCTCTCTTTTTCTCAGTTGCCGAAGCGACACCTGCTGGCGTCCCATTCACCCATCCGAGCCGCCCGTCGTAATGCTAACAGTAAACCGATTCCTTTCTTTGATTCCTTTGCTGTGTCTCTTTTCAGCGGCGCACTGAGAGCCGTGCCTACTAAAGGGAGAAAACCCTAAATGGCAAATTGTAAAACGACGCAGAAATAGTGCACAAGCAAAAGCTGATGAACAACAAGCCAAGTGCAGTGCGCTTACATTTCCGATATAAATTCACACTTCCGCTGAAGAGCGAACTTAGCTGTATCATATTCTACGTTGTCCAACATGAGACGTGCGAACGCTAGTTCCAACTTTTAGACTTAGTAATTCCGCGCGGAGATCCAATTTATTCCCCGAAATATGCAGCGTTCTGAAGAACTTGTTTTCTCCAATGTGATGACAGCTTTGACATCCCATCGACATGTGAATAAAACGCTGGCACTGTGATATATATATATATATATATATATACAGGCGGCCCTCGTTATCCGCGGTTAATTCGTCCCAAGTTTTGAGCGTTCTACCGCGGATAACGAATTCCGTGTTGTATAGGATACCATATGAATAGGCCAAATAGCATGTATTCCAGGCGCGTATTTCGTCCTGCACCCTTGAATTCCTTCCCGAACGGTTATCATACCTAGTGATCTTTCTAATCTTGTTACTACGGAATCTAGCCACGAGATAATGACATGAATGAGACTGCAAAGGGGCCACCCATCACAGTTCAGGCCATTAGATACAAGAAAGGACGAAAGTAAGATGCTCTTTCTTTAAACACCTGAGAATCGCCATGCTTTAATGAGCTAAGCGATGTAGTGGTGCGAGGAATCGGTACAAAGCAGGGGAAACATAAAATACACAGGCGCACTAAAGCAGAAATACTGAACAACACATGCACATAGAACAAAACGTCTACGGCAGAAACGTTTGGCGCATCAGGAATCAGACAGTTTATCTACTGCATGTAGGTGGGCGCAGATCCCCTGAAGACCAGCCAGTCCTAAGATTTATTGAACTTGTTGGTAGAGAAACTTCTCGCGTTAAAATGTTAGGCTCCGCAGCTGCCGGATCTTTACTTAAAAACATTGTTATGGGGAGCTGTTTCTCCCTTTTGTTCGCTTCATCGAATAACTCTTGTAGCATTATTCCTCGTGTAACCATGATGCCACGTTCCATGGATAGATGATATTTGTGCACAGCGGGCGGGATCGACAAAGCGCACGAAGCAGTAACGAGCAATCAGAAAAATGACAACGCCTCATTAGCATTATGCACGGTTTAGAGAGCGTTGTGGGCAGAAAAAGTCTTTCGCGCCCGCGCAGATGATCACGCTACTGCACAGGCATGCAACGACACTAGTGAAACTATAATGCTAGCGAGCGGTGCGCATCTTTTTGTGAAAAGGTGAAGTCACTATATATATATATATATATATATATATATAGTGACGTCACCGTGGATGACGAGGGCCGCCTGTATATATATATATATATATATATATATATATATATATATATATATGTATATATATATATATATATATATATATATATATATATATATATATATATATATATATATACAGGGGGTCCTCGGTTAACGTCGTTTAACTTAGCGACGTTTTCGCTGTGACCTCGCCCGTGAACGGGCGAAGAAATACAGTACACACGAAGATTGGCAGATTCTCCCATTTGGTTAGTGCAACTCTGCCCAGCAGTAACGGTTACCTGTCAGTTTGAAATGAATAGGATCGTTATGATGGACGATGCGACTGCCCAGCACCCACCAGGGTATGATGGATGATGCGCCTGGTCAGCGCCTACTCAGTGAATCCCTCTGGTAAAGTCTGACGAGGGACACGGAGGTTGCTCACAGACGGCCTCTCTTCCGGTTAAATGTTCGCTATAACGTGGACGCGCCCATACCCCTGCGTGATCAGTGCGCGTCCCGAAAGCAACGCTGAATAAGGATCATTAACCAGGATACCGTATCATTTTTTCATTACATATATATTAATATATATGCTTACAAGTTTCTGTTCCGACGTGTTACTCACAACTGCGTTCGAGATGTTCATCCTTCAACGGAAGGCTCAGATGGAGCAGTTTCATTTTTCATGCTGTCTATTTCCATTGAAATATTGCAGGATTATTTTAGGACGCTCACTGGCTGGACGCTTGTTACTTTTCTCAATATATTGATCTTCGTTCCACATAAATTTGTAGAAAAAAAAGCTGTCTGCTCAACTGCCCAGTGGAGACGTAAAAAGTTGGAACCAAAGTAGAGAGCGAGAGCATACCTTTGACAATCGACAGGCGCTCAAAGATGCAATTCGAACCGGACGACATTTCATCCAAGTAAGTTGGCACCAAAGCCCCTGATCGATCGCCGATACGGCCGTTTGTATAATAAACAGACTTTGCGGCAGAACGACGTCGTTTGGAAATCAAAACTGATACACCTTAAAGCGAAAGTTGCCGTCGTTCAAAGCCCAGGCGGCAATGCACGATCAAACGGTGCGTCGCATAGCCTAATTACGAAACTTGGAAATGCTCCCGAGCGTAAAGCTTTGTCAAACGTTGTTTCCCACAAATGACATGCGGTTGCTAGAAGGGAGCGGTGCGTCGCACTTACTCCGTTGAACGATTCAACGCAAAGCATCGCCTGAACGTCCTCTAAATAGGTAACGGATATCGCATGCAATTAAGTCGCGGCCCATAAAACAATAGGACAGTGTCAAATTCAGATTGAAAGCGCTCTTCTGGTAATCGGAACACCGCCATTCATAAAATGGCACAATAAATGCAAAGTAAGAGCATACACTTTGCAAGGAACACCGAAGTTCAACCAACAATACTAAATACTGGATCTACATTTGCGAATTTCGCTTCCTATCATTTATATTGTACATGCACTAATGGTGAAACCGTAATGTCATGGAAAAGCTGAATTCTTTTAAAGTGAATTTACGTTATGCAAGTGGAATTTTTATCTTTTCAATCATGCTTCAATATATATATATATATATATATATATATATATATATATATATATATATAAGTGGAATTCTTGACAATTACTTATCTTTACGAATGAAAAGCGACTGGATAGGTGTTAAGAAAAAGCGAAATTAACTTCGCCTGCAAAATTAATGTGCACGAAATTCGTATTTGCCCGCATCTACAAAAGCAAAGCTTCATGGGAAGAGGAAGAATAATGCCAATAGCGTTGTCCGCATTATTAACTTGAACGGTCGCGATGAATTCCAAATGGCGTTTCTTCCATAGCCGCGACGCATTGAAGCCTCGGAGAAAGGGGATTCGCTCGCCAAGCGACGTTTTACCTTGAATTGGCAAAGCAATTGGCCTATTTAGAGACCAGTCGAAGAGGGGAGATCAATTTTCAATGAGTGAAGTTCATTCATTCGGCTGCCAATGACACGTTAACGAACGTCGTAGAGTCGACCGACACTCGCGCTCGTCGGTGTCCACTCAATTTGGCGCCCACAACTGGCGAACCTCTTTGGACGCTGCGGGAAAAATGCCGAGCAGGTGAGCATTCTCTTCTTGCTTTCCTCCTTTGTCAAGGGTGCATCCACCGATAGTTATGCTAAATTACGGATCGCCTTGGCTTTAAAAAATAATGCAAGGAAACGTCTCCGTGTACTTACGCAGGGTGTGAGTGTGTCAAAAGTTTTGAAACTGCGCAGACCGACTTGGACTCCCCTTGTCGTAATGCGAACATTCCTGAACCTATGCATGAACAATTCGCTGCTCCAAAATGGCACCTCGAAGCGATCGTCGGCGCAGAGTAACAGCAAATCGCCGTGCAAGTGGTCAAACTAATTGGTCCGTCGCTCTTGAATACTTCCTTTCTCGCAAAGTCTTAAAAGCGAGACGTCTACCATTAACGCCCTTCATCGAAGTCCGCATTGCATGATTAATTGACGATTCTGTTTTGTTAAGCTTCCAAGATCATTAACCGGTCGCCGTGAGCCTTTCATCCGTTGCCATTGATAAGCTTTGACGACGATCATTTGCATAGCAATTAAGCATTTGAAGGCACGCACGGAATGCAGAGCTGCAGTTGGTGGTCCACTTACGGCTTTAGCAAAATGTTGAATCCTCCTCTGCAAAACCGCAGAAATTTACACCAACTTGCGAATTGGCAGTCTCATGTCATGGCGTAAACGACAGAGAAAACATTAGAGGAATAAAATTTATCTACTGCCTTATATATATATATATATAATCTCATCTTATATATATATATATATATATATATACGCAAACACAGGGTTTGTAACAGGATTTATTCTGATTTCTTACTTCAAATTTACGGCGTATATATCCTGTTTTTTATTCTATTATTCGAATAAATCGAACGATCGTACTGACGTAACTTTCGGAGCTACCCCGCTTCGTCTTCAGCGTCTTGTAATCTGTTTCATATATATATATATATATATATATATATATATATATATATATATATATATATATATATGTACTATAGTCTCTAATCGAGATTCTCTCAATTTTCGTGGACCAGACAAAAGAAAAAAAGTTAACAGATATTATGAGGAAATTAAAATTCGGGGCCAATTTTTCTTCCCCTGTATTTTTCGGTCTCCCGAAAATACACAAAGAAAACTTTCCTTTACGACCAGTCGTCTCTGGTTGCAAAGGTGTAATGAAAGAACTGTGTGTATACTTGTCCACCATATTGAAACACCTCACTGGAAATAGGACATCACACACAAGAAACTCTGAGAACTTTGTCAGAGAGACACAGGGTTTGCAAGTAGAAAGCGGTGATGTTCTCGTGAGCTACGACGTGAAAGATCTTTTCACCAGTATACCTATGGAATATACATACCAAGTTATTACAAATCTCTTATCCAACGACATCTCACTTAAGGATAGGACAAGACTGAACCCATACCAGGTTACACGCTTAGTAAAATTCTGCATGGAAGAAGGTAATTACTTCCAATGGAACGGAAAGTACTTCGCACAAAAGACAGGTGCACCAATGGGGAGTCCCTTGCCCCCAGTAATCGCCGAAATTTTTATGGAAGACCTTGAAAAGAAGGCTTTCCCCACAGGATTTTCGAACCATCACGTGAAAATTTTCAAACGGTATGTAGACGATGTGTTTGCCATAGTAAGAGAAGGGAATGAGGAACAACTGTTGGAGCACTTAAACAACCTCTTCCCAGACAATATAGCATTCACCATTGAAAAAGAAAAAGATGGCCAGCTACCTTTCTTAGATGTGTTGGTGATAAAGAGAGGTACTCAACTAAGAACAAGGATTTACAAAAAACCGACACACTCAGGAAAATACCTCAGTTTCCTTTCAAACCACTCAATGAACGTGAAAAGTGGGATTATAACTGGAATGATAGACAGAGCAATTAACATTTGTAGTGAAGAATACTTATGGGAAGAAATTGAACAAATAAGAAATACGCTGATATTCAATCATTACCCAACAGGATTGATAGACCACCACATAAACAGACGTATTAGGCAATGGGGGCAAAATAGAACATCCAGGAGGAATGACTTTGACTTTTCACCAAGAATTGTTATCCCATATTACCCAATTTTTGGAGAACGGATCAGAAGAATGATGAAGGCAATTGGGGTGATGGTAGTGTTTAGTACCCACAGCGACCTAAGATCTATTCTGAGGAAAGATAACGATAGAATACCACCAGAAGAAGAACCCGGTATGGTTTACCAAATCTTGTGCGGTTGTGGCGCCCGTTACATCGGGGAGAGCGGACATGGTTTGCAATACAGATACACACAGCATATGGCAGGGGTAAAAAAGGTACAGGAATGCAGAGAGGAGAAGTAGAGGGGAAGAGGTGAGGGGACGAGGACGCCCACCGACGAAGGACCCTAAGGTGGTTATGGAAGAATGCATCAAAGGATCGGCAGTGGTTGAACATGCTGCAACATGTCCCCACCCCGATGAAAGTTTGAAGATTTTCAGACTAAGGAAAGAAAATAATTTCTGGCTGAGAAAGTTCAAAGAGGCGATGTTCATCAGACACAACACCTGTATAAACAGAGATGAGGGTGTCTTGATCAGTGACATTTGGTCCACAGTAGTGAACAGTACTGGGTGCTGTCATTGTGACACTCCCGAAACTACCAACAGGTAGAAAACATTTGGTGAAGTAGGCACACTTTAAAACACTATTCAATACCGGTTTAAAACATTAGTTACTCATGGTAGCTACGAATTTACCAGACGTCGTCATTACAACGCTGAAGACGAAAACAGGAGTAGTTTTCGAAAGCTCCGTTCACTAATAAAAGCTTCACTTCACGGGGGGTAAGCCGTGTTTTACATACAAAGATGAGATCGTACCCCGTGTGCAAAAATCCGATGTTTAATTTTAATGCCTTTATTTTAAATCGGATACATGTCCGTTGCCGTTTGGTTATACACATTCTGAGTGACACACCGAAGACGGGACAAGGAGAGTCCCGAAAGCTCCGTGTGAATGATTAGTGCTTTAACGGGATTCATGCCGTTGGCTCTTGTTAATAAATACGAGATCATATCCAGTATTTCGAAATCCTATTTTCAACATATATATAGTGAATTTTCGCAAACAAATTGAGGACAAAGATCAACATATAAAGATAAAGTGATTCACAATTGGTTGGCGGATTGGCGTAAGCTTCTTCACGCCAATTTACCCGTTTTGCTGGCATAAAAAATGCCTTATAACTCGGAGGACTACACAATGAACGTTCGTCGATAGAAACGTTTCGTATTTTCTGGAGTCGATTTGGTATACCACTAGCAAGCGCAATAATGGAGGAGGGCATCGTCAGTACCGGAGTAAACAGGCAAAGGTCAGTTTTGCATACAAATTAAATTTTTTAAATATACAAGCGTATAACACTTCGGACATATTTATAGCATGTTCCATAGCAAGACAATTATTATTCTCGTGTAGCACATATTTTATGAACAAGTACTCATGTCAATTCATGGCGTTTACGAAGTCATTGGTTTTCAACGTTCAGAATAGTTTTTTGACATGTGTGGCTCCTAGACATCGCAGAGCTTTTGGTGACTACCACCGTTCGTTATGACTTGTAATGAAACAGAAGCTTCCAGGGCTTCACTGACACCATCTTCGGCAAAAAAGAAAACCGACTGCATTGCATGATGGATATCGCGGGCCTGAATTTCAAGAAAAATATGAATATATGTATGATATTACAGTACCTTAATCTTTCTTTCAAACAATATTTTTGTTTCTTTTACGGAAACAGCCTTATTTTTTGTAATTTCCTCTGCAAAATGAATGTTTGAAACGTTACACCAGCGGCAGCTGCAATCAACCTGCATTCATTTTCCTTCAATTGATCAACAAATGGCATATGGATACAAAAGTCAGCATTTTTGGCAACTCAGCGAGGCGCAGGCTTAGATATCAGTAGGCCGCTTCATTAGCTTACTTGTTGAACATACTTCAACTCATGGAAACTTTAGCGTATCAGTTAAACACTTCCGTAAGTGAATGGCGCATCCGAGGAATTCCAAGCGCGCTAGCGAACGGACAAAGCCAACGATGGGCATTGGGTGGCAAATTGACCCATTTCAATGCTGACCAATTCATAAATAAAGGCAAACGATTGGCGGCCAGCTTGGCGAATTGCTGTTTATGTAACAAAGCAAGGCGCCTCCCTTGCTCATCGAGTCGCAAATGCAATGAGCGCTTCGGATGGCAATTGATGGTTTGCCAAATGCTGCCAGCAACGTTCCTTCCCCCTCACGCCGCAGATCAATGACATAATCCATCTATAAACATATATATATATATATATATATATATATATATATATGCATATGGTTGGCAGTACAAATAATGACCGTTGTATATTAGATTGCACTTTCGAGCGTCCAAATGCTGAATGACGCAGATCCCGCGTCCGGCAGCGCTAACGTAGCGTCCGCATTTGAATAGCGACCGCTTCTGGTTGCTTGGATTTGGAATACTTATTTCTTAGACAACTGCAATCGGACTTTTATCCCCGTCGTTTATACTGGATTAACTTATTTGCCGGCAAACTGAATGATGCACTTTTGGTAGGGAAACCTTCGCTTACATATTTTGGATATCATCACGTTGCCCGCAAGAACGTACTCTACGCTGCCGTTTGTCTAAGCGAGCAAGATATTTTCGAATTCGAAGAACTTAGTTAGGATGTCCGTACGAAAAGCTGACGCTAAGTCACCAATACATACAAGGCGTGAACAAATATGCTCATCCACTCTTCCTTGTATTGGCAGTAAGCATTCCCTCTCTAAGCTCATCCACTTCTTCTCTAAGTTTGACGCAGTAATGAGCGACCAACAAATCTTAATATCACTCATTTCTTCCCATTTTAACATTGCTCAAAATTTGTATGCGTCGTTTTCGAAAGCGAATGAGTCCGCATCTTTTAACTTAATACCAACAAGGCAACGGAACCAAGCGGACTCCAGAAATGGATGACTTTTTGAAGAGTCCCTCTTCGTGTTGCAACTCCATTACCCTAGCTGTCGTGCAAACAATCTCTCGATTGCCCATTTGACGGCGGCAGCGGAAGGAAGCCGTCTTTGAATAGCAAAATGGACAAAGAAATTGCTGCATGCAAAATTGCTCTCCAACGAACTGTCCCTTAAATTATTTACGCATTTCCGAACAATCCCCCATAAAGTAAGCCAATTTTTCGGACGTAGGAATGCCAATCGTCAGTGGTCAATCCTCAAACTATGCTCTTGCACCCGCTCCTGCGATAAGCCCTTTCCCAGCTGAGCCTGAAAACAATACGCGAAAATGGAAGTTTTCAAAATTACGGTAGTTGAAGGCAAATTACGTTCTTTGGAAGAAATAGTCGAACGAATTGGCCTTCAATGGATCTTGGCCGCGTTGAGATGCCTCTCTTGCGGACATACCGCAAAATAATGGCCGGCTGAAAGGCATTGATTTTTCGCTTTCCAAGCGGAAAAGCAAAACGGCCTCGCATAGGCATTTCCATACTGCCGTTTATTGCACACCTTTCGCGAAGGAAGACTTGCTATTAGTGCCCGCTTAAGGGTGCCAAGAGCGTGTTGCGTAACGGCCAAAATTGTTACGCAGCTTAAGTTGCGCCTAGAAGGGAAGCGACTTTGCCGGATGGCGCCTATTTAAAAAGGCAATGTAGTAAATAGCCAAGGTCAAGTCCCAATTTGATTGAAATGACGACTGCCTGGATATTCGCGAGATAACATGACTGTTCGAAGCACTCGACTTCAGGAATGGGGCATTCACTATTCAAAAGATGGCAACACTCGCTGGGTCAACTTTCCAACAAGCAAATGTACACAGATTTGAGAACAAACGCGTTCTGCCCAATAAGGCATCTTAGCTTCACTCTCATATGTTTCGTCCATCTACTTGTACAATGACGTTTACCTAGCAAGTATCGCGTTTGAGAAAATAACTCCGAATCTGAGGGTTCAATAACGGTACTAATAAAAATAATAATAATAACAACAAAAGTTCATAGTACGAATACTTATTGTTCGTAATATTATTCTCATATTTTACTTTGTTACAGGTTTGCAGAATTCTACCTTTATTCTCTGAAGCTTTCGGGGATTTTCTTTCCCCGTTATTAGCGGCATCATCGTATCACGTAGACAACGCAAATTGACGCTACAATCTGTATAGTCGCACTCAAGATTTCAAGCAAAGAATTCAAAGCTGTTTCCCTACAATTCGCAGCACTTTGTTCCTTTGACGACCTTTTTCCAAACTTCATTACTTTCGATTCCGCTTTCGCGGTTGACAGTATTACGCCATCCTACAATAGAGTGCTTCCTTGACTTTTCCAAGTTGGAATTGTCTTTCACCGCCCAATGCTTTTGGTTTCAGTGTGCATGAACACCATGCAGCATGTTCGGCTACAGCTGACGCCTTTGATGCTTGTTCCATCATAGTGATCGGGTTTAAGGGTAGCGGTCGTCCACACTGTCTTGTATTAACACCATTTAAACTATTTTCGACATCCCCGTATCTTTTCAAATACCTCGTGTTCGTGGAACCTGTGCTCGAGGGGCTTCCTGTCTCCTCGGCGTAAGTGTCAGAACGGTTTGGAATAACAAAAATGAATAAACAATTTAATGAGAAATATTGAATTAACAGTAGCGCTATACAGCAGGTGGGACGTTCTATGCCAAAAATACTGTAGCTAGTTAAAAATTACAATTATTTCTTCAGGTCACTTGATTTGGATGAAGTATATAACATCAGACGCGTTAGACCAGTGATTCCCAACGGGGGCCCTGGAAGACGAAGAGGCCTTGGGGGAGGGGGGCTGAAAAGCGAAGGGATCCCTGGGAGAGCCCTGACAAGATTGAAGGCACTCTGGAATGGTAATCGTAGGTGGTACAATGAAGTCACCACTAAAAAGCGCAAAAACCTGTAGTTAATCTAATAAGACAATAAGGGTGGCGGTAAACAGTGGGTGGGGGGGGGCCAGGACGGTTATCAGCAATGAAAGGGGTCCCTGGCTGCAAAAAGGTAGGGAATCACTGCACTAGACATTGCATGTATCTGATGTTTCCCCGGAAAGCAGTCCATTTGTCTTGATAAACAATTCCATGCTGCTCTTCAATCGGTCTTGGACTTGTCATTTCTGATCATTGGTCTTATGTTCAGAGCACATTTGAAGTATACTTTGAAGTTCAGCCATTTTCCCATTCTTTCACCCAAGTCAGTGTAATAAGGGATTGCCAAGGCTGATGGTCACTGTTTTCTTCACTTTCCAGTCTCGTATTCCGTATTCTTACGTGAATAACTGAGCTTACAAGTTTCTTTGGATAACCATTTTCCTTGAGCATCATTCTCATGCGTTTTATATCGTTCTTCGTCGATTTTGATCGCTCGATCAAATCATGCCAATTATATTTCCTTTCATTACATTTCGAGGATGGCGTGAATAGAAATGCAGGTACCCTTGGATTTGTGGGCTTTCTGTATACTATTGTTTCCTGGCTATCTTGGCTTCTTATGAATAAGACGTCTGGAAGGGCAGGCTTCTATCTTCGCCTTTCTCTATCGTGAAAATTATTTCGTTGGAAAATGGGTTGCACAAAATGTCCAAAAAGATTCTTCTCTTCCATACTCAACCACGGTGAAGATGTCAACCACGTATCTCTAAATAGTCTTGGTTCCACGGTTTGGCAATGGATGAAAATGCTCTTCTTTCCAAGAATTGCATGAACATCTCAGCTAAGATTCGGGATAACAGACTTCCCATTAGGGCACTATTTTCTATTTAGAAGAATTTTCCTTGAGATTGAAAGTAGTTTCCATGTAACATACAGAAGGTGATTAGTTTTAAGATGTGATGCGGGTTAAGCTTGGTTCTTTCCATAATAGCATTGACTTTGGTTCTCCGAAAGCTC
This sequence comes from Trichuris muris, assembly GCA_000612645.2. Classification (NCBI taxonomy): domain Eukaryota; kingdom Metazoa; phylum Nematoda; class Enoplea; order Trichinellida; family Trichuridae; genus Trichuris; species Trichuris muris. Next base: position 3,911,726 of record CBXJ02000282.1, on the reverse strand, counting down.
CGGAGAACAAAAGATTGGATTATACAAATAGGCGTCCCTCTATGGAGGTAAAATATGAAAGCTTACGTGCGCATTACCAAGCCGTTGCTTTCGTACTATTGTTATTATTATTATTATTATTATTATTATTAATATTATTAATATTATTATTATTATTATTATTATTATTATTATTATTATTATTCGGAAGACGGGATGTCTTTTAACGGGAGCATGGATCTTCATGATGTTGAGTTTCCACGGATTTTTCCCGTCGCTCTGTACGTGGATAGATCTGTAAGTAAACTGACACGGTCTCCCTACCAACGGATGGATGAGAGTAGTTATTAGAAGACACGGTCAGAGAACAACGTACGGTTTAATCTCGAATATTTCGGAACGCTCGAGCTCCGTCTTCAGCGAGAAAGAGAATCTTCTTCAGCGAATATTTCTCTCTTTCTCGCTGAAGACGGAACTCGAGCGTTCCGAAATATTCGAGATTAAACCGTACGTTGTTCTCTGACCGTGTCTTCTAATAACTACTCTCATCCATCCGTTGGTAGGGAGACCGTGTCAGTTTACTTACAGATCTATCCACGTACAAAGCAACGGGAAAAATCCGTGAAAACTCAACATATTATTATTATTATTATTATTATTATTATTATTATTATTATTATTCGGATGTCTTTTTTCGGCTGTCGACCCGTTTGGTGGTATCTGTAATAGATCTGAACACACGCCCTACCAGCGGATGGATGGGCAGTTATTAGAAAATATCACAGATGAGAACGCTTATCAGTCAGAGCTTTCGGCACACTCTGGTGCCGTCGTCAGTGATGGGAAAGAGGGGCGCCCATCCATCCGCTGGTAGGGCGTGTGTTCAGATCTATTACAGATACCACCAAACGGGTCGACAGCCGAAAAAAGACATCCGAACATGAACAAACCCGTTACAAAACACCCAGTGTTCAAACAAATATTATTATTATTATTATTATTATTATTATTATTATTATTATTATTATTATTATTATTATTATTATTATTATTGAATAATGAGAGTCAGAAACATTACCTTAAACGTACTGAAGATTTATTAGTAATTTTTAACCACGCTCGTTCCTCCATAATTAATAACCCCGTAGTTAATCTACACGGAATCAACAAAAAGTAAAAACTTTTCTCGGCTTACCGTTTTTGTTTCCCAATAACGTTCTTGCAAAGCGACGAACGTTAATCGACCTTTGACTGCAGCAGACCTACGCAGGCACGCACTACAAAACGACGGAGTAATATTTCATTCCAAAGCGCAATGGCGAATATCAAAAGAGCAAAAGAGTCCACCGATAAAGGACGACTCCGTTGACAAATATCAACATTAATACATATTGTTGGTAAAAGTTACAGATAAAGTTGCTGCTCACTATTGCTGATTCCAATTTTTGGCAACAAGCATCGAGCGACTCTTTGAGCAGCTATTTTCCCGGGTGACTCAGCGGCATTGGAATCAAAAAAATATTATTACGAAAGAGCATGCCCAACTTTATCGCACTTTCATGACAACAGTGTATTAATGGCTCTGGTGATAAGATAGACCAAATTAAAGCAGAAAAGAAAAAAGGGTTTCGCGGACAACTTCAGAGACGATTCATTTTTCCAAGACGCTCGTATGCAGGATACTGTTTGTTCAAAGCGCCTTAGAACCCCCAGCAGCGTTTGCTCAAAGTTCAGAATCCCAATTAATTCCACCTAATCCCGTCACCAACAAATTTGGAATAAAATCGTCTTCGGAAGCCTTAACTATTAAATGTGTAATTGGCAGTCGCCAAAATGTAGCAACATCCAGACTCGCGATGACCATTTGCGCGAGCTCATCTTTCGCCTAACCAGCAGACGACGAGTACCGAACGCAATTTATGCAAACTGATAGGAGGCTCGTTAGGGGATCGATTGTGCAAACGCAGTTCGGTCAAACATGTTGCAAGTTTAATTTTGACGAAAGGCGGCGAATCTTGGTTGCCCACTGTCCTTGAATAACGTGAGGATGCTTACTTTAACAATGAGTAAACAAACGACGCACATGCTATTATAAAATAAAACAAATGTTTAAATAGCAAATATTTAATCAACGATTATACGAGGCAGTAGAGGGACATTCTCAAATTAAAGCGCAGCATTTCTTCCCAATTTCTCTAGTTTTCTCATGTCTTGACTTGGATAAGCTGATAGGACACCAGATGCATTACGCTTTGCAAGTGCAGTTGTAAGTTGCAAAGATCGTCTGCCAGTATTGAACACGTGCTAAGCACATCTGTTCAGGTGCACGGAATCTAAATCACGTATGAACAAAACAAGATGCCGCTTCATAGAAGAGCTTTGCCTAGATCTGTAAATTGCATATGCACGAAATCGTGTTTTAAAAGAATATATATATATATATATACATAATCTTGAAGCATGAATTGTTAGGAACAAAGTTGTCCGTTATTATGAAAAGACATGGATTCCTTGTTTTGTGAACTTTTAATACAACGGAGATTTCGGGACTTCCCTTTCCCGTCTTCAGTCTGAGTAAAAGGAAACGCAAGAAATTCTTCTTATTCGCGCTGAAGACGGCACAGGGCAGTTCCGAAAGCTTCGCTCTATTACAACCTCACAAAACAAGGTATCCGTCTTTTCATCATTATATATATACAAACTTTTCTTTTCTTCTCTTTAACGGGTAAAGGTGCATTTTTGCTCACAATTTCTTCAACACGGTATCAACCCGTTAGATAAAAGCGTTTATTTCAATACGCAGAGCTTTCGGCTACTGCTCATGTAGCCGTCATCAATGCAAAGACAAAAATATGTCGACTGCCCAGCCAGTCAACGGTTCAGCAAGCCCCTCTGCTAGACCATCCGGGCTGGCGATATCAGCTATCAGGTACTGCTCTTGTACCCGTCAAGTTTCTGTCGCCCCCAGTCAGTTCTGCCGAAGAACGAGCATCCCCACCGACCAAACGGGACAGTGACACGGCACGACAATTTTGGTGTCGTGTCACTGTTCCAGTCGGTCGGTGGGGATGCTCGCTCTCTGCAGGACTGACTGGGCGGGCGACAGAAACATGACGGGTACAAGAGCAGTACCTGATAGCTGATGTCGCCAGCCCGGATGGTCTAGCGGATGAGCTTGCTGAACCGTTGACTGGATGGGCAGTCGACATATTTTTGTCTTTGCATTGATGATGGCTACAGGAGCAGTAGCTGAAAGCTCTGCGTTTTGAAATAAACGCTTTTATCTAACGGGTTGATAACGTGTTGAAGAAATTGTCAGCAGAAATATATATATATATATATATATATATATATATATATATATATATATATATATATATATATATATATATATATATCTTTATTTATTCATGAATATAGGAAAACGCTTATAGGAACCCGATAATTGATTTCAACATAACGCGGTCTCACACTGGTTTATAGTGTCATGGCAGATCGTCCGAATGAAGCAACATAAGAAAACGAGTGAAATCATAACGAAATTCATAATTCACAAGGGAAGCTGTTCTATTCATTGTTGCACGTAACTTTCCATTCAGTAACATAAGGCCTCAATTGTTTAGTCCTTACGCATACCGTTAGAAACAGTCTCGCGTTATAGCACGAGTAAGATGCTCGTAAACGTGTGGTGTCCCATTACAATCCATGCCACAAAGACGTTCATTATCAAACCCCCGTTGTTCTATCCTTTACTCATCCAGCGCAACAGAATTTCGTTTAACGCATGATTTTGGAAAGAAGAGGTTCTCGCGCATATATATATATATATATATATATATATATATTGCGATTTGCGCTGACGCTGCTTCTCGATTTGCGCTGACGACGGAACACGTTAGTTCCGAAAGCTTCGCCAATTAAAGCTCACTGAACAAGGATACCGTATCATTCTTAGTTTATATATATATATATATATATATATATATATATATATATATATATATATATATATATATATATATATATATATATATTGAAACCTCCGTATCCGCGGTTTCTCTCTCGCCCCCCCCCGCGCACTTTAATATTACGCAATTTGCTGCTTGTGTAAGAAGTGAAAGTGTTTCTTGGCTTTTCCGCATGAACGAATCGAACTAATCATTAAGAATAATCATATTTATTTAGTTGTTATGAGTTTGCACAGCATTTTTATGGCAAAGACTGCTCTCCTCTGTGGTCAAGGAAGCGTAGCCGACAGCATAGAGCAATTCCGTATTGCTAAACGGTGACAAGTTAATGCTGTCGTATGCACACTGACAAAAGTTCTTCGAAAATAGGCACCAATGTTAGTGCCAACAAAGACAGACCTACGTTTGCAAGAAACCCACGTGTATTCATCTCAATGTCTCGCTATGTACGCGTTCATAAAACGTTCGCGGTTATCTGCGGTCACCCCTGGAACGTATCCCTGCGGATACTGAGGTCTTACTGTATATATATATATATATATATATATATATATATATATATGTCCCTGCTTAGCGCGAAAATGGTAGGGCATTTGCGATTTTATTATAGGTATCATCAAAAAACGGAAAAGCCGGAATACCACCAATTTGAAAACAGGAAACCCGTTACAAAGCATCCAGTATTCAAAAAAAAATATATATATATATATAATACAGAGAATCGCCTGATGTCTGTATTATGTATATGTATATATATAAATAATACATAGTGACAGCACAGCGGCAAATCCGCGACAGCTATTCCGTACACGTATATATATATATATATGTACGGAATGTTCGCACATATATATACATATATATATATATATACATGTACGGAATAGTCCGTGCAATATTTGAAGAAGCTGTTAGAGCCAATATATTTCAAAGGGTTGACCAGTCGTTCGTTATTCAGCGTCGACGGCTCAGTAGTCTCGTTGGGATTGTAGCAATGGTAGGTCAATTAGGAACGGAAGAAAAGTCATCATTAACTCGGCGATGGCGCGCGCGCGCCTTGGCATACAGCCCAACGATCGCTTTGATGGACAAACGGAAGTGCGCAACTTCAGGCTCAATTAGAATCGCTCCAGCGCCACCGTTCCCTCTCCCTGTCTCCTTGGAAGGTGCAAAGAGAGACAGCCAACGACCATTTAGGAATGTCGTTCCCGAGAGTTTTCCTTAATTGAACTCAAAAGGCAATTCCGCCTCCATTCGCTTTTTACGGGCGACAAACTGCGTTGGACCAAAAGTGACTCCACCGATCGAAGGTCGACGTACGCTTTGCATACAAATCCCAGCCGATCAACCATCTCATTAGCACCTACGCTCGAACTTCCGTTCACGGCTGGTGGTAGCAGCGCGCCAAACGTCGTTGCGCTATACCGAATACTTTTGGGCCCACACACGGAAATTTGGGACGTTTCAAGGGAAAAGGAGGTCCTTGTGACAACAGCGGATAAAAGGGGAGTGCACGCTCGGTTCGAACTTGCTGTATATACGGCTGTACCCTTAAAGTTTTCAATGGTAACGCCTGGATCGCTTGAATCGATTTTCCAACCAACCGACAAATAGCCTGACAAACGGAACTTCTTTAGGAGAAGTGGTCGGCAAGAAGGAGCCAAAGCGTCCGCGCTCGCGCGCGAGTTGCGCCATCTGAACTGGCAATGGTGAAATGCCCGAAGGCGGGAGATGTCCGCTCCAAGTAGGACGCTGCTCCTATGGTGCCTTCTTCGGTTGGTCATCCGCGCCGGCCATAGCTTTGCCACGGATTCGAACGGTCAGCAGCAGGACAACGGCTGCGCCAGCGATTCGAACGTTGTCGACGAGCTCTTGAGGACCCACCGGAAGAACCGGCTGCCGCATGGAGGTCGCGTCGACGTGAGCACCGAATTGTGGGTTCAGGAAATTTCAAAGATCAACGAGCTTCGATCCGAGTTCGAACTGGACGTCTACATGACCGAAGCTTGGAGCGACCCTTCGTTGGCGTTCGACCACCTAAATCCGTGCAAGACCAATCTGTCCCTGGACGGCGGCACTCTGCTGCGAAGACTGTGGAACCCGAGCTGTTGCTTCGTCAATAGCAAGTCGGCCTCCGTTCACCGTTCGCCGTTCACCAACATTTTCCTTATGATAGTATTACGGCAGTGTTTTGCCCTTTTCATCATTTCTGCTCTTCTCTCAATTTAGTACTCGAACGGAACGGTTTGGGTGAACTACCGCATCAAGCTGACGGGACCCTGCGAGAAGGACCTGAAGACGTTCGTAAGCTGTGATAAGGCCGGCGGAAGCCTTTCGCTCCCCTCTGATCGCGCAATCGCCCATTGTAGCCTATCGACCAGCATCGTTGCTTCCTCACTTACGAAAGCTTCATGTACAATTCGGACGAAGTGCGGCTGAAATGGATCAACGGAAATCCAATTACGCTGCTCAAGGAAATTCGACTGCCCGACTACAAGCTGATCAGCTATTCGGCCCTGCACGTCCAACGGGTAAATTCTGTCCGATTCTTTTCTTGCCAAAGTTCGCGTACAGCTAAATGCCAACGGATCCCACTGGGCCCCGCCCGGGGGCTAAGGGACCTAGCGTGGCAAAAATCCGCCCTATCACGCTAATACGCGTATTCAAAAATAGAACTACAAGGCGCGTTCGTTCAGTGACGGATTAAAGGGATGCTTTGTGAACGCAAATTTACGACGACTATTATTATTTGCTTACCTTATTTCCCTTTTTCTTGGAAGGATTACCCGCCCGGTCGTTGGCACGAGCTGATCGCCACGTTCACGTTCCAAGTAAGAAGGAGGCAAGCGCCGTCTCCGCACCTTCGCTGGCCACTCTGTCCAACGTACCCTTTTGTTTTCAAATAGCGCCAATACGGATTCTATATACTGCAAGCATACGTACCAGCCTACTTGGTCGTCCTAATTTCATGGATCTCCTTTTTCCTCGACGTCGACATGATTCAACCGAGAACGATGCTCGGCGTTCACTCCCTGCTGGCGCTGACTTTTCAGGTGAGCAAAGTCATCGTTTGCATAACAAACGAGCAACAAACTAAGTGTGCAAAACGTTTGGAAGCGGCTCGCTTTTGACAAGCGCTTTAGCGAGCCGCCAAGAGGGTACCCTTGCGAAACGGCTACCTTTCCGTTGTGAATTACTTCACGGACGCGCAGCTTCGCCTGCAAACATTAACGCCGTCGTTTGAAGGCAATCCTAATGCGCGCAAGTCGAGGGGTGCGCATCTGGGGCGCGTAACCACGAAGGACAACGAAGCTCTTCAGATGAACTTGACGACACTGTAGGCAGTCCATTCTTGAAGTGCACAAGCAGCAGGACTAATTGCGCTACAGTTCCTAGTAAACCAAGTTTTCCAAATGCAGCTAAAATCGCAAACGGAGAGCCAAGCTCAGTAACCTAGGTAACTGCAAAGCCGTACCCTTCCGCGAAGTGGAAAGCCACCGCACTCCTTTGCATGGAAGTGCCCGCTGGCAACGGAGTGCTGCTTCTCCGGGAAGCACTCCATTGCCGATGTCTTCATGGAAACTTCGCGGAAGAGATAGGCGTTTCCCAAAATGGACAATTCCATAGTCGCGCGCATTTCTGAGCGATACGCGGACTAAGTATTTTTGGCATCGTAGCGAGCGACGGAAAAGTTTTCAGAAGACGTCTCAACAGCACATTTCCTGCAAAAACTACATTTATCGTGGAGCAAGAATCAGGAATGAGCTTACATTCTTCTATGACTTAGTTTAGCATAGAAGTATGGTCTACAGAAAGGCAACCTATTCATCTCGGTACGCTCATTTCTCATCCCGTTATGCTTGCCCAGTTTTTGTAACAGTCAGGATAATTGACATTCATAATTCAGCTTTCCTGCGGTCAGAGTCAGGTAACATCAAGAGTATGCTCGCTTTCTGTCGATTGGCATCTCCGGAAAATTATTTCTTCAGATGCACATTTGCAGGTTCAATCCTAAAACATTACTATAAGGATGATAATGTAAGAGATCTTTACTCGTCGTTCCCTACTACAATAGCGTTGGAGAATAAATTTTACGTATTGTTAGGACGCTTGACTGCAGGATTTTCTTCAACTGTTCAACTGACGTGAGATTCCTCCACGGAAATGATTCCACCAAATGATAAACGTGGGTTGTTTATCGATTAAACTGGGAATGCAACAATATGTCAACTCAAGGAACACACTCCAAGTTGGGATGAATGCTTCAATTGCTGGAAGCGGAGGCTAGCGCTGTCGGTTAACCAAAAGCTACTATGCAAGCCGTTAACGCTCCGGCAGTCGTATAGCATGCTTCCCGATGGTCAGGTTCCTTCCATCGTAAAACTTTACGCATTGAGCTCTTTTGCATTTGGGACAAACGAAAAAGGCTCCATACGACATTACGAGACAGTTCATCGTAAACAAAACGCGATGGTGAGCGAAAATTTGGACAAACGTAACGCGCCTGACGGAAGGTGCCAAGGTTTGAACGTAAAACAAAATATGGAAGAACATCGGGAGACGAGCTCGTTTAAGGGAAAGACGTAGAGGAAAACGGGTCAAACAAATTTGGAATAATTGGGTTTGTCCGTTTGAAACTTATCCTTAAACAAAATATTAACAGTTGCCCACTAGCCAGTTTTTCAACAGTCACTGAAGGGCTGTCAAAGACGGGATGCTTGCAGTCCCAAAAGCTTAAGCTTACAATTACATAAGAGTGCCAAGTCTGCGATCACAAATAGATACAACGAATCGCTTAGGCGCACTGGCATCGTTTTAAACGGCAAACAGTTGGCTTGGCAAGGATGGAGAGTTTGAAAACTTACTTTGGAAACGGAGTTCCGACCGTAACGACAATTTCGCGTCTTTCATTCGTGAAGCTTCCTTTCTTCGATGGACTTCACGTTTAAGTCTCCCTTAGCCGTAAAGGTAAGTCTGAACCCCTGGAAATGCCGCACGCCTTCAGCGCTTCCCTACAAGTGAAGTGACGTTGATACAAAAAAATGTCCATTGTGTTTCAATCACGAGATTAGTTACTCCTTTCCAACCTATCTGCCCCATAAAGCAAACAAGTCAACAAACACATTTTATTTAGCGAACTGCAGAATTGTAACGGACACTTAAATTTTCATCTTCCTTTCTTACGATCAACTCGTTAGTAACGCTCCCAACTTTCCATTCCGACGGGTCTATTCTTGTATCGGCATCCCAGGAGAGCCCTCCCGTTGCGTACCCGCGGTGCAGTCACTGTGGTGCAGTCACGTCGCCTGTGAAACAACCGCGCGACATTGTTGCGACCGTGACAGGGTACGATTGAAAAGCGTTGGAAAAGCACATTTAGGTAAACGGTGCCAGAATGGAGACGTGCTAATCCGCGAACTTCGGGTTGCCGTTAACTTTCTTGTGTCCATAATGAAAGGTATTCCACTTTCAAGAAACAAATAAAGGTTCTAGGAGTTGCACGATAGCGACTTTCAATATACCGATTCAGTTCTATACGTCGGTGGTTTTCAAGCTTTCTCGTGCTACGGCCCCATACCTCTCCCTGCATCAGGCGTGTGCCATCCATGACTGAGTTGTGTCGAACCTGAAGACCGAATGAGACAAGCCCCGAAAGGAGAGCTGTAATTGTCTTATTGGTTTTGTCGGGTTGCTTTCCACAGCAATGAAATCAAGAAGGCTTCAGTTACAAAAAGTCCAATGTTCAGTGTGATAGAAAGGCATATTAGAACAACAGGCAAAGCTTTTAACAAATTTCAGAAAGAGTGTACAACGGACGCTCATTGCCCCTTCAGCAATCCATCGCCACTCGAGTTATCCAACTTCCCCAGAGGGCGACGCAGCCACTCCGCGAATCACTGAACCATCTCAACCTGTAGCATACTATACACATTGAGCCCGTAATTACTACTTGGCAAACATGAACATAATATACAGTTAGTCCTTGTAAAACGTGAGTTTGGTTATCAGAAAGACTCGCGTTACACGAAATAGCGCTACAATCGACATGCATATCTTAGAAAAACGGATGCTCTGGACCGACCGTCCCAAAGGCACACGTTCTAAAGGGGTACAATGTAAATTTATAAGCAAAACAGTTCTCGAATAATGTGGGAGTCCGTTCCTGAATATGGGATCTCGTAACGGGTCTTCTATTTGTCATGATGGAACGTACAGCTTAATCCCGTTGGGTCAAGAACGTGTCTGAAAGTAAATCGAAAACAACGCCCTACCAGCGAATGGATGGGCAATTATTAGGGAAACGTTTCAGAACAATAACACTTTCGTAGCTTTCGGAACTCTCTTGTTCCGTCTTCAGCGCATGTTAATGGTACATTAATTCCGATGTTTGGGTATTTATAGGCTGAGGATCGGGGTCAGGTCGTATGGTGCAACATTTGTTTTTACTGATGATTGCATTCCATATGTCACTGACCTCTACTCCTCTATCACGATTCAAGCAGTTGTTATTGCGAATGAAGAGGGCCTTCTTTATTTGCCTAAGGTGGAATAGGCTCTCGCGACATATTATTTTAGATTGCAGGTCATGTGAGCATTGAGAGGAATGCTCCACGACCACGGATGCTTTCTTGGCGTCATCCATGATCTTTCTTGGATCAAGTGTTTGTGGTTGGCCTCGTTGTCGGGTCTGAATTCCATTGAGTCTTTGTTCTTCGTTTTTGTACCTGGTTAACGCTGGCAGGTGCTCATGGAACCTGTGAAATAAAGTGTTGCCCGTTTCCCCTATGTAGGAGGCGTGGCAACTACATTTAATTTCATAAACGACTCTGGGCCTTCCTTATCGTTCCTTGTAATGGTCCGCAAATTCAGTGAAGATTTGAAGTAAACTCGGAAGTGGTGTAGGCGGCCTAGCTGTTGTATGTGCTCCCTATACCGTGATAATAGGGATCGTTATTACCGACTATTCTTTCCGAGTTTACTCCATTATTTCTGTTTTGGTGTAACCTCCTTCTGATAATAGAATCGACTAACCGTTTGGGGTAGCCATTCCGTTGGTGTGATCACGATGTGATTGATTTCTCCTGCTAAATATTTTGGATCACATATCGTGATCGCATGGTCTATCATTCCCGCAGTAATACCTTTCTTCACCGACAATGGCTGATGAGAGGTAAAATGGAGGTATCTGTCCGAGTGTGTCGGCTATCGATACACTCTCGTTTAAAGTCTTCTCCCTTCCCTTAAAATTAAAACATCAAGGAAAGGGAGTCTGTTACTTACCCAGGGTCTTTTCGGTTTGTAATCCGGCAGAGTTTTCATCGTGACACATACAGGCTAGCTCGTCGATGATCAGCAAAGAAGTCCGTTGCGACATGACAGAATAACCAATGTAGCAAGTGGTCTAGCTTATTATGCTGGGGCAAGGGGAGCTTTCGTGGAAGCAACCCAGCAAGCATAGTCCCTCAGCTACAGCAGCTCCCAAACTCAGATACAATAGCGTGAACGCAGCTCCCATGTTCGAATACAGTATCGGGCCGGGAAACAATAGGGAGCGGATCATGCATACTCACGCAGGATTACGTAGACAATGGGGGCGGGCTGGGCGGTCCACTCGAGCTATGTCGGAGTACAAACCGAAAAGACCCCTTACCTCTTTTCCATCGTTAATGTGATGACACCAGGGAAGCTATTGTTGAGATCTCAACAACAGCTTCCCAGGTGTCATCACATTAACGATGAAAAAAGAGGTAAGTAACAGACTTCCTTTCCTTGACGTTTTAGTTTTAAGGGAAGGGAGAAGACTTTCAACGAGAGTGTATCGAAAGCCGGCACACTCGGACAGATACCTCCATTTTACCTCTCATCACTCATTGTCGGTGAAGAAAGGTATTACTGCGGGAATGATAGACCAGGCGATCACGATATGTGATCCAAAATATTTAACAGCAGAAATCAATCACATCGTGATCACATTCCAACAGAATGGCTATACCAAACCGTTGGTCGATTCTAATATCATCAGGAGGTTACAGCAAAACAGAAATAATGGAGTAAACTCGGAAAGAACAGAGCCGATAATAACTATTCCTTATTATGACGGTATAGGCGAGAAGATACAACAGCTAGGCCACCTACACCACTTCCGAGTTTACTTCAAATCACAGAATTTGCGGACCATTACAAGGAACGACAAGGAAAGCCCGGAGTCGTTTATGAAATTAAATGTAGTTGCCACGCCTCCTACATAGGAAAAACGGGCAACACTTTATTTCACAGGTTCCATGGGCACCTGACAGCGTTAACCAGGTACAAGAACGCAGAACAAAAACTCAATGGAATTCAGACCCGACAACGAGGCCAACCACAAACACTTGATCCAAGAAAGATCATGGATGACGCCAAGAAAGCATCCGTGGTCGTGGAGCATTCCTCTCAATGCTCACATGACCTGCGACCAAAAATAATGTTTTGCGATAGCCTATTCCACCTTAGGCAAATAAAGGAGGCCCTCTTCATTCGCAGTAACAACTGCTTGAATCGTGATAGAGGAGTAGTGGTCAGCGACATACGGAATGAACTCATCAGTATAAGCAAATGCTGCACCATACGACCTCACCCCGCTCCTCAGCCTATAAATACCTAAACTTCGGAATACATGTCATCATAAATTTCGCTGAAGACGGAACAAGATTGTCCCGAAAGCTACGAAAGTGTTATTGTCCCGAAACGTTTCCCTAATAATTGCCCATCCATTCGCTGGTAGGACGTTGTTTTTCGCAGTACTTTCAGACACATTCTCGACTTCCAACGGGATCAAGCCGTACGTTCCATCATGACAGAGTCCGTTCCTAATGGTAAACAATTTAGATAAAACGTTCCCACACAGGAAATACTTAATCAATAGTTATATGATATAATAGGAAAGACATTTTGCATTGAAAGCATTGGATAGATTCTATCGGTTCCAATGTCCATTGCTTTTGATGAGCTACCTTCGTATCAGATGCATCAAATATTAATACTGTATGCTGTTGTTGCTTGTACAGATCGCTTGTCAGGATTGAACATTTCCCACATACATAGGTTCACGTGTCCTTGAGCAGAAGTGCGCACGAGTGAAATCCAGTATCGAAACATATACAGGGGGTCCTCGTTTAACGTCAGGATGCGTTCCTGGAGAAGTGACGTTAAGCGAAAACGACGTTAAATGAAATTCACTTTATTATTATTTTGATAGGGGCTGCGGGGGATGCGTTCGCAGCCCGTGATATCGGTGTCAAGATAACTGAGACTTCCGGAGCTATTCCACCGTGCTCTGCGCCAGCTATAAGTTACCTGAAGATATTGGCAAAATAAAAATACGTTTTATTCGGCTCTATTCTCAGTATTTCCGAGTAGCTGAAGCAGTACTGATATTACAGGCTACCAATATAGCCCACCTTCATGCCTATCTGTGCTGCAAAAACCTATCCAGTGTCTGCTGCTGTGTTCAGACGAGCGTCGAACGATCGCCGACGCGAATGATAAGCTGTTTGCATACGCGATAGCGAATGGGACGCGCAGTGACCACGCAGGGGTATGGGCGCGTCCAAGTTATAGCGAACACTTAACCGGAAGAGGAGGCCATCTGTCAGCAACCTCCGTGCCCCCCTCGTCAGACTTTGCCAGAGGGCCTCACTTAGTAGGCGCTGACCAGGCTCATCATCCATCATACCCTGGTCTGTGCTGGGCAATCTCATCGTCCGTCATAACGTTCCTATTCATTTCAAACTGACAGGTAACCGTTACTGTTGGTCAGAGTTACACTAGCCAAATGAGCGAACCTGTCAATCTTTGTGTGTACTGTACTTTTCCGCCCGTTCACGAGCGACGTTATAGCGAAAACGACGCTAAGTGAAACGACGTTAACCGAGGACCCCCTATATATATATATATATATATATATATATATATATATATACTGTTGTAAGCAAACACATGGTTTGTAAGAGGATTTATTCTCATTTTTTCTTGTAACATTATTACGGTATATGATCCTGTTTTATTCTGTAATTCGAAACAAGTCTAACCAAAAAATTGATTGACGCAGCTTTCGGAGCTATCCCACTCCGTCTTCAGCGTCTTCTGTTATGTTTGTGTTTCGACCGAAACACAAACATAACAAAAGACGCTGAAGACGGAGCGGGATAGCTCCGAAAGCTACGTCAATCAATTTTTTGGTTAGACTTGTTTCGAATTATTGAGTAAAACAGGATCATATACCGTAATAACATTACAAGAAAAAATGAAATACATATACTGTTTTCAGAAAAAATCTTCTTTCGTAACGGGGTAAATTTTCATTATCTTGAATAGTCACGGATTTCTCCGTTAATATAAATGTTTTATTTGCACTCGTTCAAAGCGAAACAAGTAAACTTTGAAGGAGTGCAATTTTATTTGCTATATATTACGTTTATATGAACGGCGAAATTGGAACGATGTTTTTGATATCTATTACGCTTATATGAATGGGAAAATCCGCGACTATACCTGATAATACATACTATTTTTCGCTGACGACGGGGAGTCCGGGAGTCCTCCTTTTCGCTGACGACGGGACAAGATCGTCCCGAAAGCTCCGAACGATCGTACGCTACTGTGCCTCGTGTTTTTACCAATAAATCGACCCCGCGATTGATGAGGTTCTTTCTTTGGTAATTCTAGAAGCACCGTAGCGTGTTCACAAATGGGCTCACCGTGGCTATCAACGAACATACTATTTTATACATATAAGTGAACGAAAGGGCTATCAATACGTAAACGAAATTCTCCCTTTTGAATAACTGGCCATTCTGTTCAAATGATTGTCCACTAATAAGCGGTTTCTTCTCTGTACTTCTCAACGAATACTAACCGCCACTACTACATATAAACCTGAAAGCGAAGTGCGCGTCAGATTTGACTCTAACAACCATTCATCTACCGCAACAGCATGCGTGGAACTTTACGCCATAAGTAACGTTCACAAGTTGACCAATTAAGCAATGTCAGCCTAAACATTTTACAAACCATACTGTTCATATTTTAACCAGAACCTATTTTCTACTTCCGCAGCTTGCTCTCCTTTGCGCACTCTTGCTACGCGAAAAGCTTAATGAATGAATTTTACTAGAACCACCCAGCAAATGTTATTTACCATTGCATATTTGACATCATGAATTTCCTAGTCATGGGGCGCAACGTTACTTAAAGTGTACCTTAATTTGCGTTCCCAAAATCGAAGCATTTGCGCAAATTTGCAACCGGCAATACCGCGACGCCGCTGGCCAAGCATTTTCCACTGAAAGTAAAGTTGTAGGGGGAAATTGGCAAATGCGCCAACCTTCGCAGTAGCGCTGTGCTTCCCATCGAGTCCACTTGACAATTCAACAGTGCATTAATTATTGTACATTTTCGCGCCCACAACACCGTGTTTTGTCAAATTCCTCTATCCTGGAGCTTTCAGGGTCCTTCTGACCCCTTCTTCAACGGATAAAATATGAACAGATATTAGGAAACTTTGTTGCTTGAGCTCATAGGTGGTGAGACGACAAAGTGAAGGAGCAAACAACATGAATATTCTCGAAGTTTAAAGAAGGATGGTTTAAAACTCAGACATAAAACCCCAAGACTCCATCTTTAAACGATTTTCTCACGCTGTGTGTTCCCTACCTGTATTTGGAAAACAGGATCCATCGTCGTCAAACATATCCATTCCATTGCTTCTTCGGATATGGCTCCACATTTTCAACATACATTAATCCTTTCATATATCTGCCTATTCTTCTTTGGTGGACATCTTTATAATTGGCAGCATTCCTCTTGTGGTTCTATATTTGTCCAAACAGGGCAAACATCAACCCCTCTGTTACGGTTAATGGTGTCATTATGTTCTGCGATATTAGAAAACGCCTGTGAATGTTCACTTCCCCTGCACCACAGAATTTTATGCCACGAATCTCACTTTGCACTGAGGTAAATTAAAGAGGCTCTTTTCGTTCGACACAATGACACCATTAACCGTGACAGAGGGGCTGATGTTAGCCCTATTTGGACGAACATAGAACTACAAGAGGAATGCTGCAAATTATAAAGACGGCCACCAAAGAAGAACAGGCAACGACATGAAACGATCAATGCTTGCTGAAAGTGTAGTCATATCCGAAGAAGTAATGGAATGGATATGTTTGACGACGATGGATCCTGTTTTAAAATACAGAGGGAAGGAAGATGCAATGAAAGAAAATTAATGACAATAGTCTTCAGGTTTTAAACCATCCTTCTTTAAACTTCGAGAATAAGCATGCCGCTCCCTCATTCAGTTTGCCGTCTCACTACCTATAAGCTCGAGCAACAAAGTTCTCTAACGTCTGTTCATTTTTTATCCCCTGAGAAAGGGGCCAGAGGAGCCTCGAAAGTTTCGGAAAAAAGAATTTGACTAAAACCGGTTGTGGTCGTGAAAATTTACAATGGCAAATTCCAGCGCTAACATGAAGCACCCGATTATCAAATGCGTTAGCTTTTTGTAAACGTCAAAATTTCTAAACGTACTACGAAAAGAGAGGCAAATAAGAAAAACATGCGAAAGCGCAACGCAAGCCATTCACAAATTCGATAACCGTTCGCGCAGGACATGATAACGTAATACGTTATTAAAGGACATGATAACGTAATACGATTAAAAGACATTCTGTCTTCCGAAATACGATTATATCTACTAATAAATCTTGCGACAAGGTTTTCTTGAATTGAAAGTCAAACTACGGCTGTCGACTAACCTGCATGCATTTGACAACCACACGGGAAGTGCGCTCATCGAGTTTTGCGAACTCCAAACGAATATGTTTTACAAACCAAGGAAGGATGCATTGCTTCTTTTCAGTTTGGTTCAGTACTAACCGATCTGCCGAAAACGTCCGACGTAAAAGCCATTGACGTGTGGATACTCTGCTGCATGGCCTTCATATTCTGCTCGCTGCTGGAGCTCGCTCTGGTTGGATATTTGACGCAGCAGGACGTCAACAACAAACTAAAGTAAGTCAATTCGTAAATTACCGTAATGCGTTAACTCACAGTACGGCCTCCGTACGTTTCATCGATGCAACCTGCTAAAGGGGCTGCACAATACCGTATGAAATAGTTTTACACTGCGGCGAAGAGCGCCAAAGCGGACTCCAAACTGAGCACCATTTGGAAATTGCATTTTCAGATGCAACTGCTCATGTGTGCGTTGGCAATGCGGAACGCTGACGGCCAGAAAGATCGATAAAATTTCAATCATCATGTTTCCTTCCAGTTTTCTCCTCTTCAACATATACTATTGGGGCTTCTTCCTCGGCTAAAGCAGGGAAGCAACGAATAATTTTTCCCAACGAGTTACCGCAACGACGGAAGCGTTTCCAAACAGCCTTATGTCAATATATGCCTTGCACGTGTACAACTTTCCATAAGGGAATGAAAGAAATAACGTTTGCAGATGGTACTTTGCTATTATTTTTTTAAAGAAATTCGTCTTGACAGGTAAAAATGCCCAAACGTTAAAACATCTATGCAACTTACTGCAGCCCAAAGTGGATACTTCGGCAGCGTCTTCCTAAGAACACTACGAAGCACGAGACAACGCAAGAGAATTCTTCGACTACGTATCCACATGGACTGGAATAGGGAATCCCACAAAATGGTTTCTAATGTGTTGGTGTTCCGACTTTCCCCCTTTTTTGATGATAACTGTAATAGAACAGCAAACGCCCAACCAGCGAATAGATGGGCGATTATCAGAAATATCACAGGTCATATCGAAGCTTTCGGAACGCCCTGGTTCCGTCGTCCGCGATGTTGAAAGGGAAGGAATTGGTTTATTCCGCTAAGGGATCTTATAGGCACAGAACGGGGTCAAGGTGGGGATCGGCTTGGTATGGTGCAGCATCTTGATTTATTAATAGCTGCATTCCACATCTCGCTAATCTCCACCAACACATTATAACATGAAACCCGTTATAAAACATCCAATATTCAAAAGGGTTTCTAGTGCAAACGTAACCATTTGTTGGTTCAGCGAGATACACGGAAAATTAGTACGCAATTTTGAAAAATTACGCCCCCGCAAACGCTGCCGTTATTAATGCAATAGATACTTCCTGGCTGGACAGTCTTTGCACGCTGTTAGACCCGTTTGCTCGGACAAGGCCGCCGACTTAACACTGTCAACGTTCAATGCCGGTTCGTAAAAGCTTTCATTCGAAATTGCAACGACCGAGCAGAATGAAAAAGCCGCATTAGGCAAACGCTATCCATGTGGCTACGCGCGCACCAATAGTCTGTAATATGCATACACAAGAGCAGCCTGCCTAGAAGCGGGAAGTTTCGGCAATCATGACCCCCATTAAGGCGTTTATAATATGGATCGTATTCTCCGCAATTGGGCGCGCGAACGACAGTTGAATGGTGGGCAATTCGCAAAGAAATTCAACGTCCGACTGCGAAGCTTGGTCGCAACGCAACTCCAATACAGTATGCCAAACAACTTGAAAATCAATACAGTGGGAAATTGGAGTGCGACGAAGGAAAACGTCGGTGCCAATTTGAACGCGTGCGGATTTGCTTTGTTCCCTGGCGGATAACACTTCCAAAGCAAAGCGCTGGAGTTTCGGTCGGAACTTCTCGAAGTTAATGCGCCCAAACTGCACATTCGCCTTGCGGAAACTAAATGTGCGGCTTCGCGCTCGCGTGATGATGGCGGAGGTTGGGAGTGGAAACCGGCGATCGCCTTTCCTTCTGCCAGGCCATGTCGGTGGCGTCCGATTGAACGCGAGCCGCTTGGAGACGACGAACGCCGGCTATGGATTGCTACCTCTCACGCGAATTACCTTAAGGGCGTACAGCTTCCGAAGCGGTTGTTCCCAACGAGGGAATCGTCGTTCCAAAGGGACGGCGCCTTTTTGGGGCCTTCGAAAATTACTATCGCTTGGCGGTTTGGCTGAGTTCCTTGCAAGCCAGGAATAGCACTACGGATATCCGAAGCAGTTTGGTAGTTTCCCCTTTGCCGCCGCGAAAGGTTAAAGCACAATGCTCTTACCTTTTCTCTCCAAGCAAGCGTTTCGGCGTCCGCGCAGGTCGTCGGCCGGAAGGCGAAGCGCCATCGCCCGCGCCGGGAAACCGGAAAGCCGCAGTGGCGCTTTTTCGAAACCAAAATACGAGCAACGAAATGCCGCGGGAGCGTTCGGCAACCAGCGACCAACAATTAATAGGCACTTCAAATTTTAAGTCAAGCAGCCGTCGGGAAAAATTGTTCAAAATAGCAGCCCATCCGCACGCCTACAGCAAGAGTTAAATATCTGCAGGTTACATTGAGTGTGAGAAGAACTTTCCTACTGTAAAATTTGAAACTTTTCGCCTCGCTTCGGTGCGCGCCGCCGTTTTGGACGAGGAGCGGCGCTCCCCTCCTTCGCGCAGCGCAAACGCGATCGCTGTTCCGCCGGGGAAACGCCCCAGGCAGTGCGCGCTTCCCAGCAGCGATGCGAACGCAACGGCGCCCTTGGCGTACGATCCGCCGAGCTTTCGGCGACGAGGGCTCTTAAGCCGTAAGTTAAGAGGAGTAAGTGGAACAGCGCAAGTATAGCCTAGAACGCTTTCGCTCATTCCAAGACGGCACCAAGGCGCACATTCGGCTGACTGCACTAATCGCCAAAATGGGGCCAAGGAGAGCCTGTTCTCGCGTTTTGCCATGCGCACCCTATCGCGCGAATTCGCATACTTGTGCCTCCCCTTTCTTGCACTTTTTATTTACCGTAGAAGCGCTGGCGCTACCATAGGTAGCGGCAAGGGCGCCACGCCAACGGTGCGCCTCAGCGGCCGTTTATTGTCTAAGCGGCGTCGATTTTGAAAATTTGAAATTCAAACTTGGCGTCACCGACGCCGTTCACAGACCTCAGCCAATCAGGTAGCTTCTTCTGCTGGCCGGCGTCCTGACTTCGCAGCGCTCCGTCAGTGTGAACGAAGGTAACTCCGCGTTAAGACGAGGCCACAAGTGAAGGCGACTTCGCGTGAAGACCCGATGAGTGTGGATCTAGTCATGTCACCATAGCTGCATGGACTTGATACACACTCATCGGCCCACAGCGACACTGCTGGAGGGCCTGCAAAAGGTGAGTAGACCGTGAGCCGAACGGTGCTTCTAGACGGTTTCGGACTTTGGGCCACAAGAGACGAGCAGCTGCTGGAAGGTCTGTAACGGAGAACGATCCAACTAAATGGAAACAGACGGTCTGACAAGAAGACCAGCCGACCCATGTCGCCTACCGCCGCTTTGCCGTACAATAAGCACAAGGACACCACCACCGAACGAGCAACCGAGCGACAACTGGTAACAACCCGACAGCAACGCAGCTTTAACATCGCCAACGCGCGATATGGCCACACATCGGCTGTTGTCATTGGTCAAACGGGCGACAGAATGTGGGTCAACCGATTCCCACGCCAATAGCGACAAGCGGCGGCGCAACATCGGGCCACTGCAACCGTTGCAACGCTGCTGAGTCACAACGTGCGGAATGCGACGACAACGACGACGGCGACCGAGTCTAGTTAACGCGATGACACGGATGCGCCGTTGTGTCAGCGATCATAGCCTTCGGTTATTCAAAATGTGAGTGCACGCCGTCTCCTGATTCAACCGATCCAGTAGGACCGACCGACCCAAGTAAACGTTAGCTCGAGAGAGAGAGATAGTTGTGGAGATCGCTGCTTCCGTGTCCGCGCTGCACCGACAGCGCATCACTTTTTGTGCACACAAATTTGCCGACGATTCCGGTTGCTTAACGGCAACAGCCAGCGGTGGCGGCGGCGTCCAACAATATCACTACTTGCTGACTCTTATCGTCCATTCGATTGCATGGCGAGTGTCCGGTAGTACGCCATCTCAACTGGCCGATCATTCCACGGTGGCAATCGCCACTGCAAGCCAACCTTCGCTGTCGGCCGAAGAAGCGTGCCTGTTTGTCGATCTCGACCGACTACGACCCACTGTCAAGCTGAACACGTTCGCCGTACTTGCTGCGGCTCATGCGCAGCCAAGATCTAAAGAGCAAAAACTCAGCGCGTTGTCAAATGTTCAAAGGAAACCTGTTGGAAGCAACGCGTCGCGCGAGTCAACCGTCATCCAAGCGCGCAACGGCCTTTCGGGAATTCAACCTTGGCTCTTCCGGTTTCGCTCCGACCAGGCGACGAAGCTTTAAGCGCGCACAAGCGGACGCACCGCTTCTTCGTCAATGCCCAAACGCTTGCGCAACCGTTCGCTTCAAAAGGCGCAACCAGCGAACAGTCGGTCATGCAACAGCGCCCTAAGCGTGCGCACAAGTGAACGTCAAAGCGAACTGTACGCCGCTACAGTAACCACCTGGAAGGAATGCGCAGGTGCGACGAATTGTTGGGTTGTCGACAGCCCGAGGTGAACGACGCGCGCGTAAGTGGCAGCCAGCTTGGGCGCCGCAGTTGCAAGAAACGAAAATGACTATCCTTGCTACCCAACCCCACCGGGAGCAAACAGTATCCCTGCGAATAAACAAGTTCATCGCTACTTGTAAACAATGCGCTTGTCTTCCGGAGCACATTGTAGCTCGTTGATGTGCTGCACCGACTGCTTGAATGATTCCAAACAATTGAAGCTAACCAATCACTGGTAGTAAGGTTTCTTTATTGGTAAACGCAAACTCGGCGGCGATCGAAGGCTTCACGATAGCCTTGTTCCGTCGTGAGCGAGTTATTGGTTGTGTAAGGGAATCCCGATGTCGATTGGTATATATATATATATATATATATATATATATATATATATATATATATATATATATATATATATATATATATATATAGGCTGAGCCGGGTGATCAGTTTGTATGGTGCAACATTTGCTTTTATTGTTAATTGCATCCCATACTTCACTGACTTCCCTTCCCTTGTCACGGTTGATAGTATCATTGTGCCTTATGAAAAAGGCCTCTTTTATTTTCCTAAGGTGGAAATGGCTCTCACGGCAAGTAATGTTTGGGTAGAGGTTGCGTGAGCATTGAGAGATATGCTCAACAACCGCGGATGTTTTCTTTGCTTCGTCCATTATCTTGGTAGGGCTCAATGTTTGGGGTCGTCCTCGTCGTCTTGTTTGTATACGGTTTAGCCTTTGTTGTGCGTTGTTGAAGCGTGTCATAGCGGCCATGTGTTCTCGAAATCTCTGAAATAAAGTATTGCCGTCTCTCCTATATAGGAGGCGTGGCAGTCACAAAAGATCCGGTGTACAACATCTGGTGTTTCTTCTGCGGGTCCTTTGATCTTGTCCGTCCTCGTGAATGGGAGTAAATTGGAAACAAACACATGGTTTGTAACAGGTATTTATTCTCCTCATTTTGGATCTGGTTTGCCTCGCGCACCGCGGCGGCTTCATGTCGCTAGGGGGCACTAATGGCGGTTTTCTTGCTGTACGGTCATATTAAAGCGTATGGGAATAGTTTAGTCAATGATTAAAGATGGCTACGTTCAAGACGCTTTGTAGGATGACTGAGATGGAGATGGTGGCATATCTGCAACAGAACGGCTTGTTGCATCGTGAGAGAAAGTGTGCTTGGGGCCACAGTATGAAGCTGAAGGCAAGTCGGAGGGGCCGACGTCCGGCTTGGAGATGTCGGGTTGGAGGCTGCAACGAGGAGGTTTCAGTTCGGTATGGATGATGGTTCGATGGTAAGCAGAGATAAGGTAGACTTGCATTGCAATTCATGTTTAATTGGACCACGTAGGAGTACGTCCATTGAGACCGCGGTCTTATTCATGTACTTTTGGTGCCGAAGGATGAACAGCATTAATAACTGCATGAACAAGCAGGGTATGATGGTTGCGTGATGTGTAATGGCGGGTTGACACGATATTCATTTAAGGAATGGGCAGAAATGCCGTGGTAAATTGGAACCACTGGATGATGAAGCTGGCTGCCGAAGCGATATCAATGGAGATGGTCAAGATAGGTGGGGAGGGCCCGACCGTCGAGCTGGACGAGTCGTTGTTTTCAAAAAGAAAACATAATGTTGGACGAATGCTCCCCCAGCAGTGGGTTTTCGGCGGCCTGTGCCGGAAGGGGGAAGTGTTCTCCACCCTGGTGAAAGATCGAAAGAGCGCGACGCTCTTGAATTTGATCCAGAAGCACGTCCGCCCCGGTAGCCCCATTATGACGGATCAGTGGAGTGCCTACTCAAGGCTCTCCACTGAGGGGTTCACCCACCTCACGGTGAACCACTCAACGAACTTCGTGGACAGGGAGACCGGCGCCCACACCCAGAGCATAGAGTCGCTGTGGGCACAGCTCAAGCGCTCTCTCAAGTTGCGATGCGGAATGCCTCGCAGCATGCTGCAGTTGCACTTGGGAGAGGTGTGGTGCCGGAGATGTCGGGATCAGCAGCCTTTCGAACAGTTGCCGAAAGAAATTGCCTCCTTGTACCCGCCGTCATAATGGGCTTATCGTGTGTATAATTGTACTGTTTTATTTAAATGCGTATTAAAGCTTTGTGCGATGTGAACGTTGCTGCTTAGCGCAAGGTATGAAAATTACGGTGCAAAAGGTGGATGATAAGTTTACGTGGGGATGCGTCACCTTTACGAATTCGAAAAGACCGTCAGTGAAACCCATGACAGCAAAGAATGAATTGCAACTGCCAGGCAGCCATATGGACGAATAGCGAATTGTGTTGCTTACACAGCGCATATGGAAAGCATCAGCCTTCTTAATGGTCTACGGCTGTATCCCTGTGTGAGCATTACCAACACCAAGAGTTTTGTCGCTTAGTTCGGTTGCCCATTAAACTTTATCTTCCATATGAACATTGCAGCGCGGCGGAATGTACTAAATCGATGCCTATGGTTGTATTGCTGTCATGAAGTGTTCGACACTGCCCAGCTCCTTGACGACCTGGGAGCCGATAGGACGCAGCAGGAATGCGCAGTTACGTAATTTGACCGTCGGCATCTGCGAGCGGTCCCTCAGAAGTGTCCGGTGTAGCTGCACTTGGCCAGCCAGCACCGATGAATGCTAGCTGGTGAACCGAGCAGTGAACAAACAGCGCTACTCCGTCGCGCGAATCCCTGATAACCACTGAGCATAGCGGAGACACAGAGCAGCAATAATACCGCTTGACCTAAGTACATACGCTTTCCTTCTTGAAAAGGACAGCGATTACGTGTGCGCGCCATTCGGTATGTTTGGGAACACAGTGAATGGCTTAACTTCCTGCTACTCATGCCGAGGTCGTTCACAAGTTTACCGACGCGTACACCGGTAACGACTTGCACGTTGTGAACGTTTGGTAAGTGGTTGTTCGTGGTCGATACTATTCTGTGTTCAACATTAAGTTAGTGGAGAAGTCTTAGACTACGGGTCCTAATGCATGTTTATGGATTGGCGAAAAGCGCAGCCGTCACGAGTCCGTACGCGCGCATGTAGTAAGCAAAGAAATGATAGGTTGTGTTTAGGTTTAGGCTTAGGTGTCGGCGAAAATTACTGCCACTGCACGTCGAAAAGTATGCACGTACTGTACAGTCAAACAATAACAAGCGCGCAGGTAGTACGTACGGGAATGGTATCGGCGAAAACTACAGCCACCAAGACGTAGCATGCGCACAGATATTGCAAACGGAAATGATCTGGTTGCAGGTAGGCATAGGCTTAGGTATCGGCGAGAGCTACAGCCACCAAGGCATAGCGGACGCGGGCAGTTTGGGTCGTTTTACGGCTGTCTTTTCAATTTTGCTGGTACTACGTCGTCGTCAACGTTGACGCTACCTACGCCAGCAAAAAAAGAGCTCGACGGATATTCGCGACATCAGTGCCACCTATCGCAACAAAACAGTTGCCGCGGTGCGCCAGGCAAAACCGATCCATCTTCATGATGTTGTACTTTTTCACGGATTTTGTCCCGTTGCTTTCTGTACGTGATGGATCTATAAGTAAACTGACACGGTCTCCCTACCAACGGATGGATGAGAGTAGTTATAGGAAGAGGACGGTCAGAACACAACGTACGGTTTCTCGGATATTTCGGAACGCTTGAGTTCCGTCTTCAGCGAGCAAGAGCTCTTGCTCTGTTCCGAAATATCCGAGAAATCGTACGTTGTGTTCTGACCGTGCTCTTACTATAACTATTCTCATCCATCCATTGGTAGGGAGACCGTGTCAGTTTACTTATAGATCCATCACGTACAGAAAACAACGGGACAAAATCCGTGAAAAGTACAACATCATGAAGATACATATATATATATATATATATATATATATATATATATATATATATATATATATAGTCAGCCCTCGTTATACGCAGTTAATTCGTCCCGGATATAGAGCGTTACACAGCGTAAAACGAATTCCGTGTTATACAGGATACCCTATTTTGAAAAAGGCCAAATAGCTTGTATTCCAGCCGCGTATTTCGTCCTGCCCCTTGAATTCCTTCCCGAACGGTTATCATACCTACTGATCCTTCGAATCTTGGTCTACGGAATCTAGCTGCGAGATAATGACATGAATGAGACTGCACTTGTCCAATGGGGACAGCCATCAGCGTCCAGGCCATTAGATACAAGAAAGGACGAAAGTAAGATGCTCTTTCTGTAAACGCCTGGGAATCGCCTTGCATTAATGACCTAAGCGATGTACTGGTGCGCGGAATGGGTACAGAGCATGGAAAATATAAAATACACAGGTTCCGACATTTTATGAGACTTTAATAAAAGTTTTACGATGGAACGGGGAACTGTGACGATACCTGCTAATGAAAATTGTACCCCGTTACGAACTAAGATTTATTTTGAACAAATCCGAGCTGCACAGGGCCACCAGAGAAGACCAAGGCAGAATAGTGCGCTGGTTTGGAAGAAGGAGGTTTATAGTTGGAAAACATCTTGCAGGAGTACTTTAAACTCCGCCAGGTTTAAGCATGAACAAACGTCGGCTGTCAAGGGATTCGCTACTGCCTTCGTCATTTCTCGTTTGGTCACCGTCGCGGTCGGTCGGAGGAGGTGTTTGCTTCTCTGCATGACTGACCGGATGGGCGCCAAATGCTGGACGGGTCACGGTTCGGTCGCTCGTCTGGTTAGTTGAGCAGAGCAGCTTGCTGAACCAAAGACTGGCTGCGTGGTGACCATTAAGCGCTGAAGACGGACTGCATGGAGGTCCGAAAGCTCCGCCATTTTATAAGAGTTTAATAAAAGTTTTACGATGGAAAGGAGAACTGTGACGATATCTGCATATATATATATATATATATATATATATATATATATATATTCCGAAAGTTACGAAATAAACCCATCGTACGTTCACTGTTCACCGGGTTTTTTCACTGGCGTATAACCAAATAGCCACTGGTTAGCTTGGTTTGGTGTTCTTACAGGTAACAGTGAATAGAACTCAACGTGAGCTTCAGCCGTAATCTTCCTATATATATATATATATATATATATATATGTGTGTGTGCGCTCCCTAGGTAGAGTTTCATTGGTCACAATGACATCACGCTACGCCATCCTGATTCCCTTCGTTGCTACTTTTGGCATACCCACTTGCAGATGTCCTTTTTCCAACCTTCAGGTTCGTGCTCCATGTTTTCTAATGGCACCGTGTACAAGCCAACCCTTTATTGCCAGCATATAGGGTACCCTACCTGACCGCAACGCTTGTTCCCAAGTTTGTGGATTTTCTCCCAACTTTGTTGTGATGCTTTCGCAATTGGAAGGCACAACACCGTTAACCGCGCGAACGCTATCTTTTTTCCAACATTTTCGTTACACAAAGGCGCTATATGTGTCGAGAGTAGCGACGAAGAGAACCAGCATGATGTCATTGTAACCAATTAAACACCATCTAGAGGGCGCACCGATGAAGCTTGGAAAAGCGACATACATGGGGTGGGGGAGCGTCGGGGTAAGATGACCCTGTATATATATATATATATATATATATATATATGGAACCTGGTGGAACCACCAAAGTTGGCCACCCCTATAACATGACCACCGTCCATATGTTGACCGCAGTTTTTTGGTTTGCTTGCCAGCCATTGTGATGCATAGGAGAGTTACCTCTATATGTTGACCACCTCCGTATGTCGTACCTTGACCACCATAGCTGACACTGGCTATTAATTACTACATGTTTTGACCTTCTCAACCTGACCATCAGAATGCCATGAATATTACAAAGTGAAGTTTGCTTGCGCATGCAGCAGCAAGGCGTCATCAAAGCGTTTAAGGATGCACTACCGGGCATAGCTTTTGGAGTGGGTGGTTTCCAAAACTCAACGAACTAACCTGGTTACTGACGCATCTGCACTTGTTGGATTAGTTAACGCTCTGCATTCTGTTCTCTGCATCAGGAACGTAGTAATCTATATGAAGAAATGTTACGAAGATAAAATAATAAAAATGAATTAGTATTAAGACAATGAAAATCAAATAGTGGCAAAAGAGCATTACAATCAGCGCACTTTATGGCCTGATCGTTGCACGTGTAAAGAAAGAGTTCATGTTTGTCTGCTTCGCTTTCAAGGTGCAGACATAAGTGGTGAAAGCAAAGTCAGCGTTAACTATTGCATTAAACATATCGTGGCACTTTTCAGCAGCAAATAATAATAATAATAGCTTCAGCTGATAAAACTGGTTTTCTTTTAAATTTTTTTAAAGCGACTACTTAGTTAAAATCAACGCCCTTCTAAACACTGATATCTACCGTCCTTTACAATCGGATCCTACGACCATCACCAGAAAGAAAGCACTTCTACTACTCAGACAGTTTGCGGATGAGTCAAAGGACAAAATTCTGTCCAAAATTGGACAGAAACTTTACTTTACGAGCAACTCCAAGTGCGCGGAGCTATATGGACTTCCAAAGATCCATAAACCGGAGGTCCCGTTAAGACCGGTGATTTGCAGCACACGTTGCATGACTTCTGATCTCAGTTCATACTTAAAGTCTATCATTCAACCACTAACAGATGGTCGGGATTCGCATGTCACAAACCACTAAGATTTTTGTTCTGCACTTAAAGCTTTTAATATCGCACCAAATCACGTTATGGTTAATTATGACGTTAAAGATCTTTTCACAAGCATTCCTATGTCTCACACACTCAACACCTTACAACTTTTGCTTGATTCAGACAGCACTTTACATGAAAGAACTCATTTAAACCCTTTCCGCGTCGTCCAGCTTGTTTCCTTTTGCGCGAATGAAGGTAATTACTTCAGGTTTCAAGATAAGTTTTACGCACAGACTAACGAAGCTCCAATGGGGAGTTCATTATCTCTGGTGCTCGCAGAGTTGTTCATGGAGCACTTTGAGGAGATTGCATTCGATGGCGACGCTAACCCGTTGAAACCAGCGTTCTTCAAGAGGTATGTAGATGATTGTTTCGCCATTGTGGAAACAGGTAAAGAAGAACCGCTGTTGGAATATCTCAACTCTATCTTCCCAGAAAAGATAAAGATGACGATGGAAAAAGAAGAAAACAACAGACTACCTTTCTTAGACGTGTTGGTACTAAGAGAAGGAAGAAGGCTCAACACGAAGGTATATCGAAAACCAACACATTCAGACCGTCATCTCCACTTTACCTCTCATCCCCCGATGTCGGTGAAATGAGGCATTGCCACGGGAATGGTAGACCGCGCTATCACGATCTGTGACACCAAATGTTTACGTTCTGAATTGAACCATATTGTGAAAGCGCTCCAACAAAATGGTTATCCCACTCCGATGGTTGGTCTATAATACGACGGAGGTTGCAGCAACCAAGGACGACGGACACGAAGTCAGACACGGAAGGCCCAGTAATCGTTCTACCGTACTATTGTGGCACAGGAGAAGAGATAAAGAGACTTGGTCTCTCCCACAAATTCCGTGTCTACTTCAAATCCTCTCTGAACCTTCGCGCACTTACCAGGACCGATAAGATCCAAGCTCCTTTTGATCAAACCCCAGGCGTAGTATAAGAGATACGTTGTGACTGCCACGCCGCCTATGTAGGAGAAACGGGCAATACTTTGTTTCAGAAGTTCCGAGAGCATATGGCAGCGGTGACACGCTACAAGAATGCGGAACGACGGCTCAATGGGACTCAAACACGACGCTGAGGACGGCCACCAAAGCTGAGTCCGAAGAAAACAATGGACGAAGCCAAGAAAACATCGGCGGTTGTCGAACACACCTTTCAGTGTTCGTTCAACCTACATCCACGACTTACTTGCCGTGAGAGCCTGTTCCACCTCAGGCAAATAAGGAGTCTTCATTTATACGGCATAACACAACCATCAACCGTGACAAGGGGAGGGAAGTCAGCGAGGTATGGAATGGAATTATCAGTAAAAGCAAATGTTGCACCATACCACCTGACCTACTGACCCATCCTATAAATAGTGACTCTGGCCGATTAAGCCATCACAACCGCATATCGCTGACGACGGAATCAGAACGTTCCGAAAGCTTCGAAGGTTAAATATTGTTCTGATATTTGCTAATAACTTTCCCATCCATCCGCTGGTAGGGAGTTATTTTGGTTAATTTCAGACATTACGAACAAACAGGTACAAGCCGTGCTTGACGAAGAACCATCATGAGCTTTAGCTGCTGTAGTGAATAGCGAACGTCGTCGGTTGTTAGTGTCTTTTCGACTTCTGTATCGCTATTGCTTTCTTCTTCTAAATCATCAGCCGATTAATGCATTTCCCGCACGTCGGATAGTACTGCTTGAAAAATAGATTCTGCATCACGTTCATTACAAGTCACCAATTCATCATCCATTGTAACAAATGCTTCAAAGTCGTCTCCTGGCAATATTTCCCTATTAGGTACGCTGTCTGAGGAGGCTGTAATGATTGTTTCTCGAATTGTAACAAATCCAGCTTTTTAGAAGCATTTGGTTATTGGCTCTGGTTGAAATTTGTTCCACGCGAAAACTGATACAGAGAACAGAATCCACAGCGTTAACTAATCCAACAAGTGCAGATGCATCAGTAACCAGGTTAGTAATTTGAGTTTTGGAAACGACAGTGCAAAAGCTATCACCGGTAGTGCACCCATAAACGCTTTGATGGCGCCTCGCTGATGTATACACAAGCAAACTTCATTTTGTAATATTTACGTCATTTTCTTCGTCAACTTAAGGAGGTCAAAACAAGTAGTAATTAATAGCCAGTATCTCAGCTATGGTGGTCAAGGTACAACTTACGGAGGTGGTCAACATATAGAGTTAACTCTCCTATGCTTCACAATGGCGGGCCAACAAACCAAAAAAGTGCGGTCAACATATGGATGGTGGTCAACTTATAGAGATGCTCAATTTTGGAGGTCCCACTGTGTATATTGATTAGATATACCATACTGAAAATAAGACTCGTCATTACAAAAATGGAAGTGATCTCGCTTCTGCATTGGTTCAGGATTTCCGCAAGCACAACTAACGGAATAAACATCACTAAGCATGCCAAACCCTATTTTCAAATCTTTCAGAACAAACAGTAATCCGCCTGTAGGGAACATATTGAAAGGTATTAGTTATAACATGACCACACAAATGCGCACAGGGCGCTTTATTACAGCGCCAACACAGATGGTGAGAAGAAAGTGGCACCCGTCAATGTGTGTCACATCTTCAAGAACCACTGCGCTGCACTACCTCTTAAGCTGTTCGAGACTAGGCGGATATGCAAGCGTACCTTTGCAAGTACGTGTGTTGGTCATTCATCCCCAAGTGCTATATGCATCAAACTCCTATGCCACTTGCAATGATTGCCCTATTTTTGAATGCATCCACGCTGGTTAGCCTACATCTTGCACCGATGCCAACCAACATGGTTACTGTCGTGTATTGTTTTGGTTAGCACGCAGCACATTGAGTCATCAGCATAACGGTTTACTTTACAACACAACAAATAACATTGAAGTATAAGACATCGGCAACATAATACAACTCGTTGGATTTCGCCGGTGAAAATTGCACACTCAGGTGTGATGTCTTTCATTGGTAGGAGGGGCATCGGCTGTCCTTATCGTCGCAGTTCTCCGGATTATTGCATTCTCAGGATAAATTGCGCAGCGTCTCTTCTTGTCGCTGCAACGAACCTAGCGACTAATCGAAGACCTGTTGTCCATTCTGGTCTGCACGATACACAATTTTTTTACTTGGAACGGCCGTTGACTAATCAGCATCTTTCCCCGCTGAAGCCTTCTATTGGTCTCCGTCGAAAGTGACGTCGCAATGAACCACAGTTCCTTCTTCCGTGAACACAGCCAATGAAGGACGATAACGCTTAAGCAGGTCGCACCAGCAATTGTAAGCGGTCGTCCTGGATTGACTGGATGAGTTGGCATTAACCAGTTCGTGTACATTACTTCGTTCACGATTGTGCACCGAAGGCGCTGCAGCATTATCTGTGAACGGTCCTCTTCGGGATCTCACGATCTGGACATTAACCAATGGGTCTAGGGAGTTCTCACTCTGAGTTGAGGCATCTTCTCATACGCAAAAAATGGCTTCCCTTAGGCCGTCCAGGACAATATCGTCAGTTTCTTACCCGAGGGCGACTCTATCTGGTTCATCGGCTCCTGAGCTGGCGCTGGAACTCCTTGTGCAAATGCTTCCCTGGCTTTAGAGGGAGTTCGGCCAGCAGGACTGATCGGTCCGTCGTAAGCACTGCTGCTTTACCATAACGTTCCGGCTGTTCACTTCGCTGCAGACTTCAAACGCAGCTATCCATTCCAGTCAATATCCTTTCCACTTTTACAGCGATGTCCGAGCTGATGGAATACCGTCAGGCTCAGGGTTGACCACAGTCGCTGCGCCATGTGTAACGCTCGCAAATACGCGCAGGGCGCATTGTCACAAAGCGAACGTAAGGATTAAAGCGTCAAAGAAAGTTCGAGAGAGCAGATCGTGTCGTAAACAGCACCAAACATCCATTCGTTGTCACCGTAACAGAAAAGTATGCGCATGTAGTTACCTACAGTTAGCAACGCAGGCTCCTTTTCCTGACTCTTTTCAAAGTGGAGATAAACAGTCTCAGCAAGGAGCAAGGAAACGATTACAGACTTCTCATGTAATCGTTCCCTTTTGTCAAACATCTGTAACGCAGACTTTATCGGCAAAATGTATTGGATAACCTGCACACATTTTTCTCTTGCATTGTAGAGCGTGGTTGTCCGTTTGGTCGTGTGTTGGTTGACTCATTTCACTGGGTCTCGCGATAAAGCGCCCTGCGAACACTTTCGTATGATATAAATGGCGCAATTGTCGGCACCAACCCTGCAGTCTGACGATATTCTATGAGCCCGGATAGCAGCTGTACCAGTCGGGATCGGGGCACTGCCGGAACAGTTCAGCGGAAACAGCATTAGTGAGAATGGATAGCTACGTGCTTTGTTTCTTCTTTACGTATTGCCTGTGTATGGAGAAATTTTATTGGGTACTTACTAGAACGACGAAGCTTTCCGGAAAAACGACTCATGTCTTCAGCGTCAAGTATGAACCTGTAGTTGACGCTGAAGACTGGAGTTGTTTCTACCGAAATCTTTGTCGTTCTAGTAAGTACCTAATAAAATTTCTCGGTACGAATTCCCTATAGCCCCCCCCTCATTGGCGCTACTATCGCTTTCGTTGATTGGTCGCAGTTCGTAGCATGACGTGCGGCATGACGCGAGCAGTTCTGAGATGACGATCACGTATCTGCAGCGAAAATTTTCTCCTGTTTCCGTTGTCCTTGGAAACTTGTACTATGGGTGCATTTTGGCATTTCTCCACGAATTTGCACCCAGTATGTGCAGTGTACGATGAACATAATTCATGTTTGAACTCCTAGGCTTAGGTAAGGGCAGAAAACGATGCCTATGGTTGTGTTGCTTTCGTAATCTAAAAGGGAGACATGATCCTCATTTTATGGCCTAGGCTTAGGTAAAGGCAGAAAACGATGCGTGTGGTTGTGTTGCTTTCGTAATCTGGAAGAGTGACATGATCCTCATTTTATGGTCTAGGCTTAGGTAAGGGCAGAGAACGATGCCTATGGTCGTGTTGCTTTCGTAATCTAAAAGGGAGACATGATCCTCATTTTATGGCCTAGGCTTAGGTAAAGGCAGAAAACGCTGCGCATGGTTGTTGCTTTGAAATTGTGTAAGCGAAGCACTATCCAGATGTTGAAGCCTAAGGTTAGGTAAGGGCAGGAAACATTGCTTATGGTAGTTCCATGTTTGCCGCTAAACTTGGTTGTCATACCTTGCTACCGTTATTTAAGTTTAAGGTGAAACGTTAATGTTGGGTTCGAGTCTGAGTTTCGGTAAGGGTAGAAAGCAAAGCTTGTAATGGAAACCAGTTGTACGAACGATGGTTCTTGATGGGTCTGACAGATGGTGTCTTGACGTAAGGCTTGCTAGAGTTTCGATAAATCGGTTTGGGGAATGTTGGAGAGCAGATGTCTTAACCGTAGCGTATTCGAAAGCAGATGGCGTATACTACGTTGCGTTGTATTCGACCTGCAGTTAAGAACGATGATGAGGGTCTCAACAATAGGAGGAATGTGGGTGTGCCGAGTATTTGTGATTAATGGCACTTGATTAGTGATGGTTAAATGCTGGCAAGCAGGTGGACGTCAAGGAACGAAGGAAAATATTACCGGCTGGCGATGCAAGCTGATTCCGTTTGAAGGGGAAAACGTTTCATTTTGCAAAGATGAGCGGTAAGGAACGGTTGCCTTTCGCGGAGCTCTGTGCTGAATTTGTGTATGAGCTGGCTGCTGTACAGTTGATGAAGGACAAGGCTGTGATCCATCAGCACAGAACGTGTGCCCGTTGTCGTCGATCAATGGTCCTTCGATATAGGAAAGACCGGGACGATGTCCGCTGGCGGTGCTGTGGAAATGTAAGAGAAGATCCCATGATGCGAAGGTCACTTTGGATGTTAAAGTCAATGGGAGTTAAGGAGTAATGGGTTTAAAGCGGGCGAGTCGCTTAGCGGGGAAAAGAACGTCGGTCGGTTTTGTCACGCGTCGTGCGACTGAATAAACTGCTACAAGCTATTGAGGCCATGGACGCTCCTGGAAACTTCCTCAACGTGAAATTGATCCCGGAGTTCGACGGTTCCTCGCATACTGTGGCTGAGTGGCTCCGTAAGGCCGAGTCCGCCTGCCAGTTATGCGGCATCACGGATGTCGCTCGCGCAATTGGATTGCGGTTAACTGGTGCAGCCTTCGAAGTTTTTGATCAGATGGCCCCTGAGGAGCGGGGAAATCTGGAAAAGGTGAAAGAGCGACTATTGGCTGCCTTCGCCCCTGTATATATATATATATATATATGAGGTCTTTTTCACGGATTTTGTCCCGTTGGTTGCTGTACGTGAGCAGATCTATAAGTAATCTGACACTTTCTCCCTACCACCGGATGGATGAGAGTAGTTATGAGAGAAACGCGTTCAGAAAACAACGAAACGTTCAGAAAAAAGCTCTTGCTCGCTGAAGACGGAACTCGAGCGTTCCGAAATATTCGAGGAAAAGTGTACGTTGTTTTCTGAACGCGTTTCTCTCATAACTACTCTCATCCATCCGGTGGTAGGGAGAAAGTGTCAGATTACTTATAGATCTGCTCACGTACAGCAACCAACGGGACAAAATCCGTGAAAAAGACCTCATGAAGATCTACGCTCCCGTTAAAAGACACCCTGTCTTTCGATATATATATATATATATATATATATATATATATAGCTGTTCGAGACTAGGCGGATATGTATGCGTACCTTTGCAAGTACGTGTGTTGGTCATTCATCCCCAAGTGCTATATGCATCAAACTCCTATGCCACTTGCAATGATTGCCCTATTTTTGAATGCATCCACGCTGGTTAGCCTACATCTTGCACCGATGCCAACCAACATGGCTACTGTCGTGTATTGTTTTGGTTAGCACGCAGCACATTGAGTCATCAGCAGAACGGTTTACTTTACAACACAACAAATAGGAACATTGAGGTATAAGATATCGGCAACATAATACAACTCGTTGGATTTCGCCGGTGGCAATTGCAGACTTAGGTGTGATGTCTTTCACGTGGTAGGAGGTGCACTGGCTGTCCTTATCGTCGCAGTTCTCCGGATTATTGCATTCTCAGGATAAATTGAACAACGTCTCTTCTTGTCGCTGCAACGAGCCTACCGACTGATCGAAGACCTCTTGTCCATTCTGGTCTGTATGATATACAATTTTTTCACTTAGAACGGCCGTCGACTAATCAGCATCTTTCCCCGCTAAAGCCTTCTATTGGTCTCCGTCGAAAGTGACCTCCCAATGAACCATGGTTTCTCCTTCCGTGAACCGTGGTTCGTTCATCACGCCGTCGCTCGTCTCGGAGGCGCCCTGTGACAGTTGCTCTATAGCAGTGTTTCCCAACCTTTTGCCCGCCATCGCCCAACTAGACGTCGTCATCACCACCGTAGGCTCTGTCGTCGCGCACGGGGTTAGAATTTCTCTTTCCCTCCGTTTTGCACCATTATTTCTTACGCCTTACCGGTATGACGTCATTTTCCCGGCGCCTTTTGGGGAGATGGCAAATAGCTTTTCACGTCACTATCCCGCGACAGGCTACATAGACGTGGCTCCGGGCGAGACGGTACGGCTAACCATATCGATGTCAAGCGGCGTATAGGCTTTTCACGGCAATAGTCTTTGGATGACTGCCGTTGGGCAATGTTGCGGAGGAGCGAGGTTTTGTCAAGAGTCCCTTCCTCTGACTAATCGAGGTCGAAGGGACGATGAACCGACGGCCGAAGGGCCTCTGGCCTTAGCCTTCTATCGCTCCCTGGCCTTCATCGCTCCCCGGAGCATCAAAATCGCCCCCGTTGGGAAACACTGCTCTATAGCAATGCCCCCTATGGGGGACATGTTCAGCACGCAACAAAAACTGAGCATCCAAACGTTTAACCACACAGGCAATGAAGGACGATAACGCTTAAGCAGGTCGTACCAGCAATTGTAAGCGGTCGTCCTGGATTGACTGGAGGAGTTGGCATTAACCAGTTCGTGCACATTACTTCGTTCACGGTTGTGCACCTAAGGCGCTCCAACATTATCTGTGAACGGTCCTCTTCGGGATCTCACGATCTGGACATTAACCAATGGGTCTAGGGAGTCCTCACTCTGAGTTGAGGCATCTTCTCACACGGAAACCATGTCTCCCCTAGACCGTCCAGTTCAATATCGTCAGTTTCTTACCCGAGGGCGACTCTATCTGGTTCATCGGCTCCTGAGCTGGCCCTGGAACTGCTTTGCAACTGGATCACTGGCTGTGGAGCGTGTTCAGCCAGCAGGACTGATCGGTCCGTCGTAACCACTGCTGCTTTACCTTGTCCTTCCGCCTGTTCAGTTTGGCAGAAAGTTGTAACGTAGCAATCCATTCATTTGGAAAATGTGACTTCATAAGGCTCGTTTATCTTCATGCTTTCTGTTTTCTTTACGTATTGCCCGTGTATGGAGAAATTTGATTGGGCACTAACTAAAACGACGAAGCTTTCGGTAGAAACAACTCCAGTCTTCAGCATCAACTACAGGTTCATACTTGAAGCTGAAGACATGAGTCGTTTCTCCGGAAAGCTTCGTCGTTCTAGTAAGTGCCCAATAAAATTTCTCCATACACAGGCAATACGTAAAGAAGAAACAAAGCACGTAGCTATCCATTCTTACTAATGCTTTTTCCGCTGAACTGTTCCGGCGGTGCCCCGATCCCGACTGGTACAGCTGCTATCCGGGCTCATATAACATTGTCAGGCTGCAGGGTTGGTGCCCACAATTGCGCCATTTACATCATACGAAAGTGTCCGCAGGACGCTTTATCGAATGACCTATAGCCAGTGAAATGAGTCAACCAATACACGACCAAACGGCCAACCACGCTCTACAATGCAATAGAAAAATGTGTGCAGGTTATCCAATACATTTTGCCGATGAACTCTGCGTTACAGATGTTTGACAAAAGTGGACGATTAAATTAGAAGTCTATAATCGTTTCCTTGCTCTTTGCTGATACTGTTTATCTCCAGTTTGACAAGAGTCAGGAAAACCAGCTTGCGTTGCTAACTGTAGGTAACTACATGCGCATACTTTTCTGTTACGGTGACATCGGATGGATGTGTGGTGTTGTTTACGACACGATCTGCTCTCTCGAGCTTTCGTTGACGCTTTAATCCTTACGTTCGCTTTTTGACAATGCGCCCTGCGCGTATTTGCGAGCGTTACACATGGCGCAGCGACTATGGTCAACCCTGAGCCTGACGTTATTCCATTAGCTCGGACATCGCTGTAAAAGTGGAAAGGATATTGACCGGAATGGATAGCTGTGTTGGAAGTCTGCAGCGAAGTGAAAAGCCGGAACGTTATGGTAAAGCAGCAGTGCTTACGACGGACCGATCAGTCCTGCTGGCCGAACATCCTCCAAGGCCAGTGATGCAGTTGCAGAGCAGTTCCAGCGCCAGCTCAGGAGCCGATGAACCAGATAGAGTCGCCCTCGGGTAAGAAACTGACGATATTGTCCTGGACAGCCTAGGGGAAGCCATTTTTTGCGTATGAGAAGATGCCTCAACTCAGAGTGAGGACTCCCTAGACCCATCGGTTAATGTCCAGATCGTGAGATCACGAAGAGGACCGTTCACAGATAATGCTGCAGCGCCTTCGGTGCACAATCGTGAACGAAGTAATGTACACGAACTGGTTAATGCCAACTCATCCAGTCAATCCAGGACGACCGCTTACAATTGCTGGTGCGACCTGCTTAAGCGTTATCGTCCTTCATTGGCTGTGTTCACGGAAGAAGGAACTGTGGTTCATTGCGACGTCACTTTCGACGGAGACCAATCGAAGGCTTCACCGGGGAAAGATGCTGATTAGTCAACGGCCGTTCCAAGTAAAAAAATTGTATATCGTGCAGATCAGAATGGACAAGAGGTCTTCGATCAGTCGCTAGGTTCGTTGCAGCGACAAGAAGAGACGCTGCGCAATTTATCCTGAGAATGCAATAATCCGGAGAACTGCGACGATAAGGACAGCCGATGCCCCTCCTACCAATGAAAGACATCACACCTGAGTGTGCAATTTTCACCGGCGAAATCCAACGAGTTGTACAATGTTGCCGATGTTTTATACCTCAATGTTCCTATTTGTTGTGTTGTAAAGTAAACCGTTATGCTGATGACTCAATGTGCTGCGTGCTAACCAAAACAATACACGACAGTGACCATGTTGGTTGGCATCGGTGCAAGATGTAGGCTAACCAGCGTGGATGCATTCAAAAATAGGGCAATCATTGCAAGTGGCATAGGAGTTTGATGCATATAGCACTTGGGGATGAATGACCAACACACGTACTTGCAAAGGTACGCTTACATATCCGCCTAGTCTCGAACAGCTTAAGAGGTAGTGCAGCGCAGTGGTTCTTGAAGATGTGATGCACATTGACGGCTGCCTCTTTCTTCTCACCATCTGTGTTGACGCTGTAATAAAGCGCCCTGTGCGCATTTGTGTGCTCATGTTATAACTAATACCTTTCAATATGTTCGCTGCAGGCGGATTACTGTTTGTTCCCAAAAATTTGAAAATATGGTTTGGTGTGCTCAGTGAGGTTTGTTTCGTTAGTTATGGTTGCGGAAATCCTGAATCCATGGAAAGGCTGGATGACTTCCAGTTTAGTAATGAGGAGTCTTATCTTCAGTATGGTATATCTGATCCATATATATATATATATATATATATATATATATATATATATATATATATATATATATATACAGTAGGGTATCCATTATCCGGAATGCTCGGGACCGGGGGTATTCCGGATTTCGGAATTTTCCGGATTTTGGAATATGTGGAATGCCTTGAAGTTATTGAGCTACCAGTACACTGTTAGTACATAGCTGCGTTCCTACAGCGTACCATGTGCATTTCTACGAATACGTATACATAAGTAAGTGCTAAGGTTTGGGCCGAACCCAAGTACAAAATCCATTTA
Source organism: Trichuris muris (assembly GCA_000612645.2). NCBI lineage: Eukaryota > Metazoa > Nematoda > Enoplea > Trichinellida > Trichuridae > Trichuris > Trichuris muris. The sequence goes on along the minus strand of CBXJ02000282.1, from coordinate 3,872,691 downwards.
CTGGCGCAGGTAGAGGTTGTAGGTAATCTCAAGCAGTTTATCTAGGAAATTAGTAGCTTCTTTCAATTATCGGGCCCGCCTTCCGCGGACGTCGAAGCTCTCTGCTCGGTGACGTTTTTGAACGCTTCGTTTAAGGTGATCTGCCTGGTTAATCGTGGTGTTTGTTGTAGAAGCTTTTCCTTGATTCTATAAATCACCATGATGTCGTGCTCTGTCATGAACGCACATTGCTCTAGTGCTTCAATAAGCTTGTCACACATTTTCACTGTCTCCTGTGTGGAAACCTTTTTTGCGGTGCTCACGAGATCCTCTTCGTCGTCACTGCGATTATGTTCACAATCATTCAAGACCATTTCAGCTATTTCGCCATCCGTCAGGGAAAAAGCGGTCGGAGCTTCGTTATCTATGTTAAACACCTCCTCGATGTCCACTTCTTCTAGTTTACTAATGGACTCCGAAGGGAGGCTGTTCGCATACCTAAGCATACCTGACCAACGAATGTGTTACTGTGTTACGATGATTTACAGGCGTCCCAGATTATCGTGCAAAAGATACGTCGCAAAATGTCATTTTGCCTGTGACGTCATGTAAGTGACGTCATGTAAGCGCAAAAAAGTTCCGGATTTTGGACTACTCCGGATTTCGGAATTCCGGATAATGGATACCCTACTGTATATATATATATATATATATATATATATATATATATATATATATATATACAGTAGGGTATCCATTATCCCCATAACAATGTTTTTAAATGAAGCTGCGGAGTCTAACATTTTAAGGCTACTGTATATATATATATATATATATATACAGTAGCCTTAAAATGTTAGACTCCGCAGCTTCATTTAAAAACATTGTTATGGGGAGCTGTCCCTCCCTTTTCTTCGCATTATCGAATAAATCTTGTAGCGGCTACAACGAAACCGTTATTCCTTGTGTAACCATGATGCCACATTCCATGGATGGATGATATTTGTGCACAACGGGGGGGGGGGGCTCGACAACGCGCACAAAGCAATAATGAGCAATCAGAAAAATCACAACGCCTCATTAGCATTATGCCCGGTTTAGAGAACGTTGTGGGCAGAAAAAGTCTTTCGCGCTCACACAGATGATCACGCTGCTGCACAGGAATGCAACGACACTAGTGCAACTATTAATATAATGCCGGCCAGCGGTGCGCACGTCTCTGTGAAAAGATGACGTCAATATTTCACGACGGACAAACTGCGTTGTATAGAAAACGCGGATAACGAGGGCCGACTATATATATATATATATATATATATATATATATATATATATATATATATATATATATATATATATATATATATATATATATATATATATATATATATATAGTGGTACCTCCAAAGTTGACCGTCTCTATAAGTTGACCACCTACCACATTTTGACCGCACTTTTTGGTTTGTTGGCCTGCCATTGTGAAACATAGAAGAGTTATCTCTATATGTTGACCACCTCTGTATGTTGTACCTTGACCACCACAGCTGAGACACTGGCTATTAATTACTACGTTTTGACCACCATAAGTTGACCAGGAGAATGCACTGAACATTACAAACTGTAGTTTGCTTGTGTATCAGTAGCAAATCCTGTCGTCAAAGCGTTTAAGATGCAATACCGGGCTCAGCTTTTGGACTGGGTCGTTTCCCAAACTCAGAGGACTAACCTGGTTACTGACGCATCTGCACTTGTTGGATTAGTTAACGCTAGTTGAATAATGAATTTCTAACGGGTTTCAGTTTCATATTGTGAAAAAACGGCAGAATACTCGTTCATCAATGCTTTACTTCTTAGCGTACGCTAAGAAGTAAAGCATTGATGAACCGGTATTCTGCCGTCTTTTCACAATTAGTTAACGCTCAGCATTCTGCCCTCTGCATCAGTTTCGCGTAGAACAAAGTACAGCCAGAAACAATAACGAAATGATTCCAAAAACCTGGATTTGTTAAAAGTCGAGAAACAATCATTACGGCCTCCTCAGACAGCACACCCAATATGCGAATATTCCCAGGAGTCGACTTAAAAGCATTCATTACGATGGATGATGAATTGGTGACTTGTAATGAACCTGATGCAGAATCTATTTTTCAAGCAGTACTATCCCACGTGCGGGAAATGCATGAGTCGGCAGATGATTTGGAAGAAGAAAGCAATAGCGATACAGAGGTCGAACAGACACTAACAGCCGATGACGTTCGCCATTCACTACATCAGCTGAAGTTATTTGTTGCTGAAAAGTGTCCTGATATGTTTAATGCAATAGTTAACACTGACTTTGCTTTCACCACTTATATCTGCAGCAAGGAAGCGAAGAAGACAACGATAGACTTTCTTTACACGTGCAACGATCGGGCCATAAAATGCACTGATTGTAATGCTCTTTTACCACTATTTTAATTTTCATTGTCTTAATACTATTAGTTTTTATTCTTTTACTTTCATAACGTTTCTTCATATAGATTACTATACTCGTTCTTCAGTAGTGTTTGGAAGGAGTTATGGCGTGTTTACGACTGAATTCAAGGGGGCACCTTTATGTGTTGACCACCTCTATATAAGTTGACCAATTTCTTACCGCCTTTGAGTGGCCAACTTATAGAGGTTCCACTGTATATATCAGGTTTACTCTGGAGCTTCTGAAATTTCTAATACGCTCTCCTCAGTGGTGAAGCAATTCCAACACATCAAGGCGCGCCAATCCAAAGCAACGACGACTGATTTTAAGCAAAAGGATTTTAAATTTTCTTTCCATTTCTTTGATTTCCAGTCTTCATTATCCCTTCCTCGCAATGCCGTCTCTTCATTTTCTTCCACGCTTTGTGCCCCTAGTTTGCAACATTCCTTCCGGCTTACCGTGGTCGCACAAATTCTGAAGCCGTGTTCACGGCTCCGTCACGCCGAACGAACGGCGCCAATTTAATTTTTTTCAATGAAAAAATAAGATGAGGCTTCCTGCACTTCAGGACGTTCTTGGTACTAACTACGAACATAAAATATGGAAGGCATATACGCGGAAGTGATCTTGTAGGGAAGTATAAGAAAGCAGAAAGCCAAGACAACGTAAGGAAAACTTACGATGTCTAAACTGGTGTGTAGAATTTTTATTCAGACCCAATGGTTAATGTTCCCTGGTCACTACGTCAGTCGCCATTGTTCTCGCCTACCATGCTGTAGCATGGTCGAATTAGTTTTGCTGTCGACGATGAGAGGAGCGAAGTCCCGTAAGCTCCAGATTGTAGTAGTATAATTTGAGATAAATAAGCGTCTCAATAACGGCGTAAGAACGCAACGGAAAATGCTGAACAATAACATCGCAAAGCACGCCATAAACAATCCAAGTTACTAATATTATTAGGGTATTTTGTTAATTGCGATTACAGGTGGGTCTCTGAATCGTTCCTAACAGCCCTTTATTTCCTACAACCTCAAAGATGACCAAAGGCGACTGTGGAACGGATTCGATCCCTCGTGAATGGGTTCCCAATGTACGCACTCTTCGGAGTCCCATTCTTCGCCTAGGCCATTGATCGAGTTCCCCATTAATCTTCCGGTGGTCTTCGCTCGAGAAAAGAATAAATAACCGTGCCGTTACGGTTAAAGTTGAACGACCGCTATTTAATAAATTGGAACGGCACGGTGCAGTTTGATGCGGCGGTTCAAATTAATCGTAGGCTTGTCGTGCGCCACTGCTGATCCAGAGGAAAACCAATACATTCAAGTGCGCAGGAACTGCCTCAGACGCGATAGTACTTCTATAAATAGAATCCAGAATTCAGTTGCGTTGATGGCCACACACAAAGATTACTGGCGCTAACAATGGTATTTTGGTTAGCGAGGCAACACCTGTCATTTCATTAGAAAATACAGCAGGTAATACGTTTGAAAGTAATTTATCATGGGAAAGTTCATAAATAAGAGTGCCCTTATTGTTGTTTACCCTCGCGTACGGTGAAGGCGAGAAAAGCTATGCCCCGAAAGCTTCATGTTTGGAAATAAATTTTTCACTGGGCTTACCTATCGCTTACCTGCATAACTAATTACGCGGCATTAAGACAATTTGAATTATGATTTCACACGTTGGCTTGCTGGAAAGGCACTGCGCGTGAAATGTGAAACCAGCGAACCTCGTATGTTCGCCTGCTGGCCAATTTCTTTTACCTACAGATCCCTTCAGATAGGGGAAACGTGTGCGCATTCCCCTTCAGGGACGACCAAGGGCGCCGCTTGAAGAACTGAAACCGTTTACCAACGCAAACGATCAACGAAGAACGGACAGTGTCATAGCTGGTTGCTCGTCGGACGTTGTCTTCCTGAAACGGAACAACGGATGCCTTTGGCGCAACCGTTGGGCGGCTCCCAGGCCGATGCTCGATCCGCTTTTCGCGTTGACACCCATTAGGTCAGCGTTCTTTCTTATTGTGTTTACCAGTTCGTGGAAGACGGCGACCACGTTCCAATTCCACTTGGCAGAGCACTCCACGAACGGGCACTTCCACTGCTTCTTCACTATGCTGGACAGCTCCTTGCGGAATTGGTCCATGGCGTCCGAGGTCGAACGATGGGCGCCGTGCGGTCCGCCGCCGCCGCCGGCGCCAACACCTACGCCGGCGACGCATCCGACCGACTGAAGGAAGAAGGACCCATTGGTCAGCGAATTGCCGACGCACCCGGCGCCCAGACTGCTCTGCGACGGTCCTCGATTGAAGCTGTGCAACCAGGGCAACTTGTCCGTCTTGTTGGCGACCACCAGGACGGCCGACCCTGAAGCGTAGGCGAGCAATTGGTCGCGAAAATTTTTGGCCATTCGAAACGACTCCCGCGACGTCACGTCGAAAACGATCAAATATGCATGGGCGCTTCTGACGCACACATTGCCATTCATTGTCCAATCCTCCAGAGTGGACGTCGGGAACATCTCCATCGGGGGAGTGTCCATAATTTTCAACTCGTACATTTGGTTGTCCGAAAAGACACCCGGATAGTAGCACGTGGTCTTGGCCGTTGGCTCGTGAGCGTCCGAGAATTCGTTGAGCAGGAATCGCCGGATGATGGATGTTTTGCCACTGCCCGGACTGCCCAGAACGACCACCTTCAAGCAGGGCATTTGTATAAGGACGGTTAGCAAAGCTCCTCCTCCATTTGGCCTAAGTGGAGCCCAAGCTGACAGATATTGCACCGTTCACTGTTCAGAGCCAAGCGGACCTGAGCCTTTGAAGTATCCACCGTGACCATGCGCAGGCGGCGGTGAACGGGAATTTGCCTAATCAAACAATCGAAAATCGCACGTCACATTAACATTGTTACTATACGCAACGGCCAAGGCAAAACAGTTGAACGTGCGTCACAGGAAATGGCATAAGGCGCATAGCCCATCTATTTTCATCAAGCCAAAGTCCAGAGCGTATTAGCGGTACCGCTCCGGCATGACACCAAGGCTATATACGGTTGGCTCCCAGCTGAGCCGAATAGGCAGCGTCGGACCCTGGACTCCAACGGCCATTGTTTGGCGCGAAAGCGCGCATGGCGTCGACGAGTCGTCGTAAAAGTGTAATGAAATTCTATCAATTCAAAATTCGTCAATTTTACAACTCTCCCGTGGCGGATGGCTGTCGCTCAAACGATCGTCCCCAGCTAACGTCCGCCTTTGAGCCATTGGCAACTTTTGCCAGGCGACCCTTGCCGAACCGCCGCGCAGGCCGCCTCCGCCTGTGCAGTTTGGCGCAGGAGCATGTGTTCAGTGCAGAAACACTGCGCTATCCGCGCATACGTGTACACACAAATAAACGAATTTGAAAAAAGATCTATAAATAAACTGACACCATCTCCCTACCAACGGATGGACCAGAGCGGTTATAAGAAGACACGGTCAGATAACGACGTACGGATTTTTCTATCAAATATTTCGGAACGCTCCAGTTCCGTCCTCAGCGAGCAAGAGAAAGTTTTTTATCCATGATCCATCAATGTACAAAACAGCGGGAAGAATCAGTGAAAGCACAATACCATGAAGATCTATGCTCCCGTTAAGAGACATCTCGTCTTTCGAAATTAAAAAAGTATACATTTTGATATGTATGAACTTCTGGCCCACCTTGTACATATATATACGCACGGAAGGCGAGAAGTTCCATTATGTTCTTTGTGGAGATGTAACCCCAACTGCTTTGATGTCTTCATTAAAAGTTTAACAAATCCAATTTCCAAAAGGACCAAACTAATGAGTGATACGAGAAATACAGACTAACTCAACTACATTTGCGCGCCGTTCACTTTAGTGGACATTTTCCTAGCCTTTCTAGCACTGACTTGCATATAGTAACTTCTGATCTTCTGTATACATTCAAGTGTCGTTTCATTTAGATCTTTCTTTACGAACTTGAGCCGTGATGTTCAAATCTGTGGTCATAAAACAAATGCTTCGACACATTACTATTAACATTAGCAAGTGCAGTATTCGCGTAAAGGGTTAGCAAGGCGAAACGTCGTACGTTTAGCAGTGCGTCTCGTTATCCTAATAAACTACTTCTCCACTGGCAGACAAAACATCTACTTCATAATTACATAAGTATTGAACAGCGACATTCAACAAACGGCTTACCGCCGTAAGAAAACAATACACATCGTATTACAGGAAAACAAAGAAACCAACTTAACGATATACACGTAGGGTCGTTTCCCCTTAACGCGAAAACGACTTCGTCAGAAAATTTCGCGCTAAACGAAATCGCCTTGTGCGAGCTACGTAAAATGTAGGATGATGGAGATTTGGGAATGAACGTCGTAGCAACCCGCCTTATAACGGAATGGTTACAGATTTGCATGGAAATCTTCTCTCGTTATAACGCGAGTCCATTCCTGATGGTAAGCAAGTGTTAGTGAGCAACTGTCACGGTAAATTGTTGAATGGAAGGTCATGTTTAACAATGAATAGAACATTTGCCATTGGAAATACTGGTTTCTTTTATAATTCCACTTGCTTTATCGTGTTATTTCATTCGGATGATCCAATAACACGTCAGATGTGGGACGCAAAATCGCATTATAGTGAATACAAATGCTGCGCTACGAGGGGATTTATCATAGATTTGGAAATTGCCCACGAAGTTTTATTACGTGAGATTGGCTGGAAACGACGAACTACTGTACATATATATATATATATATATATATATATATATATATATATATAAGCAAAATTTTGCAAGCCTGTGTCCGCTGGTGGAAGTAAATAACAAACTACCGCAGGCCGAATTGAAATCTCGAAAAGCGAGTCGTTCATTAGCTTAAAGGAGTATCGATGAGAAAGTACGTAATTTAGCGCTGCGCACAAATCAAACGACATTGACCGTTACTCTCCAAGCCTGGCAGCTCCCATGCTTGCACGTCCGCAATTTTCGACTGGCAAGAGGACCTACAGGTGAAACTTTGGCGGCAACGAACGCCCATCCGCCTCCCTTCGACCGACAACTCGCGGCGCCTTGGAAAATTGGGGAGGCGGATGGGCAAAAGGATACACTTTGGGAGGCCGCAGAATGTTGCCTAAAATTTTAATAAGCCCCTTCAATCCAACGGACAAACTTAACGGCGCGTGAAAGCCCTAAAAAGCGTTTATCGATTCGGCTGTCAAATCGCCAATACCCTCTTTGCGTTAAGAGCGAGGCGAAGTATGAAGGAAAAACGTGCCATGAAGTTCGTTGGAAACTGGTCATCGAAGGATGCTCGAAGGCAACCCCTTTAATGCAAATGCAACATTTCGACAGATAACTACATATAACTACAAATTACTTACGGAATATTTCAGCCGTTGGTGAAAGAAGCAACGTTCAATTGCGTAGCTTTCGGGAACGAACCTTTCCCGTCCTCAGCGCAAAACCTAGGTTTTGAGGTTTTGCGCTGAGGACGGGAAAGGTTCGCTCCCGAAAGCTACGCAATTAAACGTTGCTTCTTTCACCAACGGCTGAAATATTCCGTAAGTAATTTGTAGTTATGAGAACTAACACGCCGTTCATAGAAACAGCATCTTCAAAATAACTATATATATATATATATGACTTGAAATTATTAATTTTGCATACTTTATGCTTGGCGGGAACCTGACAGTTTCTGACCCAAAGAAACGTTCATTCATAAGCTTAATACGGTGAACAATTCCAAAGACTCAATATGCCTGAATCACCTTTAAGTAAACCATCGAATCGCCAGTGCTGGTGCCGGAAGTGTGTGCATTAAAATTCTTTACCATTCCTACACACTTAGCTGAACATTCACTTTACCAAGTTTTAGCTCGGCGGGAAGACACGGCAGCAGCACTTACTTCAGCCTTAAAAGGATCGCACCTTCAGGGAATAACACTGATAACGTTCCTGCGCTCCATACTGCTCTCAATTGAGCACCACAAGTCACTAATGGAAAAGTTGCCAAGGGCTCTCAGCATGTGGGATGCGGCGATTATCCGCGAAGCGGGGCCAACAGCGGCGGTTGAGGCGAAGGCAAAAAGCAAAAAAGCATTAGCATATGCAAAATGACGCACCCATCCGGCGTCTGCTCGTTGGACACCTTGCTGGGAGCCTACCGGCGAGGGTAACTTTCCCTGTGCAGACGATTGTCTGTTGCGCTTGAACTTCGATTGGACGGTCGTATTGAATTTAGTTTCACTTGAACAGCTCCAAATGACCGGCTTCTTACCAACAACGGAGACATTTAGAGGAGCCGCGAGCCCGCTTGTGGCCGTCACGATTGCACGATCCTTACTCGATTACGGCGAAACCTTAGACACAATGACAATGCTCGCATGACCAACCGCCGTGTCGGTATTAGACCAAGCGAACGGACAACTTTCGAAGTTGAGAGGACAGAAAATCGAGACTGCCCTCAGGGACAAAGAAGCAACGCGTCTCTTGATGGGATACGCGGACGAGCGCCTTCGCAGAGGGACCAAACTGACCGCCGCGCGGGCCGTCGTCGCTTCGGCGCAACAACGGCAACGAAGCAAAGGGTCGCCAATGAGTAAGCAACAAGCCGGAAGGGTCGACACGCGCTTGGCTGCTGTTCCCCTAAAAGCAAGGTGTCGTAGGCGCGCTGCTACGGCTTCCCCGTTACCCCGGCGCTCGCCTAAGCGACCGACCAATGGTGAAGTTGAAAAGGGCCCACACAAGACGCGCAACAAACGACAACAACAAACACAACAGAGCAGACGTCGAAAATTAAAGCAAAAACTTGAGAATAAGCAACAGACAAAGCGCTACGTTACCTTGGCGAGGCGCGAGCGCAACTTCCAATCAAGCGTTGCCAGTAGTATACGGCTCCACATTTGTATGCGAGGGCAGTTTCGGCAATGCTCTTTCAACGGAAATGGGACCTACAGCCTATTCCTGAAACAGCAAACATTCACATAAACAGAACCACGACCCAGTCGCCCCGATATCCATTTGCACGTTTGGCATAATAAAAGAAAATTTGTATATATATATATATATACTTGACAAAGTTATTTACCACATGAGCAGGTCCTTTCACGCATCAGCTTGTTAAATTCGCCTTGACATCGAATATTCAATTCAGCAAAACGCTTACGTCCGTTAAAAAACCTCTTAATGAATCCACGTGAGCCCATTACCGAGAAACCGTAGTGAAACCCACCAGTTTCTCACGGTGAGCAAGTACTGGATGAAGCCAGTCTGTAGGAACAAATGTCTGCGAATAGCACGCACCGTCGCTAAGCTAGCTTTTCTATTAAAAATAAAACTACTTTAGGAACGGCGGAGCGAAAAGAACACTGAATAACAGTGGCCCCTCCTTATTGAGATCAATCGGCATGGAGTATCAAGAAAGCACCGCGCATGTAAGAAACGTACGAAAGAATAACGGAATGATGACCTCGAAACCTATGCTGAGCTATCAAGTCAGTAGACCTTTAGATCAACATTTGCAGCATGGTGAAGACCGCTCAGGGAAAACACTAAGAAAGAACCTAGAACCATGGACTGCTCAAGAATCCGAAATCTCAAGTATTTACGATTGGGAAAAACCCGACGAATGTCTAAAGGCCATCCTCGATATATCAGCTGTCAATCCGAGCTCGATTACGCTAAGCAAGGCCGAAAAATGTGCACTTCCCGAAGGATCGGATTTCATGCTGACACTAACATGCACTCAGTATCTGAACATCGCTGTCCAGACAAAATATGCGCTTTCCCTCTCTCCTTCGAACAGATCTGCAGAAATTCGCGGGAACCAAAGGATCATTTTCGAATCATTTGCTGCAATTCGACCTATCGGTGACTCCTTGAAAACGGGGCGGACAAGGAACTGAAGAAATGAAAACGCACTACCATCGCAAAGGCAGGCGAGGGCAATATGGAGGCAGTGTTGGACGTGGCAACGGACCGACAATTACATCAAATGACCACATGACCGCATTCCAAATGGCAACACTTACGAACCTGACGAGCGGGACAGCGCTCCCAACATTAGGAAGAGACTACGCAGCAACATCGCGAACACTTTTGTCGACGCAACCGGCGGTGGCGAACCTGCGGGAACATCGAATTTTAACAAACGGGTTACGATCGTGAAAAAGACCTCCCAATGCAACAACGAGCGCCCGTTGCAGGGAGCTCGCCGTTCGGGGGGCCATTTGCCAACACTTAAGAAACGTGCCGCGCAACGCGGCGCAGCCAATCAAAGTGTCGTTGAAATGGGGTTCACAAATCTTCCGGCATTGAGCTTCGGACCCCCGTTGCTCGCTCTCGGCCCGTCCAACCCGCGAACCTCAACCGCCATAACGTAGCTCGCAGGATTGGCTCGCAAAGGACGTTGCCCAAACGGCAACGGCAGCGCGCCCAAGGGGTGGTCGAGCGCCCCGTTTGGAATGCATCAGCACTTGGCGGAAGCGCTGGCAACGTTTGGAAGCAAAAACTTGTGAACGGGCGTTGAAAATTGCTTCGACGGAACGTGGCACCTTGGCTTTCGAGCGGCTGCCGCGCTGAGCCGCAACTATGGAAGACACTTACTTTCGCGATCGCATGCCGACGTAGTATACTAATTAACAATATAATGTAAAGGGAAGTTTAAAAATCAATATATATATATATATATATATATATATATATATATATATATATATATCTTCAATACGGTGGTTGCCTGTTGGAGCTCTTTAGTGTCTGAAATAAACCAAGAAACATGCCCTACCAACAGATGGATTGGCAGTTATGAGGGAAACCCGAACACCAATATGACCTCGAAGCTTCCGGAACTTCCTTGTTCCGTCCTCAGCGAGTTTGGGAATAGTCTATTCCCAAACTCGCTGAGGACGGAACAAGGCAGTTCCAAAAGCTTCGAGATTATACTGGTGTTCGGGTTTCCCTGATAACTGCCCACCCATCCGTTGGTAGGGCGTGTTTCTTGGTTTATTTCAGACACCAAAAAGCTCCAACGGGCAACCACCGTATTGAAAATCAAGATGACAAACGGTCTCGTTACCAAACATCCTGTGTTCTATATATATATATATATATATATATATATATATATATATATATATATATATATATATATATATATATATATATATATATATATATATATAGTGTGCATGTATATGACGAAGCTGAATACAGCGAAAGTGCACTTAGGTAATGGGATACGAATTTACGCTGACAACTTATTTGGCGTTGATATAGAGCAGCTGCGTAAGAACGCTAATCAATTTAGAATTCGCCAAGCATGCAGGAACGAACGCCGCAGGAACAAAGCGTAAATACTTGAAAAGTGGTGACTATCGCTTTGTGTGAAATCCAATCGTTCCACCAATTGTGCCCCTGATTGGGCGCAGCGCGCCGGCCAAATACAAGTCCTTGAAAGGGAGGCCGCGAGGGCACAACGACAAGGCGAAAATCAAATTAGCAACAAGCGCGAGATTGTGCTTCACCTCCCGCCGAGCATGGCGGCAATTGCCCAAGGAACCCCAGATCTCTTCTCTCTCGGCCCCTTCCAAAGTCCAACGTTCGCCAATGCAAGGCAACTTTGCAAAGCCGACCGGGCTATGGGCCACGTGCCAGCCGACTCGTTCGCCATGCTTTACGGGGCGGTGAAAAAAACTAATCCCCAATTCTTGCCAACTGGGCAACGCGGGTCTCAACGGGCCGTGCGGACAATTTTTCATGTCCACCTCCCGCACAAATGGAGGCAATCCCACTCCAGGCGCCAACCAACGCCCGCCGGTATTACGTTGTCGGAAATGTTCCACCCGCTTTCCCAAAGATCGTTGTGGGCAAAAAGGGCTAAACGTCTTCGCCAACCTAATGATAATAAAGGAACGTTATCCCTGATTCGGAGATCTTACTCGGATGGCGATTAAAACCTACAGAGCAGAGAAAGCGCTTCTTTATTTTTCAACCTAATGGAATATTCCGTTATAAACACAGCATTGTTAAAAATATTATAATAATAGTAACAGTAACACCAAATTAACTGAAGCAGTGTAACACAAATAAACGTACGTATGCGAACGTACTTGCAGTAACAGTGAGGAAAAGCAACCCTGCCCACTCTGCATTTCCGCAAGCCGACTGATCGAGGAACGAGCGCGCACAGACCGAACTAACGAACATAACATATTGGGCTCGCAACCTTTTGACCCCCAGCGACCAAGCGTGGCCAATCGACAAAGCAACCACCGAGCAACGACGGGGCGCCCTGATTCTAAGGAACGCCTGAATGAAACGTCTACAAATATATGCAAATGACGCCGACCATTGAAGCGATCAAGCGTGAACGAAGCGAGCCCGGCTGTCGGCTGTAGATTGGCAATTGAATTTCGGCTAGGCGACAAGCCGGAAAACGGCTACACTTTCCAAAGAATGCCGTTGGCTCAGTTGCCAAGGTTCAATTATTGATGAATTAAATTGAAAGCACTGAGACGCAAATATCCAGCCGACACGGCCGACGGAGATAAAGCGCGCTACAGGAACGCGTGCGTACTACTATGCTGGAAGAACGATTTCGCAGATGGCAATGGGAAAGTCCCTTCAATGGATGCGTGTCTACAATCAAACCAATTGTATTGGTGCCTCCCACCGTGGGACAGTTGAACGCCGGAAGGCAGACAAAGAAGCACCCCATTAAGGGGGAATCACCCAGGTTCGGGCGAGGCGAACAACGCCACCCTGCAACAAGCGTGCGCCCAAATAGAAGTCCAAACAGTGACGCGGAATGTTTGCGTGACATCCGAATCGTCCAAGCATAGCCAAACATGGTGTCGCGGCATATATCGCCGCCATGCGCGCATGGCTCCCAGTGCGAAATGAGCACCCGCCGTTCGCCGCCGAACGTCAACATGCCTGCCTCCCCTCAACGTCGGCTAAAGCATGTCGGATTATTTTCCGGAGCGCATACTTAGTCGAATTGAATAGCGCTTGCGTCCTTTTGGTCGCGAACTGAATAGAGACAAATCTGACTTCGTTTTTTTCCTTTCCTTCCTTCGCGTCGCCGTTCCTTCCAAATCACTCGCTTAAGACGGAAAATCCTGTTCGTTCGGCGACGACGACGACAACAGGGAGTATTCAGCGCACGTCGAAAAGTTTACGTCAATAGAACAATGACAAATTGAATGTGTGGAGCGCTGGCTAGCCGAAATTGAGACGGATAACAGGAGGCAAAGAACTTGATAAAGCAAAGCGTCTGTACGGTTGCCAACAGCGACAAAGTGCTCCCGCCGAAACAAGGAAAGGGAAGCACGCGAAATGCTTGGCATAAAATTTGCATACAACCACGCCCATTCACCCAAGCAAGTATTGAATGAACAAGGGTACGGCGCGCGCAGCTTCCAAGCAATTGAAATGCAAAGTTGGGTATACGTTGGAAGACGCTGGGAATCAAAAACCTATCTACGAAAAAGGTGCTCGCTTACCCGCTGCCTGTTCGGGAAGTACTGTGGCTCATTAACTTCTGATTCCCGCGCGCGCCCCGGGAACTCTAGTTATCAATGATTGTCGGTTCTCCCACTCACGTACGTTACGCACAAGGTGCGAAGAGAAAACTTTTCTTAGCTGTGGTCGCCGGGCAGCTCATGGACGTTATTTCCGGTCAGCTTGACGCGACCAACGAGCAGCTTCTTGTCGTGGCAAAGAAGCATACCGTCAATATCCGCTAGACGAAGCGACGCCTAGGAAACGTGACCGACGAAAAGGGTAAGCAAGGCTTACGGCTTGGAATGATGCGCAACTGAAAACCGGCGGCTAAAATAAGCTGAGGCAAGAGAGTACGCCGATGAGAGCGTATCAATTTTAAGATTCACCACCATCAATGGGCGCACCTTTGCAGGTGTCGCCTTCTTGACAACAATAACAGCAGCAAGAAAAACAACAAATGTTGGTCTTTGGCCGAACGGAATTTCAGCAAGCACACGTGAAACGAGAAGACGATGTTGTAATATTAAAATACACAACGCTGACATTGTTCGCTTACCCACGTCGTCGAACGCCTAAGGTGGGTGCGCGCAACGGCTGATCAGCAGTCAAGTTTTCGTGACGATGTCCCGGCATTTTGAGCGTTCATACCGTCAATTCACATGTTATTTAAAACAAGACAGTGAAGCGGAATTGAAAACTAGATTCATTTTAAAATGGCAATTGAAGTGCACAAGTAGAACTCCGTGCGATAATGAAGGTGCTTCCCGTGCGCTCAAGGGGGTCCAAGTCGATATCCCGGCTGAGGTGATCCAGAATAACATAACTACGAAAGATTAAAATCACAAAAATGAAACTGCCAAAAAACAAGACGAAACAACAGTTCAAAGGCACGGTGTACGCCTCTTCGAAGGGAAATGTGCTTAGGGACTATTTAGCGACAAAGTCGGAGCATTGCGCGCAACGAAGTGGACAACAATTTGGCCGCAATAATCAGAGCCCAACTGGCTCGCCGTCCCTGCTGCGCTTATTGGGACCGCGCATTTGCCCCTTTCGCTTGCTTAGAGTTGCTTGAACCTTGAATTATTGCACCTCGGCGCAAAGTACAAACCGTACTGCTCGAAAGCCAAAACCTAAGCTGCACTGGAATCGTTCCCTTCTAACCTAGAAAAGTTTACTTCAGGCCAAGCTATTAATACAACACGATAAAGTTTACGATAAACAAGCGACAGAGCAAACACAACGAGAATGTAGGCATAAGAAGGCAAAGTAGCAGCTCGTACACTCTTGGCTATGTCAACCGCATTACTGCCTATTTTATTTCGCGAAATCTCACATTATATATATATATATATATATATATATATATATATATATGTAGCGAGCCTTAACCAGGGTAATAATGTGCAAGTTCGTGCGAGAAGGGGGTCAGTGTCAAGTCGTCGGCGCTGACAGCAAGACCGAAGAAGGCAGTCTGGTTTTCCGCTGTGTGTGTGTGTTGCCGCACGTTCTATTGAGTAAACTATTCACCATCGGGATGAGCAGAGAACAGCGTAGTGGCACTCGTGGTGGTGGCCAAAAAGGTAAAGTGTCGCCGGCATACGAACCTATAGTTGCCGTCGATGAACACGAAGCCCCGAGTAGCGCTACATATATATATATATATATATATATATATAATATATATATATATATATATATATATATATATATACAGGGGGTCCTCGTTTAACGTCAGGATGCGTTCCTGGAGAAGTGACGTTAAGCGAAAACGACGTTAAATGAAATTGACTTTATTATTATTTTGATAGGGGCTGCGGGGGATGCGTTCACAGCCCGTGATATCGGCGTCAAGATAACTGAGACTTCCGGAGCTATTCCACCGTGCTCTCGCCAGCTATAAGTTACCATAAGATACTAGGAAAATAAAAATACGTTTTATTCGGCTCTATTTTCAGTATTTCCGAGTAGCTGAAGTAGTACTGATATTACAGGCTACCTATATAGCCCACCTTCATGCTTATCTGTGCTGCAAAAACCTATCCAGTGTCTGCTGCTGTGTTCAGACGAGCGTCGAACGATCGCCGACGCGAATGATAAGCGGTTTGTATACGCGATAGCGAATGGGACGCGCAGTGACCACGCAGGGGTATGGGCGCGTCCAAGTCATAGTGAACACTTAACCGGAAGAGGTGGCCGCCTGTCAGCAACCTCCGTGCTCCCCTCGTCAGACTTTGCCTGAGGGCCTCACTGAGTAGGCGCTGACCAGGCTCATCATCCATCATACCCTGGTCTGTGCTGGGCAATCCCATCGTCCATCATAACGTTCCTATTCATTTCAAACTGACAGGTAACCGTTACTGCTGGTCAGAGTTACACTAGCCAAATGAGCGAACCTGTCAATCTTTGTGTGTACTGTACT
Source organism: Trichuris muris (assembly GCA_000612645.2). NCBI lineage: Eukaryota > Metazoa > Nematoda > Enoplea > Trichinellida > Trichuridae > Trichuris > Trichuris muris. Next base: position 3,856,320 of record CBXJ02000282.1, on the reverse strand, counting down.
TTTCCGCCCGTTCACGAGCGACGTTATAGCGAAAACGACGCTAAGTGAAACGACGTTAACCGAGGACCCCCTATATATATATATATATATATATATATCGTTAAAGGTACGTTGTACTTCCTCGTTGATTTACAGTGTATCTTTTTTCGATTCAATAAACGGGTTCCACTGCCGTACCAAGAAGAACCTTCTAAACTAAAAACAACAACCCGTTATGAAACATTTCGTTTTCAAATATATATATACATACATATATATATATATATATAATATATATATATATATATATATATATATACATTTTCGGCCCTCGTTTGTACGCTTCCTCACATTACGCGATTTGGCGTCCCGCATCGGACGCGATGTAAGATCATTAGAGTGAAAGAACATAAGAAGACAAGTGAAACTGCAAAGGAACTGCAGCACTTACAAGGCAATTCACTGTTACACACAGTTATTAATTACAACTTCCCATCCAATAGCATTCCGCGTCTGTTGTTTACCCATTTCGTTTATCATCGAGAATGGACTCGCGCTACAACTAGAGAAGCCTTGCATGCAAGCCTATATCCTCTCCTCTTACAGTGGAATCCATTACGATGTTCGGTCCCAAATCTCCTTTTGCCTATGCTTTACATGCCCGCATAACGCAATTTCATTTAATGCGAGGTTTTTCAAGGAATCAGTTTTCGTGTTAAAAGCGAGATAACTGTATATATATATATATATATATATATATATATATATATATATATATATATATATATATATATATCGAAAGACAGGGTGTCTTTTAACGGGAGCGTAGATCTTCATGAGGTCTTTTTCACGGATTTTGTCCCGTTGGTTGTTGTACGTTAGCAGATCTATAAGTAATCTGACACTTTCTCCCTACCACCGGATGGATGAGAGTTACTCTCATCCATCCGGTGGTAGGGAGAAAGTGTCAGATTACTTATAGATCTGCTAACGTACAACAACCAACGGGACAAAATCCGTGAAAAAGACCTCATATATATATATATATATATATATATATATATATATATATATATATATATATATGAACTTTTCAACGGCGAAGTGTATTCTTGTGCCTATTTACCGCGGAACAACGTTCTTCCTCAGCGCCAATATTATTGTCGTTGAGAGCGAAATAAAAAAGTCCTGGAAGGTTCGACTATTATAAAAGTCGCTCAAAAACTGCACTGTCATTAAAGAAAGCATAATTCACAACCGTTTTCGAAATCGTTGCCCTTGGTGGCCCCAAGCTGCACCTAATGCCAACTGTAAACCACTGCTTTGTAGCCGTTCAAGAATGCAACGCTGCGCTAAGCTGACCTGAATGTAGGGCCATTTCTTCAGCGGCAGTGGCATTTCGACTCGACGGAAGGCCAACGCCTTGCTGCTTGTTACTTAGCTGTCAGCTAATGGACAAAAACAAAAAGCGCATAATGATACTACTCTTCCAGTGCGCCAACGTTGCGACGTGGGCGGTGATCGTACGGACGACAGTTCGCCCTTTGATGAATTCCGCATCCGGCCGCTTTGCGTTGCCGGGAAACGGACTCAAAACATGTAAACACCGCTGGGTCGCCCATCTCCTATTGACTTGGCAAGCCTGGCGGTATGGACATCCAGCAACGCTGCCCCCAATGGTAAAACGGATACGACGCGACGGCGAATTCAATGAGTGGACTTGGAATATTCAATTAGCATTGCAGTGCGCCCACGGGACATTGCGGAGCAATTAGCGAAAATGCCTGCTCGCCAACTTCAAATGGAACACATGCTGACCGACGTGTGCCTTCCGACAACATGAAGTTATCAAGTGTCCACGAAATAAGCAATGCACAAGCTTTTGTTATTTAAAGAGCTCGGGCAAAGAGGCAAGGAAGGGATGAGCAGCGTCTTTCTAAAAATTTCCTTCCCTGCGCGGAACGGATCCAAGCAGCCACGACGCACTGTCAGACTGTCAGGTAGATCTCCGTACCCGTTTCTTGCGGCCATTGCGCGGAAGTCGTACTGCGTATTCGCTAGTACATTTCAATTCCAGTAGTTCAATAAACATTCCGTCGCCGCCGTTCGCCATTCCAGTAAGGTGGCGAACAAGCCGCCCACCGACAACAGTTGCGCAATTCGCTCTCCGCCTTTCAACCTCCCTTACTCTGAAGATCGAGTTCGCAATCGCGTTTCTCGTGTTTCAAAACACGAAAAACGCCGTTGCTACGAACGCTATCCTCGCTGAAATCGGAAGTGCTTATGGTGCTGCGGACAAGCTGCAAATGGCAAGAATCCCAAGCATCCATGAACGGAAGCCGGCCAACACGCGCTGCAAGCTGGCCTTTCTCCTCGTACGTAGCGCTTGTGGAATCTTGTCCAAACCCCTACGCAACAAGTGGCAACATCTAAGCAACGCTAGAAGTTCCGCGATGATCTGGAACGCTGGAAAATCTGGACGAAAGCCAATCTACCCAAGTTGCAAGCACGCTCGGACCAGCCTTCGCGGAAACCCTCTCCATTGCGTATGCCAAGCACCCAAAGTACAACGATTTGATACTACACGCCACTTCGGAATTAGGATACTGGAAAAGAACCTGAAACCACCGCCAACAAAGCACTAACCAATTCGGAATAAGGAAAAGAACACCAAAGGCGACATCTTGAGCGAATGTTTTGCCATTCATGGAGCACTGCCTATGGAAGATCGACGTAAATAAGGTAGCAGCCAGAATCAAAAGCTCAAGGGCCAATCTCCTCGGCGACCAATTTGGGAATCTAACAAAATTGTACAAAGAAACGTACTCGAAAGAGCTCATTGAAAAATTGGAATACCGCACTGGCAAAGCAACGTTGCGCCCGAGCAGCTGGTCCTTCTCCAAACGAGTTCGAGAACGCCAGTTGAGCAGGTGTGCTTAGCCGTTGCTCCTACAATAGTTCTCTAGAGTTATTACTACCGAATGTGGGCCCAACAGGGCACCGCTCTTTGAGCACTGGAAGAGAACGGAAAGGCGCAATGACCTGCCGGACGCGTTTAAGCGGAAGATAAGTTGTGATGGAAAAAGCCGAACGCTTTATATACGCAGCTGCCGGGTGCCCTCAGCGCGTCTGCCGGGAGACGTTATTGTTGCTTACCGCGTTGCTGCAGGAGTGCGAAGAACAAGGAACACACTATACCTTGAGCGGGAACGTGGACCGACGAGCTCATCCACGTCACCGAGTCTACAAAACTTACCGGGACAATTCCAAAGCATGCGAAACTAAGTTGCGCCAGCCCAACGTTGTCGATCATCTTGCCGGCGGCGAGCCATGCATAAACTTACGGAGCGGAACGGGAGCGCCATTTAAAAGCGGATATACTCGAACCCAGGCTTTGCCGGCGCACGAGAGAAGAGCGAAGCTCAACGTGCGGATGCCAAGAACATAAATTGGGAAAGTTGTGACGACCCAGCAAAGCATGCAGTCGACTAGCCGACCGCGATTGGTCGATTCTCAAAAGTGTTCCGCTAAGGGAATGCAAAGCAGAAGGTCAACACGGCCGGGACCCATTGATAAATATGTAATAGACACACTTTGCTTGGCTCGCGGAGAGCTGAAGTTTGGCGAGGCGCTTCGGTTCAGTGGAGAGATGCCAAAATGGACGTCTGAAAGTTGGTGGTAGGTCCGCATTCATTGGATTAGATGGAAAACAAATTATGTCAACTATGGCGGAGAAGAAGGAGGAGGAGGAGGAGGGTTAATCGCCTGACCGTGCTTGACATATGAATTTAAGTCCCAACTCCTACGTGGCAACTTTGCAAATGAAGGTTGATCACTACTTACCCGCAGCGCGTATGCATGTAATTGCCGATGATATTCAAGCAAATTGCTACAGCTAGCGTCCGCTGATGGACAGCACGAACGATTAGAGTTGTCATCTCTGACAAACTTCGTCCATACGAGCTCCACCCGAGCTCACGTCCAAGTAAATCTGCAACCCGTTTCTGCCGCTCAAGTTCGGCAATTAACGGATTTGCGAACTCAGTAAAGCGTTCGCCAACGGTTCGCCCACGCGTGCCTGCAAGTAAGGAAAAAGGTATTGAGCAAAACATATCCCATTATTAAAAACCAGTTATCATCAGCAAAACATATCCCATTATTAAATAAAACCAGCAAAACATATCCCATTAAACATATAACCAGCATTTTTTTATAATCCCATTAAACATATAACCAGCAAAACATATCCCATTATTAAATCTCAGGCATCTCTTCTACGGTGCCTGAGATTTCGAGGCAATTACAAAATCTACAGACAGTGTACAGACTAACGTAAACAGCGTAACAATGGCTGACAGAATAGTACTTCTATACATGGACGTATTTATTAATGACCGCAATTAGCATTTACATTTCTCCCGCGCATTTAGAATAAGTCCGTCTAGCGCAACTTCTGGGCGCATTCGGTAAGTCGTGGCAAATGCATTAGCTTGCAATCGCAAATGGGTATAGGAAATGTTGCTCCAAACATGGCAATTCGAGGTGTGAACACTCAAAGAACAAAGCAGAGGAACCACTTTGCGTAAGAAGAAATGGTTTGGAGAGCGTGGCGGGACAAAATGCCAAAAATACCCTACCCATAAGGGAAAAGCCAAATAATCATGCGGGAGAAAACCACGACTAAATCACTCAGGCACCCGCCCGCCATCCCAGTACTGGATATGGAAAACGAGACCGCGGGAAACCTGTAAATCTTAACGTTAAACGGTATCGCGCGGGCTCCGCAAAAATTCATCCAGAGCATCAGCAATCAAAGAAAAACTGGGCAGACGCTTAAGGTAGGGCATTTCGTCGGATTACCCATTATTCTTGTTAAGCGACTTCGCAACGTTGCTGTGCTCATTTATTCACTAATTTAATATTTATGGAGCAAATTATTTGCTTAATGAACCAGGAGTGATAAACAAATAAATAAACAACTAGAACAACGGCGTGAAGTCGTCAAAGAAGGGCATGATCAATTATAATGTTACCAAACATCCTGAATTTACCTTACGCTTTGCAGCTCTGAAGCGTACCGTACTAAGCGGTGAATGATCGCTTCACCGGAGAGTGCATGTCCAACAAGAACGCATATTTCACTAACGAATCAACAGTCAGGAAAAGCAATCTAGAAAAGCGTAAATGTCACATTGAATATACAGGACGCATGAAACTAAAAATAGGAATGCGGTTAAGTTTCAACCGTTTGAAACTAAAGTATTGAGCATATCAAGCAAACTCGTTACTGAGATCTCCAAGCGGAACGTGAAGCACATGTGAAAGGCTCAATTGATCTCCCATTGCATGGAGGGTCCTATCCGGCCAAACATTGTGAAACTCCCTAAACTTTGAAAAGCAATTTACGTTGAAATATTAGAATCCCTTTAACCATACAACCGAAACTAGAGCTCTCCCGTTCACTGCCCTCGCAAATTATCCTTTACAATATAGGTGCACTTGATTCCCGCGAGCTAAAAATACGATGTCAACCAAGGAAAGACTGCCCCACTCGGTCGTGGTGTTACCTTTTGCGTTACTGCTGCTAACTGATGTATTTGGCATTCGCTGGAAGCAGCAAAAACGAAATGCCAAAATCCGTGTGAACCGAAGTATCCCTACCTGAAAAAAGTCGAATAAGCAAAAATGCAACCCTGAATATTGCGGTAGCAGAAAATTGTATATAGAAAACAATTGGTTGGAATTTTCCGCATGAATATGCCAGATCTTGAAGCATCGCAAGTAACCCGCACCGGTGATTTCAAGTCACGAACATCTACGCGTTCCCTCGGCACGAGAACACCGAGTATTGATGGCATCGCAAAAACAGCGAGCTTCACCATTCGGTGAAATCGCTAACGGGAAGTCCACAACTACAAAACCATGTATTTGCAATTATCCTATCCAAAATTGTCTCTTATGAATAATGATGCTTAGCACAGGCTGTCTGCTATTCGCATACGCGTCGTTGCGCAGAGATAAAACCAAGCATCGCCAATTCCGTAGATAAAATGTACTCGCCCAAATTGAAAACGTTGAAACTGATCTTCCTTGACAAACATACACCACATTTTTAGTAATACTTTATTGGATATCCCTAGGTTATGGAACTTACCGCGTTCCACCTTCACCGGCGAAACTGATAGTTATAATAACGCACGGTAATTCTTCTAGTGTACGGTCAGTAAGTCATTCAAAACATGGAGCTTACTTAAGCCTGTCAATTATCAAGGCTCAAATACTTGGGGTTCTTGCTGCTCTGTTGGAGTGAGTGCTACTGTTCACTGTTTTGGATGTCAGCTAAACGTTCTCTGAATCTGTATTCCAACGTGCAACCTATTTGCCCTATATACGTATACATACGTCTTTATTGACACAACAAGGCATTATAACCAGTGACTAACTAACTTCGACGAGAGAGCTTTCGAAAACGCCTTATGTTTTCGTCTTCAGCGTATAAATAGCGATTACGTATGATGTCCGGTTATGTGTATGATTTGGTTTAAAATTTGTCACGATGTGTTTTAATGGTGCCACTTTTTTAGTCCCTCTGTAATGTGTTTATAGTGGAACTACTACATCGGCAACAGCATGTACTATTTGTCACCACTAACCAAATGTCACTAATTTCAATTCCAAATTCCCTGGTGATACATGGGTTCTTGCGGATGTAAAACGCTTCTTTAACTTCCCTTAACGAATAATTGCTTTCCTGTTGGAACCCCAAGATACTTAAATTTTCATCAGGTTCTGGACATTCCACCACGTGACCTACGACCGCAGACCCATTGACACATTCTTCCACAAACTCATTTGGATCTTTCGTCTGCGGTCGTCCTCGTCCTGTGACGTCTTCCCCTCAACTCCTCCTTTCCGCATTCCTGTAATTCCTGGTAAATGTTGTTCGAACCTCTGATGAATTCTTTGCCAAGTTTCCCGAAGTATGAGGCACGACATCGCATTTAATTTGACATTATGTATAGATCGGATGTCTTGTAACGGGTCTTGGCATGTTTGAAGTATTCACGGCATGACTTGACTTGACATCATTAGCTCGGCAGAACACGGCCTGTCGAAGACAGATCCAACAAAGGCAGCGGAAATCAATGGGGCCATTTCCGGCTGCTTGATACAAAGGCACAGAGTAGCCCCTAACATCAATAACATGGAGCGCAAGGTTCTCAGAAAACTACGGAACAACAAAGATCTCCTTGTTACAAAGGTTGGCAAGGGTAACGTGGTCGTCCTGTTGAACAAAGAAGACTATGTTACAAAGATCAACAGCCTTCTGGAAAGTGACGTTTATAGGCCTTTAAGATCAGACCCAACAAGCAGAGTAAGGAAGGCAGCTCTTCATCTCTTACGATCATTTGCAGAAGTAGCCAAAGACAAGATTCTGTCCTATATTGGACAGAAACTTTACAAGCAACTCCAAATGCCCAGAACTGTATGGACTCCCCAAGATCCATAAACCAGGTGCTCCGTTAAGACCGGTAATTTGTAGCACAAAAACATGACTTCTGATCTCAGTTCATACCTTAAATCCATCATTCAACCTTTAACAGGTAATCGGGATTCGCACGTCTCCAACCACAAAGATTTTTGTTCAGCACTAAGGTCAATCAGTATTGCACGAAACCACATCATGGTGAGCTATGATGTGAAGGACCTTTTCACCAGCATTCCTATGGCCCACACACTCAGCACCCTACAACGTTTGCTTGACTCAGACAGCACCCTGCACCAAAGAACTTCTCTTAATCCTTTCCACATTGTAAAACTGGCTTCCTTTTGCATGAACGAGGGCAATTAGTTTAGGTTTTAAAATATCACTTGAAAAATACAGGTTCATTTTTGACGCTGAAGACGGGAGTCGGGTCTCCCGAAAGCTTCGTCGTGGGTAAGTTACCCAAATAAAAGTTTTTCTCACAGGCGGTACGTAAAGAAGAAGGAAGTTATGAGATTTCAAAATAATTTTTATGCACAAACTAACGGAGCACCCATGGGGAATTCTTTATCTCCAGTCCTGGCAGACCTGTTCATGGAACATTTCGAGGAGTTAGCGTTTAACAGTGAGAGGTGCACTGTAGAACCCATACTGTTCAAGAGGTACGTGGACGACTGTTTCGCCATCATAGAAGCAGGTACTGAACAAGCGCTATTAGAACATCTTAATTCGATATTCCCCGAGAAGATCACGATGACCATGGAAAAAGACATAGACAACAGACCCTTTCGTAGACGTGTTGGTGGAAAGAGAGGGGAGTAAACTAACTACGACGGTTTACAGAAAACCAACGCACTCTGATAGATACCTCCACTATACATCCCATCACCCTTTATCGGTGAAGAGAGGCATTGCCACTGGGACGACAGACCGCGCAATGACGATATGTGACCTAAGACGTCTGGGCTCAGAACTTAATCGTATCCATAAAACACTACAACTGAATGGTTATCCCACTTCGTTAGTTAAGTCTACCATCCGAAGGAGGTTACAGAAAACGAGGACCGAGAGGATGACATCAGACACGGAATGCCCTGTGCTTATCCTTCCATACTACTCCGGGATTGGGGAGAGAATAAAAAGATTGGGGCTCTTACATAATTTCCGTGTATTCTTCAAATCCTCACCCAATTTACGCGCATTCACAAGGACGGACAAGATCAAAGGACCCGCAGAAGAAACACCAGATGTTGTACACCGGATCTCTTGTGACTGCCACGCCTCCTACATAGGAGAGAAGGGCAACACTTTATTTCAGAGATTTCGAGAACACATGGCCGCTATGACACGCCTCAACAACGCACAACAAAGGCTAAACAGTATACAAACAAGACGACGAGGACGACCCCAAACATTGAGTCCTACCAAGATAATGAACGAAGCAAAGAAAACATCCGCGGTTGTTGAACATAAATCTCAATGCTCACGCAACAATTACCCAAATATTATTTGCCGCGAGAGCCACTTCCACCTTAGGCAAATAAAAGAGGCCTTTTTCATAAGGCATAACGACACTATCAACCGTGACAAGGGAAGGGAAGTCAGTGAAGTAAGGGATGCAATTATCAATAAAAGCAAATGTTGATATCAACAAACTGATCACCCGACTCAGCTTATATATACCCATCGAGATCGGGATTCCCTTACACAACCAATAAATCGCTGACGACGGAACAAGATCGTTCCGAAAGCTTCGAAAGGTTTACACAGTGCTCTCACATTTTGCTAATAACTGCCCATCCATCCGTTGGTAGGGCATTGTTTCCGTTAACATCAGGCACTACGAATACGCAACAACGGGTACTAGCCGTGAATACTTCAGACATTATATATATATATATATATATATATATATATATATATATATATATATATATATATATATATATATATATATATATATATATATATATATATATGCCTCCAAGCAGCACAGCTGCTTGAACTATCCGCTCTGCGGTTATCTGCCACCTACGGTAAGCTCATCTTTCTCCTACAATGTCGTAACGCAGGCCTCCTTCCCAAATGCTTCCAACTAAAGTGGAACCACACTAAAACCAGAAGAACGGAGAATATCATAAAACCAACCGGTGTTTCCTTGTTAAGAGCAACCATTCGGGAGTACCGCAGCACGGTCGCGCATCTAAAGAAATCCTCGCACGACTTAAACTCGTGTCTCTCACGAAGCATCCGGCCTGACCTTTTCTCTCAATTAAACATAGAAATAAAAGAATCGTGTTTTGCTTCAAAAGTTAATCAGACAGGAACCTTACACAAGAAGCTCGAGAAATTGTATTATTCACACGGGGGGGGGTTTAAACAATCATGCAAAAATGGCAAAACAAAGCATAATAATAACAGAAACAATATGGATAAAATTGTCGTTAACCTCAGTTCCACAAAGTTAAACAACACCGACAAAGTCGTGTTATCTAAAGGGCTAAATTTCGTACCGACACCAAAGGACCCCCCTCCCCATGTTACATATCATTTCATCAATTGAACACAGCCTCTCTAACCTCGAACCCCAAACAGCGGCAGAAATCAAGGGTTCTGTTTCAAGCCTACTTTTGCACTCATATCCCAGGTCACCCCCAATCTCACATCCTTTGAGCGTAACGCTCTTGAAGATCTTAAATCTCGTAAGGACATACTGATTACCAAAGGTGATAAAGGTAACGTGGTCGTGATTTTAGACCAAAGCGCGTATGTAAACAAAATAAACGAACTCTTAAACAACAGGGTTTATCGCCCCATCGCGCACGATCCCACATCGATTCTTAGAAGGAAACTTATTGGACTTCTAAGAAGGAACTGCTAAACTTATTGGACTGCTTTGTAAAGGAAACACAAGACCCGACACTTTCTAAACTACATAAGCTGCTTTACTACACGTGCAATAGTAAATGCCCAGAATTATATGGGCTCCCCAAAATTCATAAACCAGGGGTTCCCTTAGACCAGTAGTCTCGAGTATTAATAGCATAACGTCCAATCTTTCCACCTACTTAAAGAATATTATAAAACCATTAACGGGAAGTCGAGAATCGCATGTCAAAAACTGTAAACAGTTCGTTAATGAAATAAAAACTGTACAGTCACGCAGTTCGGATGTTTTGGTCAGTTACGATGTTAAGGACCTCTTTACTTGTATACCGGTCACTTCCGGTCACTTGTATACGGGGGATACCGTGTAGAAAAATTTTGATATACCGGTCACTTATAAATTGATATTCTAAAAGGTCTACTGTAATCTGACAGTAATCCGCACGAAAGAACCAAACAAAACCCGTTTCATGTCACTAAACCTCTCTTTTTGCATGCGGGAAGGAAACCACTTCAGGTTCCAGGATAGGTTCTTCACAAAAAAGGAAGGGGCTCCCACGGGCAGCCCGCTCTCGGCCGTTCTTACTGAAATCTTCATGGAACAACTCGAAGAAAAGGCTTTTAGCACGTGCGAGAACGGGTGGGCAGCATCATTTTTCAAAAGATATGTGGACGATATATTTGCAATAATCACAGCAGGCAGTGAAGAACCCTTCCTGAAACACTTGAACTCCCTTTTCCCAAGTAACATTAAACTTACCATGGAAAAAGAACGTAATAATAAATTGCCATTCTTGGACGTTCTAGTTATCAAAAAAGGTAATGCGATCAACACAACTGTGTACAGAAAACCAACTAATTCGGACCGGTTATTGCATTTTTCTTCCCACCATCCCATTGTAGTTAAACGTTGTATAGTAATGGGCATGGTAAACCGCGCACTTGACGTATGCGACCCGGTGTATAGACATTCCGAACTTAAATACATTTGCGCAACGCTAATTTCGAATGGCTATCCAAAACACTTTGTTGACTCCATTATACAACGCAGGTTACTAAAAACATCCATAAAGCCACCGGTGTACACATCTTTACCGAACCCGGTTTTATACGTGCCATGCTACAATGGTTTAAGGGAGAGCCTTAAATGCCTGGACCACTCATCAAACCTTCATGTTCGATTTAAAAGTTCCGGGAATCTCCGTTCCCTGTTGAGAAGTGACAAGATCAAGGTTCCACTGGAGAGACCGGGCGTCGTTTACGAAATAAAGTGTTTGTCACGCCTCCTACATAGGAGAAACGGGCAAGCCTTTACTTGATAAATTTCATGAACACACGGCTGCACTGACCCGATACAAGACCGTTAGACAAAGAATGAATGGTTCCACATGCTCACTCGACCTAACACCGCGCATTGCCTGCCATCAATAGCGTTTCTACCTGCGGCGGATCAAAGAAGCCTTTTATATAAGACATAATCCGTCCATTAATCCCGATAGGGGTACACAGGCCAGCGAGGTTTGGAATGCTATTGTCAATAAAAGCAGGTGTTGCACCTTACCGCGCTGACCTGTCCCTTTCCCCGACCTTTCGTCTCGCGATTCCTACTTAACCTGGCAACAGAATAAACACTTTCCCTTGCTCGCTGAAGATGGAACTCCACCGTTCCGAAATATTCGAGAACGCGTGCGTGTTCTGACCGTGTTCATCCTATAACTACACTCATCCATCCGTTGGTAGGGAGACCGTGTCAGTTTACTTACAGATCCATCCACGTACAGAAAGCAACGGGAAAAATCCGTGAAGGGTCTTTTCGGTTAGTTCCCCGACATTGCTCAAGTGGACCGCCCAGCCCCGCCCCCATTGTCTACCTAATCCTGCGCGAGCAGCGTGACCCAGCTCCCTATTGCTTCCCAGCCCTGACATTGTTCCCGAACCGCTATTGTTTCTGAACCTGGGAGCTGAGCTGCTGTAGCTGACGGGTCAACTTTCTGGGTCGATTCCACGAAGGCTACCCTTGCTCCCTTATAAAAAGCTAGCCATCTTGTTACATTGGTTATTCTGTCATGTCGCAAGGGACTTCTTTGCTGAGCATCGACGAGCTAGCCTATATGTGCCACGATGAACAGTCGGCCATAGTGTTCCTGCAAGAGCGGGGCATTCTCCATCGGGAGAAAACCTGCCCTTGCTGAGGAGGGACTTCTTTGCTGAGCATCGACGAGCTAGCCTATATGTGCCACGATGAACAGTCGGCCATAGTGTTCCTGCAAGAGCGGGGCATTCTCCATCGGGAGAAAACCTGCCCTTGCGGGACGCCCATGGTTTTACAGACCACGGTTGGCCGACCTTCCCGGTGGAGGTGCAATAGGAGATCCTGCGGAAAGGAGTTCTCCTTTCGCATAGGAACTTGTTTGGAAGGTAAAACTACTTTGGCGTGTTCCCAGCGTGTAAATAATGACTATTAAGGATCCAGTATACCGGTGCATATACTTCTCCGGTTCATGTATTATTGGTCCCGAGAGTGGTCCAACGTGAGGGACGTCGAGGAGCAGTTTGGCCTTAACCACAGCTCCGTCGTCGCCCGGAACTTGGCGATGAGGGAAGTTGTGGCGGAAACTCACGTGACCAACCGAGTGCCTGTGGGCGGACCGGGCCTAACGGTTCAAGTGGATGAGACGGTCTACTCGAAACGGAAGTCTAACCGTGGTCGGTCCTACCCACAGCAATGGGTCTTCGGCGGTGTGTGCCTGCAAACCGGTGAATGCTTCATGATGCCCGTGCCTGACCGCTCGTCAGCTACGCTCATTTCTGCCATAAGGCAGGATGTAGCACCCGGTTCTACCATCATGAGCGACGAGTGGCGGGCATACCACAGCTTGCGCCAGTACGGTTACACACACTGGACTGTAAACCACTCCCTCGGTTTTGTTAACCCAGTGACAGGTGCCAACACGCAGGCTGTGGAGTCATTGTGGGCACAGCTAAAACGAAGCAACAAAGCCCGGTGCGGCACACACCGGTCCATGATGGACTCCTACTTGTGGGAGGCCATGTGGCGCCGAAGGCTACAACCCGGTGAAGACCCGTTTTACAAGCTGTTCGAAGCGATTGTGCAATATTGGCCTCCCCAGTGAAGTTTGTGTATATATTTTGTAATGTTCATTATTATTACTGCATGTGTTATTGTTATTATTTTTATTACTGGGTTCTTATTATTGCGTTCAGCATTTTTGGTGATTCGGTTGTAAATAAAGTGTGTCCGGTGTGAAAAGCGTTGACTATACAACAGGTTGACATTAATTCAATGGAGTGCAGCTGGTAATACTACGCCCCGCAGGTTAATGTCTACCATACTGAACTATGCTCGGTCTTCAGTGGTATGTTAAACCATGGCCATCACTCAGGAGTATGTTCTGTGAACACGGAGAATACCCACATTCTTATTTGTACCTAACGCCCCGCGGGCTACTACTGTCTATGCTCATTCCGCTGGGTTGTTAGATGTACTACGGCATACTTTTGGTCGTACTCCGGCTTTCCCGTCTTGAAGGTACCTGTAATGAATGTGTAAATACCCTACCAGCGGATGGATGACCCTTCCACAGGATGAAAACATTTATCGTAGCTTTCGGAACGTCCGGGTTCAGCAATGAAACCATTACAAAGCACCCAGTATTCAAACATATGTACTACGACAATCAGAAATTCAGTAATATATCGAGCTAACCTGCGTTCCTACAGTAACATGATTGCGCTCAACTGCTACTGCCAGGGTAGAACAGACCGACAATTTTTTTCCAGGAAAATTACGGCTACCAGTTTCTGAAACAATAGCGCAATCATGGCTCCCAGGTTCGGAAACAATAGCGGTTCGGGAACAATGTCACGGCTGGGAAACAATAGGGAGCTGGGTCACGCTGCTCGCGCAGGATTAGGTAGACAATGGGGGCGGGGCTGGGCGGTCCACTTGAGCAATGTCGGGGAACTAACCGAAAAGACCCAAAAAAAAAATATATATATATATATCGGAAGACAGGATCTCATCATTCTTTATTATAAACATACGGCTTATTTTTCCCGTTCAAGTAATTTATCTGTAGTTTTTGCAATGGACGATGACGGTACTCTCAACACAGCGGTCACAAAAGCAGAATCCTTTTACTCGCAGAATGTGTCAATCGCAAAAACGAGCCACTCACCGTCGTGTTTGCACTCCCCCTTATATATCCCTGATCTCCGGCCGCGTTCTAGATCTAGTCATGATAACAGGGTATTTGTCGCCCTTCATGAAGGTCGAATAATATTTGTCGCCCTTTATGAGGATAATATTATTCGCTACACTCCCTCCTGATCTCTAGATCACGAGTCGAAGAAAATTCTTCTTCTGAGACCAGTGTGGCATCTCGCTGGCCTTCTTGGTCTCCTAAACAGTCCGCTGGCCTGCAGCCCAACAATCTGCACCTTGTTTGTTGGCGTATCCTAGTAGAGCGTCTGGGGTCCGTCTGCGCCTGCCTTTGATCATGCACGGATTGGGTGGGCACTGGTTCCTCTGCGTGCGTGGGAATTCCGACCCATCTGCTTTGCTCTTTAGAGTATTCCTCTGTTGGGTCGTTAACAGCAGGCTGAGGTGCCGACCCGAATGTTTGTTGCGGCGTTCTGTTGCGCCGACGTACGTCTCGAACATGCCGCGGCATTCCATTGATCTCTATCGCTTGGTCTGATATGACCCGCGTGACCAAGCCTTTGCAATACTGTGAGTCGCATCTTCCGGCATGTGGCCTTACCCAAACGGCGTCGCCGACAGAGTATGGGCAATCTGTGCTTCGCTCAGGCGTTATGGTGCTGATCTCGTTCCGGTCTCTGAGGATATAACGATGAATTGCGTTGGCGGGGGCGGTAATTGCGTTGCGGTCATCCCTGGGCGTCAGGTTGTACCGGTGCACTGCCTCTTGTATGGAGCATTTTGTTCTCGCGGCGATTACCTTAATCGTTCGATGGCATCGCTCCGTTATGCCGTTCCCGCTTGGGGCATAAGCGCACCGAAACCTCAAACGGGTACCCCATCTTTCGGTCACCAGCCTAACCTCGCGACTCCTAAATGCGGTGTCGTTATCGGTCAACAGTTCTTCGGGCGCTCCCCTTTCATAGAAGACCGATTCCAAATGTCGGGCTACCTCGACACTGGAGCGATGGATTAGCAGGCGCCAAATGGCAAATCGTGAGGGCCCGCAATCTATCATCGTCAAATAGAGGTCCTTTCCGTAGTGCGTAACATCGACACCAACTCTTTGCCATATTTGTGGCACCTCCAATACGCCATGCTTCCATTTGGCTGGGGCAGGGTCTATCGACTTGCAGATGTCGCATTCGCTCAACACGCGGCGCACTTCTCTCTTCGATATCCTGGGGTCACGACGGCGAGCAAAGTACAGGGTCCGTCGCACACCTGGATGGCCTGCCTCGTGATGCACCGTGACAATTAAGCTTACGGTCGACTGTTCATCATTCACAGCGGCGGCGCATGCCTGTGTTCCAAACATGTCTGGGCGAGCTATCCACCGGTTTGGGACGCGAGTGAGTCTGTCCGCCTTATTGTCAATCGACCGCACCAACGTAACAGTCAAAGACAACTGGTATTCCCGTACTAAGGCTAGTACTGTTTCGATCCGCCGTCTGATCAGCATTTCGTTGGCTGCTTTCGTCTTCAGACGTGCTTTGCCCAAGAGACCATCCTCGATCCACCGATGGACTGTTGCCGAGTCTGTCATCAGCTCCACCGTCTTCATTTTCCATGTCAAGGCGAGATTAAGCCCCTTAATCACTGCATCCAACTCGGCCATGTTAATGTGGCGCGCCTCATCGGGCCGCAGCCACGTCCCGTCTTCAACAATCTCGCCGTCTACCTCTAGTGCGGCTCCCAGGGCCAGCATGCTGGCATCTACCCATATTCTGGCTACTGTACCCGAGATGTCCCAGCGCCCTTGAACGGGGTCATGCTCCTTCAGTTGGCGGACCATTTCGTCCAGGTGCTGCGGTACTGGGCCTCCGTGAATGGGTTCGTCCCATCGAGACGTCACGCTGTTGGCCTCCCGTTTAACAAAAGCTGAGGCCACCCGGAGCCATCCGCACACTGGATAGTGCCCCACCAACTCGCCACAGTAGGAAAATACCGTGCGTCGGGTCAGCTTCTTTGGGGGTTCGGCAATTTCAGTTCCTCTTTTCCATCGCAACATATTGCGCTCCCCCCAGACATTCAGACCCAGGACGCGGGCACCTTCCCATACGCTTTCTGGAGTTTTGCTCTCTAGTCCATATTCGGCGAGGTGTTTACTTACTACTCGTCTATTCACAACTGATTCGTCAACGAAAATATCATCCAGATATGCCGACGACCCTCTACTTACCTCTGGAGCGAGCGAGAGTACCTTGTCCACTACCGCCTTCATAATGCTCGGCGCGACATTCAGGCCGAATCCCAAACGTGTTAGGCAATACCTGCGACCGTGGATCATCACCGTCTGGTATGGCCAGAGTGACTCCTCGACACGAATCTGCAGATATGCTTTCCGTAAGTCTAATATCGTCACATTCGTGCCCCGACGTCGCCATTCCCGAATCTTGTTGGCGCACACGTCGCTGTTGGCAGTAAACGTGTCAATGTGCCCATTGAGTTCTCGGAAGTCAAGCACAGGACGAACTTTGCCCTTTGCCCGTTGGATGACTGCCATTAGAGGGATTAAAGCTCTGGGTGGTCCCAGCCTTTGCTCATCATACGGGATCAGCCACCCGTTTTGGATCCACGTTGTTAATTCTTTCTCGTAGGCCGGTCTGACTGCAATAGCGGGCGGATATTCTTCTTTCGTGTTGTGCAGTATGGTCGGGGCACAGCCGTTGGCCCACTTCCAAGCTGCTTTCCATGACTTCAGAGTGGGCTCGTACGCTGCAACGAACTCAGCTCCTTCAACGCGGATCTCTGCGCGCGCGGATGCGCATATGGGGGCATTAAGTGGGCCAAGCAGCACGTCACCTTGATGGTCCAGAAACATTCCACCGAGACGCTGTATTGCGTGGATGCCAAGCACGAGATCGAAGCCAAGCGGCTTCTGTTCACTCACTATAACGTCCACCTCCACTGCGTGCCCTTCACGTAGCTCCAGAGTCGCAGTACCTACTCCTGCGCAACGTAGCTTGTCGCCGCTAATTGTGTAAAGGCTAGTGGGTTGCTTGCTCCACCGACGGCAGCAGGGTGCGTGGACAACACAACTGGTGCAGCCGCTGTCCACTAAAGCACGCCGATCCACACCGTCCACTTGGATCCATACGGAAGGCAGCGCCTTAATCAGTGACGGAAGGGCACCGGCGCCGGAGCACCCTCCCTGCCTTCGTTTCCCGGAATGTTTTCGGGTCTTCTTGATGTATCACGATTAGACCAACGGCCGCGCGTTCGTCTCCCTCCTTTGTCGACCTGCCGGCGGCCATAAGACTCCTGACGTTGCGTCATGCAGTCTCGAGCAAAATGGTTGGGCCCGCCACACGCGTAGCAACGCAGCACGGTACCTGGAACCCGTGCCTCAGGCGAAGAGCTGCTTGAAGCAGCGACGATGGCCAGATTACCGTTCCAACCGGATGGGCCTTTCGCTAGCATCGCTCGAGCGCGGGATAGCAGCTCGTCCAATGTCAGTGTCTCCATCCGAGCTCCTGCCCGCAAGGCATCTTGAATCTGTTCTGGAAGACCGCGAACGAATATACTTGTCATGACTCTCTCCGACACCCCGCCGGCGAGCAGCGCCAATTGTCGGAGAGCCGCCAAAAACGCGTCCGCTGTTTCTCTATCGCGAAGTCTCCTCATTATGAGCTCATCATAGGCAATGAACGGATCTGGTGCAAAAGCAGTCAAGAGTCTCTCCCTCACCTTGTCAAGCTTGCCCTGGTCCTCTGGTGCCATCTGGTCGTAAACCTCGAAGGCAGCGCCAGTCAGCCTCAGCCCAATCATGCGGGCGACGTCATTGACTCCACACAATCGACAAGCCGATTCGGCTTTCCGCAGCCATTCATGGGCCGAAAGAGAAGAGCCATCAAACTCAGGGATCATTCTGATATCTATCATTGACACTCCACCTGGGCGTTCCATGTTAGCCTCGATAGCTTGTAGTTTTTGCAATGGACGATGACGGTACTCTCAACACAGCGGTCACAAAAGCAGAATCCTTTTACTCGCAGAATGTGTCAATCGCAAAAACGAGCCACTCACCGTCGTGTTTGCACTCCCCCTTATATATCCCTGATCTCCGGCCGCGTTCTAGATCTAGTCATGATAACAGGGTATTTGTCGCCCTTCATGAAGGTCGAATAATATTTGTCGCCCTTTATGAGGATAATATTATTCGCTACATTATCACACGGAGCTTTCGGGACAGACCTAGTCCCGTCTTCAGCGTGTGTACTGACTATCACATTGTCTCATCATAGGTCGAGAATCTCATGTTTAAACCGAATTGCTTTACGGTTTAAACTCTCATATGGTTTTTCACTGTCTTTAAGTTTGTTCTTCTCCATGAGCTTCTCTTCTAATTGGGATTGTTCGTCGAAATAATGTTGAACTGGTGGATAGTTTACAACATTCTGTGGTCATGATTAACATGTTCCAAATATCACTAAAACTCACTCCTTCTTCCCTGTTGATACAATCATTGTAATGAATGTATAGGGATTCTTTTATCTTCCTTATTCTAAAATCCCTCTCTTGCGCCAGTGTTCCAAAATAAATCTGCTCATTAAACAAAGTGCACTCAATGACATGTTCAACAAAGGCAGAGGATCTTTTACATTCTTCAATAATCACATTTGGGTCCCTGGTTTGTGGTCTGCCTCTGCCAGTGACACTGCCTCCCATAAGTCTTGTATAAGCATTACGGTATCTTGTCAGGCCTGCTAAGTGTTGTTGAACCCGATGATCTGTAGAGTGTCCAGTTTCTCCGATATAGGAAGCTCCGCATTCACATTTCAGTTGGTAAACAGTTCCTGGCTTTTGGTTTGCCGGTAATCTGGTTGTATGAGTTCTTAGGATAGATCTAAGGTTGTAAAAACCTTTGAAAATTGTCGTGATCCCTAGTTGTCTAATAATCCGGGAGATAAGATCACTAAGACCGGGATAATAAGGTAAGACCAGCTTCACGTCTCTAACTGAGTCTTCTTTCCTAGTAAACTCTCCAGCTATCCATTTCCCAACTCTCTTTCTCATACATTCGGTGACGAAATTCTCCGGATAATCATTTTGTATCAAGGTCCTGTAGACGTGAGACAGTTCATCTTCTAGGAATTCTTCATCACATAGTCTCATTGCTCTATCTACCATTCCTGAGATAACTCCTATTTTTACATTCAGGGGATGGTTGGAGTAAAAATTCAGGTATCTGCCCGAGTTCGAGGGTTTTCTGTATACTTTAGTTCTTAGGCGGGATCCTCTCCTTATTAATAAAACATCCAGAAATGGTAACTGCCCTTCTGCTTCCTTCTCCATTGTGAACGCGATAGAATTTGGAAATATTCCGTTCAAATGTTCCATTAATGTGTATTCCTTTCCATTCTTCACAATAGCAAATACGTCGTCCACGTACCTTTTGAAAAATTTTGTATGGTACTCGTGTATTCCTGTTGGAAAAGCTTTTTTCTCAAAATGTTCCATAAAGATCTCTGCTATCACCGGTGATAGCGAGCTACCCATTGGAGCGCCTCGTTTTTGCATAAAATGAGAATTGTTCCATTTGAAAAAATTTCCTTCCTCCATACAAAACTTCACCAGACGAGTGATGTGAACGGGATTAAGTTTGGTCCTATTCGGAAGGGAAGGGTCTCCGGATAGTAAGTCACAGATGACAGAGTATGTGTAGTCAAGAGGAATGCTTGTGAATAATTCCTTAACGTCAAGACTCACCAAAATATCATCTGAATCAATGGTAATAGTTTTGATCTCTTCCACAAACTTGGCTGAGTTCTTTGTGTGAGATTGATTCAATCCGGTTAATGGTTTTAACAAATCAGCCAGGTACCTGGAGATGCTAGACATAATGCTCTTTCTGCTGGAAACCACAGGTCTTAAAGGTACGTTTTCTTTGTGGATTTTAGGTAGGCCAAAGAATTCTGGACACGAGAAATTGGTAGAGAATCTTAACAGTCGGGTTATGTCCGATAGTTTCTTCTCTTTCGTTTCTATAAACAATTCTCCTAGTAGCCTTATCAACGATCTTCTAACTTCATCAGATGGATCACCGTGTAAGGCTTCATAAGTATCTGTGTATAACAAACTCGTTATCTTGTTGATGTATTCCAGTCTATCCATGACAACTACCACGTTCCCTTTATCTGCTGTAGTGACAATCACAGATAAGAAATCCTATTTTCAATATCGGAAGACAGGATGTCTTTTAACGGGAGCATGGATCTTCATGTTGTACTTGTTCACGGATTTTGTCCCATTGCTTTCTGTACGTGATGGATCTGTAAGTCAGCTATTGCTCGCTGAAGACGAAACTCGAGCGTTCCGAAATATCCGAGAGAAAACTACGCTGTTCGCTGACCATGTCTTCTGATAACTACTCTCACCCATGCGTTGGAAGGGAGACCGTGTCAGTTTACTTACAGATCCATCACGTACAGAAAGCAACGGAAAAAAATCCGTGAACAAGTACAACATGTATATATATATATCCATAACAAAGTATGATCGTAACGGGCTGAATGTATTTCTTTGATGTTTTCATGGAAAGAACCCGTTCAGTTCGCATCTTTTTATTGATGGTCACAAAAAAGTGCGAGATACAAATGCGGAGCTTTCGGATCTCCTCTGGATCCGTCTTCAGCGCTTCGTTCCGTTCCGTTCCTCTGCCAGGGTCGGTCGGAGGGATTACAGGTCAAATGCAAGACCGACTAGGCGAACGACCAACGCTTGACGGGTCCAGACTTGACCTGATAGCTGACGTTGTCTGCTAGGTTGGTCGAACGGAGGAACTTGCGGACCCACCGACTAACTGGGCAGCCGGCACACGGAACGAAGCGCTGAAGACGGATCCAGAGGAGATCCGAAAGCTCCGCATTTGTATCTCGCACTTTCTTGTGACCATCAATAAAAAGATGCGAACTGAACGGGTTCTTTCCGTGAAAACATCAAAGGAATATATTCGGATATCTTTGTTCGGCTGTCGACCCGTTTGGTGGTATCTGTAATAGATCTGAACACACGCCCTACCAGCGGATGGATGGGCAGTTATTAGAAAATATCACAGATAGAGAACGCTTATCAGTCAGAGCTTTCGGCACACTCTGGTGCCGTCGTCAGTGATAGGAAAGAGAGCTCTCTTTCCTATCACTGACGACGGCACCAGAGTGTGCCAAAAGCTCTGACTGATAAGCGTTCTCTATCTGTGATATTTTCTAATAACTGCCCATCCATCCGCTGGTAGGGCATTTTCAGATCTATTACAGATACCGTCAAACGGGTCGACAGCTGAACAAAGATATCCGAACATGAACAAACCCGTTACAAAACACCCAGTGTTCAAACAAAGGAATATGTATATATATATATATATATATATATATATATATATATATATATAGTCCTATTCGCCAGGCTCGTAAAATGATGCTCGAATGCCAGTTAAACAGACTGAAAATTGTTAAAAATTTAAACTGCTTCCGAAGTGCCTGAAAAAGTGCACTGGGCCATCCAGAGGCGCACCGAGGCTGCTCACATATTAATCGGCAAGCTACCGACCCTCCTAAACAAAATGGGCAATCTACAATTCAACTTTACCATTTCCACCTTTTCGAGTCTTCGCACAACTTTTCGCTTAAGGACTGCCTGCATGGTAAAGACGGCGCACAACGATCGTCTCGAAAACCAAAGGAATTCTCCTGCCAATCCGTAGCTACTGTTTGTCGACTACGAAACGCTGATCAGCCAAATTGAACAGGCAAGACGTGGTCCGGGAAGTTGAAAAGTGTTCGAACGCGTTGACGGAACGGTTAAATCGCATTCTCGGCAAGCTACGAAATTCTCATACAAAACGTGCATATATAAAGGCAGTTTCCTTACCCCTTCGGCCACAAAGCTTAAATTTTTTTCATGCACATCGGAAACTAAAATTGCGCGAAATTCGGACTTCTTTTGCGGAGACGATTCACAATGAGTCTGGAGCAGACGTTTACGCCTAATCATGGACACTTGTTTGTAGCAAGTCCTTACGCCGCCTGACGTTCCGTTAAGGTCCATAGGTAGCGTTCTAAAAAGTTGAACTAAACGAAATCCTTTTTTTACCAAAAGTAGAGCGAAACGCAATGCCCCATTGTGTAACTGCACAGAAGAGCCCAAACTACGTCAACGCTAATTATTTATATACTCACACCACAGTGACGCCCAGCTCGTATTAGTTGCGCACACTATGGCCGCTTGTCAAAAAAGGAAGAGCCTTCTTCGTTTGAAAGCAAGGCGGATGTCAAAACAAGTGCCACCTAAGTACGCAAACTATTTACTTAAACTGTCAAAAAAGCTTAATAAGCAACACGAATGAACGATGAAGCTTAACGACGGAGTCGATTTGCTAACTCCATCTTCCAGGCGGTACAGCATCAATGCGTCGATGCTACAGTAAGAATCATTATACAGATTTTCAAGTTTCAAGCCATGCTATACGTTTTGCCATTCTCGCGTGATCTCCATGCAGAAGCCGTCGCTGAAACTAATCTTTAAGCCCGCCGACGACTAACTGGGTTGATTTCTTACCATCCGGTCTAGCGATAAACTGTTCGACTGTTCATTGGTTGAATTGTTCCAGGCGCTATTACAGGCAAAGTGAACCAGAAACTAACGAGCATTTTACGTGCATCTAAACAAAGAAACAGAATCACCAGATTCTGATGTGACCCATCAATCGCGTCTCCAAATTTCTGTCCTTCAAAGCGCTGTCTGAATTTTGCACATGCAATAGTTGGATTTCATTACGCGCATTCATGGAAGGAAAACCGTTCAAATTTTATTTCAAAAACGTAGCTTTCGGCACCTTGCTTGCCCCATGTTCAGAGCTGACCTTCCGAAGAGTAATGTAGAATAAGGTGTACGGATGGTTGAATGTACTACCGCCAAGTGAGTGGGGTTTGAGCAGATCTCAGAGTTGGTTTAAATAACTGGATTCTGTTCGTTCACAATGGCACGTTCCCATGTGAAGGTAGTCAATTTCGTAGTGTATTATCCTCGTTGGCCACCGAGCGAGTTTGTTCTTTCCTGTTGTTGTTGTTGTTTAGTGTACACTTTCTAATTGTATTGTAATCCAAACATTTACAAGCTCGTAGGAGTATCAGCCAATCTTGCCTGTCGAGCGCCATTGTACTTTCACGAATGCAATTGTCGCTGCTGGCGTTTACTCCTTCATTTACGCTGATGGAGGAGTTGTGGCTAATGTATAAGGTTTCCGTAATCTTTATAAACCTAAAATCCTGCTCATATTTTAGTGTTGAAATATACTGCGTTCATATAGATTCGGATGTTCCCTCGAATGTTCCACCAAAGCTGAAGTGCTCACTGCTTCTTCAATGATCTGGATCGGGTCTTTGGTCTGAGGACGGCCTGTAGGCAGTACAGGTAGCTAGGTAATAGCATTTTGTAGCACCGTTTGCCTTCCTGCTACGTTTCTGTACCTTGTAAGTGCCGCTTGATGTTGCGGTAGTCCGTTTTGCGCCATGTCCCTCTTCTCCCACGCACATCGTTCCACATCGACGATGGGTGGAGTTGTCCTTCCGAAACGGATTGTAGTTCGTTGTATGATATAGAGGCTGCGTGAGTGATTCCAAACCGAACCTAACCAGCGACTGGTTAAAAGGTCTTTAATGGTAAACGCACACACAGTGAATATCGAAGCTTTCGGAACAGCCTAGTTCCGTCGTCAGCGATGGGGAAGGATATCATACAACGAGCTACAATCCGTTTCGGAAAGACAACTCCATCATGAGAGAGCTCGTTACAATCAACCCGATTTTCAACATGCACGATGGGTGTTACAAACTGCATCCGGCTTATCTTCTGTTGGAATCTTGTACGTCTCGGGTCTCTTAACTGATCTTGGATTTAAGATGGTTCTAAAAATGGCAGCAATACCCTAGATCACAAGAAATTTCAGGGATCTGTTCTCCTAATCCTGCGTAATGTGGCAAAACTAATTTCATTTCTCGTCTCGTCTTCGATTCTCCTCCAAACCTCGTTGTTTTTGTACTCATCTATTCGTCTGTTAATGCAAAAGTTAACCGTTCCTACCGGATGGTCAATTTCCATTAGGATTTCCCGAATGCGCTCCGCTTCTCCCTGCAGAAGCACTTTGCTGCAATGGTTCATTGCGTAGCCCAGCATTCCTGTGATGATGCCTCTTTTCACATCCACTGTGTAGCTTGATGGGAAATTCAGGCACCTATCCGAGTGCGTAAGTTTACTGTCACCTTTAGGTTTCACTCGATTCCCAATTCTCAGCACAAGGGCATCTATATTCCCGCAATTTCTCCTCTCCACCGTAACGAGATGTCACCAGGGAAAGGTCGCTGTGGTGCTCAAGAAAACGGTTGTTTATTCCCTTCCATGATAACAACGAAGATGTCATCAACATTATTTTTAAAAATCATAGTTGGAGATCGTTTAAACAAACAGCGGAATGTCGTGCGCTTACTTCGAAAACAATGTTCAGCGAACGGAACCTCAATAAGTAAACGGTTCATTATCGCGTATATGCTGGGTTTTTACAGCAGCAAAAGGTAAGTTCGCTATGAGACATCGAAGTCAGTTACTCAAACCTAAATGCATTTTAAGAACAAATGAACCTTTCACGCGCTTGTCGCTGACTCATCGCCAGTTAACAGGCACATTCATATTTACCTTTCGCGCAGAGGCAGCAAAATGCAGTGTACACCAAAAGTGGAATATGTACCTTCGTTTTGTTGCCTCAACTCCATATTGCGGTTGTTTAAACATTCTCCCGAAATTACACCAAGTCTACCATGCAACGAAGGGCAGACTTCAACCACCTCAGTCAACAGGCCGTGGCTAACCATGCGGCAGCGTTTTGTACGTACGCTACCCGAGATTGCTTAAATTCAGAAGTAACAACCGTGTGCTGAGAAGTTGAAAGTAAACTTCTCCATGACAACATCATCAACGGTAATCCACCTTTGCAGCGTCGCTTGAACCTTGCCTTTAGACGTATGGAAGATGCACGCACTCAAAGACCAATGGGAATAGAGCCAACGGGGGTGGGCCGAAGTGTGTTGAAAAGCCCAACTTTATTCGAGCAAATATGTTGTAACTGATTCTCATGACACAAAACAGTCGCAACTCAAACCGATCGTGGTTGGAACACTTCGACAACCGTATACATCTTCCGTCGCATGCCGTCAGCTAGGGAAATTTTAGAAAAAAGCAGTTGTACGACTAAAAGGTGAATGGAAACACGTGTCTGTGTGTACAGAGCATTGAGAGTGAATATGCAATGATAAATTCATAACGTCGTACCTACTGTTTGGGAAACAAAGAAGCAGGGAGAAAAGCTACGTTATAAATGATATTCGACCGATGAACCCTCTATGATTGTGCGGTAGTAATTTTTTTTAAATAAATGTATAGCGGACAACTTTTCCCTTATGGTCTTTCTTCGTCTTCTTATCGGTTACTTCACGTGGACACCTTGCAATTCGACGTCGCCCTCTATGCGCAAGCCCTTAAGCGAGTTGGGATCCGTGCGGTGTGCGTAAGCGCACCAGTGATTTCCATTGATGAAAACCTTGAGCAAAACAAATGTCCGTTTAAGAATGACAGAAAGAAAACGCAAAGGCAGCAAGTCACCTGGAATGAGTGCACTTCATTGACGAACATAAGATCGAAGGCGTGGTCTTTTTCTAAGTTCAGCTTCCCCTCACGCTCCTCATTCTGCCAAGTGCCGCCAAACTGACTGTTTCGGACGATACACTGAAGTCGAACAAAAGGAGCGTAGTAAAACGAACAAAAGGTAGTTGTGAACAAAGGCGGCAACCTTCTCGTCAAAGCGCACGTTGAAGTGCAACGCGATGTCGCCGGAACTGGTCAGTATGTTGACTGAGAAACGTTTCGCCTTCTTCTCCGGAACGCCGGATACGTACAAACGCTTGCCGGGCGTGAAGCCGTCCGGAATGCCGGCTTCGTATGGCACAGGCTACAAACCGAAACGACGTTAGGCCGAATCCAATCCATGACACAGAATTCAAATTTTCCCTTCGGATACTACGCCACGCTCTGCGAAGGCTGACAATTAATTGAAAGTTCCTCGAGGTGGATATTGCCATCCCAATTTTGCCAAATATACCGCGGAGGTATTTATAAACCTGTCAAACAGTTCGCGCACACAAATTACGATGGACATCAGACGCGCTGGTAGTTCGTCCTGCGGAAAGATTGCTCGTCCCAGTTCTCATGTTGGCCAGTGCAATTAATCAATTCTATAACCTGTACAACAGGCTGACCATCTTCCCAGCTGAGGAAAGCATCAAAGCGACACTGTTTCCTTCTTGACTGTTTATCTACACATGAACCTGCACATCATCTGCAACAAGGAGGCACTTTCCGGTTCAAAGCTATTGCATGATTTTACCGGGTGCTCATGGAAGGCGGCAAAACACGCTCCCGGATCCTAGTGGATGTCATGCTAGAAAAGCCTAAGCCCACCCTGACGGACAGCTGCTTAGCACTTGAGAGTGAAAATTCGTCGATCACAAATACCTTATTGCATTCGTTCGGTTCGACCACGTGACAGCAAAGAAATGAACGAATGCCATCCTTGACGGCCTTCGTTGGGATAGTTTTACCACCCCAAAATTGACGATATCCCCACTTTCACATCAGAGCTTCCATCGCAGCTCGTAGCAGCTGGCTGTGATAGCGGAACTCATTGCAGTGAACGCGCGTTGAGTAGCAGAAAACAAAGGGACCCCCGTTTGACCTTATGCCACAAGTTTAGAGTATGAAAAGAAACAAGTGGATTCTGCTTCCCTTACCTGGGAAACCAATGGTTGAACCATAAAGCCACTTTGTAAACCTTTTTTGAATAAACATACATTGCATGAAACTGATATTAAAAATGGGAGGCTTTGTAATGCACCTTCTTTGTGGCATGATGGACTTGAGTGCGTCTTGTGCCCGTTGGGATGCGTTTACATAAAGCTAAAGTTAAAACAAAAGGCATCGCAATGGGTACAAGCCGCACCCATCTCCAACATGTCTACAACAACTGATTTCGTAACAGATGCGTGAATTTTGACTTTTCCTATTACGAGCTAGCCAGCTTCTGTGCCTTCGATTATTTCCAAAGCTGACAAGACTTGTCCCGTCACCAGCGAATCAGAAACGAGAAGACAAGGGCAATAGCTCCTGGGACGAAGACATAGTCTATTTTCAAAAAATGAATACTCAAACAACAAAACAGCATAACAGAAGCATTGTGGATAAAGATTAGCTGACCTGTAAGACCAGAAATGAGCACATGGACAAAATGCTAACCGCATCTTATTCGAATACGCTAGTAACTTTGAATCAGCTTTGCTGAAACAGAAACTGCATGAACCTTTCGGAACGAACGTGTTCTAAATAGATATTTTGAGGTTTTGAAATACATATGTTTCTATTTCAGAAATCTCTCAAAACAACTGCTGAGCACTCTCAACGATTTACAGCTATCCAGAGTTTATCTTCCAAGAGCAAGCGCCCTAAGCTAGATCCGCTGAAGACGGGGAGATAGTCATGGGTTCTAATACAATAATTAAAACATGTTTAATCTGGTTGAAAACCGGGTGTCTTTTGTTAACGGTGGAGTTCAACTTTGAGGCTTATTCCGAATTCAACACCGATGTTTCTAGATCTTTTATTTCATCCGGAGCTTTCAGGGATCCTCTTTCCGTTCTTCAGCGGAATAACGAATGTGTGATGTGTTGCAAGTGACACCACCATAATTTCACTTGTGACACATCACACATTTATTATTATGCTGAAGAAGGGGACAGAGGATCCCTGAGAGCTCCGGACAAAATAAAAATCTCGAAACAGCGGTGCTGAATTCGTAATAAGCATCAATAATTAAAACAGGTGACTAGTAATCAAATAAGTGACGTGCAACAACACTGTTACGGAAAATACAGCATTCAACTACATATATATATATATATATATATGACTCCGTTCAAAATCTATTTAATTTTATTAACGAAACTTGCATTATCCGACTTGCCACTTGTCCGGTCATCAGCTTATGGAAGTAGAAAAACACGATTCAGCGAACCACATGTTAGTGTAAATAAGCATACACTTTACTCATGCTTACGTATGAGTTCGCTAAACTGTACTTTCGCGAATCCCTTCTGTTATAGAGGCAGATGACGAGACAAGCCGCGTCCATGATAATTTGGAACGGATAGCCCGCAGTGCTCTACCAATTTGCGACATCTGTCTTTCGTCAAAAGTCCGTTGGTGTCTACGGACGGTGCGAAATTCCAAGCTACATCGAGACACGGCAAGCCCATCGTCGTTTTAAAACATAAGCTTTTATTACGAAGCCAAAAAGGGACCTCTCGGGGTCTACCTTGCTATCCCCTATGATAACGAGACAAGACCAATTCCAAAAGTCTCGTTCTTGGATTAGTAATAAGAGCACGTGCTTCGGGACAGGCGTTTTGTCCTATCTCGCTATGACATCAAGAAACATTTTTAGTGCGCATACAATATATACACTGAACATGAACTTTGAAATTTCATCTTGAAGAAAATGCATAGTAAGCACACTACGGATTCTATGCACGGATGGCTGCGCGTGGATTCCGTCGTTGCTAGTAGGAGAGCGCAGCGTGTGCGAAGAATTACCGACACACGACGTCAGGATGATATTGGTGCGACAAGGATGGACCTGTCTTAACGAATGACTGATCGATCACCTGTTCGGTAAAACAGGCGCAAAATGATGACATGAGAAAACAGTTACGCCAACCAGATCCCTATCGGCACTTTTGCTCACTGCTACGGGACGCGCGCACGCACGGAGGGGGCTTAAGCTGTTATGCCAGCCTGTGGGAAATGGTATCTCTGCAAGCCCAAGCTTAACGGGAAGAGAGAGAGAGAGAGAATGGTCAGAAATCGTAGCAGCAGTCAGTTGGTGGCTCGCTGACGGGAAACGAGAAAAGCAACTGACGCAAAAGCAACTCTTACATAGTATTTGCCGCCCCAGCTAACGTGATTCAACTCCACGTCTCCGTTAATGCGAATAAAGCTGATGGATGTCAGTGGTTGACGGTAATCGTACTCGCACAACTCCTTCTGGTTCAGAAAGACCTGCAAGGAAAAAAGTGAGACAAGCCAAGGCACGTCGCCTACAGGCGCCCGGCGCCAGACGGATCCGCATTGTTCGAAAGATTTACTTCGAACTTGCTGTCGTGGGCCCGAATTCGCAGATCGAACGGCTCGTTCTCCTTCAACGAAATCTTCTTGCGCTCCTCCTTTCCCCACTGGCCGCCGGACATCGAGTTCATCACGCACGTCTTCTCCTTGCGACGAAAGTTCATGTGGAAGGGCATGTCGTCGTTGTCCTTTGAACCGGTCATCATATTCAGCTCAAATCTGCAAGGGCAAGTAGGAATTGCTCTCCGAAAGGGCGGCCGGGACCGGCTCCTACTTTTCTCCCTGGAGAACGCCTCGAATGTGCAGCGATTGACCTGGTTGAATGCAGCTGCCTTCCAGACGGGACAGATAGGGAACCGACTGAAAGCAAAGGGGATACGGTGAGAAAATGTTAAACATCCTCCCTTTGCCTTATAGCCACGTGCATA
Organism: Trichuris muris; assembly: GCA_000612645.2. Taxonomy (NCBI): domain Eukaryota; kingdom Metazoa; phylum Nematoda; class Enoplea; order Trichinellida; family Trichuridae; genus Trichuris; species Trichuris muris. The sequence continues at coordinate 3,826,094 of CBXJ02000282.1, read as the reverse complement.
ACAGAAAACGGGTGCAACCTGTGGTCACCATCGGTAACCACCCACCCTTTATGAAGCATCCAGCGTATACATGTACATACGCAAAATGCAGAGCAAGCACGCGTTATGCTGCGTACGTCCACTTGGAAAGAAGGAATTGCGGACGATTCGATCTTCTAAGCATAGTCAAATCCGTTCAGTAATCCGTCGGCCAAGCTCCAGAGCAGCAAGAAACTGTATCTCACAACACACTAGGGATGTCAGTACGATCGACCGCTGGCGTTAAACAGGAATAGACTTCTAAGAATGCGCAAAAGGCCGTGAAACGCACACACATACACACACGCATATATATATATATATATATATATATATATATATATAGAATATCGGGTTTCTCGTAACGGGTCTAGGCATGTTCGATGTCTTCAACGGCTTGTGCCCGTTCTCTCGTATTCGAAGTGTCTGAAATTAACAGAAACAACGCCCTACCAACGGATGGATGGGCAGTTATTAGGAAAATAACAGAACACTATAGAACTTTTTCGATGCTTTCGGAACGGTCTTGTTCCGTCGTCAGCGTCAGCGTCAGCGACACAACCAATAAATCGCTGACGACGGAACAAGACCGTTCCGAAAGCTTCGAAAAAGTTCTATAGTGTTCTGTTATTTTCCTAATAACTGCCCATCCATCCGTTGGTAGGGCGTTGTTTCTGTTAATTTCAGACACTTCGAATACGAGAGAACGGGCACAAGCCGTTGAAGACATCGTGTATATATATATATATATATATATATATATATATATATGGCAAATTGGTTGGTTGGCAAAATCGATTTGATCAATGCCAAGTCGATTGCCTGAATCATGAGCCGAATGAAGATTATATCGGCTTGTCCCGTATATATATATATATATATATATATATATTTGAACACTGGGTGTTTTGTAACGGGTTTGTTCATGTTTGGATATCTTTGTTCGGCTGTCGACCCGTTTGGTGGTATCTGTAATAGATCTGAACACACGCCCTACCAGCGGATGGATGGGCAGTTATTAGAAAATATCACAGATATAGAACGCTTATCAGTCAGAGCTTTTGGCACACTCTGGTGCCGTCGTCAGTGATGGGAAAGAGCTCTTTCCCATCACTGACGACGGCACCAGAGTGTGCCGAAAGCTCTGACTGATAAGCGTTCTATATCTGTGATATTTTCTAATAACTGCCCATCCATCCGCTGGTAGGGCGTGTGTTCAGATCTATTACAGATACCACCAAACGGGTCGACAGCCGAACAAAGATATCCATATATATATATATATATATATATATATATATATATATATATATATATATATATACGGGCCAAGCCGATATAATCCTCATTCAGCTCATGATTCAGGCAATCGACTTGGCATTGAGCAAATCGATTTTGCCAACCAGCGCGCGCAACAGGGGGAAGCACTGGAAATTTCGATGGGACCTTTTCGGCAGCCAAGGCGCCTCAAAGGAACGCGCGCCACCGTTGAGATCCCAAACTGTCCAGCGAGGGCAGACGGCATCGATTTCTGCTTGTCAACTCCGAGAGGCGCTCTTGCTTTCCTCATTTGGCTAATGAAAGCGATGCGCGCAAGTGGACGACCAACGAACGACATTTGGAGATTCACGGTGGCACGAAAAAATGAATCAAGCTTTAGAAAAGGAGGCAGTGCGGGATCAATTTGGGCGCCTGCCCGCCTTGTAAGCCTGAGCATATGGCCAAAGGATCGATTGTCCAAAACCGGATACCGTATATCGGTCGCATTCCCAAACTCGGCGGCCGCGGCAACGACGACCACGGTTCTGTTAAATCGAAAACACGTTTCGACGTGCGACGGCGCCGGCTGCTGGTCATAGTTGGCAAATTGCAGTTGAACCGCACCGTCGGCGCCCAAGCACCCAAGCGCCGTCAAAACCGGAAACCTGTGTGATGGAATGCGTCGCCGACAGGCGGCGCTCAGTCCGGTGACAACCGTTTCGGTAAATAGCTTTCGGCGGGCCGTAGCGGCGGCCCGTTGGACGGTTGAACTTTACATATTAATTTGTCAACAACTTTCAAGAATCGAAACCGTCCGCACGGAACTGCTACGCCTCGCGCGAAGCAGCACGCAAGCAGAGCGCGACTGCAAAAACACACTTTGCCCCCCTCATATACACATAAACATATACATACGTACATACATGTACACGTATTCAGTTATCGAAATTGTTCAACCAACCGCTCGCCATCAAAAGGTGAACGATTTGCCAAATTCCAGTGACTCATGAATGTCACGTCACAGTGACACTGTTGCATGAGTCACGCTATGCTAATGAGATGTTCAGGTGAAGTTGCTGAGTTGGGCAGCTTCTATCGTAAGCAGCTCATCTGGATGCTACGTGCTGCCTTTTCTTTCCTTCCTTCTTTTCTATCGTAGCTTCGTCAGCCGACAGGGATGGCAGCCGGCGACTGCCAGCCACTTCTACCTTACGCAAAAGGGGTTAGTCGATACTCCCTTGCATCTTAAACTCCCCAATGGTATTGATTAGTAAGATCGGCTAACGAAGAAGCTGAAGTCGAGACGGATGAAGCCGAAATGTCAATATACGCTACATGCATACGGTACGCGCATTATTTCGTCTGCGTTTGGCAGTTCGACATTGCTGCCAAGGGCTAAAGGGGCGCTTACCAATTTTTGGTTGGCTTCCGTGAAGTTGGCCATGGCAGTTTGTCAGCACAATCTGCTTCGCTCTCGATCAATCGTTCTGACTGTCCGTGCAAAAGTACGGACAAGCAACCTTCCAGGCGGCTTGCAAGCGGATATGCACCCTGTCTGTGGATGGCAGGGAGACGCGGTCGTCGGCGACGATGGGTGACCACGGAACGGAGAAGGGGAGAGACTGTTCAAAGGCGACTGTGCGGCGCAACGAGTACTACACACACACACACACGCACGAATACGCAGCGACCAGTACACAACGGCGCGTACGCAGCGTCAATGAATTCCAAAGAACTTGTCAACGTCTGAAATGAAGTAGGGGAATTTAAAATTCGAGTCATCGAAACGATAATGGACCGCTCGGCGAACACGAACGCTCAGCGCGGTGCGCAAACGCGATTGCAACGCCTCCAGTAACACTTTTTGCTAATGAGCATTGAGTCAGCCGGCTATAGATGGCGCTAGTATCTTGCAGCACTTGTCACCTACAGTCATCGACGATGCTCAGGCGCCTTTGCGTGCCCTCGGCAGCGCCACGTACCGACGACGCGTGGGCAAAACTCATCGTTGCCCGCCAGGCGTCGGCGTTGCGCGCCTGCAGTGAGCAATGGCAACTCGAGGAGGCGTGTGCAGACCAACGTCTGCAGAGTGGGTTCGAGCTTTGGTGACCCCACTGCAAATGGCTGGTGAATCATCGCCGCCACGGCAGCGCGCAAATTCGACGCAAACAGCAAACCGGCGAGCTCTGTACGCGCGCAGACCTTTTTCGGTCAACGCTGCTGTTGAACGGATGATTGACGGGAAGAATGGTTGCTTTTGTAGCGCACAGGCCGCAGGCGGATTGGCAGCAGTGACTTTGCACGTTGCACCACTCAACAAGGGAGCACACTGCCAACAGACAGGTTCATCGCCATACTTTTGCACTCACACGATGGCAACATATATATATATATATATATATATATATATATATATATATATATATATATATATATATATATATATATATATATATATAATGCTTTCCTTTTTCTGCTTGCCGTGCTTTCCTTTTTCATTTTCATGAAATAAAAAAGCGTTACCATCTGTTCATGAAAATGATTATCTCAACGGGAAAAATCCGTGACTTTTTCCACCAAATATATATATATATATATATATATATATATATATATATATATATATGTTGTGCCCTCTTTCCCATCACTGACGACGGCACCAGAGAGTGCTGAAAGCTCTGATTCGATAAGCGTTTTATCTGTGATACTTTCTAATAACTGCCCATCCATCCGCTGGTAGGGCGTTTTTCAGATCTATTACAGATACTATCAAACGCGTCGACAGCCGAAAAAAGATATCCGTATATATATATATATATATATATATATATATATATATATATATATATATATATATATATATATATATATATATATATATATATATATATATATATATATATATATATATATATATATATATATATATATATACGAATATCTTTTTTCCGTATACTCATTCCCGTATGAAGAAAAGAATGGAAAATTTTCATATATATATATATATATATATATATATATATATATATATATATATATATATATATATATATATATATATATATATATATACAGTAGGCCCTCCGTATACGCGGTAATTGGTTCCGGGACATACCGCGTATAATCAAATTCCGCATGTAATTAAGTCCACTGCACAGAAGATGCGAGAATACGTAGACAATGCGCGTACTCCTTCCTGCAGAGTTCAAGCAGACTCTGTTCGTTCCAGTTCTAATGCCCAGCGCTATTTAAATGCTAAGCGAGTAACTGTTACGTAGTGCAGCGAATTAACAAACAGCAAAGTTACTATTACACTGGGCCAATTCGAACGTGTAGTACTTTTATCGCTATCGTAGCAGCTTTACGGAAAATGTACACGCTGATGATGGGAACAGGTGGTTCCCGAAAGCTCCGTGTTTACGCTTGAATAAAAAAGCTCCACAGGGTGTAGCCGTTTTTGATCAGATTTACTTATATTGAACAATACGAGCAGTTCGAACACCGCTGTTTGGATGCTGTTAGATTCAACCTTCGTCAAGAAAACTAAATGACCACGGAGCTCCATGCCTTAGCAGCAAGTCTGCTTAGAGCGTGCAGTATGAGAAGTGCGAGCTATTTTGTCTGCTCAGTTAACTAAAATCTCGTATTGTCCATTCCCTAGTAAGAAGCCTTTGTGATCAATTCCTTTGCAGGCAAAATCGCTTCAGGCAAACCCAACAAAAATTTATCAAGAAACAACGCAAGCTGCACAAACAGAAAAGTGCTTACAAAGTTGCGCGACAGCACTATAGCCTTTGATAAACATTGCATATTATACAACAACTTGGAAAGTAGCTGTACTTGACAGTGATTCGTCAGTCACAGCTCATAAATGGCGTCATTGCCTTCTCAGTCAAACCGCGTTGAGTCAAATCCGCGTATACGGAGGGCCTACTACACACACACATATATATATATATATATATATATATATATATATATATATATATATATAGCACTCTTTTAGCGCGCAGCTTCCTGCGGTTATATGACAAAGTGTGTGAGTATGCGACTTAGCGCTTCCTCCTTCTCTCCCCTTCCCTCTTTTATCTATTAATATGTTCACGGATGTACATCATGTCCGCTAGCGTCCCCTCGAGCAATGGAGTCCCCTCTCTCTCTCTCTCTCTCTATTCGCCGACAACAAACCAGCAAAGCATGCAATACCTGGACAGCACTGCTCCGCAGAGTTGCTGCGCGCAGCAGAATGACTGAAAGAAAGAGGAAAAGGAAGTTTCCGGCGCTTCGGCCCTCAAACGAACGAACACAAGAAGTGGGAACCACTAACTAACGCACGTCTCCGTTCAGACGGCAGCAGCTGGCTTTCCGCCCCGTTTCTCAAACTTGCACAACAACTGCTCCTGTTGAGCATCGCGTTCTTAAACTAAAAAGCTTTCGTCGGCCCGCACCCGCGGTGCACTCGTCACATCCCCCGCCTGTTTAATGAGAGGCAGAGAGAGGGAGGCTCAGCCAGCCCAAACCAACCGCCCAGCGAGGCATCAGGACGTATATACAAGTAAACGTGTCGTCAAGGCAACTTGCGCGGCTACCGTGTTCGCCCACCCTTCGCGTCAAACTGCCACAGTTCTGCGGAGCGCCGTACGTACTCCAATTTGCCCGCTTCGCAGCTCCACTCCACTCATTATCGTCGCCGGATGTGCTTACAAGTTGGAATGGCATTTATGAGGACACAGCGTTCGCAAAAACCGGTCGCCCAACGGAGCCGGTCGACCGGTCGTTGACGAGGGTAAACAGGCCTTGTTTGGCGAAAAACAGCGACGGGACCGCGGCATCACTGTTTACCAGACGGCGAACCGGGTCCTCCTCCTGGACGCCGGAATGTGGGCGTCGTACATTATACGCAGCTGTCAATAGAAGGCCTTTCAAAGTCGTTACGCAAATTGGCCGGTCGCGGCTGGCGAGGCTGTCGACCGGAACGAGGCAACAAAGTTGGCTGCCGACTTTGCGGGAGACTGTCTAGGAGGGACCCATTTTAAGGTAGGCGTATCGCTGCGCCCGCTGGTCGGCAACAGCGTCGGTACCGTCCTAACCGGACAAATGCAGTTAGCAGTTTCGCTTGGACGTCTGCCGGAATTGACGACGGCAACGCTCTCAAGGGACACAGCGCTGCATTTCCCATTTGGATATGAGGGAAGAAGCGAAACACACTGTCTCGGAATTCACTTTGCCCCACAGACTATGCACCAGTTTGCGACAACTTTACCGCGCAACTGAAAGTTGCTCTCTCTCTCTCTCTCTGGAACTGAACGTGCGCCCAAGGCGGTCTCGTCCGTTCAATTGGAATTCCCATTGTCCCAGAAGGGAACCTGTTTTGCCTCGGCTCAAAACGACTCTCCTCCAAAAGGAACAACGTCCAATGGGGGCGCCGTTGTCGCTGCAGAACGCCAGGCGCCCGTTGGACAGAGGTTGCCGGTTCCAGAGCGTTCCTTTCGGAGTGGCGATTAATATCGCCAGGCACCTCGTCGATTGCCTACATTGGCTCAAAGAGCAAGTGGAACAACGATCGACGTGCTGAAGTTGAAAAGTCGCTTGGAGCAGAATTTGCTTCCCGACTTTCCCAATTGCTTCGCGCTGTCAAGTCCGTCCTTCGCCATCGTTGAAGGCGGGCAAAGGCGGCCAGTGGCTAAAAATAAAGACATCAAGCCTACTAGTTCAACGTCGCGGATCAGTAGGTTTGCTTGCTCGCGAGAAGGACAGCGCAAACGGATCAACATACGTTGTTCGGTCGAACATCTCGGTATGTCCGCCACGCCCCAAGCTGTTGTCCGGAAGTGAGCCTTCAGCATATATATATATATATATTGCGGTGGTCGGAGTAAAATGGTGTGTTCGAACTTCGTGCCCATCGTTGCTACTGTCGCACGTTTCTTGACGTATATATATATATATATATATATATATATATATATGGGGATGGGGAATAAGCAGATGACTATATATATATATAACAAATTTTCTTCTATATATATATATATATATATATATAGTCATCTGCTTATCCCAAAAATATTTTCTTTGGAAATTCTCACGTTGCATGAGACTGCGTAATAACAGGATAAGTTGCATTTAAATACAAGTCTGCTTTCGTGTAAAGCAAGTACGCTCCTAATGTTAGACAAGATGAAGAAACAGTTGACGCAAAATGCTACTACATAGGAAATAATCAATAATTGCTTTTCGAAAACCACTTAATAAGGGCACATGCATTCAATAAGGGCATATATATATGTCGTTTTGAAAAGAAATTAATGCATTATGAGCACATAGCTTTTCCTTTTCTTGTTGCGGACAACTCGGTAATGACGGTACTAGGCATGTCCCGAAAGCTTCGAGGGTGAAATACATGAAATAGCACATAGCAAACTGGCTTGTGGGTAACAACAAGGAAAAATATACGTATATATGGCGTTCGATAAACTGCAATGCGCGGTTCGAAGTCCTTCAAGTCCTTCTCTCTTTTTGAAATATCAATACATTCGACCGCACGCAGGACAACGTTCATTGAAATAGGAATGTCATAACACAGAGCCGTCTGCGCTTGTGCGCCGTTGACGAATTACGCCTTTCTAGCCTTTACGTTGCATACGGTGAGTTATGGAACGCGCTGCGCGTTAAGATCCAACGTAAGGTAGCTAACCCGACAAAGTCCTCGCCTTTGAAAAATCAGAGCCAGCCGGTTTCCGCAGTTCTGTGGAATTCGCTTGCGCGGCGACGTTGACGGAAAGCGGTTGAAAACAATGGAATGAACAAACAATTCACCCTTGAGAAACTTGTTTGTGAGTATTTCACTTTTGCGAAAAATTCAGACGACTTTATGGATGAACCAAATTATAATATTAATAATAAAGTAAGATTAATCGCAGTAATAAACACTAATAGATTAAGATGAACATTAAATTCCTTGCTTCAAGATATGCGTAATCTCGTTAAGATGCTTCCTTATTAAAAACAGGATTTCTGAACGCGTGATATGATCTCATTTGCTTATTTAGAAGCACGGCCTCAGTCCCGTCAAAACATAAGCAATGCCATACTGAGCTTTCGGGACTGACCTTGTCCCGTCTTCAGCGTGTGTCCCTGATGGTGATGCGTTTCCCAAGTTGGAGATGATGATGTTTGCGGTTTAAAAGATCATTCTACAAAATGGTACAAAAGATCCTGGAAGTTTGACTACCACATGTACGAAGAACAGGCTAAGAAATGGAGAAATGGGGAGGAAACCACAAGAGAAGATGCGGATAGAAACTTGGTATTATTCTTACCCTATTATCCTGGCATCAGTGACCTTATAAACCGAATTACTAGACAGATCGGAGTCAAGACAGTTTTCAAAGGTCCGTTCAACCTGCGAACTATACTCAGATCAGACAAAACCAGAATCCCCGGAAATGAGAGGCCAGGTTCGATGTACCACATCCAATGTGGCTGCGGAGCCAAATACATTGGAGAGACCGGTCACTCAACCGTATACCGGATACAATAGCATTTAGCGGGCATTACGAAATACCGAAACGCCCATAGGAGACAAAGAGGCGAGATTTTCACCATCAGAGGAAGAATACAGACCAGAGAACCACAATTAATCATGGAGGAGTGCAAGAAAGCCTCCGCATTTGTTGAACACGTGGTTGAATGCTCTGTGCTGAACGAGCAGTTCAGCTTCAGTATTTTAACACGGGAAAACAACTTCATATATATATATATATATATATATATATATATATATATATATATGTCTTTTTTCGGCTGTCGACCCGTTTGGTGGTATCTGTAATAGATCTGAACACACGCCCTACCAGCGGATGGATGGGCAGTTATTAGAAAATATCACAGATGAGAACGCTTATCAGTCAGAGCTTTCGGCACACTCTGGTGCCGTCGTCAGTGATGGGAAAGAGCTCTTTCCCATCACTGACGACGGCACCAGAGTGTGCCGAAAGCTCTGACTGATAAGCGTTCTCATCTGTGATATTTTCTAATAACTGCCCATCCATCCGCTGGTAGGGCGTGTGTTCAGATCTATTACAGATACCACCAAACGGGTCGACAGCCGAAAAAAGACATCCGAACATGAACAAACCCGTTACAAAACACCCAGTGTTCAAACATATATATATATATATATATATGTGATGTTGAGTTTTCACGGATTTTTCCCGTTGTTTAGTACGTGGATGGATCTGTATGTAAACTGACACGGTAGGGAGACAGTGTCAGCTTACTTACAGACCCATCCACGTACAAAACAACGGGAAAAATCCGTGAAAACTCAACATCATGAAGATCCATGCTGCCGTTAAAAGACATCCCGTCTTCCGAAATATATATATATATATATATATATATATATATATATATATAGTTGAACACAGGATGTTTGGTAACGGGACCGATTGTCATCTTGATCTTCAATACAGTGGTTGCCCGTTGGAGCTTTTTGGTGTCTGAAATAAACCAAGAAACACGCCCTACCAACGGATGGATGGGCAGTTATCAGGGAAATTCGAACACCAATATGACCCTGAAGCTTTTGAAACTTCCTTGTTCCGTTCTCAGCGAGTTTGGGAAACTATTCCCTCATGAGAAGTTCTCTGAGCTTTTCGGCTGTATCAGTAATTTGAAATAAATAATCGCATTTACGATGTAGTTGAAAATCGGATTCTTTGTAACGGTGTAGTTATACATGATAAGGTATATTAGTACGACTTGCACCGTTTAACCTTTTATTTCAAAGAACTCGGAGCTTTCGGGGTCGCACACACCCCGTCATCAGCGACTAATTTAGTCGCTGATGACGGGGTGTGTGTTATTGAAGAGGGCTATATATATATATATATATATATATATATATATATATATATATATATATATATATATATATATATATATATATATATATATAGCCCTCTTCAATAACATTACATCGTAAATGCGATTATTGATTTCAAATTATTGATACAGCCCAAAGCTCTCAGAACTTCTCATGACCTATCTTCAACGGAAAAGCAATTTAACTAATATCAGAGAGCTACAAACGAGAGGAATCGCAAAAGAGCCACATACAAACATATACGCGCACGCATATACACGTGTGTGTGAGTGCGCGTACAGGGAAAGAACGGTGAGATCATAACAGGAAATGTGAAATGTTGAAAATCGTTCAAGTGACAGCACCCATGTTTCGGTGCCAAAGAACTGGGGGTGCCCAATGATGATGTGAACTCCGATGACCCAGACGTGGGTGCGCCCGACAGACATCTCCTACTTATGGAAATGGCTGTTTGGAGTTCATTGAACCAACATGTGGAGCAGTAGGACAGCTACAACCCGAGGCGAACGAAGGCAGTCCAAGGAAACACAAATGCGCTGCAGCTGTGGCTGCCGCGCTTTCGCGACAATTCCCCAAAACCTTCCAAACACGCATGTGATTAGGAAGCGTCGGGCGCCTGGAGCTCTCGCACGAAATGCGCATTAACTACGAAAACCTGTTCGTTCTCTCTGTCTGCCTCTTCCCCTCTTTGTGCGTGTCGGCTCAAAATGCGAGCAAGCGCCTCTTCAGCATTCACCTCAGTTGCCTCGTTCGAACTTCAACCCCATCAGCAACACTGACGTTTCATTGCGTAAGCCTATTATGCAAATTAGCGCCTTGCCGCGAGTAGCGAATGCAGACTCGAATCTCCTATTCATCTTGGCAAGGAATATTCCCCTCTTCCAAGAGGATATATACCGTCGTTGACTGCTTGCCGCGGAGCTTCGACGCTACGCGCACATGGTAATTCCGTCATTGAATTGACTTGGGACTTGCCACTCTCACAGGCCGAGGACCCACAAGCCTCATTTGCATAAAGCAACTTCATGCACTGACGCCGGCAAACTTTTGCCTGGTCAGCGCGAAAACGGCTGTGCCACAATTGGTTTGCTTGCAAGTGCGCAATTGATAGCCCTTGAGGACAGGGAACCCTTGGTTGCGCTAAAACACGTACACGAGCAGGGTTGGCCCTTCTTCAACTTTGGCAATGCAAGCGAAGTGACGACCACGGCCGATGGTGCGTCGGCTCGTTCGAACTTTTGCGTCACGCATGCGCCAACTTGCCCAAACGCCGGCGCATACTCATCTCAGCGGCAAACACAAACTTAAACGCAAAACAACGATCCATTGAAGTGTGAGCAAACAAGTTTTACCGACGGATCGCTCGGCGCGCGTTTGGCCCGACCAAATGATCCATCAAAGCGGCGCACAAAAATTCGGCGCGGCAAAAGCCCAACGCGAACGGCGGTGCCGACGGAAGAGCGGTCATGCGTGCTTTACAACTGGGCAATAATTTGTCAACGCCAAAAAGTAAGCGACGTTGTTGAATTGATGAGCAATGGTTTCGACGCGTACAACGGCCTTACGGGGGGACACCCACTTGTCGAGCGCAAGTTTCGTTCCATTTTGCGAAAGTTAAGGTAAAGCCATTAATACCTTCGATTTACGAGCGCACACCTTGTCGTGAGCCCACTGCCATGACAACGCTTAACAAAATAATCGAATATGCAGAAGGGAGTGAGAACACGGCGGAGATGGGCCTCTGCACCCCGGCTGCGGCGGCATAATGGCATTAAGACAAACTGCACTGCCATTAGACTGTGACGGCTCGAAGGCCGTCGGCCGGACAAGAGCGATAGGGTAAGATGCGAAACGAATGATTACCAAATCATTCAAAGTATTAATATTACAAATAGTCGCAGGCGCCAGTTGGCTGCAGCGCACATCGACTTAAAAAATGCCGTCCATCCAATGGCGGTCTCTCATTAGCAGAAAGGGCTGTCAGCTAAAAACGATGCCATCAAACGGCTCCACGAAGGTACAATTTACTCGAACGGCCTAGCCGAGCCGAAGCAAAGTAGCCATTTTGCCTTCGCAGCGGTTGGAAATGGGATTTCATTAGGAGCTGAATTCCGAGCGCCCAAAGGCGCCTATTAAGGACAAAAGGGGACCCGGACGGTCGTTCAGGAAAGAAGCAGGCATCACCTCTCGTCTGAGGAACGCTCAACGCCCGCCCGGTATCCTAGACGCTGAATGGGATTGAACCGACAGGCGCCCATTTACGCCTTATGCAAATAAAGACTACCATTGCGTTGAGTCACTTGTGGGTGCCGTCGCACTCCTACGGCTACGCGTTAACCAACAAGGAAGAGATAGTGCCAACAGCCGGCAAGCATTTCAACGCACATTCTTTAGATTGCAACGCGCATTCATTTGGAAGTCGCAGGATCGACAGCGCCTTGGCTTGAGCAAAAGATCGCGTACAATCGCGGGCAAACGACCACCTTGTAGACAAAGCACGTTGAAAATAAATATTTGCCGCTCAAGGAGATACCTCGTTAGCCACTTTGCCCCTATTGCCAAATGGCGCCACGAGGCTGAACTAACTGTGTGCACCTTAAGTGCAAGGAATCGCCAGGCGAGCATTCCGCCTCCGTTTGCGAACATGGCGACAACGCTGGCTCCGCTTGCCTAACGCAGCCGTTGCTGTTGGCAAAAAATTTGGAAAGGGTCAAAATATTTCCTTGCTCAATTCGGCAGATTGGCATTCGAGGGAGCACGGCCGAACGAAAGGTCAATCTCCCTCGAAGCAAAGGAAGACAAAGCAACATATGCGTAGGGTTGTCGTTGTATACACTAAACACCCCACGGGGCTTTCGGAACTTCAGGTTGCGAAAGCCTTACAAATCAAATCTTGAGAGGGTCTTTGCCCTATTTAACAACAACGCGCTGGACCGCCCCGTCGACCGGAATCCAGTCTGCAGCTACGTGTGGCATAATGATTTAAAAGTTAGTCGACCAAGCGTTCGCGCCACCCTCGGCTGCCTACGCAGCTTACAAGCAGCGTACGCAAAGTGCGTACGCACTAATATTTGGCGTTCCAACTATTGATAAGGTGCCCATGGCGGGTTCTCATTTTTTGGAACAGCCACCAAGGTAGGTCCAGCGGTCAAGGCGCCCAAGCACGCCGGCAACAGCTAGCGCTGACCCCATTGCTTAGTGGATTAAATTTCCCAATCTGCGCCCATTGCGCCTCCTCCTGTTCATCGGTGAATGCACACCGCGAATCAGCGTCTACGCTCACAGACGGGTGCATTGCTGCAAAGCCGGAGAAGGGTCCTACGGAATTAAGCAGCTGAGTTTGTTTGTTGTCAAAGTTTATCCCTGCGAACATTTGGGGCTTCCATGTGGACAGTCGAAACGGATGGGAAATTCGGGCGAGCCAAGCTTTGGAAAGTTGCGCAGATCGAATCGCCGCAACTTCTCAAAGCTTGGCCAAACTGTCGCGGCGGAAAAGTGGCGCCGAGAAGTGGGGAAACCGTGCCAATACATTAACGGTGCGCTTCTCCAACAGGTGCCAACTGGAAGGGACAAATTCTCCTGAGTGACAGTGCCAACGCGTGCGTCGCACAAGTGACTCAACGGCGTCTGAAGGAAGTGAGCTACCAAATTATACCCGTATATGCAAAGTGCGATCGACGAACTGTCATTTCTTCGAGCACCCTTCCTGGGAATACCTTGACCAAGGGAAGAGGTGCAGAGGCGCCTGCGAAGATTCTGTCGCTTTTACATTAGACGCTGACAGAATTATGGGCTTGCATCATGTTGGCAAAACTGAGTACGTTCTAATGATTCTCATTTCAACTAGCAAACTTTACTGCCAAACTGCGAGGTTGCAGGCTTAAAGTCCAGATCGAAAAACTGGAAAAGCTTTTTCGCCAACTTACACACACATATATATATATATATATTCCTGAAGCAAGGGAAATTAGTAAAAAGGCGTTTCATAATTATGAAAAAATGATACAGTATTCTTGTTCAACGAGCTTTATTGAGCGTAGCTTTCGGAACGACGGAACTGAACGAAACACACACACACATATATATATATATATATATATATATATATATATATATATATATATATATATATATATATATATATATTCATGTTGTTGGTTTAACGGCTGAGGTTCCCGTTGTAGCAATGCACTGAGTCTGAAATCACTTCAAAAAGACACCTTAACCAGTGGCTGGTTAGGTGGTATTTATTGGTGAAAGACAGACACAATGAACATATTGTATATATATATATATATATGAAGGAAATCACGGAAGTTTTTACCCGTTTTTGAAAAGCACGTGATGGAAAAAGGTCTTTTTATTTCCAAAACGAAACGTGGCGCGGTGGTCGAGATAGCGTAGCTTTCGGGCCAACCTAGGCCCGTCCTCAGCGCGGTCCTTCGAGGGTGCCCTCCCCCAGGTTTGGCTTTTCGGGGAGAGCCCATCCACTCAGCCGAACCTCAGTGGCGCCTGTCAGACCAATCTAGATCCATCGAGGCTGATCCCACCGTGGCCGGCCAGGCATCAGAGTTACCCCCCTACCGACCATCCCCGGAGGAGGCACGTTATCCAAGTGTTCGTCACGGTCTGGGCTGATACCTGGCCGGCCACGGTGGGATCAACCTCGATGGATCTAGATTGATCTGACAGGCGCCACTGTGGTTCGGCTGAGTGGATGGGCTCTCCCCGAAACGCCAAACCTGGGGGAGGGCACCCTCGAAGGACCGCGCTGAGGACGGGCCTAGGTTGGCCCGAAAGCTACGCTATCTCGACCACCGCGCCACGTTTCGTTTTGGAAATAAAAAGACCTTTTTCCATCACGTGCTTTTCAAAAACGGGTAAAAACTTCCGTGATTTCCTTCATTCGTTAAAATCGATGAGCCCGTTACAAAACATTGACATATATATATATATATATATATATATATATATATATATATATATATATATATATATATATATATATATATATATATATATATAGTGGAACCTCCAAAGTTGACCATCTCTATAGGTTGACCGCACTTTTTTGGTTTGCTGGGCCGCCATTGTAAAGCATAGGAGAGTTACCTCCATATGTTGACCACCGTATGTTGTACCTTGACCACCATAGCTGAGACACTGGCTATTAATTACGACATGTTTTGACCCTTTTAAGTTGACCAGCAGAATGCCGTGAATATTACAAAGTGAAGTTTGCTTGTGCATACAGCAACAAGGCGTTATCAGAGCGTTTAAGGATGCACTACCGGGCATAGTTTATGGACTGGGTCGTTTCCAAAACGCAAAGGAGTAACCTGGTTACTAACACATCTGTACTTGGATGAGTTAACGCTCCGCATTCTGTTCTCTGCATCAGTTTCGCGTGGAACAAAGTACAGCCAGAAACAATAGCGCAATGTTTCCAAAATGCTGGATTTGTTACAAGTCGAGAAACAGTCATTACGGCCTCCTCAGACAGTACACCCAATATAGGAATATTCCCAGGAGTCGACTTCGAAGCATTCGTTACAGTGGATGATGAATTGGTGACTTTTAATGAACCTGATGCAGAATCTATTTTTCAAGTAGTACTGTCTGACGTGCGGGAAATTAATGCGTCGGCTGATGATTTAGAAGAAGAAAGCAACAGCGATACAGTAGTCGAAAAGACACTAACAGCCGACGACGTCCGCCATTCACTATATCAGCTGAAGTTACTTGCTGCTGAAAAGTGCCCCGACATGCTTAATGCAATAGTTAACGCTGGCTTTGCTTTCACCACTTATCTTTGCACAATGAAAGCAATGCAGACAACGATATACTCTATCTTTAGATGTGCAGCGAACGGGCCATAAAATGCACCGATTGTAATGCTCTTTTACCACTATTTTATTTTCATTGTCCTAATACTAATCCAGTTTTTGTTCTTTTACTTTCGTAACGTTTCTTCATATAGATTCCTACATTCCTTCTTCAGTAAAGTGCTTGGAAGGAGTTATAGCGTGTTCGCGACTGAATTCAAGGGGTACTCTAAATGTTGGCCACCTCTACAAGTTGACCAATTTCTTACCGCCCTTGAGTGGTCAACTTATGGAGGTTCCACTATATATATATATATATATATATATATATATATATATATATACGCATTGTTTCTTGCTATTCTACATCGAACTGACTTTAACTTTCGAGGTTCTCCGCCTCTCAGATTCAGCAGTAATAAAAACATGTGTAGTGTTAGAGTGGTTTCATTAGTAACATGGAAATATCCCCGTTTATTGAAACCTTTTCATTCCAAAAAAGGCAAGCTTCAGAGCTTTCGGGCGCGTACCTTGTGCCCGTCATCAGTGAAAAAACTACTTCATCGACTGCCCAGCCAGTCAAAGGTTCAGCAAGCTCACCAGCTCGAACATCCGGGCTGGCGACATCCACTATCAGGTCTAACCCTTGACCAGTCAAGCGACTGTCACCCACTCAGTCAAGCAGCGGAGCGAGCATCCCCACCGACCGACCGGGACAGCGTCACGAATCCGAATGAAAAATGTATATATAAACAACGGCAGTAGCTTCTCAAACCCGTCCATATTCTCTTTAAAATGCGGGTTTTAAAGTCCTTCCTTGATCGTGCCCTTCTTTCTTCTCTTTGGCCATTTCCGATGTTTCTTCCTTCTTCTACCGTTGTTATGTCTGATTGCCCCGTGTGGCATTTGATCATAATCGAAAAAAACTTCTCTTACGGAATGTTTGCACATATGCGATCATTAGTAACACGGAATAGTCGCCAGCCCGAATGGTCGAGCGGAGGTGCTTGCTGAACCGTTGACTGCCTGGGCAGTCGATGAAGTAGTTTTTTCACTGATGACGGGCGCAAGGTACGCGCATGAAAGCTCTGAAGTTTGCCTTTTTTGGAATAAAAAGTTTTCAATAAAAAACGGGGACAATTCCGTGTTACTGATGATCGCATATGTGCAAACACCCCGTATGAGAAGTTTTTTCAATTGTGTTAGAGTGGTTATTTTAATTACTGCTAAACAAAATAGACCGACAGTGAAAAGCTATGGCCGATTTTACACTGAATAAACAACAAGCGATGCAAAGTTATATATATATATATATTTTTTTCAGTCGTATTCCGACTTGCCCATTTTGATGATATCGTAATAAATCTAATCAACGGTGATCGTCGTTCTATCAAGTCATGTTCAATTACACAGTTACAAAAGTCCAAATTTTTAATTATTCAGTTATGTCAACGCAAATATTGGGCTGGCAAGAGGATTTCATCTCACGTTTAGTAGTTTTGACGGTACAGTTTTAGTTGTTTATTAAAAAATATTCTCCACGTAATTCGGAGCCGTCGGAGTTCAACCCAATCCCCCACCAGCGGAAGGTGTCGAATAGTATAAGCCATTGTTATTATTATTATTATTATTATTATTATCATTATTATTATTATTATTATTATTATTATTATTATTATTATTATTATTATTATTATTATTATTATTATTATTATTATTATTATTATCATTATTGATTAATACCATTCGCCACTTTTCACTGACGACTGGGTGGCATGAGCTCTGAAAGATGCGAATTACGTAGAAAACACTATTTAATAAACTACCATAATCACACCGTAAAAAGTGGTGGATGTTCACAGCTATGTATTGTTCTTTTCTTTTCTTTTCAACGGGGAAAGGAGCATTTTTTGCTGACAAATTCTTCAAACACGGTAACAACCCGTTATATAAATGCGTTTATTCCAACAACGCAAAGCTTTCGGCTACTACTCCCGTAGCCATCATCAGTGCATCAATCATAAAATATGTCGACAGTCCAGTCAGTCAACGGTTCAGCATGCCCCTCTGCTAGACCATCCGGGCCGGCGACATCCACTATCAGGTACTACCCTTGTACCCGCCCAGCTTCTGTCGCCCTCCCAGTCAGTGCTGCAGAGAGCGAGCATCCCCACCGACCGACCGGGACAGTGACAAAACTCCATAATGAACAGGAAGAGAACAACGACAGATGAAGGCAGAAATATCGGATAGGGAAGAAGGGATGAAGGAAGGTGAAGACCAGGATAGTCACTTTAAGACCCGCACGTTTTAAACAAGAACACGTCCACGGGCACAAGTTGTTTACTGTCGTTGTTCATTGTGGAGTTTTGTCACTGTCCCGGTCGGTCGGTGGGGATGCTCGCTCTCTGCAGGACTGACTGGGCGGGCGACAGAAGCTGGACGGGTACAAGGGTAGTACCTGATAGTGGATGTCGCCGGCCCGGATGGTCTAGCAGAGGGGCTTGCTGAACCGTTGACTGACTGGACAGTCGACATATTTTATGATTGATGCACTGATGATGGCTACGGGAGTAGTAGCCGAAAGCTTTGCGTTGTTGGAATAAACGCATTTATATAACGGGTTGTTACCGTGTTTGAAGAATTTGTCAGCAGCTATGTATTGGTATTAAATAGTTGCGAGTCAACTGTTATGCACTGAATCGCTGGAAGATGCCGAGCTGGCAGTGCGTAAACGGCGAGACGGGCTTATGCTAATTTTCATCTCTTGGCCAACAGTTGGCGGAAACGTAAACGGGCGGCTTAATGGGCGTTTCATCAAAAGACCGTTACCAGCTGAAATTGCAAAGAGCATGCTGCTATTGGAGCAACAAAAACATTAAGGGAACATTAAGGTAATGTCGACAAAGGGTTGGGAAAAATGTTTCGCAGGCGCACAACAGGTGGCGCTGCAGGTTGATTCCTTCAGTTACGCATAAGCATTAACGAGACTACGTACGGGTTCCCTGTTCTGTGAGCTTTATTCAGCGATGCTTTCGGAAACAACATATTCCGTCGTCAGCCCAATTCGTGAGCTTATGGTTGATTGGTTCCAAAAGCATCGTTGAATGAAGCTCACACAACAGGAATGTGCACCTTTTAATCATAATGAAACGACTTGTTGCTAACAACTCGTACTTCAATATACATATATACATATATATGAGAAAAAAACATTCTTCTTTTGTAACGGGGTATATATATACAATCAATGATGAAATGTAAATATTTTATATGTAAATAAATAAATAAATATATATATATATATATATATGCAAATCAACGATGAAATACACGTATCTTTTTAACGAGAATGTTGGAAGCTTTCCGAGCTACCTGTTCTGTCGTCAGCGAAATGGGAACCCCCCCCTTGGTCCGTCTTCAGTGCAACTAATTTTGTTGCACTGAAGACAGACCAAAGGGGATGGTCCGAAAGCTTTGCGTTGTGATGCGTTTTGATAATAAAACGGTTTACTCAACGGGGAAAACCGTGAATCAATTTGTTCGCATATATATATATATATATATATATATATATATATATATATATATATATATATATATATATATATATATATATATATATATATATATATATATATATATATACACGGTTGGGCGTCTCCAGTTGCTGTGAGCGCGTTCGCCTTGGCTTAATCGTCTTGCAGGAATCGACGAGGAAGATAAATTTGCAGAATCAATTCGTAGCCTAAGTCGGCTGGCAGTTGCGCTTCGCAATTTTGCAGAGCACACGCATCGGCGGCTGCGGCTGGTTTGGAACAAAGGCGAAAAATCTGGCTCGTCACCAGTTGGCGCTGAAATTTCATTACCACTTCGCTGCGCGCTCAACGTGCGTTCTCCACTCTCAAAAAGTTGGTCGAATCTTTCCGCAGCCGCAGTCCGCCTGAGCAGAAGCAAAAACGGAAGTCTAAACAAGCCGCCACCGTTGCCGTCGCGGTTTCAACGTTTCAAAACCTTCCGCACACTATTGGCGCACATTGCTCCACTCGTTACAATTCGAAACGCCGATGCTTATCGATTTTGCAATGACGCTGCTTTCCTCCGTCACTGGACTCTTCTGGAAAAGCTGTTCAGCTTAAGACATCTTCACTTGCAAAGCCAGTGTCCGCCAAGGGGCCGCCATGTGCATAGCGACGCACCCACTTGCAAGGTTGCTCGCCTAAGTCAGGTGCCCTTTAATGGAACTACAACAATACTGGCCCATATGAACAGTAAAAGCACAGATATATATATATATATATATATATATATATATATATATGGCCCATATGAACAGTAAAAGCACAGATATATATATATATATATATATATATATATATATATATGAGACCGTTTGTATATATATGCCAGTTCAGAACTGGCATATATATACTGAAGCAAGAGGTATTAGTAACAAGGGGTTTCATAATTATAATATGAAAAGGATGAAATGATACGGTATCCTTGTTCAATCAGCTTTATTCGGCGAAGCTATCGGAACGTACGTGTTCCGTCGTCTGCGCAATTCAAAGGTGGCACCTGAGCTGTCCGTCACTTGATCCCTTTGCAACAAACAGCCTTTATAACACTCGTTCACATGTGCCACCTTCTTCTGAATTGCGCAGGCAGCGGAATATGTACGTTCCGAAAGCTTCGCCGAATAAAGCTGGCTGAACAAGGATACCGTACCATTTCATCTTTTTCATTATGTATATGTGTACACTGTCACTCGCTCAAGGGTGGTTTACTTTCAGTGGATTCAGAACTGGTGCCAAATATGCAAATAAGCTCACTCTTCTTAAGAATGCCACCTCGCGCAGAACGCAACCGCAACGAAAATATTGAACAGCAAAACGCCAAAGGGCAGCCGCGTCAGCGCGCGGTATTCTGCAGCCCATCGAAATTTTAACGCTAGCAATGCACGAACAACGCGCGTAACCCACGGGGGTTGCACCCTTAGCGTATCGCCGCTGTTATTGCCTGCCGCAAGCGGGAGCGCCTGGCAATTTGCCAACGGTTTGGAACGCCCGCGCCTTTTGGCAAGGGCGCAACGTCGGCGATGGGTGTCGGCTCTGAGATGGCACCGAGCCACTCCCGTTCCGGCTCGGCAGCCGTGCATCCTCGGTTGGCCGGCAAGGGGCGACTGGCCGGCGGAAAGTTGTAAAACAACACTTACCAATTGGCAACGGCAAAGTCGATCCGGGCACTGAGCGAGCAAACTGTGAGGTGAACATTTGACGTTCCACAGTATGCGATGTGCAAGTAGGCACTATCAACGTGGCAGCCGGGGAGAAAGAGAGCGACAGAGTGAATGGGAAACGGGAGGGGGCAGCGAATCGACCAACCTATCAGCGACACTTCGCGTGCAGATTTGCTTTCCGGGGCGAATAGTCAGCTTGTCAAAAAATGACAAATGGGATATTTTAAAATCCTTCAGCAAAAACCGGCAGTCGCCTTTCAAGGCGACGCCATTTCGTGTTGATGTATGGGCACTTCTCTGCGCGCAATGTCGACAAAGGGTTGGGAAAAATATTTGCCTTTCGATCCGCCGTACGCGCTCCCATCTTAGCACATTTCAAGAAAGGGGTAAGGTCGTTTCAGCGAACGTTGCTCAGCCGAAGTGGTGAAAACGCGCGTCTGGCCAACTCCCCAAAGGCGCCGTACCTGTAGATGATCGCTGAGGACTCGGTCAAACCCGGGTGGTCAGCAAGAAACGGTCCCATCCCGTGGGCAACTCGAGTGGTCACTTGCTATCCTGTTGCTCGCGTCGAGGTCGCAACCGCGGATATACGAGCTACGGATTGCCCACAAACAGGCAACATTAGGGCCACCATGGAGGCGCCTTGCAATGCAAATTAACCCACCACATCCATTGCCGCTGGTGAATGCAAACTCTGCCCTGGCGGCCGCTTCTGAAAGCTGCCTTGTTTGCAATGGCATTGCCATTTCCGGATGTTCGACAAAGGGAGACCGCCGAGTTTTGGGCGTCCCGAAAATCGAACTGCAAAAAGAAATCGCATCGATCGAATTGCCATTGAAAAAGGATAAAGCACATCGCCGCCTGTAACGAGACGAGGCACAACCGGTCCGCCCTTTGGGCGCTCAGTCAATGGGCGTCCCTTCCGTGTTGCTCCAATTTTGACCGGCGCCTGGCCGCCGTCCAATCCTTGCAACGCAAAGGGACCGGGCTAACGCGATTCACGATTCGCGACAAAGGCGACTGGCGCCCAGCGGGCACACGGTCGCCCATTGCGAACCCATCTTCCGCATCAGCGACGCGGCGCTTCCCATTCTTGAATTGCAACACCCGTTGGCGCCCGGCGCCGTTTAAGTTCGATAAATGGCAACATATGCGGATGCATACTCTCGTGGCATGTCGCTCTGAAAAGGAGCGGCCTGAGTCCAAAGGGACTAAGCATGTTTGGAGCATCGCTGCGCGTTGAATAATCTCCCATCGCTTGTTGCGCTTACAACACTATCGGAATTTGCCGTCCGAAGGGTTGTTGACACTCCTACGCTAGCTGACGATAGTTGAAGTATAGATTAAGCGACATGGCCAAACAGGCAATGCGACGATTGGGCTTTTAGCTGCCACTTTCCAGCAAACGTATCTTGCCGTTGACCGGCCAACAATGAACACCACGAAAAACTACGGACTCCCCTAATGCAGCATATCCATTGACGACTTGTAATCTTTGACGGGCCCTCCGGAAAAGCGTCAATGTAAGGGCTCCTGTCTCTCCTTACTCAGGAAAGCACCCTTCTCGGCGTTCCGTTGCCAACCCATAAGGGATGGAATTCCGAAAGACGTGTTTTGACGAGTTGATGGAGCTCCGTTCGTTTTGAGAAGTGAACTCCAAGGTGATACGGAAGCATTAGGGCCGCAAATGGGGAGCGCCCAACCGGATATTCACTTGAATTCTTGAATTACAAGAGCTTACGCAGTCGGGTCGGCGCCGACCGGCAGTTTGAGCAGCGCTTCACGCAAAGCGCTTTAATTTAGATCGGCGGCAACGAGGATAGGCTTGGGCAAAGGTCGCCTTGCTATGATACAATTCAATGTTTGCCTTTAAAGTGGCTCGCTCCTGCGTTGCGCAAAATTACGCAACACAATGTTTGCCAGAAATGCAATAGCATTGTAAGAGGGCGCTTGGCGAGCGCCAACTGCTCGCAAAGTATGCCGGCAAAGGGAAACAGGCTCACGGGAGAGCAACTTGCCGTCCGGCTTGCAAAAGTCGGAACCCCAATGCCGTTGCCCTTGGAGGCTATCCAGTGGCGACCGTTTGACGGGTTCGACAAGGACGTCGCCTTTGAACTTTGCAAAGCTGTCAGCCTGTCGGCTTACCGAAAGTTAGTGTGTACGTTGTGACATGCGGCGGCACCCTGTTAGCCGTAGTTGGTTATTGAAAAGTAAAGTGAGATACGCAATAATTCGGTCGGCTGTTAATGGCGCCTAATGGCCAACGGTGAATCAACGCGAAAGCGTAAGCTTGTATTACTCTATTAATATTGGATACGCTAATGATGAGTAAGTCGGCTCGCCATTCGAGAACAGAAAAGTGATTTATAGGGTAGCAGAGGAATTTCGCTTGTTCATCGTCGAAGTGTTCTAATGTTCAGCCGACGCGTAGTTCGCTCTCTCTTTCCCGCACGGTTAATCACCGAGTAGAAAAATGCGTCAGAAGAAAATGGAGCGCCAATGGCGAATGGTAGGTCCTCAAAACGACTTCTTAATACACAATCAGCTTAAGGAATTACCTCGCACTTCCGTTGAGCATGTCGCAAATCGACCTTGCTTCTCAATTTCGATGATCCAGCCATTTGCAGATGCAATGGACTACGCGGTTACCATCGTCCATAGTGTCCACGTAGCCCGAAGAGCGATTGCTTCATAGCTTCACAACTGAAAGTTGTTGACAGAGAAAGTGGGCGAGAATGCACATCGCCGGGAAGTCTGACAGCCTTCCTTCTTATGCATGCCTCGATCAGCACATGAACAGGAACATTGAGGCATTCAATGCGTTCGCTGTTGTCCTTCTATAATACAAAGATTGGTCTCCGGGAACTTGCGCGCCAAGCGAATCACGCAGAAACCAGCAAACCAGACCTTCCGGTCCGCACTCCAGCCAACCTGCCTTGTAGGCGGACAGATCGCGGTTCCATGCAATTCTGTCCTAGTAATAAGCAGGACGAAAAAAATCAGTGACGCAAAATAAGAAATTGGAAATATCCAATCAATAATTACACGATAAAATACATGACACATCCACTGAACATACAAGCTTCCTTGCAATTTCCCTTATTCTCTTATGCCCATCGATTTGGGCGAGCTTACGCCACGTCGGATAGGTTGCACACTGTTCGCTGTTGCCACTTGCCCAGATAGCCCACCGGCATTCAACATGTTCTACAAATTTGTCCGTTTGGTCAAACGCAATATCGCGTATGCTTGAAATCGCTTTCCAAGGGAACTGATTCTACATAAGTTATATATATATATATATATATATATATATATATATATATATATATATATATATATATATATATATATATATATATATATATATATATATATATATATATGTATTCATCATTTGCCTATGTCGGGCGTATAGGTCGACCTCTTGATTTTAGTTTAGTGCAGTTATGATTCATCTTAAGTGTTAATATCTTAAGTGAATACGGCGCACTATCTTAAGTGAAGTGTACGAACTAGCTCGGTCGTGTATGTAGCAATGCAAAGCTTTAAAATTAAGCAATTTTAATGACTTATTGCTCAAAATGCTGAAATCTTTAAATCCTTTCGCCCAAGTCTTAGTGTAAGTGGACAATTTGCAGAAGTGGACAATTTGATATATATATATATATATATATATATATATATATATATATATATATATATGAACGAATCGAGAAGTCACGGAAAAATTCTACACGTTGTTTGAAGCCACGTTCATGGAAATAAGTTTATTTCCAAAAAAGGAACAGTGGCGCACGATGGTCCAAAGCTTAGCTTTCGGGTCATCCCAGACCCGTCCTCAGCGCGGTCTGTGCTCAGTCCTCCCCCAGGTTTGGCTTTCAAGGAGGGTCCCTCCACTCAGCGAAGCCACAGTGGAGCCCGTCAGATCAATCTAGATCCATCGGCGCTGATTCCACTGTGGCCGGCCGGGTGTCGGAGCCTTTTCCCTTACCGACCATTCCCGGAGGAAGCACGTTGTCCTCCGGGGATGGTCGGTAAGGGACAAATGTTTGCGATGAGCCTTGGAAATGAGCCATCGCGGATAAGGGAGTTTTACTTATGTGTTGGGACAGTGTGTTAATACGGCTCACAAATGATGTGGCCGTTTGAATTTCAACTTCGAAACATCGCAACTTCAGCTAGCTTTAACCAATTTACTCGAAAAAATAATCTCACAATTTTAAAACTCTTTGCCAACCATTGGGAAGTGACACTTTCCATTGCTCAGAATATCAGGACCGCGAATCAACAAAATTCCGGAACGCATTTTTACTACTTCTTCGAACTGCTTCCTGCGCAGGATAATCTGCTCAAGGGTAACCGCAATCTTATTCCTTTGGTGCACGAAGGAGACTTCCATTTGTCGTTCTAAACGAATTCACGAGTAGCCGCTGCCGTCGGACAAATCTTTGGATTCAAAGAACTTGTCAACTTGCATGTCCACCTTCAGGTGACTTTTCTGAGGCACCAAGTACTAGCAAGTCGTAAACGTAGAGAGAAACATAAGATATCTTTCCATCTATCTCCGTCTTGAGAAACAGATGCCGGTGGGTGTTCTTTACTCGAAGTAGGCTTGGCTAACCAGTCTGTGACCACGTTCTTGCCGACAGCTTTGGCATCCTATGAAAAAACGCTGCAGGGCCATGGCCGGGCCAACAACTATGCCGAAGCGGCCCGTCATAGGCTAAGGTCTGAAATCGGGGTCGATGACCCAACCTTATGGAGGTTGACAGACGGCCTCCAGACGTCGCAGGCGGTCAGGGTTCAGCATTTCAAGTGCTACGCTGAGGAGAGGAGTCGATGTCGAAAAGATAGAGATATTTTCAGGCGGACTAACGCATCTGGCGGACGGTGGAACGCTTCACCACGGATTCGAGCACCATTTTTAACTGAGGTATAGAGCACACTTCCACGTTAAATGGACTTTTGAAAAAAACTGTACCCACAGCACACGCAAAAGCGAAGCACATATGCAAGAATTGGCAGCATACCTTGGCAAATAAGAGCAAAACCTAGCAACTGGATAGCAGTGTCTCCGGTTTGAAGCATACCGCAGCGGGTATGAACACTGCCTCGGAAGGTTGACCAAAGCCGTTGAAGTAGGAACAAAACCTCCAAAATTGACAGCACACAATCGCACGTCAGAGAGGTGCATTAGAATGCGTACCAAAGACTTGAACTCGACCCAACGACATGTAACTCGTTCCAAAGCGACGCAGGTGGTGTTGTAAAACTGTTGGTAGATGGTCGTCGGATGGGAGCTCAGCCGCGCCACTCATCTGTCGAATGCCGGCACAATCGTTTATTGAACGGAGCCTTCGTGGCATAGCAACGATTGTACAAACAGAGAAAAGCGTATATGAAGACTGGCAGCGGTTCGACGTACTCTCTTCCTTTCTTCCCGTCCCCAAATTCGGTGTTGCTTATATACACCCTCTTCTGGGTCACGGGTGTTTTCGTCGGAGGGGATAAGTGCCACTCGTGTGCACCTGGCACCCGGGACTATTGGT
Source organism: Trichuris muris (assembly GCA_000612645.2). Lineage (NCBI taxonomy): Eukaryota > Metazoa > Nematoda > Enoplea > Trichinellida > Trichuridae > Trichuris > Trichuris muris. Next base: position 3,799,310 of record CBXJ02000282.1, on the reverse strand, counting down.
GTTTGGTGGCACCCCTCCGGCCATTTGCAGCTGCAGGCGAGAGAATGACGCCATTCACTCGTGGCCCCAGGCACCTGCAGCTATTCATGCATACCGATTAACAGCGTCTCGGCAAACACCGCCGTCTGCAGGTGTTCCATTGTGACGGAATTGCACCTGGCACTTCTGAGGGGCCGCCTGCAGCTGCCAGTGGTCGAGTTGCGTCATCACGCATAGTTCTGTCGCCTACCTCAACTCCCGGGCCGGGAAGGAGCGGGGGCGATTTCCCACAAAAACCGAAACTGGGCTTTACTCAGGTAGAAGAGGGCTATAATAAACACGTAGTCAAAATGCGAGACTAAGGAAGAAAAAGGCATAGGTCACGCGACAGGCTAGGTCTAGTCGCGTTTGCAAGGGAGCGTAAAGAAGAGTATGCAGGTATTGCTCATAGGTGCTACAGTAAGTTAAATATTGCAGGACAGCCGGACTGTATACTCGTAGGGCGTAGTACCTCACAATTCTGGACCGACGCTTTGCAACTTAGATGAAGGGGATGATGAAACTAAGAGAAGATCGACTAATAAGACGGTACAGGCTCATAGATGGGAGCGATCTCTCAAAAGTTTTGAACTAAAGTCACAAAACCAGAGAGTAGATTCGCTGGTAACAGGATACCGTCGCCAGTAGGAGTGGCGTAGCACAAACGTGTGTCAGAGATTTGGAGATGAGCCAGAGCCCCTGAACTTAAACTAAAGACGCGTAACTGGAAACAAGGCTTCACACGTTGGCAGCATAGCCTCACAGGCGGTAACAGTGCGCTACAATTATTGGAGAAAGACCCTGCATTCTGGATCAGCTTTTTGCTGGAGCAAAACCTGAGCATTGGGCAGCGTAACTACGTAAGCCACGGTTTTGCTTCGTAAACAGGAGTACAACCCCCAAAATGTGGGATGATAAGTTATGCGGAGGTCAAATGTCCCTGGTGGCCAAATGGCGAGATCAAAAGACACTGGTAGTCATGAGACAGGTATTGAAGCTTACTCTGCATTAGCGAAGCGCATTAGCAAAAATTGCGACATAATATTATGTTTCGTTGCTTTAAATCATGGGTCGACTTCAAGAACTTGCGCATTTAACATGTATTCCTTTTCTGCACGACTGTTACTTGACCATCATTTACATATTGTATGATGCTTTAAAGCATCGGCCGTCGTGTTTGCTCTGTCATTTTGGGCAGTCTTCGGTTGAAGTCTGTGCGGTCGTCGCGTGAGCGGCGCGATTATTGTCGATAGCATGCTGAGACTATATGGCTTACGGCAGTGCAGCGATAGCAGGAACAGCTATGCTGGTTGGAAAGCCGCACGAACAAAATATCTCTAGACGAAGATATGCCAGTTGGACACCCCTAAATACGATATGGGTAGCAATGGCAAAGGGTGGTTGGCCAATGCCATAGGTTCATGCTGTTCCCACATGAAGTGAAGGCACAACGGTTGCCCTTTGGTTATGACTGCTGAATGGCAGTATTACGACCCATTGCTGATAAACTATACTATCAGCATCAAAGCCAAGCCACGATATGAGCAACGATATATTTACAAGTGGAAACCATCAATGGAGTTCAAGGTGTTGTGCTCCAAGAATAATTTATGTGAGGAAGCGATCACGGATTCATGTGAGCACCTGGTAAAAAGTTCCCATGGTGATGGAAAACGGCGCATGCGACTAAACGTGAGAGTTCAATTCACCACTGATTGCCTAAACTCAATGCCGCACAACGCAGTTGCGAAGATTGCTGTCGGTTCAACTAACCAGAAGTTACTGTGTAATGGTGGTATTTCCCTCATGTTAATGGAAACCACATGTACTATTGGCGGTTCGTCGTTACTGAGGACGTTACCAAATTGTGGTTGCAACGTCCGCCTGATGATAGAGGCACCTGTCAATAGTGATCAGTCATTGGACCCAAAGAGTTGTGGCTTCGCACCAATAACGGTATGTGCGTTTGGTTATTTTTCCTATAATGAAGGAAATGGTTCGCCTACAGTATGCTAGAACAGGTTTCAATTGCCTGAAGATATTTCCACATGAACAGTACTGCAACCAAAGGGTAAAACTGCACTAAAATATGAGTATACGGGTTAGGTCCGAAAGCTACGCTCGCCTTATTCAACGAGAAATAAAGCATTATTACTTGAAACGGGATAAAAATCCGTGAAAACTAATGAAAAGGAATTATGAGTACACTGCATTCAAAACAGTGAAGCTGCCTTTCCTATTAATTGCTTCCCATGCACTGCACGATGCAGATCTACACGCTAATGAGTGAACAAAGCCTTATGGAAGAAATTCAGATGATGCAATTGGGAGAATTGCGCAAAACTACAAGACAATCCGGCAGACAATATTTCCTCAAATGGACTTCCCGCTCGCAGAATCTTGGCAAACTCGTGCTTCAAATACTTCTTAACTCTCTTGTCGTTGTGTATGTTCGTTCTGATTGAATAAAGGAGTCAATTGTTAAGTACAATTTGCCTCATTGTTTAGAACAGGAGACATTAGCAAAAGTGGTAAATAATAAATTAATGCGAACAGTTTATGACGATTACTTCAGCTAAGACGTTTGGGCTGCTTCGCATGTTCATGTGCCATTTAGCTAAATAATCGCATATTCATTCTGCTGCAGGCCCTGAGATAAGTTACAGAAGGTTACAAGCTGCTGAATTAAAGCAAACGCGTATTCGCAAACTCCTCATTGTGCAAACGTAGAACACTGAGCACTTTGTGCAAATAATGAATAAATAATGAATCAGAATAAAAATAATGAATCAGCGGATGAATGGTTCAGCTGTCCGCATAGACGACGAAAGGTTGAACAACGCTGCGCCAATTGTTTTTTCACGTCTTAGTATTTGATGACGATGAATGGATAGCGTCAGTGTTCATACGTTGTTGCGCATTCCAGGATGAATACACTCCATACGAATGGTCTCATCGAATAGACGTGTGAATGGAATCCCCAACTGCGCGCGCCAAAGCCTCTAAATTAGACCGCTTTTTCGCCATCTCCCTCATATAGCTAAGAGAACAGTTCGGCAATGACGTGGATGAACGTTCATAGTCCTTCTCCAGATCGATATCCACTGTATTCCCCTGCGATGACCAATAGAGCAGCACATTCATGGATTCGTCTTTCGCCACTTGACACATCAATGCACTCACAAGCCCTTTTCCTGAGCGTTGTGTTCTATCGCGCAACATCTATCCATACAATGGTTAGGAGCCAACAGAATGATGTGAACTCCTCTTTCTGGCGTCGTTACAGATGAAGTCATAACGTTAGTCACCTAGAATGTGATATGTCTACATCTACGGGACCTCTAAGGTATCTGTCAGAAAATGTCAGCGATGTTGAAAGGGAATTGTTTTATTCCGCTAAGGGATCTTATAGGCACAGAACGGGGTCAAGGTGGGATCGGCTCAGTATGGTGCAACATCTTGATTTACTAACAGCTGCAGTCCACACCTCGCTAATCTCCACACCTTGGAAGCGATTGATCGTGTTACTGTGCTACTACCTGATATACAATGCTTCCTACAATGTATACTACCTGATATACAATGCTTCCTTAATTCGCGTTAGCTGGACCCGGTTCTCGCCGCAGATTATGTTCGGTTGCTGAGCAAGGGAGCAATGAATGGCATGCTCAGCGACCGGGGAAGCTTGATGGCCTCCTCCATGATCTTCTTTGGAGCGCGGGTCGGCGGTCGACCACGGCGTCTGGCGTGCAACCTGTTAAATCTTCCTTATGCGTTCTTCCATTGGGTTACACACGCCATGTGTTCAGGAAATCTGTGAAGTACAGTGTTGCCCGTTTCTCCAACATAGGAGGCGTGGCAACCACACGTAATTTCGTAAACTACGGCTGGTCTGCTGTCAAATGGAACCATGGTCTTATTCGTTCCGACGATCGTGCGAATATCACTCGAAGATTTGAAATGGACGGTGAAGTTTAGAGAACGAACTAAACGTTTTATTCTTTCACCCACTCCACTAACATACGGGACAACTAAAATGGGTCATTCGGGAGCATCGACACCGACCGGGATTGAAAGTTTCCTCGAAAGGTACTGCTTAATTATGCCCGCAATGAAAGGATATGCGTAGCCGTTGGTCAATGAAGTCTTTTTTATATCATATGTTTTAATTCAGAGTTTAAATATGGGGGAACGCAAATCGGTATGGCACGGTCGACCATGCTTTTTACTATATCTCGTTTTAAAAAGATGGGGTGCTGCGAAGACAAGTTTAAATTTCTATCAGAATGAGTTGGCTTCCTATAAACTGCAGCTTCAAGTGACTCTCCTTGTTTTATCACCAGTACTTCAAGAAATAGGAGTTTGTTGTTACTTGCTTTCTCAATAGTTAACCTAATTGAGGGAAAAAGTCCGTTTAAGTGTTCTAGGAAAACTTCCTCCTCTCCTCTGGGCGTTATTGCGAAAATGTCATCCACGTATCTCTTGGAAAATGAGGGAGGCTAGCAGTCATTACGTAAGGTGGTGAAGGCCTTCTCCTCAAGATGTTCCATGAAGATCTCTGCCGATCTTGCTCCCTTGCTCAGCGACTGAACATAATCTGCCGCGAGAACCGGTTCCAGCTAAGGCGGATTAAGCAAGCATTGTACATCTGGCACACTAAGACGATCAATCGCTTCCAAGGTGTGGAGATTAGCGAGGTGTGGACTGCAGCTGTTAGTAAATCAAGATGTTGCACCATACCGAGCCGATCCTCACCTTGACCCCATTGTGTGCCTATAAGATCCCTGAGCGGAATAAAACAATTCCCTTTCAACATCGCTGACGACGGAACCAGGGCGTTCCGAAAGTTTCGAGAAGTGTGTCTTTGACCTGTGATATCTCTAACAATCGCCCATCTATCGATTAGTAGTGCATTTGCGGTTTTATTACAGGTATCAACCAAAAAACGGGAAAGTCGGAATACCACCAATTTAAAAGCATGAGACCCGTTACAAAGCATCCAATATTCAAAGCATGAAGCAATAATATTTCACGACGTTCACCACACATGTGGCAGTGAAACTGTTCAATCGTAACGTCTGCACCGAGAACGAAACAATATTACAGACAGCACAGAGTGCTTTCCCTAAAATAAAAACATTAGTGCACAGAATATTCATCCTCTCCCTCTCTGCTTACCTGACTATTCTATGATAACACCTTGGTCAACGCCGAAGTCGACCTACGACCACGAGACATCCTGATAATTAATATCCTGGTATGCGGGATGTTCATCCACACTGTCTGAACCTACCTGATCGGTGGATGCAATCGCTTCGGTCAACGCTGAAGTCGACCTACTATGGACGCAGTTCATATGAGACCTTAACGATTCACTGATCACGTACACTTGATATACTTCACAGATCTAAGTACCTGTTACTGAAGTGGCTGATATTTAGCAATGGCGTGCAGGATCTTCTCGAACGGGTTCTCGCCCGGTTGGATACTTCGGCACCATTCGGTCTCCCACAAATAGGAGTCCGTCATGGAACGGTGTGTGCGACGCCGGATCTTATTGCCATACTTCATCTGTGCCCACAGGGATTCCATGGCCTGCGTGTGCGCATCCGTCTCAGGGTTGACAAAATTGAGCGAGTGATCCACACGCATGTGCGTGTACTGCGCAGACGACAGATCTCGATATCCCCGCCACTCGTCGGTGATCACAGTCGAGCCAGCCGCCACGTTTGCCGTCAGAACGGAAACAAGTGTTGCGGCTGACCCATCTGCAATGAGTGCAAGAAAGCAATGGCCACTCTCGAGGCACACACCGCCGAGGACCCATTGCTGTGGGAAGGACTGTTCCCAGTTGTACTTCCTCCTTGAGAACAAAGTCTCAACAACATCAACCGTGAGGTCTGTTTTTCCCAGAGCGACCGGATTTCGAAGCAGCCATCCCGCTATTACTACGCGCATTGCCATGCTCCATTGGACAGCAGCTCCTTTATTCATGCCCAGATATTCCTCACAGCAAGAAGACGTCGTCTTCTGGAGGCTGCAGGCATGAATGAAGAGCAGTGCTGTCCTAATTGGAAGGTGCGTACTTAACAACAAATATCGTTAACCGAACATCACGAACCTCAGCACCTTTCTTACCATCCAACCATGTTCCACTGCACAAGGCCACCTCTTTCCTGCAGGTTTTCACGCCGCATCGCCACCGACAGTGGTTCAAGGTCTTGGCGCTCAGGGCCATAGCATTGCCACACTCGCATCGCCTATTGCGTTGCAGTATACCTTTCTCTTGCATGAATGTTATGGGCCCAGCCTCGTCTTGGAGAAACAGTGCAACCATTTCTCCAGCCTCTCCGCGTACGACTTGACTTGAACGCGACAATTTCTGAAATGCCGAACAACCATCAGGAGAAGCGAAACGGATGTTGCCTATCGCAACGTAACCGTCAACCGGGACAATCGTTATCGAAGGCCCATTCGTTCGTATCGTGGCTGCAAAAACGACGAGCAACCCGTCCGTCCGCATGAGGACAAAAAATGGAGATAACGTTTGTAGTCTGATGTGATCGTGTGCATGAGAGTTTTTGTGTGTCGCATGGAAATGCGAATGTTAGTGTCGTTGCGCGGAATTGTACTAACTCACACAGCAGCAACGATTGCCATACCTTTCAATGACAAGGACGGAATGTGAAAGCAACTTAGACGATGCAACCTTTACTTCGGTAGAAATCGAAAGATAAAAACGAAACGAACGTTGCAAGTGTACTCCTTATATAGCGTCGTCCGCTGGGTGGGTCTTGGACGTCACACCGGGCGCGTTGTCTTTGAAGTTGCACTCCTCATCGGGTGGTCGACCGGTGAGGGATGATGTTGTCGAAGGCGCACCCAGTTTGACACTTTCGGTGTCGTTCCCGGTGACACCCAGCACAAACGTGGAGCGGCAGCCTACAGGAGGAATGCCTTTGACACAGTTTTCAGAGCAGATCAAGCGACCACAAGGCGAGAGAGTCCGCCTTGAGCGAGCAAGTCGAGCAGTTGTATGTACGGTTCAACTGTATGGCGAGCAAAGTGATAGATTAGTTACTTTCTGCCCCGACGTAATATTATATATGCTACCTAGTGAAAAACAAATGACCTAAACTAAATGAGCGGAGAAGAAGCGATGATCATCCTATCGCATCTGGTCATTTGTTGCTCATTAAGGTAGCATATATTACGTCGGGGCAGAAAGTAACCAATCTATAATATCTCTTTGCTCGCCATACAGTTGAATCGTACATATTAATACAACTGTTCGTCTTGCTCGCTCTCGGGGAACTCTCTCGCCATGCAGTCGCTTGATCTGCTCTGAAAACCGTGTCAAAGGAATCGAAAGCTCAAGGGTCAATCTCCTCGGCGACCAATTTGGCAATCTAACAAAACTGTACAACAAAACGTACTCGAGAGAGCTCATTGAAAAATTGGAATAACGCACTGGCAAAGCAACGTTGCGCCCGAGCAGCTGGTCCTTCCCCAAACGAGCTCTGGAACGCCAGTTGAGTAGGTGTGCTTAGCCGTTGCTCCTACAATAGTTCTCTAGAGTTATTACTACCGAATGTGGGCCCAACAGGGCACCGCTCTTTGAGCACTGGAAGAGAACGGAAAGGCGCAATGACCTGCCGGAGGCGTTTAAGCGGTAGATAAGTTGTGATGGAAAAAGCCGAACGCTTTATACACGCAGCTGCCGGGTGCCCTCGGCGCGTCTGCTGGGAGACGTTATTGTTGCTTACCGCGTCGCTGCAGGAGTGCGAAGAACAAGGAACACACCCTATCTTGAGCGGGAACGTGGACCGACGAACGACGAGCTCATCCACGTCACGGAGACTACAAAACTTACCGGGACAATTCCAAAGCATGCGAAACTAAGTTGCGCCAGCCCAACGTTGTCGATCATCTTGCCGGCGGCGAGCCCTGCATAAACTTACGGAGCGGAACGGGAGCGCCATTTAAAAGCGGATATACTCGAACCCAGGCTTTGCCGGCGCACGAGAGAAGAGCGAAGCTCAACGTGCGGATGCCAAGAACATAAATTGGGAAAGTTGTGACGACCCAGCAAAGCATGCAGTCGACTAGCGGACCGCGATTGGTCGATTCTCAAAAGTGTTTTGCTAAGGGAATGCAAAGCAGAAGGTCAACACGGCCGGGACCCATTGATAAATATGTAATAGACACACTTTGCTTGGCTCGCGGAGAGCTGAAGTTTGGCGAGGCGCTTCGGTTCAGTGGAGAGATGCCAAAATGGACGTCTGAAAGTTGGTGGTAGGTCCGCATTCATTGGATTAGATGGAAAACAAATTATGTCAACTATGGCGGAGAAGAAGGAGGAGGAGGAGGAGGGTTAATCGCCTGACCGTGCTTGACATATGAATTTAAGTCCCAACTCCTACGTGGCAACTTTGCAAATGAAGGTTGATCACTACTTACCCGCAGCGCGTATGCATGTAATTGCCGATGATATTCAAGCAAATTGCTACAGCTAGCGTCCGCTGATGGACAGCACGAACGATTAGAGTTGTCATCTCTGACAAACTTCGTCCATACGAGCTCCACCCGAGCTCACGTCCAAGTAAATCTGCAACCCGTTTCTGCCGCTCAAGTTCGGCAATTAACGGATTTGCGAACTCAGTAAAGCGTTCGCCAACGGTTCGCCCACGCGTGCCTGCAAGTAAGGAAAAAGGTATTGAGCAAAACATATCCCATTATTAAAGACCAACTTAGCTCTTCTATGGTGCCTGAGATTTCGAGGCAATTACAAAATCTACAGACAGTGTACAGACTAACGTAAACAGCGTAACGGTGGCTGACAGAATAGTACTTCTATACATGGACCTATTTATTAATGACAGCAATTAGCAATTATGAGAAATAAGAAATGATACGGTATCCTTGTTCAACATGCTTTAATTGGCGAAGCTTTCGGAACGTACGTGTTCCGACATCAGCTCGATTCAAAGTCTTTGAATCGCGCTGATGACGGAACACGTACGTTCCGAAAGCTTCGCCAATTAAAGCTTGTTGAACAAGGATACCGTATCTTTTCTTATTTCTCATAAGTATGAGACACCTTGTTACTAATTCCTCTTGCTGCAATTAGCATTTACATTTCTCCCGCGCATTTAGAATAAGTCCCTCTAACGCAACTTCTGGGCGCGTTCGGTAAGTCGCGGAAAATGCATTAGCTTGCAATCGCAAATGGGTATAGGAAATGTTGCTCCAAACATGGCAATTCGAGGTGTGAACACTCAAAGAACAAAGCAGAGGAACCACTTTGCGTAAGAAGAAATGGTTTGGAGAGCGTGGCGGGACAAAATGCCAAAAATACCCTACCCATAAGGGAAAAGCCAAATAATCATGCGGGAGAAAACCACGACTAAATCACTCAGGCACCCGCCCGCCATCCCAGTACTGGATATGGAAAACGAGACCGCGGGAAACCTGTAAATCTTAACGTTAAACGGTATCGCGCGGGATGAAAGACGGGCTTACCGCAACTCGCTTATAGAATGTATATATCACATTAAATATGTATTACAAAGCGCTAAATATCAGAGAGCGGGGGACGCGAAGGCAATGCGAATACCAAACATTTTTGGTACTACGGGATGCCATCTTAAGAAGTTAAGATAAAAATACATAAGTCCGTCACAAAATGTTAAATATTTTTCTTATTACCTTAAATTTACCCTAAAAATAGCTAATCCTAAGAAAATGCAGCCAATAAAAGGCGGCTGTAACTCAAAACAATAATTGCCAAAAGGTTGTTTAAATTCCAAAAATGCCTGGTACCTTTGCCGAAGCATAAATAAGAAAAAAGAAGACTTCTTTCCTTTCAAAGTCTTCTAGCTTGAAACTAGCCACCGTACCTGTCGTGCAAACTAAAAATGTACCGTGTTATCCGAAAAGAAGGTATCAACTTGTCTCGTCATGCTATGGGAAATCGTCCTATTCGAAGGTCGTCTTATTCGAGGCCCGCCTATATATATATATATATATATATATATATACAGGTAGTTCTCGTATAACGCGTGTTCATATAACGCGTTTTCGCTCATACGCGATTTTGAAATCGTAGCACTTTCTCACATAACGCGATTCTGTTTTCGCTCTTACGCGATTTCGCCGGCTGGAAAGCGAGGGCGTATGGCAAAGTCAACCCGTGTTTTCATCCACCGAGAGCAAACAAAGGCCGCGCTGTTAGCTTATGCGCGTTCTTCGGTCATGAACAAGCGAAATGTGACAAAAACGTTTAGGATTCTTATCAGAAGTAGTGTCCGACCCAGCTGTGCACCCTGCGATATGCATACTCAAACAGGCTACTGATCGGTATTCATGTTCGGTGGAATAATTCGCGCCGGCAGGAACATGTGTACAGACGACGTTTCCATTTTCAATTCTCCCGAAGCGCAGGCATCGTAGAGGTTTTCCAGTGAGTCGTAGTACGCTAGCACAGAATTTGGAAAGCATTCACACCGTCTGATTGCGAGCTCAATTCGTAAGTATTTTGTCTGATTCCGCGATCTGAGGATAGCCTTTAAGTATCTGAAAATGTCTAAGCTTCCTGATTCGAAATCAGCTGGTAATGATCGAAAAAGAAAGGCGCTGACTGTTGGAGAGAAGCTTCAGATACTGAAACGGTATGAACGGAATGAGACGACACGTGATATCGTCAAAGCTATCGGCATAAAGGAATCAACCTTGCGGACCATTAGGAGCAATGCAGAAAAAATTAAACAGACTTGCGTAAGCGGTACCAGTTCAAGTATTGCGATGTCAATAAGAACAAGGCCGAAGATACTGGAAGAAATGGAAAAACTACTCAGCATTTGGATCGAAACTCAAACGATGAAAAAAATAGGAACAACGTTTTTCACCATCAGACAAAAAGCAGTTACCATTTACGAAGACCTTAAGAAACAGCCTACAAATCCTACTGAAATTCCTCCATTTACTGCTAGTAGTGGTTGGTTCTGCCGTTTCAAGAATCGATACAGTTTTCACAATGTTCGTCTCTGTGGCGAAGCAGGAAGCGCGGACGTCGATGCCGCGCAAACATTTCCAATAGAAGTACAAAACTTGGTCAAAGAAAAGGGCTACTGCCTCGATCAAATTTTTAACTTCGACGAGACAAATCTTTATCTAAAGCGTATGCCAAAAAGGACCTACATTTCCAGAGAGCGTAGGCATGCTGCAGGAATCTGCGCTGCGAAAGATCGTGTGACTGTAATGGTCGGTGCCAACGCTAGTGGGGATCTTAAGCTGAAGCCATTGATGATTCATCGTCATGCCAATCCACGAGCCCTAAGGGGAATTGTTAAAAGCAGTTTGGGCGTTTACTACAGGTACAGCAAAAGAGGATGGATGACCGCCCAAGTTTGCCTTGATATTTTTTCTAATGCTTATGTGAATGACATTAAGAAATACTTGAACGAGAAGAACTTGGCTTTTAAAGTTCTCGTAATCATGGATAGCGCGCCAAGCCACCCACCGATGATAGCTGAGCTAGACCCAAATGTCCACTTTGTTTTCTTGCCTGCACGGACCACTTCTTTGTTACAACCGCTTGACCAAGGCGTTATCGGAGCATTCAAAGCTTACTACTTAAGGCGAACGTTCAAGATGCTGATCGACGCGACCGACGGAGAAAATTGTGAAACTGTGATGGAATTTTGGAAGAACTATAACCTGAGAATGGCCATTAACAACATCGTAGAAGCGTGGAATGACGTATCAAAACGGTGCTTGCACCGTGTTTGGCGGAAACTCATCCCAGATCTGATCTGCGATTTTAAAGACTTTGAGCCTTCTGCTCAAATATGCGAAATTACTGAAAGCTGCGTTCAGTTGGCAAACAGGCTAGGCTTTGAAGGAGTAGAATATCAGGATATTGAGGACATTTTTGAGTTGTCAACCGGATGAGCTGACCACCGAGGAGCTGCAGGAACTTTCTGTAGCAGGGGAAGCAGAAGGAAGAGAAGAAGATGATGAAAATCAGGAAGTTCCTCCGCCTCCTCCGCGACAAATGACCACTGCTGAGCTGTCAGATACCCTGGAAACTATTGAACAGCGTTTACAATGGCTCGAAGACAAATGATTGTAATGCAGAACGCAGCGGGAAAACCACAAGAGGTATCCGAGCTTGCTTGGAGCCATATAAGCAGCTGCTGTACGAAAGAAGTACACGTGCGAAACAAAAGAAGCTCGAATTCTACTTTACTGCAATGAAGAAACATTGTGACGATGAGGAAGCGCTACCTTCTACATCTAATAGGACCTCAGTTCGCCCGTAACAAAGGATAGTGAGATTAAAAAAGTGAGTCCAACGGAACTCCATTCTTTCCTGGGTATGAGGTCGTTTATTTTAGTACTGAGAGGGACTCTTTCCACAAGCTAAAGACCCAAGCACGCCGCTCCTGAAAGCCAGTTTGAACTCTGTCCGCTGTAAAGAGTTCTATCATAAAAGCTCTGCCGTTAATGTATGATCGCCGTAAAAGATAATGTTATTCAGACCCCGTGTAAGAGGATCCATACGTCAGCGTGCCTAACGGTAGAATAAGCTCAGGTACATCATAATTCCTGTTTCAACCCAGCTTATTTAACATATCTCTCCGTTGTTGTTTACAAGTAAACAATCCTTCTGACGCTTTGAACCAAATCGTGATTTTCCTATACTTTACATGTCTCCTATAACGCGATTTCATATAACGCGAGATTTTTCAGGATTTTCAAGTGACCAAACGCTCGCGTTATACGAGAACTGCCTGTATATATATATATATTGATGGTTGTCACGGATTTTTTCCGTTTTTTTAAGTATCTGTAAGTATACTGAAGCGATCTCCCTACCAGCAGATGGATGAGAGTGGCTATTAGAAAGAACGCAAACAGCACACGTACGCAACTGTATGTAACCGTATATTTCGGAACGCTCGAGTTCCGTCGTCAGCGGTGGTGGTGGAGAGGTGGAATTTCTCCGTAGTGGGGATTAAATAGGCATAGGGAACAAAGGGGTCAGGGCGATATGGAACAACACTTGGTTTTATTTACAAAGGCGTTCCATACTTCGCTGACCTGCATCCCCTTGACGCGATTGATTGTATTGTTCGATCTAATGTAGAAGGCTTCCTTTATTCGCCGTAAGTGGAGTTGTTCTTCCTGGCAAATAATTTTTGCCCTTGGAACCTTCAGGATAGGAGACCTGGCGTCGTTTAGGATAGGAGACCTGGCGTCGTTTACGAGATCAAGTGTGGTTGCCACGCCTCCTACATAGGAGAAACGGGCAACACTGTATTTGACAGATTTCGTGAACACATGGCAGCGTTGACCCGTTACAAGATCGCAGAGGGAAGACTCAACGGATCACAAGAACGCCACCGTGGACGACCACAAACCCGCGATCCAAAAAAGATCATGGATGAGGCTTTGAAGGCTTCCGCGGTCGTCGAGCACAGTGCCAAATGCCCACTCGACCTGAGACCGAAAATTATTTGCCAGGAAGAACAACTCCACTTACGGCGAATAAAGGAAGCCTTCTACATTAGATCGAACAATACAATCAATCGCGACAAGGGGGTGCAGGTCAGCGAAGTATGGAACGCCTTTGTAAATAAAACCAAGTGTTGTTCCATATCGCCCTGACCCCTTTGTTCCCTATGCCTATTTAATCCCCACTACGGAGAAATTCCACCTCTCCACCACCACCGCTGACGACGGAACTCGAGCGTTCCGAAATATACGGTTACATACAGTTGCGTACGTGTGTTGTTTGCGTTTTTTCTAATAACCACTCTCATCCATCTGCTGGTAGGGAGATCGCTTCAGTATACTTACAGATACTTAAAAAAACGGGAAAAATCCGTGACAACCATCAATGAAGATCCACATACCCGTTACAAGACATCCAGTCTTCACAAATATATATATATATATATATATATATATATATATATATTGAAAGACAGGGTGTCTTTTAACGGAAGCGTAGATCTTCATGAGGTCCTTTTCACGGATTTTGCCCCGTTGGTTGTTGTACGTTAGCAGATCTATAAGTAATCTGACACTTTCTCCCTACCACCGGATGGATGAGAGTAGTTATGAGAGAAACGCGTTCAGAAAACAACGTACGATTTTCCTCGAATATTTCGGAACGCTCGAGTTCCGTCGTCAGCGAGTTAGAGGTCTAACTCGCTGACGACGGAACTTCCGAAATATATATATATATATATCCGATTACTCGAGCGTTCCGAAATATATATATATATATATATATATATATATATATATATATATATATATATATATATATATATATATATACAGGCGGGGTTCGTTATCCGCGCGGATTCTATACAACGCGGTTTGTCCGGCGTAAAATAGTGACGTCATCTTTTCACAAAGACATGCGCACCGGTGGCCGCCATGCATAGTTGCACTAGTGTCGTTGCATGCCTGTGCAGCAGCGTCATCGTCGTTTGCGCGGGTACGAAAGACTTTTTCTGCCCACAACGCTCTCCAAACCGGGCACAATGCTAATGAGGCGTTGTCATTTTTCTGATTACTCATTATTGCTTGGTGCGCGTTGTCGAGCTCCCCCGGGGCTGTACACAAATATCATCCATCCATGGAACGTGGCATCATGGTTACACGAGGAATAACGGTTTCGTTCGAGCTCCTACAAGATTTATTCGATGAAACGAACAAAAGGGAGAGGCAGCACCCTATAACAATGTTTTTAAATAAAGATCCGCAGCTGCGGAGCCTAACATTTTAAGGCGAGAAGTTTCGCTACCAACAAGTTCAAAAAACCCTAGAAGTGGCCGGTCTCCAGGGGATCTGCGCTCACCTATAGAAAGTGGGTAAATTGCCTGATTCCTGATGCGCCAAACGTATCTGCCGTAGACGTTTTGTCCTATGTGCATGTGTTCTATGTAATGTTCGACTCTACGCAACGCTGTACCCAACCATCATTAGTTTAGCGCATCTGAGGTCAGCGAATCAACGAAGGCGACAGTAGGGGCGCGGAGGGGAGCTGAGATTAGAGAGTGCCGAAAAGTCTTATATAGACAATGTCAGCAGTTCGAGCAGCAAGTAAAGTCAAAGTGACATTTGGTAATGAAAGCTTCACTCCCCTCAGGCAACAGAAGGTAATTACGTGATAAGCATAGGGTGACAAGCTGTTTAATCAACATTATTCATGCGCGTTCCAAAAGCTACCAAATTCAAACATTCATGACTGACAAATCCACTGTTTCACGGTTTGGAGGCTTTCATGATAGCTCCACTCAACGGTAGTTCAAATGGAAGTATTCTTCTAACTTTTATTGTCCACGTAGGATGCTTCACGATTTCTACATAGCTTCGTCTGTGCTTCCTGAAGCTACTTTTACGGCGATGAAAAACGTGAGCAGATAAAAACGATTGCACCGACTAAGAACGCTCGAAAGTTTCATATCCCCATTGAATAAAGTGAATGAATAGATTGGGAGGGACGCTGTACGTTCAGAAACCCTGGCTACGTTCCTTGTTCAGTGCCATGGTGCGTTGTTGTAACGACTGATATTCCTGTAAGAATTGGACGATACTGGGTAGTCACCACGAAATGACGTTCAGTTGATTGGCAATTTAAAGATTTTGTTCAGGTCGTTGTAGTGTAAGAGGTGCGCAGAATCAGCAGACCTACGGCAGCTGCTGGCATTTCGCCTTCGTGGCAGTATCGCCTCATTTCTTTATGGCCTAAGGTTTTACTGTTGAAGCATATGTGTATGTTCTCCGTAACTAACACACGGCATGTCTACGACACAGTCGCAGAGCTAGCCTCTACAAAGACTGTAAAAGCTTCCGTCGAAGCTGAACAGAAAGATGGAATATTTTATGTCGCCATTAAAATTATGATAACCCGGCTGTAATGTTGTGTCCTCACTGATAGTCCATCAGAGGCTTGACACAGGAGCAGACTAAATGCGTTAGAATTATCCTCTGCCAAATTGTACACCACACAATCAAAATTGTTCTCACAGAGCATCTGTTATACAGTTGGCGGGTAGATAATTGAAAAGACAAGGAAGATCCAGTCCATTTAGACAAGCAGGTTATACAAGCTTCACCTCTGAACAGCCGGCATTCGTGGCCTGGATAAATTGCCGACAGTACTCAGCTTTCTGCTCAAGACAAATGTACATTACTTCTCTGAACGTTAGATGAACAAGTTAAACAAAAGGAAAGCCATCGCTTATTGAATGCAGTAATGGTCGAATACGTAAGAAAAAGGAATGTTCTGTATACAAGAATGGGTAGCAACTCGATGGTTCCCTAACATTTTTTCGTTCTCTTCCCAATGAAGAGCAGGAACCTTGAAGTAACATAGGAAATGTTACACTAGCTTCGAATGCCACTGAACAAGTATCCAAATTCAACTGCGAATGAAATTATGCTGTCGATAAATGCCGTTTGAAGCATCACCTAGTGCATTTCGCCTCCCATGACCCTTCCACCAATAGCCCTGGAAAAGACGAATCAAAGCAGTAATCCGTTCATATATGCTGCAAGAGAGTGACCACCTTGCCAACGGAAGTTCTATTATTCGTCTTGTGAAGGATAGATCGACATATGGTGGCATATTCGTTATATTCGTTGTTGTTTCTCGCAGCCGAAGGGTCGCCGGTGAAGATCGAACTCGAGTACCCATTCGTTCCTCTCCTACACGCGAAGAACAGCTCGCGTGTGCTACAGGGCAGAAAGGCGGGAAAAGGCAAGAGTATCCGGGCGGACGAACGAATTAGGCCGATGGTGGTACACTTCGACGCGGATTCCAGCTCAATTTGTGCCGTATAGCGCACACTTTTACGTTGAATGGACTTTCCAAAATAAATTATAGCCAGTACTTTCGTGCAAACGAAACATACGTACAAAAATGCGCCGTAGGTCTTAGGAAATAAGAGCAACGTCAGGCAACTGTATAGCACAGACTCTCCGATTGGAAGCATACCATAGCGTGCAGCAACACTGCGTCTGAAAGTGGATCATAACCACAGAAGTACGAACAAACCCACCCAAACTGACAGCATAGACTCGATGGTTGGAAATGTGCCTTACAATCTGTACCAAAGACACTAACATTATCTAACTCGCTGTAACTTGCACCTAAGCGATGCAACTGGTTCATACCATTGCAGGGAGTAGTACTGCGTAATGTTGGAACAAAACACTACGTCTTGGATGAAAGCGCTGCAACAGAGAGCGGATCCTCTGAATAAGGCAGTGTAGGATTTCAGATGGAGGTGATGGTTAACAATTCTTGAACAAAAGTTAGGCAGCCGAGTCTAAACCTTGCCGAGTACCAAGGTACCCTCGCAGGTGGAAGTAGCGCTTCACAAAAGTACGAAAAAGTCGGATTTGTGCCAATGTCCCGGTGCTTCACCTACAGACACGCAATTGGGAACAAGGCTTCGAGCAATAGCATCGCAGGCAGTAGTGATGCACCACAACATTTGGACAAAGACCCAGCAAGTTGGATCCAAGCTTTTTAAATGCGAGCAGGGTCTCAGATTTGGACAGCCACTGGCGACCACTGCGGTTACTAGCAACTTGGCTGAGTAAACCTGCCTTCATATTTTTCCAACATTTGGACTTTCCAAAGCAAAGAATGATAGTTTGTTTTGTGATTGCGGGCCATGTTTTCCGAACGGCGGAAAGCTTAAACAGTAAGCGAAGTGATTCCTGAAAGATAACTGACGAAATGTGTTGAACAGAAGTTTTCCAATAACCAGTTGAACTCATCAGCTTTCAGTCACCGTCTGGTCAAAAGAAAATTGACACATGTAGATGTACTGATAGTGCGGAATACTGAAATTACCCTTTTACTGTTTAACAAAGCAGATTCATTTTGAGAAAAATCTTCCTATAAAGGAATATAGATTTCATACGACAGTTTTAAGTAAACGCCGCAAGAAAAAGCAAAGTACGCGTACCTATTAGCACTGCTTACCTAACCCGTTATGTTGATCATTTGGACATAGTCCTTGGGGTGAACAGCATAAGGGTGCTCCATTGTTTTTTTAAAGATATTAGTCGACCTTCATGAGCAAAGCAGAAGACCTAGTTTTACTGCATCTCTGATTGCTTTCGCCTGTTTACTATTGTCCAAGAAGAGAAACCCTTGAGTGAACAAACTGTTAGTACGTGACACTGTGCAGTGGTTTTCCAACTATTAAGTTTAAGACTTCATAACAGGTGGGGGACAATTGCAAGCATTGAACGAACTTGTAGAACAATTTATTCCCTTCCTGTTTTCTAACCTGACCTAGCATGTAGGTGGCTGAGGTTGCTGACTATGGTAGGCATTCGTGAATTGCAAAATGATACAGTTTAAAGTGTTTCCCAAAACAATAGGCATGCACGTTTAACAACCTGCAAATCAGATAAGGGACATCGTGTCGATTTAGAACATTCCGCTGTTCAGTGTCAGACGAGGTGTTGACTTGACTTCGTGCGGTTGCTATCATTGTCGCTCACGTCCGCTTAAGTTCAATGCCTCTGTATGGATAAAAATTGTGATCATCTTCCAGCTGGCTAATTGAACGGTATCCAGCTTTGTGCATCTATTCGAAGAT
Organism: Trichuris muris; assembly: GCA_000612645.2. Classification (NCBI taxonomy): domain Eukaryota; kingdom Metazoa; phylum Nematoda; class Enoplea; order Trichinellida; family Trichuridae; genus Trichuris; species Trichuris muris. The sequence continues at coordinate 3,780,651 of CBXJ02000282.1, read as the reverse complement.
ATGGCTTATCGCCAGCAATCATCCACTAATGATGATATCGCGTGGCCCACAGCTGCGCTATAGTTTTTCTTCTGACGATTAGATATTGGGTCAAACATTGGATGCTCAAACGTCACCACGTTTGTCATGAAGAAGTAACTATAGAGATGCATTTGGTCTGTCGGTACGGAAACCTGCCCTTTATTTGGTGAAGTCCACGTCAGTGCATAGAAAGCTGTGTTCACTGGGTGATTTGGCATCATATTTCATCAGATCAGGAAAGCTTCGCCTTGGATCCACATCGTCTGCTGCCCACTGAGGATGTAATCGTTGTTCTACTGACCGATCTTCACTGAATTGGCGTAACGATATGTACGGAAACTCCTGCGAATTTCTACCTGAACGCACCTATGCTATAATTGCCGTTTATATAGGTGCATCGTTCTGCTCCTTCTTGACTGTATGATATGTACGCGCTCTGTCCACTGTTCAACCTAAGGCAGCAATAGTGGTTGTGTTACGCTGAAAGGAAGACTCTCATAGCATCTTTTGATTGATCTGAAGAGATGGGAACATATACGTGGCTGAATTGCACCTGATGACTTGACCGTGACTACGCGTAGAATGCCCAGAATAAGAACAGTGCTTATTGACGGTGACAAGCTCATATGATATTAATGTTAGTGCATAGCAGTCCGCATGTCTCCATGACACACATGCTTATCATATCGGTGTAAAGTTTGCATATGGCCACGAAGACAATCCTTGCATCAACGTCGTTACGGGCTCGCAACATTATCTGTGGCGACATTCTTGCAGAAGTCCAAAACACGGAACAAAAGTTCATTGAAAACTGGTGACGTTTAAAGAATTGCACAAGTAAGGGCATTCAGGCAAGTCGAAGTAGACTTTGAAAATGATTACATCGTTTCTGTATGGCAAGTCAGCTCTTAATATTGTCATTCGCTGTGCAATGTTGGGAGGCAAATTGTCATCACGCTGTTTCCCCGTGCTCCTTGTTTTCCTCACTAACACGTTCGTTTGAATTTGAACCACCGTTCTAATGTCCAAGCAAGTTCAAAATTAAATAAACTATTTGTTACCTGTTCAATCTTTCCTCATAAAAAATGTTTCAACCATGCTATAGCATGCTGTAGAAAGAGTCGCTCATCCCAGAATCTGCTTTTCATGGTTGAACAGATCATTGCTGCAATGAACATTGTACAATTTTCTGCAGTTCAGCAAAGTCTTACAAATATGCAAAAGTGCTTTAAACTGCGAAGCATCCATGAGAACAAAATAGCGCAGTACTAAATAGACTTCACTTAGCGAAACGTAACCAATGACAGAAAGTGACGCGATCATAGACAGTTGACTATAGTTTTAGGCGATGTCATTCTTAGTGCATACAGAGTGAATAAACAAACTTGGGCGCAGACAGCGAGAGTCTATTCTCTGCACTTCATCGAAACAAACCAGAGCTTACTTAAAACAATGAAATCGTTTGAACTCACTGTGATAATCTGTATGTGTTCACCACTTTCGCTGAAAAGGGTTTCTGGAAATATTTTTACTCAGTCAGCGTACTAAAGGTGTCACCAAGTAATAGGTTGGTAACAATTTATTGTTCCATATGTTTAAAAGGCTCCATTTGTTGACAGAAGCGTACTTGTTGCAATCCAGGTTTGCGGAACGTCAATAAGCACAATTCTTCCAATCGCATTCCAATTTGAAATTCTGTATGCCGCATTTTTGCGATGGATGATTGAAATCGTTGAATAGTACGCCGAAATTAGCTGTATTTCACACGAAAATGTACAGTGAAAATCAACGGGCATACTGCAACCTTCCTTTAAAAGTTGTAGCTTTCGCAACTCAGTTGCTTCCATCACCAGCGATACATACGCACACACGCGCTGAGTTACTGATCATGAAATAAGATAGCTGCGAAAAATTAATCGTAATCCATACGTTCTAATTACACCTTTGAGTGCAATTGTAATTTTTGGTGTCAAAAACCGGCAAATCCTGTATACTCAATAACGTGAATGAACTTCGAACCACTTTGCAATGATAGAAACATTGATGTACATGGATGGAACGCGTACGGGCATCGGCATGTTAAGTAACACTCAATCTACAAGAGCAGCATAAGCAGTGAATGGTTACGAGCAAAGCAAGAACTACACCAAAGTAACCCATCAAAGAATGCGCTCACACTTCATTGTGGATCACCTTGTGCATTGCATGTTCATAAACGCCAAAAGAGCGGCGCGTGGAAGGCGGGGCCACTGTCAGGCCTGCATGTGGAAGTAGAAATGACATCCAGTAGACGCTGGAAGTTCATTCAATCTGCTGGACGACTGCAACGAATGGTGAACATGTTGGAATCCGTCCACGCACAGACTATTTGTGAGCAATTTCTACGTACACCAATCTGTTGAAATAAGCTGCGCGATAACCCATCGTATGACTGAACATCCGTAAGAAATTTTGAAGCAATGGTTCTACGGCTAAAAATAGTACGAGCAGCTTACTTCGAAGCGTTGGATGTTATGAAGCATAGTTCCGTTCAATGTAAGCAAACACAGGATTTGTAACATGATTAATTCTCATTTCTTCCTTGAAATTTACAGTGTAAGTGTCCTGTTTTATTCTATCATTCGAACAAATCGAACAATAGTGATGACGTAGTTTTCTGAACTACCACGCTCCGTCTTCAGCGTCTTTTGATGTGTTTGTGTTTCGGATTCGCTCAGGTCTGCTGAGTTTACAGCGGTTTGTTCTTTCTATTAAACTCGTTCATATTTCACTTACAAGTGTCCCTTTGTCTCTGTTTAAGCAATTGTTTTGTCTTATTCGTATAATGCCTCCCTGACTTCTCTTCGTCTATGGTGTTTCTCTTTCCATAATCGAGTAGCATTGAAACATCCGCTGCATTAGCCGACACGTTATACCACTGCTGAATTTTGAACTAACCTCTCCATTACTATGTGGGCATCTAACGCTGGCCGTCTTCCTCTCCTTTGGGCATAACCGTTATTTTGTATTCTTTCTTATGCGTTCTGACTCAGCCGTGACCAACTCTAATGAAACCTAAAGAAAACGGTGCAAAATCCTAGTGATTCAGCAGAATAAACTAACATTTCGAAAGGAAAAATGAGGTTTAAAAAGTTGGCAAGCTTTTTATGAAGGAACGAATAATCCGAATAGTATGTACAACAGCAGCAAAACTACGCAGTAAACCGAGATAACGTCACAGCGAAATAACGATGTGCAAGTAACAATTGTTTAGGGAAACTGCAGCACTACTAGTTCCACCGGTAAACCCATAGTACTATAGTGATTTGCTTGGGTACTGATTTACGGACTTAATAAAACAACAGCAAGGCAAAAGTAGCGAATCAGGAAAATAAAACTAGTCGCTTCAAGAAGAAACGGAATTGCAACTTGGACATCATTTATCATACAGTAGCCCTATTGTTCTCCTCGGCGAATTCCGATAATCAAGATTTCCGATAATCAAGGTTCCGATAATCGAGGTTCTACGGTATTTTTCAAATAAATTTCCAGACAACGATGAAATTGTACGATTGGATTCATGTTTTTCATGACACCATTACAAAGCTCCCAATTTTTAATTACCTCTGATAATACTTCTAACTAAGGCAAAACCTGCATTGCAGAGATGTTGGGAGTCTCTTTTCAACGGTGATCGTCATATTATCAAATCAAGGAAATACTAAGAGATAATGTTACTCTTTAGCACCAAATTTTGAATATTTCCTCAGTTTATGTTGTTTGTTGTACACGGACTTTTTTCCCGTTGAAAATGCTTTATTTCCTCAGTTCTAACAATTATCCGCCGTGCAAGAGACAGGCGACGAAAAGTAAAAACATTTTCAATAGTATACGGTTGCTGTTCGTGTCTGTTTTGTGCACAGCGAAAATAATTTTTCTGTATGTCTCGCAAGAAAACACTGCTGTTGCCGACGACACTTTGAGGCCAAACGCGCCTTTAGATGTTGTGCAAATTAGTGACTCTTTTATTGATATTATTTGACAGAAGAAGACACTTAACTTACTGAAAAAGTCAAATGCATTCACAAATGAACAACTTTATTCATATCAAATCATTGCACAAAACTAAAGGGAATAACGGACGTATTCAAAGACGAATACGCGGCACATCAAGGCGTAAATTTTTTCTGAATGAGTGTTAATTTACAGCAACCATGCTTCTCTTCCCGCATTGCCGTCTTTCAATGAGATCGAATATCTTCGAAAACAACTTTTCATTTTTCATCCCAAATAGAGCGACATTGTTCATTTTGTGTAAACAGCCAAAATGACCACTTGTGCTCATACATCGCATTTGGTATTCGCATTTGTGCTGTTCGAAGAGGTGAGAGTAGTGTTGATGATCCTCAGCGTAGGGCTAAACTTCGTCATGCGTTCCCTCAAAGGAATCTGCCTGGTCTTCAACTGCCAGAAGGAAGTACGACATATTCTCATGCGGAACAGCCGTATACTCTTATCGTAGCTAAGCAGTATGGCTGCGGCAAAGGCAATATTTACCACAATAGCACCGGGCGTAAGCATAGCAAAGGCTAACCATATCCTTCATTTAAAAAAATATATTCACGTCGTTCATGCTGGTTAGCATGGTGGCATCTGAAGGTCAACCAGTATTGACGAATAGCCATATTATGCAGTTTGATCGCTGATGGGAAATGTAGTGTGGCATATCATTGCGTTGTCATTTCCTCACAATTGCACACAGCAATTCGCCAATTTTGGAGGTTTTCCATTTATCCCAGCCATTCTTCGTTGGTCGCTGGGCGTGACCTACAAAACGGTCTCCGCAATAATCCAGACTCATTGATGTAGACGGATGTCGTAACCATTCTCCGGTCAAATATTCTGTGCGCTCTGGTTAGCACACGTGCCAGTGCTTTACTGGTTTAGTCAGATTTAACTTTCCCATGCGGCTACTAATAGATCTCGCACCACGTGTAGTTAGCGACCAATTTTCAGTTGCGTAGCAGATTGCACAGCGGCGTAGCACCTGTGGCTGGCACGCAAGATGGAAGCAATGTTGAGTCCACAGCGCCGCATATATCATGGCATATCAGCAGTGTGGACAGGCACATACCGTTATAGGTGCCTGTGCACGCGCAACTGAACCACCTGCGATAGCGCACGCACCAGACTGTGCTGCTTTTCAGTGCAACACAGAGCAAGCAGCAGCAACGTATTAATCAACGACACGTTGCACTTGCGCTGAGTCTTAGTGATGCTCAAGCAAGGTTTAAACAAAGATGTGTAAAGTAGGCATCTGTCTGCACGTTAAGTTAACGCAAATGCCTCTTTTGATGAGATATCGTCGAAGGCTAAATTAGTTTATCTTTGTAACGTCAGAGGGGTTTGAAAGGAGGTTTTACTGGGTTTCACTTTGCTTACGGGAGCTGGGTTAGCACAAGTTGATTTCACCACTTGAGGTTAAATGACTCTCACCGATAGCGTATCAATAAAAAATTGCTTAGCAGATTATTGCACGTTGTGGCAGGAGGATTTCCAACCTAGAGCTGAACATTGTTTCACTTGTTTCTGTTCGGCGCTATCGTCTTGTGTTTTGAAACTTTGACGTTTCATAACAACACATGGATTCATGGCCAATGACAAGATGTCCCAGAGAAGTTTAACCGCTCCTATCTTATGCAGGATGATTCAGCTCCTGTCATACCTGAAAAGTTACAATGGTTGGTATTCCGCTGCATTTTGACAATCGCTCCAAATGGATTACTTTGTAATTGGGATTGTAAGCTGCACTGCTACGTGTTTTATACAATAGATTTTGTCTTGCTCCAACCTGACTAATGCAGTAACTGACTACAGAAAACACCAAAAGGCACCAACCTTTGAACAAGTTCGATATGATGGCGAAGGGAAGGATTACACCTATCAGCAACTTTTTGATGATTACATCTTGCACCCGCTTCCTATCGGCACACGAAATGTCAGTACGTTTTTCTAGTTCGCATGACTGAGGGAAATTTTCCTCTATTTCACGGCACATGGGGTCGAGCTCTGCTTGTTATTCATCCGCAACTCTGCACCTTTCCTTCACTTTGAATGCCTAACCTCAAACGTGAAGACAAGCATTATATTTACTTTTAAGCCATTGTGGGTGATGGAAACGTTCGTTGACACGTTTCAATAAGTAACTGAGACAGGTAGCCATTCTGTGGAGATAGTCAGTGGCTGAATCTGTGCATGAAATTTGCCGGGTCGTTTTTTGTGTCCTTTCTTCTGATGAAGCGCAAATGTATCATTCCATATCATTGTAATTGACAATGAAATTGAGGCCCGCAAGTGAGCGACGGTTCAAATTTCATACTCAACGTTTCAGGGGATTCCCATTAAAAGATGGCAGGGGAGTATTCGGGTAAGGACCGGTTGGGTAGATAAGGTAAGGGTACTTTTCTCGTACAGCCGCGACCCCCCACTGTGGGTAGGTGGCGCCACCAGCGATTTCACTGCTTTTCAGTGGCGCACGATAGGTAACGCCACCGTCGATTTCATCCTCTTTCTGAAGAGCCTACCATGCGCGAACATAACTGCTCTAGCCAGAAAAACACATTCTCATATGAAGACTGACCTTTACCGTGGTACTATTGCTTCCACCGGCGCGCACCGCACGTAGACCTGTAGAAACGAAGCAATAGGTATGATGCGCAGAAGTAAGGACCACATACCGTCATGGCCTTTTAACGCCTTTTTGCGACCACGGATACATAAACAGCAGCATGGTCATTACTGGGTGCTGATATCCTAAACACCACTACTATAGGCGACAAACTATTCGTCAACTGATTATTACCTTGGAACCACGTTCCTGTTTTCGCTGAAGGCTGTTTTTGGCAGTGATTTCCATTGCACCGCCATCCAACGTAGTCACGGTCTTTGCGTTGCTGCAGCACCATAGGTCTAGCACACCGCGGGCATATCCTCCGCCGGTGCACTAGACCTGTATTCTGCGTAAACTTTAAAGCTTTCTCCCGTTTGTCGTCTGTACTCTGTAATAAATTAACACGTGCCCTACCAACGGATGGATGAGCAGGTTATTAAAAAGTGCACAGAGAACGAATCACTTGAGTGTTTTTTCGAAGCTTTCGGAACCGTCTGGTTCCGTCGTCAGCGAAAGGAGGAGTAGGTGTTTACTCCATGGTGTTATATAGGCACGCAATGGGGGTTAAGGTGGGATTAGCTCGGTCTGGTGCAGCATCTGGTTTTATTGATAGCTGCATTCCATACCTCGCTAACTTCCACACCTCTGTCGCGATTGATGGTACAATTGTTTCGAATGAACAAAGATTCCTTAATCCGTCGCAGATGCACGTTGCTTTCGTGGCAGATTATCTGCGGACGGAGGTCGTCGGAGCAGTGAATGGCGTGCTCCGTGACCGCGGAAGCTTTGAGGGCCTCATCCATGATCTTTTGTGGATCGCGGGATTGTGGTCGACCACGGTGTCTGGCCTGTGACCCGTTGAGTCTTCTTTCCGCGTTCTTGTAACGGGTCAAGCAGGCCAGGTGTTCACGAAACCTGTGAAGTAAATTGTTGCCCGTTTCTCCTATGTAGGAGGCGTTGCAACAACACTTGATTTCGTAAATGACGCCGGGTCTCCTGTCGAACGGAATTTTGATCTTATCACTCCTAAGAATTGAACGAAGCGGGACTGAGGACTGAAAGCGCACTTTAAAATTTAGAGAGCGGCCAAGTCGTTGAATTTTCTCCCCAAGTCCTCTGTAATACGGGAGCACAAGTACCGGGTTATTATCTTGACTGGGCGGGTTCGCGGTTAGTGGTGTATCATTGCGCATGCAACGTTTAATGATAGAGTCCAAGAAACGTTCTGGATACCCGTTATTTAAGAAAGCCATTTTTATATGTTTAATCTCTGAATATAAGTATTGTTTATCACATATCAAGAGGGCCCGGTTAATCATACCTTTTACTATTCCTCTTTTAACGGAAGCTGGGTGGTGCGAAGTGTAATGTAAATATCTATCCGAGTGTGTCGGTTTTCTGTAAACTGTGGTTCTTAATCTCATCCCATCTTTTATTACTAAGACGTCTAGAAAAGGTAGTCTGCTGTTGGTCTCTTTCTCTATGGTTAAATTTATTTTATCGGGGTAAATACTGTTCAGATGTTCTAATAGGGTCTCCTCTTTTCCTAATCTTACTATAGCGAAGATGTCGTCCACATACCTTTTGAAGAAGGTCGGGACTAAGGAGCTGTCTATGTTAGCAAAGGCCTTCTGTTCAAGATCTTCCATGAAGACCTCCGCTAGAACTGGCGAGAGAGGGCTGCCCATCGGCGCCCCGTCACTTTGCAAGAAAAAACCCTCTTGGAATGTAAAGTAGTTTCCCTCTTGCATGCAAAAGGAAACAAGTTTGATGATGTGAAAGGGGTTTAGTTTTGTCCTGGTATGAATGGTAGTGTCGTTGTCTAGAAGGTTCTGTAAGATTTTTAAGGTCGACTTTATTGGAATGCTTGTGAATAGGTCTTTGACATCGTAACTGACCAGAAGGTCGTGTGGGTTTAGCTTGACCTTTTTTAACTCAAGACAGAAATCGTTACAGTTTTTAACGTGAGAAGTCCGTTTACCTATCAGCGGTTGTATTATTCTCTTAAGGAGAGTGCAGAGTTTGGAAGTGAGACTGTTTACACTTGAAACTACCGGTCTCAAAGGTACTCCCGTTTTGTGGATTTTTGGAAGCCCGTATAGCTCAGGGCACCTGCTGTTACTGGTGTAAAAGAGGTACCGGGAGAGATATGTTAGGTCAGGGTCCCTTGTTTCATCCACCATAGCGTTGATGATAGATAAGAGCTCTTTTCTTGTATTAGAGGTTGGATCATGATTTATGGGGCGGTAAACCGGGTTTGATAGCATTTCATTCATTTTATCGGTGTAAACTCGCTTGTCCAAGATAACTACTACGTTGCCTTTATCTGCCTTAGTAATAACTATGTCGTTGCGTGATTTTAAAGCGTTGATTGTTTTTCGTTCCGATGAAGTAATGTTAGGAGGGGGTAGTGGTTCCCGCTGTAATAGAAGGCTGGCTATGGTACCTTTTATACTAGCAGCCTTCTGTGGGTCTGTACGCGAAAGGCTGTGTTCGACCGATGAAATTATGTCTAAGATAGGTGCTTGCTTGGGGGTTGGAACAAAATTCAGACCTTTGGAGAGAGCTTCCTTCTCGATATTATTCAAAGGCGTAGTGCTTAAGTTAACAACAATTTTGTCCAAATTATGTTCAGGAAAGTGGGATCTCCGATTTTGGGACCTTCTAAATTCCCAGGAACGAGACAAGTACAAAGATTGTAACTTTTTATCGAGTACTTTACTTTGTCGTAACTTTAACAAACCGCAAATATTACTAATATGAAGGTTAACCTCCGCGAAATAGTTACGATTAATCGAACCCAAAAGAAATTGTATAGCAAAAGAAATTGTAATTGTAAAACCCAAAAGAAATTGTATCATCAACGCTATGGTGGATGAAACAAGGGACCCTGACCTAACATATCTCTCCCGGTACCTCTTTTACACCAGTAACAGCAGGTGCCCTGAGCTATACGGGCTTCCAAAAATCCACAAAACGGGAGTACCTTTGAGACCGGTAGTTTCAAGTGTAAACAGTCTCACTTCCAAACTCTGCACTCTCCTTAAGAGAATAATACAACCGCTGATAGGTAAACGGACTTCTCACGTTAAAAACTGTAACGATTTCTGTCTTGAGTTAAAAAAGGTCAAGCTAAACCCACACGACCTTCTGGTCAGTTACGATGTCAAAGACCTATTCACAAGCATTCCAATAAAGTCGACCTTAAAAATCTTACAGAACCTTCTAGACAACGACACTACCATTCATACCAGGACAAAACTAAACCCCTTTCACATCATCAAACTTGTTTCCTTTTGCATGCAAGAGGGAAACTACTTTACATTCCAAGAGGGTTTTTTCTTGCAAAGTGACGGGGCGCCGATGGGCAGCCCTCTCTCGCCAGTTCTAGCGGAGGTCTTCATGGAAGATCTTGAACAGAAGGCCTTTGCTAACATAGACAGCTCCTTAGTCCCGACCTTCTTCAAAAGGTATGTGGACGACATCTTCGCTATAGTAAGATTAGGAAAAGAGGAGACCCTATTAGAACATCTGAACAGTATTTACCCCGATAAAATAAATTTAACCATAGAGAAAGAGACCAACAGCAGACTACCTTTTCTAGACGTCTTAGTAATAAAAGATGGGATGAGATTAAGAACCACAGTTTACAGAAAACCGACACACTCGGATAGATATTTACATTACACTTCGCACCACCCAGCTTCCGTTAAAAGAGGAATAGTAAAAGGTATGATTAACCGGGCCCTCTTGATATGTGATAAACAATACTTATATTCAGAGATTAAACATATAAAAATGGCTTTCTTAAATAACGGGTATCCAGAACGTTTCTTGGACTCTATCATTAAACGTTGCATGCGCAATGATACACCACTAACCGCGAACCCGCCCAGTCAAGATAATAACCCGGTACTTGTGCTCCCGTATTACAGAGGACTTGGGGAGAAAATTCAACGACTTGGCCGCTCTCTAAATTTTAAAGTGCGCTTTCAGTCCTCAGTCCCGCTTCGTTCAATTCTTAGGAGTGATAAGATCAAAATTCCGTTCGACAGGAGACCCGGCGTCATTTACGAAATCAAGTGTTGTTGCAACGCCTCCTACATAGGAGAAACGGGCAACAATTTACTTCACAGGTTTCGTGAACACCTGGCCTGCTTGACCCGTTACAAGAACGCGGAAAGAAGACTCAACGGGTCACAGGCCAGACACCGTGGTCGACCACAATCCCGCGATCCACAAAAGATCATGGATGAGGCCCTCAAAGCTTCCGCGGTCACGGAGCACGCCATTCACTGCTCCGACGACCTCCGTCCGCAGATAATCTGCCACGAAAGCAACGTGCATCTGCGACGGATTAAGGAATCTTTGTTCATTCGAAACAATTGTACCATCAATCGCGACAGAGGTGTGGAAGTTAGCGAGGTATGGAATGCAGCTATCAATAAAACCAGATGCTGCACCAGACCGAGCTAATCCCACCTTAACCCCCATTGCGTGCCTATATAACACCATGGAGTAAACACCTACTCCTCCTTTCGCTGACGACGGAACCAGACGGTTCCGAAAGCTTCGAAAAAACACTCAAGTGATTCGTTCTCTGTGCACTTTTTAATAACCTGCTCATCCATCCGTTGGTAGGGCACGTGTTAATTTATTACAGAGTACAGACGACAAACGGGAGAAAGCCGTGAAACGAAGAACACCCTCAATGAAACAATTCCCCGTTACCAGACATCCAATTTTCATAAACTTTAAAGCGGCCAATTCATCATCTACGAACTTGGCACACCGCTTCGGAAAGCTCAAGCGCGTAATCGAACACATACTCACAAATGAAACTGTTAATGTTCATGAACACCAAAATTGTTTAATCTCCATTACGCAATTCAACCAGTTCAGAAGCCACTTCAATTTCTGATAAAGACTGAAGCACACCAAGCGATAAGCACCTAGGGTACATCATCGACTTATCTGAACTCACTTAAGCACAACATGAGCCCAAATGCAATCAGCAGCAGTGGACCAGAGCTGATCAACACTACAGGCGGTTAACTGTTTCTGAGTGCTTAACGGCGCCGTGCCATGACGTTATCACCATATATTTTTAAAACGACCGCGATGATACGAACAGAAGCACCACAAAACGTGATAAGGAAATCGAACACTTGATAACGGCAAAACTGGTAGCTAACACGAAATTCTCCTACCTTAGGTACTCAACGAAAACCGTTCCCCTTCGAACATACTCTGCTTCCATTACGATCCAGACGCATTAATGTTCCTTCTTTGACGTTTATCTAATAACGAACAGTTACCACCGTTCGCGTTCTACCCCTAACGAAGCTCAGAGCTGAACACAACCATAATGCCTCACCTTAATTCCAGATAACGACAGCAGAGTAAAACATCCAAGAACAGTAACAAAACACGCTCAAATATAAGTATCGTTTTCTGCCTGTCCTGCGTTCTATAGATTACTGTACCCTCTGGGACGCGACCCCTACGTGCTTGTTTACGCCCTTTTGCCTTGCCAGTAATTATTGCCCATTATAGCTCTCGTTCTTCTAACTCAGTAAAACCTACGGTTTGGGTTTCATAACAATTTACTGAGTTAGAAAGAAAGGAATGGATCGCCTCTTGAAACCGGAGAAACTGGACGTCGACCCTGGCTGTCCCACTGCCTCTGAGCAGTGGAGACATTGGCGAGCTACATTTGAGTACTTCATTGCCGCCCTGCCTTCTGGACTGTCCGATGCGAAGGCACTCCTTGTGAACCACGTATCGCCTCGGATATTCTCAACTATCGCCGAAGCGCAGTCCTACGAAGAGGCAATGCAGACTTTGACAGAAATGTACGAAAAGCCCTCGAATGAAGTGTTTGCACGGCATCGTTTAACTACCCGCCGCCAGCAACCTGGTGAATCGATTGATGACTTCCTGCGAGCGCTAAGGGTTTTGAGCCTCGATTGCAATTTCAAGGCCGTTACGGCTGCTGCACATCGGGAGGAACGTATACGCGACGCTTTTGTTTGTGGCCTACAGTCGCAGGCGACGCGACAAAGATTGTTTGAGAACAAAGTTTGTGATCTGCCTACTGTGCTTGAGTTGGCCAGAATGCTCGAGTCAGCCCAAAAATGTTCTCAAGCTTACGATAACGCTGAGCCCCAACTTACCGCCGCTACCTCTAATCCCTGCGAATTTACTAATGAGGACGACAAAGATGATACATGCATTTTTGCCACTGTCCGCAAGAACTCGCGATGCTTCTTTTGCGGCCAGCCTAAACATCCACGTTCTCAATGCCCGGCACGCGAAGCTAACTGTGGAAACTGTGGCAAACGAGGCCATTTCGCTAAAGTTTGCCGGTCTGCTCCTGCCGCTCGCCAGAAGCCACAGTCCTTTTCTAACTTCATTATAGCTTCGAGTGGTAGTGTCGTCCAACCGAAGCGATCCGTTCCAAGAAGGAGCTTTGATTTCCCCACGTCCCTTTCTACAGCTGTTCTTCGAATCTCTCTCAACGGTAGAGAAGTCAACTGTTTGTTTGACACTGGAAGCTCTGAAAGCTTCATTCATCCTAGAGTCGTTAGAGCTCTCTCTCTCAACGTTTCTCGCTCTCGAGAGTCCGTCACTATGGCCTCCTCCGCTTTGACAATGAATACCGATGGTCACACTGTTGCTGACCTCCTCGTAAACGATCGTATGTACAAAACCGTCCGCTTGGTAATCCTTCCCTCTCTCTGTGTCGACGTCATCCTTGGCCAGGATTTCCAACGTCTCCATGAGAGCTTGACATTCAATTACGGTGGAAAACAGCCGCCCTTAACCATCTGCGGTCTAACGACGCTGCGAGTGGATCCTCCAAAGCTGTTTGCCCACCTTTCGCCCGATTGCCATCCAATAGCTACTAAATCTCGACGTTTCTCACCGGAAGACACGACGTTCATCCAAGAAGAAGTACGCAGATTGTTAGAAGAAGGTGTCATCGAACCAAGCAATTCGCCCTGGCGTGCACAAGTTTTGGTCGTCAAAGATGGAAGCCGCAAGAAACGCCTTGTCGTTGACTACTCAGCCACGATAAATAAGTTTACTCTTTTGGACGGTTATCCGTTACCTAGGATAGACTCGATAGTAAATAATTTGGGACAGTACAAAGTATTCAGTACTATCGACTTGAAAAGCGCCTACCACCAAGTGCCCATACATGCAGAGGACAAACCATATACCGCGTTCGAGGCCTCGCATGGCCTGTATCAATTCACGCGCATCCCGTTTGGCGTTACAAACGGAGTTGCGTGTTTCCAGCGAGTCATTGACACTTGCATCCAATCAGAGAAACTGGTGGGCGTCCATGCCTATCTTGACGACGTTACTATCGGTGGGACTACCCAAGAGGATCATGACGAAAACTTGAAGAAGTTCCTACAAGCAGCTAAGAAATGGAACTTCACTCTTAACGAAGAAAAATCAACGTTCTCTACGACCAAACTCCAAATTCTCGGTTATGAAATCGAAAACGGAAAAATTCGTCCCGATCCTACTCGGCTGAAGCCACTGCGGGAACTACCCTCTCCAAAAGACAAAAAATCTCTTCAGCGGGCCCTTGGCCTTTTTGCCTATTACTCCCAGTGGATATTCGACTATTCAAACAAAATACGTCCTCTCATGGCAACTAACAAATTCCCCATGTCATCAGACGCAGAGGCAGCATTTCAGCAGTTGAAAAAAGACATCGAAACCTCCGTCGTCCATGCGGTCGACGAATCAGTGCCCTTTGAACTAGAAACCGACGCCTCGGACGCTGCCATAGCGGCCGTATTAAACCAGCTTGGGAGGCCGGTAGCCTTCTTTTCCCGCACTCTGCTTCCGAGGGAAAAACATTACGCCTCAGTCGAGAAGGAAGCCCACGCAGTCATTGAGTCTGTCCGTCATTGGAAGCACTATTTGAGTGGCAGACACTTCACGATCAAGACAGATCAACGGTCTGTCAGTTTTATGCTTGACAAGCGTCACAGCAATAAAATAAAGAATGACAAGATCATGCGGTGGAGAATGGAACTCTCATGCCTAGATTTCGACATCGTCCACCGACCGGGAAAGGAGAACATCCCGCCTGACGTGTTCTCGAGAGCCTTCTGCGGAATGGCAGTACATGAGCACCATCAGCTACGCCTACTGCATGATCGCCTTTGCCATCCTGGCGTCACTAGGCTGTTCCACTTCGTCAGGTCGAAGAATCTACCATTCTCGCTCGACCAAGTGAAGCAAGTAATAAGCAGTTGCAACATCTGCGCTGAATGTAAGCCGCGGTTCTACCGGCCAGAAACGGCCGCCCTCATTAAGGCAACTCAGCCATTCGAGCGCCTGAACCTTGATTTCAAAGGGCCTCTACCCGGCGACCCAGCTAGACGTTTCTTGCTATGCATTGTTGATGAATACTCAAGGTTCCCGTTTGCTTTTCCGTGCGCCGACACATCAGCAGCCTCAGTCATCAAAGTGTTGACTGAACTATTCTCAGTATTCGGGACGCCAGGATACATTCACTCGGACCGGGGATCCGCTTTCATGAGCCAAGAATTAAGACAGTTCTTAGCCTCTAATGGCATAGCCTGCAGCAGGACCACGCCGTACAACCCACAGGGAAATGGCCAAGCAGAGCGCTATGTCGGTATCCTGTGGAAAACACTGACCCTTGCACTTAGATCCAAAAGCCTTCCTACCATCCGATGGCGTGAACTACTACCGGACGCCCTGCATTCCATGCGCTCGCTCCTGTGCACGGCCACTAATGCCACGCCTCACGAGCGCATGTTCAACCACAGCCGCCGGTCGTCCGCAGGCTCCTCCCTCCCTACCTGGCTGCTTCATCAGGGCCCCGTTTTCTTGAAAAAGCACGTCCGTTTGACGAAAACGGATCCTCTGGTCGATGAAGTCGAGTTAGTGGAGGCAAATCCCTATTACGCACACGTCCGCCTTCCAGATGGGCGCGACACTGTCGTCTCCACTCGACACTTGGCACCTGCGGGAACCTCTAGTGCACAAGAGGACGAGAGAGAGGGAGATGGCCTAGCCCTTGCCCCTGGACGGGCCCAGAAAGAACCCACTGAAAGCACCGCAGTACCACTGGAGGACGACGGTGAAAAGATGGCCCTTCGACGTTCTACGAGAATACGGCGCCCCCTGCACGTTTAGACCTGTGACCTTCATTTCTTGAAGAGGGGAAGAATGTCCTGCGTTCTATAGATTACTGTACCCTCTGGGACGCGACCCCTACGTGCTTGTTTACGCCCTTTTGCCTTTCCAGTAATTATTGCCCATTATAGCTCTCGTTCTTCTAACTCAGTAAAACCTACGGTTTGGGTTTCATAACACTGCCCCTACCTAAGCCTAGGCCATAAAATCAGGACTATATCTCACTTTCAGATTACGAAAGCAACACAATCATAGGCATCCTTTTCTACCCTTACCTAAGCCTACACCTTAACATAAGGGTTGTGTTTCCTTACAGAATATGAAAGCAACACGACAGTAGACATCGTTTTCTGCCCTTACCTAGGCTAGACCTTAACATAAGGGTTTCCTCTTTTTTCTCCCACTTCTTCATACCCACTTTCTATCTTCCTTGAGTTTTCCTGATCCAACATTGTAGACAACCGGCATTAGACTAACCCACCTGAAAGCTAGCAACAAGCCAAGCAGAGATTAGCGCCGTCTACGGGTGAGCAGCTGATCTCGAGGAGTGCCTGTTCTAGCCAACCAGTATTAGCCTAACACACCTGAAAGCGACCAATGAACAGGTCGCGGCTGTACGCACATAGTGCCAAAGTAAGATACCAAACCAGTAGAAAATCATTGCTGTAAATGATGTCAGGCCATAACATCCCTCACAATCAGGCAGTACTCAATAGCCCTTATGCATGATCACAATGTGAACCTGCATTAAAACTCTTACTGTATGCTCCAAAATGTTCGATAAATTTTTATGAAGCACCGTTTATCTAATGCGCGACTTATGTTGACCCTTGGACTGAACTTAGATGATTTTCTTCCCTCCCAGATTATGCTCAATAATGAAACAGGTTATTCACTTTCGCAGAATGCTTATTGTATTCTTTGGGCGCGGTAAACGGTCCACACACTTGTGCTATTCCGGTATCGGCTCTGGTATGCTGTGTGCCCCACAAGCATACTGTAACATGACGCCATATAAAAAAATGCTGGTATCTTCGAGCGCCTCCTGTGGCGTCACACATGCGGGTTTCATATTGGTATAATTTGATGCATGTTGTTGGTTTAACGGCTGAGGTTCCCGTTGTAGCAAAGCACTGAGTCTGAAATCACTTCAAAAAGACACCTTAACCAGTGGCTGGTTAGGTGGTATTTATTGGTGAAAGACAGACACAATGAACGTACAGAAATTCGGAGCTTTCGGAACAGCCTTGTTCCGTCTTCAGCGATGTAAATGCCTTTACATCGCTGAAGACGGAACAAGGCTGTTCCGAAAGCTCCGAATTTCTGTACGTTCATTGTGTCTGTCTTTCACCAATAAATACCACCTAACCAGCCACTGGTTAAGGTGTCTTTTTGAAGTGATTTCAGACTCAGTGCATTGCTACAACGGGAACCTCAGCCGTTAAACCAGCAACATGAATACGTTTGAGCCCGTTACAAAAAACCCGATTTTCAACATAATTTGATGCAGACATTATGGCGTAGGTGACGCCACTGTCGGTTTCCCTACGCCTCGCGAATCAGAAAGGACTTATCCTCGAACGTTATTGTTTCACGTTCATCATGAATAACGGCAGCGGAGTACAGCATCGAGCAAAAACGATACCACGATCGGCAATGCTTACAGACACTACCTAAGTCTGGACTTTAACATAAGAGTTATGTTTCCCTTATGGATTATGAAAGCAGCACGTCCGTAGGAATCGTTTTCTCCCCTTACCTTTGCCTAAACTTTAACATAAGGGTTATGTTTCCCTTATGCGTTACGAAAGCAACACGACCGTAGGAATCAATTTCTGCCCTTACGTGAGCCTAGACCTTAGCATAAGGGTTATGTTTCCCTTACGCGGTTGTGTCGTTCGCTGTTGTAAGTTTGAAGTACTTGTGCAAACGAAACTGCGACCGCAACCTGTGGTTGGGAAGCAAAAATGTGCGGGTGAAAGAAACGTACGGAGGATGTTCTTTTCCAGAGCTTTCGGAAGATTTTTCTTCTGTCGTCAGCGTATGGCAAAGGCTGAATTGGCTTAACGGAACACAGTGGCGCCATCCACTGGGGGAGGGCCGTACACGAACACTACCTTTACGTTTACTATGCCTATATACTGCTCGTTAGCTTTGCACCCGCTGACTAAGTTTCGGTTGCCGTTTGACGCCTAAGATGTGCAGGTGTCCCATTCGTGTATTGTTTCAGGTTTACCTTTATCGTTAATCTTTCGGATGTTATCTGCATTAGGCAATGAACATAGGCTCATTGGCTCATGCAGATAACATTGGATAACATCTGTTTAGTACATCTTTTCATGTACTAAACGTGTAAATGCTGCTCGCTGGAAATGTTTATTTCTAATTGGTTCAGTAGCGACCAACCGTCTATCGCGAAATATCTTGTATCCGCTTGAAGCGCATGACGGTTTGATGGAATGGAAGTGGCACAAAAACAGGAACGAAATTTTCCTCTTCGTTTTTGCTTCTTGGTTAATGTAAGAGGTAGTCTTTCAGCGAACAGCAGGTGAATGAGCACCCGGCGAACGTCGTTTACGCCCCCACTACTCACACGAGTGTGGAAGCAGAAAAACGTAGAGAGCGACTTTTTCTAGGCACATCCCACGGGGGTCCCACCTGCACCTGCGCAGGTGTCAACAATTAATGCGCACTGTCGAATGCGGACGAAGTTTGATATAAGTGACGCGACAAAGCTGCCTAAGACGTGCGGCTGTGTGGCAATTTGTGGTGAGGAGCCGCTCGTACCTGTCGAATAAATCGGTTCGTATCTCTCTCGCTCTGCCTCTTTCGCGTTTCAGCTCAAAGCAGCAAACATTCTACAGTTAAGATAACCTATGGTAAGCTTTAAATAATAGTCCTCAGAGATATCCCGGAGAGGGATATCGGTACAGATTAATATCGTTCCGTAACAATGGTCATGTAATAGCGACATGCTTGCAGCGCTGTCTGATTCAAGCGCGAAACGGAATACGTCCATTTCGCTGGCATAAGTGTGACAGGACTCGCATAGCTGACACAATCGCTCTTCAATTCCGGTGTACGTTTAGATGATGTTCAGTCATTGATTGTAGAACGACAATGTGCGTGTAAACTAAGAATACAGATGTTCAGATTAATGCAACTATGCTGCTACAGATAAAACTTTATCAAAGATGCAGAAGCTGCGTTCATCCCTGGGGCTACGCGCAACAGTTGCGCTTATCATTTTATGTTAAAATCGTTCGCTGCGGAACGGCCAGGACGATGGTTTCGTCATACCTCAATGAGTACATGTGACGACGAAGGCTGCCACGTACCCATGACCCGATCCTTAAAATCATGGAACAAATCGCTGCCGTTTCTCCGCCGCGCAGATGTTGCGGCAAATGCGCTCGATTTTTGTTCCCGTTGAGGATATCTATATTCACGAAATGATGATATAGCTTTTATTTCATGAAAACGAAAAACAAAACGCTTGGCGAAGCTTTTGAGCCAAACCTTGGCTCGTCGTCGGCGCAGGTTTTATGTTGCCCAACTACCAGGCTTGGGCTTCAGGAGAGCGGATCGAGCCGGTCGAGGAATAAGCCATGAGGGATCAAGTTTTATCCGACAAGCCCCACTGCTGTTTGGCTAGGAGGAGGAGCTTCTCCTGAAGACCAGACCTGGTAGGTGGCCAGCATAAAACCTGCGCTGACGACGAGCCAAGGTTTGGCTCGAAAGCTTCGCCAAGCTTTTCGTTTTCCATTTGCATGAAATAAAGCTTTACCATCATTTCGTGAAAATGATATCCTCAATGTCAACAAATTCCATCATTTTTCAATCATATATATAGTGCACATGTAGCAAACGGAGCATTCCAGAACGTGAGGAGTCCTCAAATGCTCCGTTTGCCACATGTGTACTTAGTCACGCGTTGATTGTGCCGTGTTTCTTCAGTAAAGAAATGAGAAATTACCCCGTGTTCAGAAACCCTCAGTTTAACATATTGTTATCAAGAACTTACATACAAAACATTGTTATCAAGAACTTACATGTGCACACGGAGCACAGGATATTCTCCCGGACGTGACAGACAAAGAATGAGCAAACATTACGTGACCGACTTTCCCGAACGACGCCTCCACACAGACCATGGCGTGTGCAACCAGATGCAAGAACGCATAAGGAACATGTAGCACATGGCGTGTGTGACCAGATGCAGGAACGCATAAGGAAGACTTAACAGGTTGCACGCCAGACGCCGTGGTCCACCGCAGACCCGCGCTCCAAAGAGGATCATGGAGGAGGCCGTGAAGGTTCGGCGGTCGCTGAGCACGCCATTCATTGCTCCCTTGCTCAGCAACCGAACATAATCTGCGGCGAGAACCGGGTCCAGCTAACGCGGATTAAGGAAGCATTGTATATCAGGTAGTATCGGGTAGTAGCACAGTAACACGATCAATCGCTTCCAAGGTGTGGAGATTAGCGAGGTGTGGACTGCAGCTGTTAGTAAATCAACATGTTGCACTATACTGAGCCGATCCCCACCTTGACCCCGTTCTGTGCCTATATGATCCCTTAGCAGAATAAAACAATTCCCTTTCAACATCGCTGACATTTTCTGACAGATACCTTAGAGGTCCTGTAGATGTAGACATATCACATTCTAGGTGACTAACGTTATGACTTCATCTGTAACAACGCCAGAAAGAGGAGTTCACATCATTCTGTTGGCTCCTAACCATCATATGGATAGATGTTGCGCGGTAGAACACAACGTTCAGGAAAAGGGCTTGTGAGAGCATTGATGTGTCAAGTGGCGAAAGACGAATCCATGAATGTGCTGCTCTATTGGTCATCCCAGGGGAATACAGTGGATATCGATCTGGAGAAGGACTATGAAGGTTCATCCACGTCATTGCCGAACTGTTCTCTTAGCTATATGAGGGAGGTGGCGAAAAAGCGGTCTAATTTAGAGGCTTTGGCGCGCGCAGTTGCGGATTCCATTCACACGTCTATTCGATGAGACCATTCGTATGGAGCGTATTCATCCTGGAATGCGCAACAACGTATGACCACTGACGCTATCCATTCATCGTCATCAAATACTAAGTCGTGCAAAAAATTTGGCGCAGCGATGTTCAACCTTTCGTCGTCTATGCGGACAGCTGAACCATTCATCCGCTGATTCATTATTTTTATTTCCCGTCGAAACGTTTGCACAAAATGCTCAGTGTTCTACGATTGCACAATAACGAGTTTGCGAATACGCGTTTGCTTTAATTCAGCAGCTTGTAACCTTCTGTAACTTATATTATGGACTGCAGCAGGATGAATAAGCGATTATTTAGCTAAATGGCACATGAACATGCGAAGCAGCCCAAACGTCTTAGCTGAAGTAATCGTCATAAACTGTTCGCATGAATGTATTATTTACCACTTTTGCTAATGCGTTCTGTTCTAATCAATGAGGAAAATTGTACTTAACAATTGACTCCTTTATTCAATCAGAACGAACATACGCAACGACAAGAGAGTTAAGAAGTATATGAAGCACGAGTTTGCCAAGATTCTGCGAGCGGGAAGTCCATTTAAGGAAATATTGTCTGCCGGATTGTCTTGTATTTTTGCGCAATTCTCCCAATCGCAGTGTCTGAATATCTTCCATAAGGCTTTCTTCACCCATTAGCGTGTAGATCTGGATCGTGCAGTGCATGGGAAGCATTTAATAGGAGGGCAGCTTCACTGTTTTCAATGCAGTATACTCATAATTCCTTTGCATTAGTTTTCACGGATTTTTATCCCATTTCGAGTAATAATGCTTTATTTCTCGTTGAATAAAGCGAGCGTAGCTTTCGGACCTAACCCGTATACTCATATTTTAACGCAGTTGTTACCCTTTGGTTGCAGTACTGTTCAAGTGGAAATATCTTCAGGCAATTGAAACCTGTTCTAGCATACCGTAGACGAACCATTTCTTTCATTATAGGAAAAGTAACCAAACGCAAATACCGTTATTGGTGCGAAGCCACAACTCTTTGGGTCCAATGATTGATCACTATTGACAGGTGCCTCTATCATCAGGCGGACGTTGCAACCACAATTTGGTAACGTCCTCAGTAACGATGAACCGCCAATAGTACATGTCGTTTCCATTAACATAAGGGAAATACCACCATTACACAGTAACTTCTGGTTAGTTGAACCGACAACAATCTTCGCAACTGCGTTGTGCGGCATTGAGTTTAGGCAATCACTGGTGAATGGAACTCTCACGTTTAGTCGAATGCACCGTTTTCCATCACCATGGGAACTTCCTACCAGGTGCTCACATGAATCCGTGATCGCTTCCTCACATAAATTATTCTTGGAGCACAACACCTTGAACTCCATTGATGGTTTCCACTTGTAAATATATCGTTGCCCGTATCGTGGATTGGCTTTGATGCATATAGTATAGTTTATCAGCAATGGGCCGTAATACAGCCATTCAGCAGTCATAACCAAAGGCAACCGTTGTGCCTTCACTACATGTGGGAACAGCATGAACCTATGGCATTGGCCAACCACCCTTTGCCATTGCTACCCATATCGTATTTAGGGGTGTCCAACTGGCATATCTTCGTCTAGAGATATTTTGTTCGTGCGGCTTTCCAACCAGCATAGCTGTTCCTGCCATCGCTGCACTGCCGTAAGCCATATACTCTCAGCATGCTATCGACAATAATCGCGCCGCTCACGCGACGAACGCACAGACTTCAACTGAAGACTGCCCAAAATGACAGAGCAAACACGACGGCCGATGCTTTAAAGCATCAGACAATGTGTAAATGATGGTCAAGTAACAGTCGTGCAGAAAAGGAATACATGTTAAATGCGCAAATTCTTGAAGTCGACCCATGATTTAAAGCAACGAAACATAATATTATGTCGTAATTATTGCTAATGCGCTTCGCTAATGCAGAGTAAGCTTCAACACCTGTCTCATGACTACCAGTGTCTTTTGATCTCGCCATTTGGCCACCAGGGACATTTGACCTCCGCATAACTTATCATCCCACATTTTGGGGGTTGTACTCCTGTTTACGAAGCAAAACCGTGGCTTACGTAGTTATGCTGCCCAATGCTCAGGTTTTGCTCCAGCAAAAACGCTGATCCAGATTGCAGGGTCTTTCTCCAATAATTGCAGTGCACTGTTACCGCCTGTGAGGCTATGCTGCCAACGTGTGAAGCTTTGTTTCCAGTTACGCGTCTTTAGTTTAAGTTCAGGGGCTCTGGCTCATCTCCAAATCTCTGACACACGTTTGTGCTACGCCACTCAAACTGGCGACGGTATCCTGTTACCAGCGAATCTACTCTCTGGTTTTGTGACTTTAGTTCAAAACTTTTGAGAGATCGCTCCCATCTATGAGCCTGTACCGTCTTATTAGTCGATCTTCTCTCAGTTTCATCACCCCTTTCATCCAAGTTGCGAAGCGTCGGTCCAGAATTGTGAGGTACTACGCCCTACGAGTATACAGTCCGGCTGTCCTGCAATATTTAACTTACTGTAGCACCTATGAGCAATACCTGCATACTCTTCTTTACGCTCCCTTGCAAACGCGACTAGACCTAGTCTGTCGCGTGACCTATGCCTTTTTCTTCCTTAGTCTCGCATTTTGACTACGTATTTATTATAGCCCTCTTCTACCTGAGTAAAGCCCAGTTTCGGTTTTACAAAACCAGCTGCGTCGCTTTGGAACGAGTTACATGTCGTTGGGTCGAGTTCAAGTCTTTGGTACGCATTCTAATGCACCTCTCTGACCTGCGATTGTGTGCTGCCAACTTTGGAGGCTTTGTTCCTACTTCAACGGCTTTGGTCAACCTTCCGAGGCAGTGTTCATACCCGCTGCGGTATGCTTCAAACCGGAGACACTGCTATCCACTTGCTAGGTTTTGCTCTTATTTGCCAAGGTATGCTGCCAATTCTTGCATATGTGCTTCGCTTTTGCGTGTGTTGTGGGTACAATTTTTTTCAAAAGTCAATTTAACGTGGAAGTGTGCTCTATCCCTCAGTTTAAAATGGTGCTCGAATCCGTGGTGAAGCGTTCCACCGTCCGCCAGATGCGTTCGTCCGCCTGAAAATATGTCTATCTTTTCGATATCGACCCCTCTCCTCAGCGTAGCACTTGAAATGCTGAACCCTGACCGCCTGCGACGTCTGGAGGCCGTCTGTCAACCTCCATAAGGTTGGGTCGTCGACCCCGATTTCAGACCTTAGCCTATGACGGGCCGCTTCGGCATAGTTGTTGGCCCGGCCATGGCCCTGCAGCGTTTTTTCAAAGGATGCCAAAGCTGTCGGCAAGAACTTGTGTTGTTTGGCGGGGCATCACGCGGTTGGCCAAAGACCTTTATTTCGCAAGAAAGGAACAGAACGAAAGTCAAAGATGCACACCTATGATAATACGACCGCACACACACACACACACACACACCGCTCCCTCGTCCCGAGCGCGCTTTTATATCGTCATTTTGACCTCAGCCTCTATGCAAATGTTCGTGCCGCGCCCGTGTGCTCGCAGGAGCCCGCAGGGCGCCGGGAGCACTTACATAATGTACTTACTGTTCTTCTGCATTGTGTGAAGGGGTCACGTCGATTGATGTTATTAGGGGGCAACAATGCCTGGCCACAACGTGGTCACAGACTGGTTAGCCAAGCCTACTTCGAGTAAAGAACACCCACCGGCATTTGTTTCTCAAGACGGAGATAGATGGAAAGATATCTTATGTTTCTCTCTACGTTTACGCCTTGCTAGTACTTGGTGCCTCAGAAAAGTCACCTGAAGGTGGACATGCAAGTTGACAAGTTCTTTGAATCCAAAGATTTGTCCGACGGCAGCGGCTACTCGTGAAGTCGTTTAGAACGACAAATGGAAGTCTCCTTCGTGCACCAAAGGGATAAGATTGCGGTTACCCTTGAGCAGATTATCCTGCGCAGGAAGCAGTTCGAAGAAGTAGTAAAAATGCGTTCCGGAATTTTGTTGATTCGGGGTCCTGATATTCTGAGCAATGGAAAGTGTCACTTCCCAATGGTTGGCAAAGAGTTTTAAAATTGTGAGATTATTTTTTCGAGTAAATTGGTTAAAGCTAGCTGAAGTTGCGATGTTTCGAAGTTGAAATTCAAACGGCCACATCATTTGTGAGCCGTATTTATACACTGTCCCAACACATAAGTAAAACTCCCTTATCCGCGATGGCTCAGTTCGAAGGCTCACCGCAAACATTTGCGAGTGCCTTGTGGCACCGTATGTTGTGTGACCGTATGATACAGATATAAGTAGTCTATTAGATTAGTGCATAATAGTTCTGTCTCTGTTTTTTCAAGCATTAATGCCTATGTTAGAATGAATGTATATTCGCTAAATGCGCATTCAAGCCTTATGACCACTGTAGGCGTACGCAGTTCATTTATTAGATACATGTCTTCGCTTATATGTGCTTGCTAAATGGAAGATCACGAAACGATCATTTGTGTGATCGTATTGTAAACTCGCAATGAACTCGAGTGTGACCACATGTTCAACCACTGTCTTTTGCTGCGGCTTCTCAGTGCTCGGATTGACTTGAAATACTTTGTATCTATAGATCAAAATGCTGGAAATGACAGAAATCGTGTTGAACTGTCATGCTGAGGCATGGGTGGAGAGAAAATCAACTAATATATGTATACAACGAGCTCCCCAGGACTTGGTGAGGTTCACTTTTGATTTAATGGGATCGAGGCCGTGTTTCTAGAATAAACGATGAGATCATATCCCGTGTTCAAAACTCTTATTTGTAATACCAGAAACCCTATTTTGATATATATATATATATGGCGAATCGAGAAATCACAGAAGATTATACCCGTTGTTGTCGAAGGCCACGTAAATAGAAAGATCTTTATTTCCAAAAAAGAAAAAGTAGAAAGACGTGGCATGTCGTGGTCAGGAAAGCGGAGCTTTCGGGTCAGCCTAGACCCGTCTTGAGCGCTGTCGGTTCTCTCAGTACCCTCCCCCAGGTTTGGTTTCCAGGAAAAGTCTCTTCACTCAGCCGAACCACAGTGGAGCCCGTCAGATCAACATAGATCCATCGGGACTGGTTCCACCGTGGCCAGCCGGGTATTGGAGCCTTTCCCTTACCGACCATACCTGGAGGAGGCAGGTTGTCCAAGTAAAGGGCACGGTCTGTGTGGAGGCGTCGTTCGGGAAAGTCGGTCATGTAATGTTTGCTCATTCTTTGTCTGTCACGTCCGGGAGAATATCCTGTGCTCCGTTTGCACATGTAAGTTCTTGATAACAATGTTTTGTATGTAAGTTCTTTGTTGAAGGTTGTTCCCTATATAATATTGAACACTTCAACCGACGGTGCGGGTAGTTTATTGTGGAGTCAAGCAGGAAGCGAAAAGACAGAAAAGCAACAACCGACACCAAGAAGAAGAAGACAAGTCACTCCCACCGTAGGGAAAAGCATGCAGGTTCCAATGGATTGTTCTATGTTTCAACACCTCCTCTAACATTCCATTGGAAACGGGATCATGCCCAAGCAGGATCGCAGGCTTTCAGAGCGTGTCTTCGGTAGCGCTTTTGTCAGAATATCAGCCGTTTGATCTTCACTACTGATGTGCTGCACGTCAAGTTCCCTTCTCTGCCACTTCTCCCGAACGAAATGAAATCGCACCGCAATGTGCTTCGACCGTTTGTGAAACTCGGGATTTTTTGACAACTTCACTGCTCCCAAGTTGTCTATGAATATAACCGGAGTCTGCTTCACATCCGTGAGTTCAAGAAGGAGCCTTTTTAACCACATCAGTTCTCTAGACGCTTCGCTGGAAGCTACATATTCAGCTTCCGTCGTAGATAGAGCTACGCTTCGTTGCTTCTGGCTTAGCCACGATACAGCTCCTCCAGCATACATGCAAACCACGCCAGTACGCGATCGTCGACTTGTGACGTCGCCTGCATAATCTGCATCGCAAAAACATTGTAGAGATGGTTTGCCGTTACTCTTATAATGCAGTTTATAATTGACTGTCCCACGAAGATACTTGAAGATCCTTTTGAGTGCTTTCCATTCTTTAACCGTTGGTTTTTCTAACGCCTGCGATACCATGCTTATTGCATAGGCTTTGTCAGGTCTTGTCGTAGTCATTAGAAACATAAGTGCTCCCACTGCTTCGCGGTAGGGCACAGTTCGATCCAATACCGCATCTTCGTTGGAAGCAGATACTACAGTGTCAGCAGGGGTTACGACAGCATTCGCTTCATCCATCCTGAAGCGTTTCAATACCCGTCGAGTATATGTTTCTTGACCAACAAAAATCGACCCATCTCGGAGCAATTTGATCTCCGTGCCGAGAAAAGAGTCCAAAGGTCCTTTCGTGATTCGAAACTCCTTTTCCATTTCTGCAAGAAATTGTTCCATCTCGCATTCATTTGAGCCAGCCAGGATTCTATCGTCGACGTAGACAACTAACATCAATTTAGACTTCTGTCCTCTACGAATGAACAGACATGGATCAGCAGCGCTTTGCTTCATTCCTTTCCTTTTGAGAAAGTGTACTAGTTTCTTGTTCCAGCAACGAGGCGACTGCTTCAACCCATACAGACTGCGATTTAGTCTGCAAACGCGGTTTGTTCCGTCTTCAAATCCCTCCGACTGCTTTACATACACCTCTTCTTCCAGTGTACCGTACAGAAATGCAGTTTTTACGTCAAACTGCCGAAATTTCAATTTTTCTACAGCTCCTATACTGAGAATTGTCCGCACCGTGTCAAAACGCACTACGGGGTTAAAAGTTTCGCCATAGTCGATACCAGGCCGTTGAACATAGCCTTTAGCTACCAATCGCGCCTTGTACTTCGCAACAGTTCCATCAGCCTTCGTTTTCACACAGAAAACCCATCGAGTATCAACTACTTTCTTTCCTGGAGCAAGATCTACCAGAGTCCACACGGAGTTTTCATGAAGAGAGTTCATTTCTTCTTCCATCGCTCTACGCCAATGTACCGCATCTTCTGACTGCATGGCAGCAAGAAACGATGTCAGATAAGAAACTTCCGTCAGCAAGGCATAGTCAGTAAGATATTTCGGCTTCCTTCTTTGGCGTTTTGGAAGACCGTTCTCTGCTTTCACCTCAGACTGTGCTGGTTTTCGTTCTAATTCGAGATTTGACCTTACCTTTTCTAGTTCTAGCTCCACGTCAGATCCGTTATCTGACTTCAATTCCTCCGTGCAGGAATCATCAATCACTTGCCGCATATTGTCTGGAGTTGACTTCACGGTCAACGATATTGATGAAGGGATTTCTTCTGGCTTGAAAACAACATCTCAGCTAGTAACAACCTTTTTTGTATTAGCCAACCATATCCTGTAGCCATCCTTTTCATCACAATATCCCAAAAACCGTCCAGCAACTGCCTTTTTGTCCCACTTCCTTCGACGCTGCTTAGGGACATAAACGAAGCATTCAGCGCCAAAAACACGAAAATGGTCAATAGGCGCTGGTCCTCTTTTGAACCATAGTTCAAATGGAGATTTCCCTTTCACAGCTGTGGGGCCAGTTCTATTTAAAACATGGCAGGCAGTATTAACTGCCTCCGCCCACAAGAAAATAGGATGTTCTTTCGTATGCAGCATAGATCTTCCAGTCTCAACTAAGATCCTATTTTCGCGTTCAGCAAGTCCATTCTGTTCAGGAGTATAGGGCATTGCAGTGCGCGTAGCAATCCCTCCTTGCTGCAGGATCTTCCTCATGTTCTCATTATTAAATTCTAATCCGCCATCGCTCATTATACATTTCATTAGATTTCCGGCTACACATGCCTCATTGAGAAAAATCCCAAGACACCGAAGAACTTCGTCCTTCTTCTTTAAAAAGAACACTCGGCGGTAACGTGAGTAATCGTCTTTAAAGACCACGAAGTACTTTGAGCCATTCAGAGAAACATTTTCCATCGGCCCACATACGTCCATGTGGATGAGTTCACCAGGAATCACTGGTCTGTTCTTCCGCACATGGGAACTTCTACGATGCTGTTTGCCAAAAACACAGCCAGTACAAAATTCTTCCTTATCGTGAACCGTGATGCCGTACTTCGCCAGTACTTCTTGTACATGTCGTTTATTTTGATGACACAGCCTCTCATGCCATAGTTGCATCGTAGCATCATCAGCAGCTACATACGCATGTGTAGGCTCGTTCGGAACATATACTTCTATCTTCAGCTCATAAAGCCCATTAAGATTGCGCGCACCGACCTATTTCATACGGTTGTTCTTATAAAAGCAACACCTATTCGCAGTAGCTGTAAACGTGAAACCTTTTTCAGCAGCTCTTCCGATAGAGAACAGGAGAACTCTTCCGATAGAGAACAGGTTCAGTCCTAACTTTGGGACATACCATACATCTTCCATCATATTCACTGACCATTTCCCTTCAGCGAACACACTAACTCGTAAAGTCCCCCGTCCATACGCATGAATAATTTCACCATTTCCAACTTTCACTTCGATAAGTTCAGGAAACGGTATAAAATGAGTGAAGTACCTCTTATTCCACGTCATATGGTGGGAAGCACCGGAGTCAGCAAGCCATGCTGCACTTGCAACATTGCTACTTTCAGCACGGTAGCAAAAGAAGGTCTCACCGCCTATACGCTGCTTCTCTTGTTTGTTACCTTTATTTTGCTTCATTGGACAATTCTTTGCAAAGTGTCCACTGCCGTGACAATTGAAACATTTCCTATGACGCTTGTCGTTGCCCTTTTTCTTAACATCTGCTTTCACTGCGAATGCAGCAGATGAGCCATCTGTCTTGTCAGGAAGTCGCATTTCAATTAGCCCTAGGCGTTCTATCAATAGATTCACCGAGCGATCAGCAACTGACACACTTTCCCAAACGCTTTTAAACTCGAAGTACTCTTGTGGCAGCGTTGACAAAGTTCGGCTCATTAACAGCAGATCAGGCAAACCTACGTTCGTCAGTTTTCCCAGCTCATCATTGAGTTCAGAGAAAAGCTTCTGAAGCCTCGCAACGTATTGAACTACGTCTTCCGTCGGCTTCATTGCACACGAGAAGAACTCTTCTATCAGTCTATCCAGGCGTTGTCCACTGCTCTGTTCATACACAGCAAGCAGCTTCTGCCATAAATCAGCGGCAGACAATGACGTCGACGTAAGCTCTACATTTGCACCATTCAATGAACTTACTAGGATAAGCTGAGCAAGGGTGTCCTCCTTCTCGTAACACTTCGCTTCCTCTTCATACTTTTGGACATCTTCCACACAGGCCTCAGCAGACAATATCTTTGGAGCCACTTTCTTGCCAGTAACCACGTCCAGCACTCCATGATGACGCAGGAACAGTTACATCTGTATTTTCCACGGACACCAGTTTCTTGGTCCCTCAAGCTTCTCAATCTGAGCTTTGAAGTCCATCAGGACCGCCGTGAAACCACACAAAAAAAAACAAGTGCACCAACGTATAACGTGGACAAACAGATAAACATTCCGCGCAAAGCTCTGACTCATCGATACTCAATTCACACCGTCAGCGCGGACGTAACGTATTCTGGGCCCATAATCTGTTGAAAGTTGTTCAGTATATAATATTGAACACTTCAACCGACGGTGCGGGTAGTTTATTGTGGAGTCAAGCAGGAAGCGAAAAGACAGAAAAGCAACAACCGACACCAAGAAGAAGAAGACAAGTCACTCCCACCGTAGGGAAAAGCATGCAGGTTCCAATGGATTGTTCTATGTTTCAACATTCTTGATAACAATATATTAAACTGAGGGTTTCTGAACACGGGATAATTGCTCATTTCTTTACTGAAGAAACACGGCACAATCAACGCGTGACTAAGTACACATGTGGCAAACGGAGCTTTTGAGGACAACTCACGTTCTGGAATGCTCCGTTTGCTACATGTGTACTATATATATGATGGAAAAATCATGGAATTTGTTGACATTGAGGATATCATTTTCACGAAATGATGGTAAAGCTTTATTTCATGCAAATGGAAAACGAGAAGCTTGGCGAAGCTTTCGAGCCGAACCTTGGCTCGTCGTCAGCGCAGGTTTTACGCTGGCCACCTACTAGGTCTTGTCTTCAGGAGAAGCTCCTCCTCCTAGCCAAACAGCAGTGGGGCTTGTCGGATAAAACTTGATCCCTCATGGCTTATTCCTCGACCGGCTCGATCCGCTCTCCTGAAGCCCAAGCCTGGTAGTTGGGCAACATAAAACCTGCGCCGACGACGAGCCAAGGTTTGGCTCAAAAGCTTCACCAAGCTTTTTGTTTTTCGTTTTCATGAAATAAAAGCTATATCATCATTTCGTGAATATAGATATCCTCAACGGGAACAAAAATCGAGCGCATTTGCCGCAACATCTGCGCGGCGGAGAAACGGCAGCGATGTGTTCCATGATTTTAAGGATCGGGTCATCGGTACGTGGCAGCCTTCGTCGTCACATGTACTCATTGAGGTATGACGAAACCATCGTCCTGGCCGTTCCGCAGCGAACGATTTTAACATAAAATGATAAGCGCAATTGTTGCGCGTAGCCCCAGGGATGAACGCAGCTTCTGCATCTTTGATAAAGTTTTATCGGTAGCAGCATAGCTGCATTAATCTGAACATCTGTATTCTTAGTTTACACGCACATTGTCGTTCTACAATCAATGACTGAACATCATCTAAACCAGTGTTTCTCAAGGCCAGACCCCGCCACTGCCCCTTTTCAGAGCTCCGAGCTCGCCACTGCCCCCCAAAGCCCACAAAAATGGCGGGAAAATGGAGCTGGTGGGGGTGTCATTGCTGTACTGAGCTGAGCCTCTTCCTCCCAGAGCTCCTCTTCCTGCCACTTTTGCTTTCGTTTGTGATGTATTTGGCCTTCCATGCCGCTTCTGCACTGAACCACTTTATTATTGGTTACATGCCCACTGCAGACAGTATTATGACGAACACTGAAGGAAATGCGAGCGAACTAATTTTTCAACGTCTGGCTCAATTGACGACACACGAAGCCGCAGGTCGCCTCGTTTGACTATTTGCAAGCGGTTGCGCTTCTTCGTTAAGAGATCGGTAACGACGCTAAAACAGCGTTCCACTAACGATGACGATGAGAGGGAAATTAGGAGCTTTTTTACAACAGTCCATAGGCCGGGATACGAAATTGGAATTAGCTTTTGTAACCAAAATAGGTCATACCCATGCTTCAGTCTCGGCTTCAATTCTTCATTTGATTGCAAGTTTATTAGTTCTTCCTGTAGGTACATTTCTGCATCCACGGGATTAGTAAAAGGGTCGAATACCCAATATGGCACTTCCATCGACAGTACATCATGAAATCGTCGTTTGAAGTCATCATGCAACGTTTGTAAATGATTACAGTACAATTGAATATCAGAGTCAGCGTCATGCGGGATAGCGTTCTTTTTTGCTGCAGCTAAGTTTGGAAACTGGCACAATTCACTACGCGATAGGTTCCATTTGTACAGCACCAACTTGGATATAAAAGCGGAAATTATAGACTTTGTCTTAGGTCGCTGATGCAGCTGTACATTCATTTCATTAAATTTGAAATACAGATCAGCCAAGTAGGCTATGTCAGCTTCACGACTTTTCAGTTCGTCACGAAGCGTCATGTCTTCGTCATCAAAAAATTTAAGAACGGATTCAAATCATAAAATCTTGTTAAACAAGTACTTTTAGATAACCAGCGAACTTCAGTGTTCAGGAGCAGCCGGTTAAATTCTTCATCGTTTTCCTCACAGAGTCGCCGAAATAAGCTGTCTTTCAAAGAATTACTCTTAATTCGGTTGACTGCAGTTATGACACACTGCAAGGATTCGTTAAGACGACGGCTAAGATACATCGCGACTAAATGGTGCCGATGAACAACGCACTGGATCGCCAAGTCTTCAGGCACCATCTCTTTGAGATACGCAACAAATCCACGATGGCAACCAACCATAGACGGTGCTCCATCAGTGGCAACGGCCAGTGTATTCTTAATGGGAATTTTCTTCTCTTTTCAAAGTATTCATCGACGATTCGAAAGATTGAATGACCTTAGCGTCGGTTTTCAATTATTTTGCAAACAAAAACTCCTGCATCAACTGTTCATCCTTTATGAAGCGAATGTATGCTAACAGTATCGTTTCATTGCCTGGGAGCGTTGACTCATCGAGCACTAAGGAAAATTCCCTATTTCTCAACAAACTGCGTAGCGTATCTTCCACCTCCTTGGCCATTACATATATTCGTCTCTGTACAGTGTCATTGCTCAGTGGAATTTTCCTGGCTATGTCTACTACAGGTGCGTGCACTACCGTTCGCAAAACCTCTTTCACTACTGGAAGCAGCAACTGCTCGCCAATGGTATGTGCTTTGCCACACTTCGCAATCATCAACGAAATTCTGTACGAAGCAAACAAACCATCACGCTCGAGCCGTGATTCAGAAGATATCATACTGGGGAGCGTTTGCCTATTCAGGATCTTGTCACGTAGCTCACGGAAATAGACCAAACTTTTGCACATGCCTTCAGGGTGCACCTTCATGAGGTGTTCCCTTAACCTACATGGCTTCATTGATTCATTTGAGAAAATGTTCTCACATATGACGCACATAGGCAAGCTTCGATTCCTAGGACTGCAAATGAAACCCAACTTTAAATGTTCGCTACTATACTTTCGACACTTTCGCTTAGAATCAGCCATAGGTGAACCTGTTAAGCGTCATTCTTTTAATACTGAAAAGTGGAATGTGAAGTATAGCAAACTTACCAGGAATAGGTAGCAACGATGGCAGAACTATCAAGTTCAGACTGTCGAGAAATACGCGCAAATTCGAATGCAGCACTGGCGATAACGAGCGCTATCTATGCAGAGGGAATGAATAGGAATCAGCTTTTGCTGGAGCGCATGACACAGACAGAAGATTTCCTATTTGCAGGAAATGGTGCTCATCCGTACAGATGTCTCGCTTCTTGGAATGCACAGATCCGATCGAGCGATAGAAGCGTGAAAGGAGCAATTCGCGTGAAAAACACATAGCATTCCTGCTCTTTCGGAGTCGCCAAAACGAGCGCTATTTATTGCAGCAGGAATGAATAGGAATTAGTTTTTGCTAGAACGCATGATACAGAATTAAAATTTGCTTTTCCTGGAAATGGTGCACGTCTGCAAGGACGTTATTTGGGGGGGGGGGGGGATAGCGCCCCCAATCTCTTCACTGCCCACCGTATCCATTCACCGCCCACTTTGCTCTTTACCGACCCCCAACTGCCCTTTTTGCCTCCACTGCCCCCCTGGAATATCTCACTGCCCCCCGGGGGCAGTACCGGCCCCCTATGAGAAACACTGATCTAAACGTACACCGGAATTGAAGAGCGATTGTGTCAGCTATGCGAGTCCTGTCACACTTATGCCAGCGGAATGGACGTATTCCGTTTCAGACAGCGCTGCAAGCATGTCGCTATTACATGACTATTGTTACGGAACGATATTAGTTTGTACCGATATCCCTCTCCGGGATATCTCTGAGGACTATTATTTAAAGCTTACCATAGGTTATCTTAACTGTAGAATGTTTGCTGTTTTGAGCTGAAATGCGAAAGAGGCAGAGCGAGAGAGATACGAACCGATTTATTCGACAGCTACGAGCGGCTCCTCACCACAAATTGCCACACAGCCGCACGTCGTAGGCAGCTTTGTCGCGTCACTTATATCAAACTTCGTCCGCATTCGACAGTGCGCATTAATTGTTGACACCTGCGCAGGTGCAGGTGGGACACCCGTGGTATGTGCCTAGAAAAAGTCGCTCTCTACGTTTTTCTGCTTCCACACTCGTGTGAGTAGTGGGGGCGTAAACGACGTTCGCCGGGTGCTCATTCACCTGCTGTTCGCTGAAAGACTACCTCTTACATTAACCAACAACCAAAAACGAAGTGGAAAATTTCGTTCCTGTTTTTGTGCCACTTCCATTCCATCAAACCGTCATGCGCTTCAAGCGGATACAAGATATTTCGCGATAGACGGTTGGTCGCTACTGAACCAATTAGAAATAAACATTTCCAGCGAGCAGCATTTACACGTTTAGTACATGAAAAGATGTACTAAACGGATGTTATCCAATGTTATCTGCATGAGCCAATGAGCCGACGTTCATTGGCTAATGCAGATAACATCCGAAAGATTAACGATAAAGGTAAACCTGAAACAATACACGAATGGGACACCTGCACATCTTAGGCGTCAAACGGCAACCGAAACTTAGTCAGCGGGTGCAAAGCTAACGAGCAGTATATAGGCTTAGTAAACGTAAAGGTAGTGTTCGTGTACGGCCCTCCCCCAGTGGATGGCGCCACTCTGTTCCGTTAAGACAATTCAGCCTTTGCCATACGCTGACGACAGAACAAAAATCTTCCGAAAGCTCTGGAAAAGAACATCCTCCGTACGTTTCTTTCACCCGCACATTTTTGCTTCCCAACCACAGGTTGCGGTCGGAGTTTCGTTTGCACAAGTACTTTAAACTTACAACAGCGAACGACACAACCGCGTATGGGAAACATAACCCTTATGCTAAGGTCTAGGCTCACGTAAGGGCAGAAATTGATTCCTACGGTCGTGTTGCTTTCGTAACGCATAAGGGAAACATAACCCTTATGTTGAAGTCTAGGCATAGGTAAGGGGAGAAAACGATTCCTAC
Organism: Trichuris muris; assembly: GCA_000612645.2. Classification (NCBI taxonomy): domain Eukaryota; kingdom Metazoa; phylum Nematoda; class Enoplea; order Trichinellida; family Trichuridae; genus Trichuris; species Trichuris muris. The sequence goes on along the minus strand of CBXJ02000282.1, from coordinate 3,745,053 downwards.
GGACGTGCTGCTTTCATAATCCATAAGGGAAACATAACTCTTATGTTAAAGTCCAGACTTAGGTAGTGTCTGGAAGCATTGCCGATCGTGGTATCGTTTTTGCTCGATGCTGTACTCCGCTACCGTTATTCATGATGAAGGTGAAACAATAAAGTTCGAGGATAAGTCCTTTCTGATTCGCGAGGCGTAGGGAAACCGACAGTGGCGCCACCTACACCATAATGCATGCATCAAATTATACCAATATGATACCCGCATGTGTGACGCCACAGGAGGAGCTCGAAGATACCAGCATTTTCTTACATGGCGTCATGTTACAGTATGCTTGTGGGGCACACAGCATACCAGAGCTGATACCGGAATAGCACAAGTGTGTGGACCGTTTACCGCGCCCAAAGAATACAATAAGCATTCTGCGAAAGTGAATAACCTGTTTCATTATTGAGCATAATCTGGGAGGGAAGAAAATCATCTAAGTTCAGTCCAAGGGTCAACATAAGTCGCGCATTAGATAAACGGTGCTTCATAAAAATTTATCGAACATTTTGGAGCATACAGTAAGAATTTTAATGCAGGTTCACATTGTGATCATGCATAAGGGCGATTGAGTACTGCCTGATTGTGAGGGATGTTATGGCCTGACATCATTTACAGCAATGATTTTCTACTGGTTTGGTATCTTACTTTGGCACTATGTGCGTACAGCCGCGACCTGTTCATTGGTCGCTTTCAGGTGTGTTAGGCCTAATGCTGGTTGGCTAGAACAGGCACTCCTCGAGATCAGCTGCTCACCCGTAGACGGCGCTAATCTCTGCTTGGTTTGTTGCTCGCTTTCAGGTGGGTTAGTCTAATGTCGGTTGTCTACAATGTTGGATCGGGAAAAGTCAAGGAAGATAGAAAGTCGGTATGAAGAAGTGGGAGAAAAAAGAGGAAACCCTTATGTTAAGGTCCAGCCTTAGGTAAGGGCAGAAAACGATGTCTATTGTCGTGTTGCTTTCATATTCTGTAAGGAAACACAACCCTTATGTTATGGTCTAGGCTTAGGTAAGGGTAGAAAAGGATGCCTATGATTGTGTTGCTTTCGTAATCTGAAAGTGAGATATAGTCCTGATTTTATGGCCTAGGCTTAGGTAGGGGCAGGAAACGATACTTATATTTGAGCGTGTTTTGTTACTGTTCTTGGATGTTTTACTCTGCTGTCGTTATCTGGAATTAAGGTGATGCATTATGGTTGTGTTCAGCTCTGAGCTTCGTTAGGGGTAAACGCGAACGGTGGTAACTGTTCGTTATTAGATAAACGTCAAAGAAGAAACATTAATGCGTCTGGATCGTAATGGAAGCAGAGTATGTTCGAAGGGGAACGGTTTTCATTGAGTACCTAAGGTAGGAGAATTTCGTGTTAGCTACCAGTTTTGCCGTTATCAAGTGTTCGATTTCGTTATCACGTTTTTGTGGTGCTTCTGTTCGTATCTGCGCGGTCGTTTTAAAAGTATATGGTGATAACGTCATGGCACGGCACCGCTAAGCACTCAGAAACAGTTAACCGCCTGCAGTGTTGATCAGCACTGGTCCACTGCTGCTGATTGCATTTGGGCTCATGTTGTGCTTAACTGGGTTCACATAAGTCGATGATGTACCCTAGGTGCTTATCGCTTGGTGTGCTTCAGTCTTTATCAGAAATTGAAGTGGCTTCTGAACTGGTTGAATTGCGTAATGGAGATTAAACAATTTTGGTGTTCATGAACATTAACAGTTTCATTTGTGAGTATGTGTTCGATTACGCGCTTGAGCTTTCCGAAGCGGTGTGCCAAGTTCGTAGATGATGAATTGGCCGCTTTAAAGTTTACGCAGAATACAGGTCTAGTGCACCGGCGGAGGATATTCCCGCGGTGTGCTAGACCTATGGTGCTGCAGCAACGCAAAGACCGTGACTACGTTGGATGGCGGTGCAATGGAAATCACTGCCAAAAACAGCCTTCAGCGAAAACAGGAACGTGGTTCCAAGGTAATAATCAGTTGACGAATAGTTTGTCGCCTATAGTAGTGGTGTTTAGGATATCAGCACCCAGTAATGACCATGCTGCTGTTTATGTATCCGTGGTCGCAAAAAGGCGTTAAAAGGCCATGACGGTATGTGGTCCTTACTTCTGCGCATCATACCTATTGCTTCGTTTCTACAGGTCTACGTGCGGTGCACGCCGTTGGAAGCAATAGTAGCACGGTAAAGGTCAGTCTTCATATGAGAATGTGTTTTTCTGGCTAGAGCAGTTATGTTCGCGCATGGTAGGCTCTTCAGAAAAAGGATGAAATCGACGGTGGCGTTACCTATCGTGCGCCACTGAAAAGCAGTGAAATCGCTGGTGGAGCCACCTACCCACAGTGGGGGGTCGCGGCTGTACGAGAAAAGTACCCTTACCTTATCTACCCAACCGGTGCTTACCCCGAATACTCCCCTGCCATGTTCTAATGGGAATCCCCTGAAACGTTGAGTATGAAATTTGAACCGTCGCTCACTTGCGGGCCTCAATTTCATTGTCAATTACAATGATATGGAAAGATACATTTGCGCTTCATCAGAAGAAAGGACACAAAAAACGACCTGGCAAATTTCATGCACAGATTCAGCCACTGACTATCTCCACAGAATGGCTACCTGTCTCAGTTACTTATTGAAACGTGTCAACGAACGTTTCCATCACCCACAATGGCTTAAAAGTAAACATAATGCTTGTCTTCACGTTTGAGGTTAGGCATTCAAAGTGAAGGAAAGGTGCAGAGTTACGGATGAATAACAAGCAGAGCTCGACCCCATGTGCCGTGAAATAGAGGAAAATTTCCCTCAGTCATGCGAACTAGAAAAACGTACTGACATTTCGTGTGCCGATAGGAAGCGGGTGCAAGATGTAATCATCAAAAAGTTGCTGATAGGTGTAATCCTTCCCTTCGCCATCATATCGAACTTGTGATCCATTTGGAGCGCCCATCAAAATGCAGCGGAATAGCAACCATTGTAACATTTCAGGTATGACAGGAGCTGAATCATCCTGCATAAGATAGGAGCGGTTAAACTTCTCTGGGACATCTTGTCATTGGCCATGATTCCATGTGTTGTTATGAAACGTCAAAGTTTCAAAACACAAGACGATAGCGCCGAACAGAAACAAGTGAAACAATGTTCAGCTCTTGGTTGGAAATCCTCCTGCCACAGCGTGCAATAATCTGCTAAGCAATTTTTTATTGATACGCTTTCGGTGAGAGTCATTTAACCTCAAGTGGTGAAATCAACTTGTGCTAACCCAGCTCCCGTAAGCAAAGTGAAACCCAGTAAAACCTCCTTTCTAACCCCTCTGACATTACAAAGATAAACTAATTTAGCCTTCGACGATATCTCATCAAAAGAGGCATTTGCGTTAACTTAACGTGCAGACAGATTCAAAAAGTTCACGGTTTTTCCCCGTTTTTTATAAAAGCCTTTATTTTCCAAAAAAAAAGGCCATAGTACTCAAAGCTTTCAGGCGCGTCCCTTGCGCCCGTCATCAGTGAGAAAATTCCTCTTCGTCGACTGCCCAGCCAGTCAGCTTATGAGCATCAACCCCGTAGAGAAGAACAATATCACTTAAACGTGCAGACAGATGCCTACTTTACACATCTTTGTTTAAACCTTACTTGAGCATCACTAAGACTCAGCGCAAGTGCAACGTGTCGTTGATTAATAAGTTGCTGCTGCTTGGTCTGTGTTGCACTGAAAAGCAGCACAGTCTGGTGCGTGCGCTATCGCAGGTGGTTCAGTTGCGCGTGCACAGGCACCTATAACGGTATGTGCCTGTCCACACTGCTGATATGCCATGATATATGCGGCGCTGTGGACTCAACATTGCTTCCATCTTGCGTGTCAGCCACAGGAGCTGCGCCGCTGTGCAATCTGCTACGCAACTGAAAATTGGTCGCTAACTACACGTGGTGAGAGATCTATTAGTAGCCGCATGGGAAAGTTAAATCTGACTAAACCAGTAGAGCACTGGCACGTGTGCTAACCAGAGCGCACAGAATATTTGACCGGAGAATGGTTACGATATCCGTCTACAGTGAGTCTGGATTATTGCGGTGACCGTTTTGTAGGTCACGCCCAGCGACCAACGAAGAATGGCTGGGATAAATGGAAAACCTCCAAAATTGGCGAATTGCTGTGTGCAATTGTGAGGAAATGACAACGCAATGATATGCCACACTACATTTCCCATCGGCGATCAAACTGCATGATATGGCTATTCGTCTATGCTGGTTGACCTTCAGATGCCACCATGCTAACCAGCATGAACGACGTGAATATATTTTTTTAATGAAGGAAATGGTTAGCCTTTGCTATGCTTACGCCCGGTGCTATTTTGGTAAATATTGCCTTTGCCGCAGCCATACTGCTTAGCTACGATAAGAGTATATGGCTGTTCCGCATGAGAATATGTCGTACTTCCTTCTGGCAGTTGAAGACCAGGCAGATTCCCTTGAGGGAACGCATGACGAAGTTTAGCCCTACGCTGAGGATCATCAACACTACTCTCACCTCTTCGAACAGCACAAATGCGAATACCGAATGCGATGTATGAGCACAAGTGGTCATTTTGGCTGTTTACACAAAATGAACAATGTCGCCCTATTTGGGATGAAAAATGAAAAGTTGTTTTCGAGGATATTCAATCTCATTGAAAGACGGCAATGCGGGAAGAGAAGCATGGTTGCTGTAAATTAACACTCATTCAGAAAAAATTTACGCCTTGATTTGCCGCGTATTCGTCTTTGAATACGTCCGTTATTCCCTTTAGTGTTGTGCAATGATTTGATATGAATAAAGTTGTTCTTTGTGAATGCATTTGACTTCTTCAGTAAGTTAAGCAAAAGATAGTGTCTTCTTCTGTCAAATAATATCAATAAAAGAGTCACTAATTTGCACAATATCTAAAGGCGCGTTTGGCCTCAAAGTGTTGTCGGCAACAGCAGTGTTTTCTTGCGAGACATACAGAAAAATTATTTTCGCTGTGCACAAAACAGACACGAACAGCAACCGTATACTATTGAAAATGTTTTTACTTTTCGTCGCCTGTCTCTTGCACGGTGGATAATTGTTAGAACTGAGGAAATATTCAAAATTTGGTGCTAAAGAGTAACATTATCTCTTAGTATTTCCTTGATTTGATAATATGACGATCACCGTTGAAAAGAGACACCCAACATCTCTGCAATGCAGGTTTTGCCTTAGCTAGAAGTATTATCAGAGATAATTAAAAATTGGGACCTTTGTAATGGTGTCATGAAAAACATGAATCCAATAGTACGAATTTCATCGTTGTCTGGAAATTTATTTGAAAAATACCGTAGAACCTCGATTATCGGAACCTTGATTATCGGAAATCTTGATTATCGGAATTCGCCGAGGAGAACAATAGGGTTACTGTACGATAAATGATGTCCAAGTTGCAATTCCGTTTCTTCTTGAAGCGACTAGTTTTATATTCCTGATTCGCTACTTTTGCCTTGCTGTTGTTTTATTAAGTCTGTAAATCAGTACTCAGGCAAATCACTTTAGTACTATGGGTTTACCGGTGGAACTAGTAGTGCTGCAGTTTCCCTAAACGATTGTTACTTGTACATCGTTATTTCGCTGTGACGTTATCTCGGTTCACTGCGTAGTTTTGCTGCTGTTGTACATATTATTCGGATTATTCGTTCCTTCATAAAAAGCTTGCCAACTTTTTAAACCTCATTTTCCTTTCGAAAAGCTAGTTTATTCTGCTGAATCACTAGGATTTTGCACCGTTTTCTTTAGGTTTCATTAGAGTTGGTCACGGCTGAGTCAGAACGCATAAGAAAGAATACAAAATAACGGTTATGCCCAAAGGAGAGGAAGACGGCCAGCGTTAGATGCCCACATAGTAATGGAGAGGTTAGTTCAAAATTCAGCTGTGGTATAACGTGTCGTCTAATGCAACGGATGTTTCAATGCTACACGATTATGGAACGAGAAACACCACAGACGAAGAGAAGTCAGGGATGCATTATATGTATAAGACATAACAATTGCTTAAACAGAGACAAAGGGACACTTGTAAGTGAAATATGAACGAGTTTAATAGAAAGAACAAACCGCTGTAAACTCAGCAAACCTGAGCGAATCCAAAACACAAACACATCAAAAGACGCTGAAGACGTAGCTGGGTAGTTCAGAAAACTACGTCATCACTATTGTTCGATTTGTTCGAATGATAGAATAAAACAGGACACACACTGTAAATTTCAAGAAAGAAATGAGAATTAATCATGTTACAAATCCTGTGTTTGCTTACATTGGACGGAACTATGCTTCATAACATCCAACGCTTCGAAGTAAGCTGCTCGTACTATTTTTAGCCGTAGAACCATTGTTTCGAAATTTCTTACGGATGTTCAGTCATACGATGGGTTATCGCGCAGCTTATTCCAACAGATTGGTGTACGTAGAAATTGCTCACAAATAGTCTGTGCGTGGACGGATTCCAACATGTTCACCATTCGTTGCAGTCGTCCAGCAGATTGAATGAAATTTCAGCGTCTACTGGATGTCATTTCTACTTCCACATGCAGGACCGACAGTGGCCCCTCCTTCCACACGCCGCTCTTTTGGCGTTTATGAACATGCAATGCACAAGGTGATCCACAATGAAGTGTGAGCGCATTCTTTGATGGGTTACTTTGGTGTAGTTCTTGCTTTGCTCGTAACCATTCACTGCTTATGCTGCTCTTGTAGATTGAGTGTTACTTAACATGCCGATGCCCGTACGCGTTCCATCCATGTACATCAATGTTTCTATCATTGCAAAGTGGTTCGAAGTTCATTCACGTTATTGAGTATACAGGATTTGCCGGTTTTTGACACCAAAAATTACAATTGCACTCAAAGGTGTAATTAGAACGTATGAATTACGATTAAGGTTTTCGCAGCTATCTTATTTCATGATCAGTGAACTCAGCGCATGTGTGCGCGTGTATCGCTGGTGATGGTCGCAACTGAGTTGCGAAAGCTACAACTATTAAAGGAAGGTTGCAGTACGCCCGTTGATTTTCACTGTACATTATCGTGTGAAATACAGCTAATTTCGGCGTACTATTCAACAATTTCAATCATCCATCACAAAAATGCGGCATACAGAATTTCAAATTGGAATACGATTGGAAGAATTGTGCTTATTGACGTTCCGCAAACCTGGATTGCAACAAGTACGCTTCTGTCAACAAATGGAGCCTTTTAAACATATGGAACAATAAATTGTTACCAACCTAATACTTGGTGACACCTTTAGTAGGGTGACTCAGTAAAAATATTACCAGAAACCCTTCTCAGCGAAAGTGGTGAACACATACAGATTATCACAGTGAGTTCAAACGATTTCATTGTTTTAAGTAAGCTCTGGTTTGTTTCGACGAAATGCAGAGAATAGACTCTCGCTATCTGCGCCCAAGTTTGTTTGTTCACTCTGTATGTACTAAGAATGACATCGGCTTAAACTATAGTCAATTGTCTATGATCGCGTCACTTTTTGACATTGCTTACGTTTCGCTAAGTGAAGTCTATTTCGTACTGCGCTATTTTGTTCTCATGGATGCTTCGCAGTTTAAAGCACTTTTGCATATTTGTAAGACTTTGCTGAACTGCAGAAAATTGCACAATGTTCATTGCAGCAATGATCTGTTCAACCATGAAAAGCAGATTCTGGGATGAGCCACTCTTTCTACAGTATGCTATAGCATGGTTGAAAAATTTTTTATGAGGAAAGATTGAACAGGTAACAAATAGTTTATTTAATTTTGAACTTGCTTGGACATTAGAACGGTGGTTCAAATTCAAACGAATGTGTAAGTGAGGAAAACAAGGAGCACGGGGAAACAGCGTGATGACAATTTGCCTCCGAACATTACACAGCGAATGACAATATTAAGAGCTGACTTGCCATACAGAAACGATGTAATCATTTTCAAAGTCTACTTCGACTTGCCTGAATGCCCTTACATGTGCAATTCTTTAAACGTCACCAGTTTTCAGTGAACTTTTGTTCCGTGCTTTGCACTTCTACAAGAATGTCGCCACAGATAATGTTGCGAGCCCGTAACGACGTTTATGCCAGGATTGTCTTCGTGGCCATATGCAAACCTTACACCAATATCATAAGCATGTGTGTCATGGAGTCATGCGGGCTGCTATGCACTAACATTAATATCATATGAACTTGTCACTGTGAATGAGCACTGTTCTTATTGGGGGCATTCTACGCGTAGTCGCGGTCAAGTCATCAGGTGCAATTCAGCCACGTATATGTTCCCATCTCTTCAGATCAATCAAAAGATGCTGTGACAGTCTTCCTTTCAGCGTAACACAACCACTATTGCTGCATTAGGTTGAACAGTGGACAGAGCGCGTACATATCATACAGTCAAGAAGGAGCAGAACTATGCACCTATATAAACGGCAATTATAGCATAGGTGCGTTCAGGTAGAAATTCGCAGGAGTTTCCGTACATATCGTTACGCCAATTCAGTGAAGATCGGTCAGTAGAACAACTATTACATCCTCAGTGGGCAGCAGACGATGTGGATCCAAGGCGAAGCTTTCCTGATCTGATGAAATACGATGCCAAGTCACCCAGTGAACACAGCTTTCTATGCACTGACGTGGACTTCACCAAATAAAGGTCAGGTTTCCGTACCGACAGACCAAATGCATCTCTGTAGTTACTTCCTCATGACAAATGTGGTGACGTTTGAGCATTCAATGTTTGACCCAATGTCTAATCGTCAGAAGAAAAACTATAGCGCAGCTGTGGGCCACGCGATATCATCATTAGTGGATGATTGCTGGCGATAAGCCATATCTTCGACTGAGGGCACAAAGCTGGATATCGTTCAATTAGCCAGCTGGAAGATAATCACAATTTTTATCCATACAGAGTCATTGAGCTTAAGCGGACGTGAGCGACAATGATAGCAACCCCACGAATTCAAGTCAACACCTCGTCTGACACTGAACAGCGGAATGTTCTAAATCGACACGATGTCCTTTATCTGATTTGCAGGTTGTTAAACGTGCATGCCATTTGTTTTGGGAAACACTTTAAATTGCATCATTTTGCAATTCACGAATGCCTACCATAGTCAGCAACCTCAGCCACCTACATGCTAGGTCAGGTTTGAAAACAGGAAGGGAATAAATTGTTCTAAATCTTCGTTCAATGCTTGCAATTGTCCCTCCACCTGTTATGACGTCTTAAACTTAATATTAATTGTTGGAAAATAACTGCATAGTGTCACGTACTAACATTTTGTTCACTCAAGGCTTTCTCTTCTTGGACTGGCGAAAGCAATCAGAGATGCAGTAAAACTAGGCCTTCTGCTTTGCTTATGAAGGTGGACTAACATCTTTTAAAAAACAATGGAGCACCCTTACGCTGTTCACCCCAAGGACTATGTCCAAATGATCAACATCGGGAGGTGATCAACATAACGGGTTAGGTAAGCAGTGCTAATAGGTACGCGTACTTTGGTTTTTCTTGCGGCGTTTACTTAAAACTGTCGTATGAAATCTATTAATTTTTCTGTGTCCAGTATTCCTTTATAGGAAGATTTTTCTCAAAATGAATCTGCTTTGTTAAACAGTAAAAGTGTAATTTCAGTATTCCGCACTATCAGTACATCTAGATGGGTCAATTTTCTTTTGACCAGACGGTGACTGAAAGCTGATGAGTTCAACTGGTCGTTGGAAAGCTTCTGTTCAGCACATTTCCTCAGTTATCTTTCCGGAATCACTTCGCTTACTTTTTAAGCTTTCCGCCGTTTGGAAAATATGGCCCGCAATCACAAAACAAACTATCATTCTTTGCTTTGGAAAGTCCAAATGCTGGAAAAATATGAAGGCAGGTTTACTCAGCCAAGTTGCTAGTAACCACAGTGGTCGCCAGTGGCTGTCCAAATCTGTGACCCTGCTCGCATTTAAAAAGCTTGGATCCAACTTGCAGGGTCTTTGTCCAAATGTTGTGGTGCATCACTACTGCCTGCGATGCTATTGCTCGAAGCCTTGTTCCCAATTGCGTGTCTGTAGGTGAAGCACCGGGACATTGGCACGAATCCGACTTTTTCGTACTTTTGTGAAGCGCTACTTCCACCTGCGAGGGTATCTTGGTACTCGGCAAGGTTTAGACTCAGCTGCGTAACTTTTGTTCAAAAATTGTGAACCATCACCTCCATCTGAAATCCTACACTGCCTTATTCAGAGGATCCGCTCTCTGTTGCAGCGCTTTCATCCAAGACGTAGTGTTTTGTTCCAACATTGCGCAGTACTACTCCCTGCAATGGTATGAACCAGCTGCGTTGCTTTGGTGCAAGTTACAGCGAGTTAGGTCATGTTAGAGCCTTTGGTACAGATTCTAAGGCACATTTCCAACCTTTGAGTCTATGCTCTCAGTTTGGGTGGGTTTGTTCGTACTTCTGTGGTTATGAGCCACTTTCAGACGCAGTGTTGCTGCCCGCTATGGTATGCTTCCAATCGGAGAGTCTGTGCTATACAGTTGCCTGACGTTGCTCTTATTTCCTAAGACCTACGGCGTATTTTTGTACGTATGTTTCGTTTGCACGAAAGTACTGGCTATAATTTATTTTGGAAAGTCCATTCAACGTAAAAGTGCGCGCTATACGGCACAAATTGAGCTGGAATCCGCGTCGAAGTGTCCCACCATCGGCCTAATTCGTTCGTCCGCCCGGATACTCTTGCCTTTTCCCGCCTTTCTGCCCTGTAGCGCACGCGAGCTGTTCTTCGCGTGTAGGAGAGGAACGAATGGGTACTCGAGTTCGATCTTCACCGGCGACCCTTCGGCTGCGAGAAGCAGCTACGAATATAACGAATATGCCACCATATGTCGATCTATCCTTCACAAGACGAATAATAGAACTTCCGTTGGAAAGGTGGTCACTCTCTTGCAGCATATATAAGCGGATGACTGCTTTGATTCGTCTTATCCAGGGCTATTGGTGAAAGGTCATCGGGAGGCGAAATGCACTAAGTGATGCTTCAAACGGCATTTATCGACAGCATAATTCCATTCGCAGTTGAATTCGGATACTTGTTCAGTGGCATTCGAAGCTAGTGCAACATTTGCTGTTACTTCAAGGTTCCTGCTTTTCATTGGGAAGGAAACGAAAAAATGTCAGGGAACCACCGAGTTGCTACCCATTCGTGTATACAGAACATTCCTTTTTCTTACGTATTCGACCATTACTGCATTCAATAAGCGATGGCTTTCCTTTTGTTTAACTTGTTCATCTAACGTTCAGAGAAGTAATGTACATTTGTCTTGAGCAGAAAGCTGAATACTGTCGGCCATTTATTCAGGCCGCGAATGTCGGCTGTTCAGAGGTGAAGATGGTATAACCTGCTTGTCTACATGGACTGGATCTTCCTTGTCTTTTCAATTATCTACCCGCCAACTGTATGACAGATGTTCTGTGTGAACAATTTTGATTGTGTGGTGTACAATTTGGCAGAGGATAATTCTAACCCATTTAGTCTGCTCCTGTGTCATGCCTCTGATGGACTATCAGTGAGGACGCAACATTACAGCCGGGTTATCATAATTTGAATGGCGACATAAAAAATATTCCATCTTTCTGTTCAGCTTCGACGCAAGCTTTTACAGTCTTTGTAGAGGCTAGCTCTGCGACTGTGTCGTAGACATGCCGTGTGTTAGTTACGGAGAACATACACATATGCTTCAACAGTAAAACCTTAGGCCATAAAGGAACGAGGCGATACTGCCACGAAGGCGAAATGCCAGCAGCTGCCGTAGGTCTGCTGATTCTGCGCACCTCTTACACTACAACGACCTGAACAAAATCTTTAAGTTGCCAATCAACTGAACGTCATTTCGTGGTGACTACCCAGTATCGTCCAATTCTTACCGGAATATCAGTCGTTACAACAACGCACCATGGCACTGAACAAGGAACGTAGCCAGGGTTTCTGAACGTACAGCGTCCCTCCCAATCTATTCATTCACTTTATTCAATGGGGATATGAAACTTTCGAGCGTTCTTAGTCGGTGCAATCGTTTTTATCTGCTCACGTTTTTCATCGCCGTAAAAGTAGCTTCAGGAAGCACAGACGAAGCTATGTAGAAATCGTGAAGCATCCTACGTGGACAATAAAAGTTAGAAGAATACTTCCATTTGAACTACCGTTGAGTGGAGCTATCATGAAAGCCTCCAAACCGTGAAACAGTGGATTTGTTAGTCATGAATGTTTGAATTTGGTAGCTTTTGGAACGCGCATGAATAATGTTGATTAAATAGCTTGTCACACTATGCTTATCACGTAATTACCTTTTGCTGCCTGAGGAGAGTGAAGCTTTCATTACCAAATGTCACTTCGACTTTATTTGCTGCTCGAACTGCTGACATTGTCTATATAAGACTTTTCGGCACTCTCTAATCTCAGCCCCCCTCCGCGGCCCTACTGTCGCCTTCGTTGATTCGTTTATTTCAGATGCGCTAAACTAATGATGATTGCGTACAGCGTAGCGTGGAGCAAAGTCGTGGAAAATTGGAAATGGGGATATAGAAGTTGGAGAAATGGGGATATTCTTGCTGTGGATGAAAGAGTGGACATTCGGTAAAAAAAGTAGATGGTGATAGAATTTGATTAATCTACACAGGCTGAAAGGCAGCAAACGATTAGGTGTTTATTGGGTTATGGTTAGGTAACAGCAGAAAGCGATGCCTATTGTCGTGTTGCTTTCGAAATCTAAAATGGAGACATGATCATCATTTTATTGCCTAGGCTTTGGTAAGGGCAGAAAACGATGCCTGTGGTTGTGTTGCTTTCTTTATCTAAAAGGGAGACGTGATCCTCATTTCATTGTCTAGGCTTAGGTAAGGGCAGAAAACGATGCCTACTGTCACTTTGCTTTCGTAATCTGAAAGGGAGTCATGATCCTCATTTTATGGCCCAGGCTTAGGTAAGGGCAGGAAACAATGCTTATTGTAGTGCCATGTTTGCTGCTAAACTTCGTTGTCTTACTCTGCTACCGTTATTTAAGTTTTAGGTGAAACATTAATGTTGTGTTCTGGTATAAGCACCGTTAAGGACAAAAAGCGAAGCGTGTGATGGAAACCACTTGTACGGACGATGGTTTTTGATAGGTCTCACACATGATGTTTTGACGTAAGGCTTGCTAGTGTTTTGACAAGTCGGTTTGTGGGATGTTGTAGAGCAGATATCTCAGCTCTAGGTTAAACGCGTATATTGGCGTTGTCTCTGTGTTGGCGTGTATTGCGTTGTTTTGTATTCATGTTGCAGTTAGGAAGGATGATGATGTCTGTAACAATAGAAGAAATGTTGGTACGTCGAGCGCTTGCGATTATTCCGCTTGAGATGAGCGTCGAATGAATAGTTTGCAGTGGCACGATAAGACGAGCTGACGATTAGGTGCTGAGGGAAAGATTAACGTCAAGGAACGAACGAAATTGCTACCGGCGAGCGATGCAACCTGATTCCGTTTGTTTCATTTTGTGAGGATGGGTAGTATGATGGCAGAACTTTGCTCAGCTGTGGGGGAGATTTCTAAACGATGAAATGACTGCTGTGCAGTTCATGCACAGCAGTCATTTCGTTTTGTTAACAACTGCTTGAATTGTTCAATAAAGATCGTCACAGAGGTTCAACGTTCATGCATCTTTTATTTTCCCAACTCGCATCGAAGCTTTCGGACCACTCATGGTCTGTCCACAGCGTTTTTTATGGTCACTGCGCAGTTAGTCTTTGGTTCAGCAAGCTACTCTGCTCAACCAACCAGACGAGCGACAGCCGCTATCAAGTCGAACCGTGACCCGTCCAGCATTTGACGCCCATCCGATCAGTCATGCAGAGAAGCAAGCATCCCGTCCGACCGACCGCGACTGTGACAAAATGAGAAATGACTAAGGCAGAAGCGATTCCGTTGAATGTCGACCATTTTTCTCTTTAAACTCGTCAGAGTTTAAATTACTCTTGCTGATGTTTCTCCATCTCCAAATCAACTTCTTCCAAATCGTGCATTCTTCTACCTTTGTCTTTTCTTTGCTGGCGCTGTGCAGCCTGTATTTGGTCGAGATAAGTCTTCATTCGTAACGGGTCCGTTTGATCAATAAAGATCGTCACAGAGGTTCCCTGTTCATATATCTTTTATTTTCCCAACTCACATCGAAGCTTTCAGACCACTCATGGTCCGTCCTCAGCGATTTTTATGGTCATTACGCAGTCAGTTCTTGGTTCAGCAAGCTCAGTACATGAATAATTCTCAATAAAGCGCTAAATAGTGCTTTAGAATTTTCACCATGTTCATGTTGGACATAGCAAGTAAACCTTCCAAAAGATATCGTCCGTGTAAAGTTCATTGAAAGAACTTTATCAGTGAGCAAACACAGGAATTTCCATGGGCAAATACGCTTTTATTGGTTCAGATTCTCCAGCACTTTTTCAATATCCTCTTTACTTCTTCTTCCCTACGTCATGGATTTCTGTTGAAGTATGAATTAACATTTTCCATCTTGCGGAACATTCAGATATTGTTGATTGTACAAGCTGTGGAACTATGGCAAGCGCTAGTCGAAAGGGAAGCAGAGTCATCACGCGCAAGACTGCCAGTCTTGAAAGATGGGTACAGAATATCGTTTCCGTCTTTCAGCCCTGATGCTCATTGACAAGGTGACTGTGTTGACTGGCGCCTTGTCTCACCAACCTGGTGACCGCTGCTTCCCAATTATTGGCCTGCAGTTATGGACAAGCAAGCGCAGAATTTCGGTGCATCGATTGGGCTATGTATATCAGGGGACACATTTCCAACCATGTAGCCGCAGCAGACATAGCAAAGGGAACAGCAGCTTGAACCCAAGTACCATGAACTCAGCAAGAATAGGCTGATTGGAGCTTGGGTCAAAATCCCAATATCATGCGTAGCTTTCCGCATTTTCACCATTTATCCCATACATAAACCTACAGTTCTATTCATGCAAGACTACTTGACACATGCAGCTTTTCGGTCAGTCTCCCAACAGCCATCATCACCTAACTTTGTCAATTACCCAAACACACATACAGAGGCACCAGCATTGTCAGTGGACACAACATTTCCTGCACCCCGTGGATGTATTCTTCTTCAAAGCGACCAGGTTTCAAGGGTTCCTTCGCAATGCGGATCACTGTCATCCAAACCCTCGTTTTGAGCGTCATTTCATTTTACGCCGCTGTGATCGATCGATTCACATGCTGCACTTCCCTGGATAAACATTTTCCTTATTCTTTGCAACGGGAGTGCTTCAAAATTCATATCATTTGCAGCTGATGAATGATTTCAGCAGTGCAGCAAACCATTCTGCCAGTTTGCGCTCGTGCGGCACTCTCTAGTTTGAGCCGCGACAGAGAATATCATCAACAAGCAAACCCAATGAACGTTGCATATCACCTTGTAAAGTAGTAAGTGCCAGTTGACAGCCTATCCGGCTCAGATATTTGGCTCGACAAGGTGCTTGCACCTTTTATCGATATGTTAACATGTATATGCAACACAGAATGACTGGGCTTTAAAGACGACCTCTAACATTTCCTTACTTTAATATTGGATTTGGTTTATCGTTATACATGCGTATCCCATGGACGTGCCAATAGTTCTCCTCCTTGTGTCCAGCACAGCTCAATCCCCCATGGGTGCCTGAGAAAGGTACGCTCTCACGTCATGTCAATGATGCAGGACAAATAATCCATCCAGTAGATGACCAGAGCGACTATTTCAATCATGGCAAATAATTTTTTCATTGGAATCGCGAGCAATTTCTGCTGTGATGAAATTAGTGCAACCGACATTGTGTTCACATTGACCAATAGCCTAAATATATGTGTTCACATATATTAACCATTATGGATATCCAAAACACCATAATGCCAGCTCAAGAAAAGTTAATTGTGGCGTCAGTCAAACCAGGTGATCTTCTAAATCAGGGGTGGGGAACCTTTTTGCTGCCGCGGGCCGTTTGGACGCGTATAAAACCACTCGCGGGCCGGATGGAATGGTCTGGCGGGCCGGATGTAATGGTCTGCCTGGCCGGATGGAATGATCTGGCGGGCCGGATGGAATGGTCTCGCGGGCCGGATGGAATGGTCTCGCGGGCCGTATCCGGCCCGCGGACCGGAGGTTCCCCAGCCCTGTTCTAAATGGACAATTTAAGTGAAGGTCGCGTCAAGTATCTCCCTATGTTTCATTCTTTCAGCATGCCCGTAGTTTTGGTGCAAGTTCACTTCACTACGCTTTACATTAGTGTGGTTTCATTACTCTCTGCGGCAGTAGTGAATGTAGCCCTGTCCTCGAGGGCTTAAACCCAAATGTATTTGCGTATTTCCATTACGAGTGTCACCTACCCACGCTGTTTCAACATCTTCGATCACTGTTAAGCACTCCAGGTGCCTCAAAGCATAGCAAGTAAGTCGCTGGCGTTGGTGTAGTACATCACGCGATTTGTCGAAGCGTGCTGAACATGGCGCATTCAAATCGCTCTACTCCTCTTTTTCTTCGCAAGCAGCCTATAACATACAGAAGCGCTGCGTAACTTGCCCACTAGAAATGCCTTCCTTCATGGTGAATAGTTGCTTAATGCTGGCCATGCAGTGATTTTCACATAATATTCGATCGACCATTTGCCTCTGCTTACCAAATTTTGTAATATCAGTCTTATTAATGATTATGTGATCAGTTGTATCAGATTTTTATTCCTTCATTGGTGAGTGACATGATTTTCATAAGTACAATGTTAGCTCACCTAATGCTCCCTCTGAGATTTCTTGCCCGCCTGCAAGTAAGCCTTTACACTCACGAAACCCATTGGATCTGCATTCGAAAAGGGGGAGACTCATTGTCCCTAAGGTGCTCTCTCGATAGCAAATGATACTTCAGTGGTTAGACAAAATGAGTGGCGAAAGACGAGTTAAAAAGACGCCATGCACTATATGATGGTCAATTGTACTTTCATTCTGGATATTGAATTGGCCATTCGGTACTTTTTTCAAATTCCTCCCCCCCCCCCCCCCATTCTTAGGTGGCGCTGGGATCGCAAAGGCGTGAGGTACGCGGCCAATCGTCAACTGACGATGACTGTCGTTTTCGCTGATACCTAAGCCTGTACCGAAACACAACGGATCTTCCCAGTGCGCTCTGCTTTCGTCTTGGCCGACTGACGACGGCTCTCGTTTTCGCCGATCCCACAGAGGATTATAACCCCATGGTCGCGCAAAGCTAACCACAGCAGACAAAAACGCACCAACCACTCACTTGCGAGCACCCTCAGTCTATCAGATACCTTACGAACACAAACATGACGCCATATAAACAGACGGTACCGCCGCGAATCGTAAGAGGGCAATAACCGACGTGCCCCATACCCATAGTGCCGCCGTCTATGGGATGGAAATTTGAAAATAGTACTGGCCATTCTTACAATGAGCATGCTACGTGTGGTACATAACAACAAAATGTTTTCTGAGCGAAGCAAATGAACAATCAATGTACCAGCTTCCATTGAACGTATCTACTAAATGTTATTCCAAAGGAAGATATTTATGTAAAACATGAGTAAATGGTTTATAGAAATCGCAAGCCCACATTGTGATATAAGCCTCATCGTAGATTTAGTTAATTTAAACAAATAAATATACGATGATTCCCTCAATTAGCTTTCAATGAAAATATCAACACGAAATATTAACTTTTTACGATATCATTTTTCAACATCTCCTAATTTGTAGAACCGTTTTGTTCCGCGTTTTACAGAAATTATTTATTTTGTTCCCAATTACCACAGCTTTCATAACGTATCTCCGTCCGTCATCAGTGCTAGTAAGTCTGTCAATTGCACACACTAATTAGCAGAACTCCAGACCATATCTCGACCCGTCATCAGCATTACTAAATTTGTCACCTACCCCAGGGCAGTGGACAAATTTACTAGCACTGTTGATGGACTGAGTCACGAACTGGAAGCTCTGTTAAGTGGGAGTAGAATAAAAGGCCTTTACGCAAAACAGGAACCATGCATTAAATTAAAAGATTATAAAAACTTGGCCCATAGAATTACATTCAAATATATATATATATATATATATATATATATATATATATATATATATATAATATATATATATATCATATCTGTAACTGAACATGGCAAAACTCCCGTGACCAAATTCTTTATTCATTAAACGGAGCTTTCGAAAACCGCACCTGTTTTCGTCGTCAGCGTTTTGACAATAGGAGGAAAGGTCTGTGTGGTTTAAGTCAACGATGTATTTTAAACCGCGAATAATGGTTTTAAAGTCTTCTTTTTTTGGTTATTCTAAACTCTCTCTGTCCTAGGAATTTTTTTTGCACTGGCAACATTTCGTTCTTGTCGCCACCGTAGTCCAGATGTCACTAACTTCGGTGCCTTCATCTCTGTTCATACATTCATTGTGCCGAATAAACATTGCTTCTTTAATCTTCCTTAACTTGAAATTGTTTTCCTTTGTGATTCTAAAGATTTGTAATTCCTCGTCTGCTTGTGGGCATTCCACCACGTGGCCCACGATGGCCGACCCGTTGATGCACTCTTCCATGATTAATGTTGGGTTCTTTGTTTGAGGGCGTCCACGGCGCATTACATTCTCCCCTCGGCTCCTCCTTTCAGCGTTCCTATAGCGTTTTATCATTGCCAGGTGTTGTCGGAATCTGTGTTCTATGCTGTAGCCGCTTTCTCCGATGTACCGTGCGCCGCAGCCACAAACTACCTGGTATACCACTCCCCCGGAAGCTTCTGGTGGGATTCTTGTCTTGTCTGAACGAGGAACAGATCTCAAGTCAAACAGGGTTTTAAACACAACCCTCACTCCCATTTCACCCATGATTCTTTTGATCTGTTCTCCCACCGCAGGGTAATAGGGAATAATTAGTTTAGTCTCTCTGTCAGAATTGTTCCTGTTTGGGATTTTTTGTTCTTTCCATTTTATAACTCTCTCGGTGATGCAGTATTCAATTAGTGCTGGTGGGTAATCATTGTGCATCAATGTTGTCGTTATGTGCTCAAATTCATCTTTTAAGTATTTTTTGCTACATACACCCAACGCTCTGTCTACCATTCCAGTTATAATCCCTCTTTTCACGCTCATCGGGTGGTTGGAAAAGAAATTTAAATATTTGCCTGAATGTGTGGGTTTTCTGTAAATTCTCGTTTCGAGCCGGTTCAATTCTTTTATAATTTTGGTTATGAAAAAATTGAACCGGCTCGAAACCAGAATTTACAGAAAACCCACACATTCAGGCAAATATTTAAATTTCTTTTCCAACCACCCGATGAACGTGAAAAGATGGATTATAACTGGAATGGTAGACAGAGCGTTGGGTGTATGTAGCAAAAAATACTTAAAAGATGAATTTGAGCACATAACGACAACATTGATGCACAATGATTACCCACCAGCACTAATTGAATACTGCATCAACGAGAGAGTTATAAAATGGAAAGAACAAAAAATCCCAAACAGGAACAATTCTGACAGAGAGACTAAACTAATTATTCCCTATTACCCTGCGGTGGGAGAACAGATCAAAAGAATCATGGGTGAAATGGGAGTGAGGGTTGTGTTTAAAACCCTGTTTGACTTGAGATCTGTTCCTCGTTCAGACAAGACAAGAATCCCACCAGAAGCTTCCGGGGGAGTGGTATACCAGGTAGTTTGTGGCTGCGGCGCACGGTACATCGGAGAAAGCGGCTACAGCATAGAACACAGATTCCGACAACACCTGGCAATGATAAAACGCTATAGGAACGCTGAAAGGAGGAGCCGAGGGGAGAATGTAATGCGCCGTGGACGCCCTCAAACAAAGAACCCAACATTAATCATGGAAGAGTGCATCAATGGGTCGGCCATCGTGGGCCACGTGGTGGAATGCCCACAACCAGACGAGGAATTACAAATCTTTAGAATCACAAAGGAAAACAATTTCAAGTTAAGGAAGATTAAAGAAGCAATGTTTATTCGGCACAATGAATGTATGAACAGAGATGAAGGCACCGAAGTTAGCGACATCTGGACTACGGTGGCGACAAGAACGAAATGTTGCCAGTGCAAAAAAAATTCCTAGGACAGAGAGAGTTTAGAATAACCAAAAAAAGAAGACTTTAAAACCATTATTCGCGGTTTAAAATACATCGTTGACTTAAAACACACAGACCTTTCCTCCTATTGTCAAAACGCTGACGACGAAAACAGGTGCGGTTTTCGAAAGCTCCGTTTAAAGAATAAAGAATTTGGTCACGGGAGTTTTGCCGTGTTCAGTTACAAATATGAGAACATACCCCGTGTGCAAGAACCCAATGTTCAACTATATATATATATATATATATATATATATATATATTATATATATATATATATATTATATAATATATATATATATTATATATATATATATATATATATATATATATATATATAATATATATATATATTATATTATATATATATATATATATATATATATATAAATAATATATATATATATATATATAATATATATATATATATATATACAGTGGAACCTCCAAAGTTGACCACCTCTATAAGTTGACCACCTCTATAAGTTGACCGAATTTTTTTCGGTTGGCCGGCCCCCATTGTGAAGTATAGGACAGCTACCTCTACATGTTGACCACCTCTATATGTTGTAACATGACCACCATAGCTGAGACACTGGCTATTAATTACTACATGTTTTCACCTCCATAAGTTGACCAGCAAAATGCCGTGAACATTACAAACTGAAGTTTGCTTGTGTTATCAGTGTGCGCGCATGTGTCACGACTGTGAGCGTGTCGCCACGTATGAGCATGTGTCATCACTGCATTTTGTGGAACAGAAATCGTTAACATGTGGAAATCATTAGCACGTTTATCAACGTGTGCGTATGTACCATACCATACGTGTGCGTATGTACCATGACTGCTTCTGCCATGGCAGCGCGCATCTGTTGCGACCGTTCGCATTTGTGCCCCATTTGCAGATTGGCAAAAGCTGCACTTGTCCTCTTTCTATTTCACGAGCACTTGCCTTCAGTGCGCTTTTTGGTTTTGCCGTTTTGGAGTCTCTGAGAGTAAGCGCTGTACATCGCTGCTGCCCTATCTGTGTTCGCTCCTACTCTACCATCTATCGATTCCGCTGTCCGTTCACGACTACACACCGAGTAGCGTTTTACCTTACTTGTGCTTTAGTTGTACTTTACTGTGCTTTGTTTCTACTTTGCTTTTGCTGTGTTTTTGCTTACTGGAAGATTGACCATAATAATAGATGGCCCAAAGGAAAGCACAGAATGAATTAACGCTTAAGGAAAAAATTGACCTTCTCCAGTTTTTGGAAACGAATAGCGAAAGAAGGACCGCGGAAAGCTTCGCTGTGAGTAAAACTACAGTCCACAACATCAAGCAACGTAAATCTGAATACTTAGAGAGGTATGAGAAGGAGAAAGGAGAGTTACAAAGGAAAAGAAAAAGAAGTGGTCTGGATGAAGTGAATGAAGCGACTCTCTGTTGGTTCAAACAAATGAGAGCAGTCAACGTCCGAGTTTCCGGACCAATGATACAAGAAGTTGCTAGAAGATATGCACAGGAATTGAAAGTAGCCAATTTTCAAGCATCACAAGGGTGGCTGGAAAAGTTCAAAGTGCGACATGGTATCTCCCAGAAAGTCCTATCCGGAGAGTCTAACAACGTTTCAGTAACAGTTGTGGAAGACTTCGTTGAAAAGTTTGCTGAATTTTCTCGAGTTTCACCGATGAAAACATTTTCAATGCTGATGAGTGCGGACTTTTCTTCAAAGCGATGCCTCAGAAGAGCCTGGTTATGAGGGGCGACGCTTGTAAGACCGGAAAACTTTCAAAAGAACGATTAACAGTTCTACTGTGCGCTAGTTTAACAGGAGAGAAGCTGAAGCCTTTAGTGATTGGTAAATCTTTAAAACCAAGAGCGTTCAAGAATCTAAATCCTGAACATCTCCCAGTTACTTGGAGGTCCAATCGGCGCGCATGGATGACTGCTGACTTATTTGAAGAATGGGTAAGAAGTGTCGACAAAGAAATGAAGAAGAAGAAGCGATCTATTCTGTTGACAGTAGACAATTGTCCTAGCCACCCTCAGATAGAGAATTTAAGCAACGTTACCTTGAAATTTCTTCCTCCAAATACGACTTCAAGAATACAACCTCTTGACCAAGGTGTCATCAAAGCATTTAAGATGCATTACCGTGCACAGCTTTTAGACTGGGTCGTTTCCAAAACTCAAAGGAGTAACCTGGCTACTGACGCATCTGAACTCGTTGGATCAGTTAACGCTCTGGATTCTGTTCTCTGGATCAATGTCGCGTGGAGCAAAGTACAAGCAGAAACAATAACGAAATGCTTCCGAAAAGCTGGATTTGTTACAAATCCAAAAACAGTCATTACGGCTTCCTCAAACAGTACATTCAACATTGGAATATACCCAGGAGTCGACTTCGAAGCATTCGTTACAATGGATGATGAATTGGTGACTTGCAATGAACCTGACGCAGAATCTATTTTTCAAGCAGTACTATCCGACGTGCGGGAAATGCATGAATCTGTTGATGATTTAGAAAAAGAAGAAGAAGAAAGTGACAGCGATACAGAGGTCGAACAGATACTAACAGCCAACGAAGTTCGCCATTCACTACATCAGTTGAAGTTATTTGCTGCTGAAAAGTGCCCCGATATGTTTAATGCAATAGTCAACGCTGATTTTGCTTTCACCACTTATGTCTGCACCAAGAAAGCAAAGCAGACAACGATAGACTCTTTCTTTACAAGTGCAACGATCGGGCCATAAAATGCACTGATTGTAAACCATATTTTATTTTTATTGTCTTAATACTGATTCAGTTTTTATTATTTTACTTTCACAACGGTTCTTCATATAGATTACTGCATTCCTTCTTCAGTAAAGTGTTTGGAAGGAATTGTGGTGTGTTTACGACTGAATTCAAGGGAAACCTCTGTAAGTTGACCACTTACACAGTATAAGTTGACCACCTCTCTTACCGCCCTTGGTGGTCAACTTATAGAGGTTCCACTGTATATATATATATATATATATATATATATATATACATTAGGTCAGGGAATGCTATCTAGACACTGTATTGTCGGTCAGGTTTGGCATGCGCTACCGATAGTATGTCAGCTGCAACGCTGTAGCATCTGTCGACTGACTTGGAGCGAAGGACAACTAATTAGATTACTGTTAATAGTGATAATCTAACATTGAGTACCAAAAGATAAATGAGAAACATTACTTACCACAATGTAAATCTCGTATCAATGTTCTCACCATTACGGGTACTCATATTTGTTTTCCGAAACGAAGCTGACCAGCAGCGAACTTCATCAGAAAGAACCGACTAGGAGATGCCATAATTTTCTCCACTTAGACATGTCATGTTGACAGAAGTCTGTTCAAATGAGAGCATATAACAGGTAAATAAAAGCTGTGACTTCCAAACACAAGTCGACAACTTGAAAAGCATAGGCAGAGTATGACCAGGTAACAGGGAAACATTGCCGAAATGGACGTGATGTGCAGGAATTGACCGTCACCTGGAATACGATAGCGTAATGCAACGACTGCAACAAAGCTGCATGCGGAACGACAATGACTACTGACGCTTGCTTCACCAAAGCATGACTTTAAAGTATGCTCATGTTCATGTTCAATGTTGCAGCCGTAAAAGTCTAAATGCTCAGCCGAAGCTGAGAACTTCTACTAATTTTATCACCAGGTGGAAAGAAATCCTATTTATAAGTCCGCAATCATGAAAACAAAATTATTTAATGGAAATTTGAATATAGTTTAATTTTATTTGTTTTAGCAGCGCAATATTTAACAGCTAATATTTATTTTACGTTACTTTTATCCTTGTGCAAGCAGTTCAATCGGAGAAATCATGACGGACTAGCAATTCCACACAAATGATGAGCACGGATTTCGTTGGCACGAAAGGTCGCCGATGAAATTACATTAATTGAATCATAGCAATGCAACGAATAAGCAAGAGAGATTATGAAAAATTCGTCATATAACTGAGGCATGAGCAGTAATAGTTGGTGTCTTAAGACATTCAAAGCCCTTGTTATAATTGCGTTATACTTGTTTAATTATGTTATTTGCATTAGCAGTTATAGTAAAATTAATATTAATTTGATTTGTAAAGCAGAATGCATTCATAGGTAGCAGTATTTGAGAATGCGTACACCATATATGATCTAGATAACAATTTTGTAACGGGTTCATCGCTTAAGGGCGTATCGAGAAATCACGGAAGATTTTTACCCGTTGTTGTCGAAGGCCACGTGAATCGAAATATCTTTATTTTTAAAAAAGAAAAAGTCGAAAAACGTGGCGCATCGTGGTCAGGAAAGCGGAGCTTTCGGGTCAGCCTAGACCAGTCTTCAGCGCGGTTAGGTCTCTTTGTTCCCTCCCCCAGGTTTGGCTTTCAGGGAGAGTTCCTCTACTCAGCCGAACCACAGTGGAGCCCGTCAGATCAATCTAGCTCCATCGGGGCTGGTTCCACCGTGGCCGACCGGGTATCGGAGCCTTTCCCTTACGGACCATCCCCGGAGGAGGCACGTTGTCCTCCGGGGAACAACAGAAAGAAACTGTAGAAAAGCAGCTGATAATTTTCTTTATCAGACGCAATTTTGTTGCAGAGACAGCGCTCCATGAAATTCGCGCGTTCACGATTACGCCATGTTTTAATACAAAAATGTCACATCGTAAATTTGCTCATTTTGCGCATTTTTAGCTAAGCACATCTTAGCGATAACAAACGGGCGAATTCTCACAGTCCGTAGAAACATTGGAACAAGAAAAAAGACTAATTAAAAGAATACAAAAGTGCGTTGAAATTTTATCTTCCGTTTAGAAAACGTTGACTCTGAAATTTCTACAGCGGTGAACATTTTGACTGTACCTGAGAATACTTTATACCTGAGCACACTTAATGCCACATGGAGCAGGATTGCGCCTCTGTCAGAGCCAGTCTCGCAGCGGTGGAAGTGTGAGCGGTCGGTTGAGCAACGGTTCCGTTCGTTGTCATTGGATTGACGATATCTGTGCGAAGTCGAAGCTTCTCTAACTGCAGTGAAAGTTCTTGGTGAGTTTATTGATGACCGCGCTTAGGCATGAACAGGTTTTGCCTTAGTTTCCTTTTGGCGAGCCACCTGCAGCGCAATGTAGATTGTTAAGTAGTTTCGGTTGCACTTCTACTCGAGGGCTCCAGGTTGTGGATTGGGCGAAATAAAGGACCGGGTCATGTGTAGTAGCTGCCCTGCAGGGGTCGCGATCGCCAAGGGTTACCAGCGCGAATCAGAAAAGACTTAGCCGACCAATCAACTTCAACGAATCAGAAAGACATACTTTGAACGTTTCCAACGCGAATCAGGAAAGACAGCCGCAAAACGTCCGAAAAGTGTAAAATAGCCTACTTTTGCGTACATTTTTCCCAAGGCCGAATGAACAGGATTCCTATATACTGTTCACATCCTAAACGCCACTAACATGAGCACTATTCGCGCTGATGTGGCTTCGGCTTGACTGTACTTCAATTTAACGTAACGCGTAACGTAACCACTGCATACGAGTTCTTCGCTGCTATCGCGGTGAATGCATGTTGCTTTCGTAATCTAAACGGGAGACATGGTTCTCATTTTATGGTTTAGGCTTAGGTAAGGGCAGAAAACGATGCCTATGGTTCTGTTGCTGTCGTAATCTGAACGGGAGACATGGTTCTCATTTTATGGTTTAGGCTTAGGTAAGGGCAGAAAACGATGCCATTGTTGTGTTGCTTTCGTAATGTAAAAGGGAGACATGATTCTCATTTTATGGTTTAGGCTTAGGTAAGGGCAGAAAACGATGCCTATGGTTGTGTTGCTGTCATATTCTGTAAGGCAAACACACAACCCTTATATTACGGCCTAAGCTTAGGTAAGGGCACAAAACAATTCCTACAGTTGCGTTGGTTGAAGCGAGGTTAACGTGAAACATCAATGTTCTGTTCGGATTTAGCTTCGGTAAGGGTAGGAAGCAAAGCGTGTGATGGAAACCAATTGTACGAACGACGGTTTTTCATGCGTCGAACAGATGGTGTTTTGACCTAAGCTTTGCTGCAGTTTGGTAAGTCGGTTTGAGGAATGTTGGAGAGCAGACGTCTCAGCGCTAAAGTAAACGGAGCAGACGTCTCTACGTTGTCGTATGCTGCGTTGTATTGTGTTCGTCCTGCAGTTAAGAACGATGATAAGGGTCGCAGAATAGAAGAAATGTGGCTGTACCGAGTTTTTGCGATTCGTGGCAGCTGAGATGAGCGTTGTACGAACAGTTTTTGTGGTATGATAAGACCACTTGACGGCTAAACGCCGGCAAACAGGTGAATGCCAGGGAACGAAACAGAACGTGAGTGGTTGGCTATGCTCGCAGATTCTGTTTCAAGAGAACGGCATTTTATTCTGCGAAGATGAGTGCTAGCGAACGGTTGAACTCTGTCCAGATGTGTGCGCGATTTGCCAATGATGAAATGGCTGTCGTGCAGTTCATGCAAGGAAGGGGTCGACGGAAGAATATGAACCCGCTGCAGACGGCACATGGTCCTGCGGTCCACGGAGGATCGCGACGATGTGCGATGGCGGTGCGGTCGAAAGGAGCTGTATCCGCCCCACTACGATGGCACACGAAGGTACATATTCGTTGCACTTGTGCAACTTAACTGTTACCTCGTTTGTGCAGGTTCCGTGGAACGGAATTGCGCGGATGACCAAAGAAGACGACGGGCGCCACTATTTGCTCAATTGCATTTAAAAATAAACAGCGGTCTTCGCACGAGAACGGCGTTTCGCGGCTGTCGTTCAGGTATGGGCAAAAGTAAGCTACTTATCACTTTTTAGCCGTTATGCGGCTAAGTCTTTTCTGATCCGCGTTGGAAACGGCGAAGAGGCTGTCGTTCAAAGTTTGCGAAAGCGTAGGTTATTTTTGATTGGCCGATCGTTTTGCGGCTAAGTCTTTTCTGATTCGCGCTGGTAGCCCCATGGCGATTGGGGGGCCTACAGCGACGAGAGCGCCCCCTGCAGGGCAGCTACTACACAAGACCCAAAGGACCTGTTTATTGGGAGTGCCCTCGATGTAAACATTATGTATTGAAGAAGGTTCCTTCCTATTTTAACGGAAGCATTTTATTTCACCATGTGCAGGCAAATTGTGCTTCAGAAAATGTCATAATAGTCATGAAATGAAGCGCAAAGACTTGCTAACCGATTGACATTGGCTCGTTCATTCACAAACACGAGTGTTAGTAATATATAAACATTATCAAGAGGTTTCGGGACCTGACTTGGTCCCGTCATCAGCGCTAGGTAAGGCGCAACCTTCTTTGAAACAATAAAGGTCGCAAATGGCAAGGAGAGAAAGAAACGAATGTATAAGGACTTGTTTTAAATTACTTTAAAACTGAGGCTCCAACTTTAAACCACGATTGGGTTTGTTTTTTTACGAAGACCCACTGGTTGGCTCAAGAAGGGCGCAACCTGTCTTGGACGCTACAACAGACCATATTTTGCTGATGTCCACACCTTCGTCCCTGTTTATACAGACGTTGTGGCGGATGTAAAAAGCTTCCTTGATTTTCCTTATGCGGTAGTCCTTTTCCCGTTGTAAGACCGAACAGCTGGTATTGTTGAGAG
This sequence comes from Trichuris muris, assembly GCA_000612645.2. NCBI lineage: Eukaryota > Metazoa > Nematoda > Enoplea > Trichinellida > Trichuridae > Trichuris > Trichuris muris. The sequence goes on along the minus strand of CBXJ02000282.1, from coordinate 3,717,189 downwards.
CTAGCGGGCAGTCAACAGAATGTTCAACCCACGCTGAAGCATGCACAGCTTCTTTCATTACGTCACCTGGGTCCTTCCTTTGTGGCCTTCCTCTATGCTCAACTACTTCTCCTCTCAACCTCTTTTCGGAATTCTTGTACCTTGTCAATGCCGCTTTGTGTTCATTGAGTCTATGAAGTAAGGCGTGACCTGTTTCGCCAATGTACCTTTTTCCACAGCTGCAATTAATGCTGTATGCCACACCTGGAAGTCTATCCGGCTGTATTTTAACTTTGTCAGAACGCAAGATGGACAAAAGGTTAGGTTGGCTTGTGAAAGCAACCTTGTACCCAATCGTCCTTGCAATCTTTCGAATTCCTTCTCCCAAGCCCGGATAGTAGGGTATGCAAATCGTTTTCATTTCCGGATCTCTATCTTGTCTTTTGCTGAAGTTGGGGTTTTTTAGCTTTAGCATTCTTTTCTTGATTGTGGCTTCAACAAGATGTTTTGGATAACTGTTCCGAAGTAGGATTTGTCTTATATGCTGAATTTCATCACCCAAGTATTGTTCATGGCAAAGAGAGAACGCCCTGTCAACCATTCCCGTTATGATACCCTTTTTGACGTTCAACGGGTGATTTGAATGGAAATTCAAATACCTTTCCGAATTAGTTGGTTTCCGATACACCTTGGTCTTAATGAGACCTTGATCACGTATGACCAAGGAGTCCAGGAATGCGAGCATTCCATTTTCTTCTCATTAAGACCAAGGTGAATCGGAAACCAACTAATTCGGAAAGGTATTTGAATTTCCATTCAAATCACCCGTTGAACGTCAAAAAGGGTATCATAACGGGAATGGTTGACAGGGCGTTCTCTCTTTGCCATGAACAATACTTGGGTGATGAAATTCAGCATATAAGACAAATCCTACTTCGGAACAGTCATCCAAAACATCTTGTTGAAACCACAATGAAGAAAAGAATGCTAAAGCTAAAAAACCCCAACTTTAGCAAAAGACAAGATAGAGATCCGGGAATGAAAACGATTTGCATACCCTACTATCCGGGCTTGGGAGAAGGAATTCGAAAGATTGCAAGGTCGATTGGGTACAAGGTTGCTTTCACAAGCCAACCTAACCTTTTGTCCATCTTGCGTTCTGACAAAGCTAAAATACAGCCGGATAGACTTCCAGGTGTGGTATTACAGCATTAATTGCAGCTGCGAAAAAAGGTACATTGGCGAAACAGGTCACACCTTACTTCATAGACTCAATGAACACAAAGCGGCATTGACAAGGTACAAGAATGCCGAAAAGAGGTTGAGAGGAGAAGTAGTTGAGCATAGAGGAAGGCCACAAAGGAAGGTCCCAGGTGACGTAATGAAAGAAGCTGTGCATGCTTCAGCGTGGGTTGAACATTCTGTGGACTGCCCGCTAGCTCTCAACAATACCAGCTGTTCGGTCTTATAACGGGAAAAGGACTACCGCATAAGGAAAATCAAGGAAGCTTTTTACATCGCCACAACGTCTGTATAAACAGGGACGAAGGTGTGGACATCAGCAAAATATGGTCTGTTGTAGCGTCCAAGACAGGTTGCGCCCTTCTTGAGCCAACCAGTGGGTCTTCGTAAAAAAACAAACCCAATCGTGGTTTAAAGTTGGAGCCTCAGTTTTAAAGTTATTTAAAACAAGTCCTTATACATTCGTTTCTTTCTCTCCTTGCCATTTGCGACCTTTATTGTTTCAAAGAAGGTTGCGCCTTACCTAGCGCTGATGACGGGACCAAGTCAGGTCCCGAAAGCTACGCAATAAATGATATTTTTGAAAAACGGGTCTTTGCCGTACTAAACATAATGAAACCGCAACCCGTTAGAAACCCCTTATTCATTATCAAGTGGCTCTATAGCTTGGTTTCAAATTTTGCAGTGTTGTGTTCGTATCGGGAAATATGTTAGAGGATCATGACTTTTAGATGCCCAACGCAACATTTGCTACGAGTATAAAATCGTTTCTCACGGTTTCCCCGTTAGTACATGCGTTTATTCACAAAACGCCAAAATAGCAAAGCTTTCGGGTCTCTTCTGGACCCGTCATCAGTGCGTAATATCCATCGGCTGCCCAGTCAATCTCAAGTTCAGCAAGCTCCTCCGCTCGACCATCCGGGTTGACGACTTCAGCTATCAGGTCTAACCTCGACCCGTCAAGCATCCTTCGTCCACCCAGTCAGTCAAGCAGTGGAGCGAGCATCACAACCGACCGGCTGGGACAGCGTCACAGCACCAAAATGAAAAGTAAGAATAAAGCAACGGCAGTAGCATCCCAAACCCGTCTTCATTCTCTTTAAACTGCGGGTTTAAAGTCTTTCCTGGTGGAGCCCTTCTCTCTTTTCTTTTTTCTTTCCGGTGTTTCTTCCTTCTTCTGCCGTTGCCAAGGCATGTCCGGTTTTCATTTTGGTGCTGTGACGCTGTCTCAGCCGGTCGGTTGTGATGCTCGCTCCACTGCTTGACTGACTGGGTGGACGAAGGATGCTTGACGGGTCGAGGTTAGACCTGATAGCTGAAGTCGTCAACCCGGATGGTCGAGCGGAGGAGCTTGCTGAACTTGAGATTGACTGGGCAGCCGATGGATATTACGCACTGATGACGGGTCCAGAAGAGACCCGAAAGCTTTGCTATTTTGGCGTTTTGTGAATAAACGCATGTACTAACGGGGAAACCGTGAGAAAGATTTTATATTTGACAAACCCCGTACATAAAGAAGAATATTGTTCAAATTTGCTACGAGTATCCTAATACATTTGTTCCGTCTTGTTTGCCAGCTACGTAGAACTATTGCTATCTATTGATTAGCATTTTCGGTACAAATAGACTAGTGGTGGGGATCTTAATGCCCTTTCCTCAATTTCGCGAAATCCGTTGGCATGCATGTGACCACTGAGAGCGATTTAGGCAAACGCCCGCGACAGCTCTGATCAAAACCACTTTCTTGGGTATTGTTACGACCACGCGCCCACGTCAGTGCGCGCCAGAAGCGACACCTACCGTGTTGCTATTTTAAGTGTGTGCTTTTCGATTTGTCTCGGGTTTTCCGCTTGCTGACACAGAGTAAACGCTTGCTCCCTCTTGTTCCCGCTTACACGGTGCTTGCTATCTGCTGCTGCCTAAGCGTTGTACGCGTCAGCGTGCAGACATAACAGGTATGTTCCGCAAAACTTCCGTACCTCGGAAAAGACTGATTGGAGGCTTTAGCGCACGTGTGTTGATAAGCAATATTGCCGTAACAAAGAATAATTAATTGCAGGTAACATGGTTTAATGTTTTAATGTATTCTGAGATTTAAAGAAAAGCTGAGCATATATTATGAACTCCGCATGCCGCTAGTGCTCACGTTCTTGACTAAACGTTCATTTAGGTGAAACGTTTCGCTGCGTGAGCATAGAATGAGAGCTGATGGTTCACCACCGCCGCAAACTTGTACGCTTGACACGGCACATCGTCACGTACCATAGCACACTAACCATCTTTGTGATATCCGGCTGGCACTATTGTCTCACTATCGAAGATATGCCTCGTTTCCCCAAGGTAACGATATGGGAAATGCCCCAGCCATGCGAAGTGCTGCCAGTTTGCTCCGAAGTGGACACAACAGCCTTTTCGAAAAGTCAAAATATAACGATATGTTAGGGAAAAATGTACCAGTTTACTTGAGATGATTTAGTTCGTGATTTCGGCAGAATATTTGTGGATTCCTATGTCGGGCTATGACCTAGAACTGCATGTGTGGATAGCCGCGATTGCCAAGTTGGTTTGTATGCCTGTTGGAAAGGGTTTGCGACACCCGCTGAATACGGGAAACGGCATTAACCTGGAAATGAATAAATAATGCTGGTCGACGTCAAGCTTATTGAGCAGGAGCTGTGAACTAAGTTGAACATAACGGTGGGCGGCGGTACCCTTAGCTCACCGCCATGAATTTACTTAAGCTCAAGCTTAAACTGTCCAATTTTTTGGCGGTTTCGTGATGCTTGGGTGCTTAAGTAACTTTGGAAAGATTCGTTGTCACTATGCATATGATATACGCTTTCCTCTGCTATGCTTGCCATCTTTTACCTGAATATTTTAACAATATCTCCTGCAGAAAAGAAAAGAATGCAATGTTACGCTTCGTATAATTCATAGCGCAGTAGTCCGGAGGATTAAAACGTAGACTCACAGAACGTTCAGGTTAAAGTCCCCTGCAGAATAACGATATCAGAGACAGACGTCACGATGTGAATGCAATGTATGTGGTCGCTACAGGGTTGATCGATCATATGGAAAATTGGGGGAACAAACGGATATGATCGCCGCGCTCTTTCTCGGTTATTTCAAGCCAAAAAGTGTGGGCATAGGATGGCCTACTGGTTCCTGGATTGCCCTAATTCCACAAATTCATTAGGCTATAAATACATAATGTCCTGTGGCGGGTAGCCAGTCCTTTCCAGCGGAATAACGTATTATTGCTGACAATCCCTGCTGCGCGGTATTTCTCACTCTAAAAGCCACGGAAGCCTTGAAGAAGAAAACATGAAATCTACGAATATCGTTGCATGTCGCCAGTTCCTCATTGCGCAGCGTTGTTTATTACAGACAGACGCAGATGGAGGTGATGAAGGCGCCTTAGTGGACCCGTAATTATTGGAATCAATGAGACGGGTTGGAAGATGTGAAGTTCTTGTACTTCCTGAACGGAATCCTTCCCCATTGCTGTTTCCTGTTATACGACTATTTCGCGGCGGACAGATGAGTCCGCGCGGAATTGGTTGGAATATCTTTTGGATTTGGATATCCCCTTCTGCTGTCAGCGTTCCGTTATATTCCCATCTGCATTGAGACTACATAAGCGAAAGATATGATTACCTCCAAGGGAGGACAAATGTTATATGACAAAAAAATGGAATGTTATGACATTGTTCGTGTTTATCGAAGTACTTCACGCTTGAGTTGTGGTTTTATTTGCCAGACAAGGGCTACGTGTAGTCCTGAAAGTTATGCAAAACTTTACTAGATAAAAGTGTCATGTTGTGGTTGAACGTGGTCAGACTTCACTTATACGAGACGTGCTGTTTACAATAAACTACTGCGCTTCCGATTTGTTTATAAAATGCTGCTGTCGAAGGGGCCTGCGCTCTAACTCCTTTAGCTGATGGCATCATGATATGGGTTTGTAGGATCAATGCGAAATGGAAATTTCCTAGTCATTGGTCTTGCCTTGACAAAGCCTTTATGAACGAGACGTGGTGTTGCGCGCGCTAATCGCAACGCTTTACTATCTGTAACCGGTTTCTTTTCTTTTCCAAAAGATCTGTTACGGTGCTGAACCCATGTTCAACTAAATAAGAAGAGGGAAATGGAACGAGGAACTTTTTAACAATTTTCCATAAACCGGGGAAAAGATCTCTAATTTGACGCTCTAACCAAAACTGGGTATACCCATTCTTGACCTTAGGCTTCAACTCTTCGTTAGCTTGCAACTCTATCAACTCTTCCTGCAAAAAAGACGTCAGTTCCATCAACGCTCGAAGCTGGTATTGTCATGGACAATATGTCTGCGTATCTTTCGCACATGTTCGTATGCAGCATGGTCAAATGATTGCAGTACACAAGCATGTCATCATCATTTATTTCGCCATTATCCCTGAGCCTGTTAAGATTCGGGAATTGGTATACATTTCCGTGTCCCAAGTTCTGCTTGAAAAGAACCACCTTGTTGACGAATGCTGCAATAACGCTTTTAGTTTTCACTAGGTTTAGTGCGTCTCCTTGTAGTTGGAGGTTCACTTCTTTAAATTGAAAATATAGGTTTGACATGTAAGCTATGTCACCTTTGCACTTCTGCAAATTGTCACGTAGTTCAATTTTCTCCTGTTCGAGAAACTGCAAAACGGTATGGAAAAGGTTGTGCTGCGTCACTGTCCCGGTCGGTCGGTGGGGATGCTCGCTCTCTGCAGGACTGTCTGGGCGGGCGACAGAGGCTTGACGGGTACAAGGGTAGTACCTGATAGTTGATGTCGCCAGCCCGGATGGTATAGCAGAGCGGCTTGCTGAACCGTTGACTGGCTGGGCAGTCGACATATTTTCTATTGCACTGATGACGGCTACATGAGTAGTAGCCAAAAGCTATGCATTTTATGCCTTTTTATGGAAATAAAAGTCTTTTGCTCAACGGGGGAAACCGTAAAACATTTTGTTCGCACATGAAAAAGGTTATAAAAACGGCGCAGACATGCTCCCTTTGATACCGATCGCACTTCTGTGTGGAGTAACAAACGATTGAATTCTTCATCATTTTCTTCACACAGTTGTCCGAATAACCTGTCTTTCAATAGGCTACTTTTAATTTTGTTAACAGCGGTGATGACATTATTTAAGGAGCAATGCAGACGATCTGTGAGTCGTTTCGCAACTAAATGTTGCTGGTGAATCACCCAATGCACCGCTAGCAAGTCCGGTAGTAATATTTTCAAGTGGGAAATGGGGTCTGGTCCCCTGGGTGCCCCCCCATTTCACGGCCGCCATACTGTAGCATGGCGTCATGTAAGAAAATGCAGGTACTCTGCCCGGCATTCCTGTGACGTCACGTTAACTTGAAGCACTTTACGTCATCATCTTTCTCCTGTACTTAGCGTGTATATTCTTTGCTTGCTGGCTTATTACCTTTCGTCCGCATGTATACTATTTGTTGGCTTTGCATTGGCAGGCTAATCTTCGGTTCACTTTCTCAAGTTACTGACCGCACCTTGTTGGTTTTTAAACTGCAGATTGCTGTAACGGTTCACTTGCGCGGTTAGCGTTCATTGTTAGACTTGCTAGGTGGCAGTCAGCGCTAACAACGCGTAAATCCAATGCAGCGAACGAGTTGGACCTGTACACGGTTTATTCATAAGCAATTGCATCATTAACCAAAAATATGATTACAGTTGTATAATATGATGCGATGCGGCATCAGTGCGGTGGCGAAACGGCTACAATATGTTCTATGATCTTATGGAACGGATCTTCTTGCGGCTGTAGCCTTCGCCTCCACATAAACTCGTCCAGGTACGACAACAGCATAGTCCTGTCTGTGCCGCAGCGGACTTTGTGGTGTCGCTTCATGTCAGCCCAGAGGGACTCTATCGTTTGGGTATGCGCCCCGTTCACTGGGTTGACGAAGTTCGTAGAATGGTTAACACGGAAGTGTGTGTAACCCATCCGCAACAGGGGCGCATAACCTCGCCATTCGTCCGTGACTATAGTGGTGCCAGGCCGAACGCAGCGCCTTATGAGCGGTATAAGAGTGCCGCTACTGCGATCCGCAATTGGGGCCAGGAAGCATTGCCGTGTTTCACGACACACCATTCCGACGATCCACTGAGTGGGATTCACCCGACCGCGGTTGTATTTTCGTTTGGTGAACACACTCTCGTCAACTTCCACCGTGTGCCCTGGCCCTCCCAGGAGCACAGGGTTATTCACCAACCATTGTGCCGCCACCTTTCGAATGGAATAGTTCCATTCGATCGTGCATTTTTTACTCATGCCTAAAATGGGATTTTGCAAATGAAGTTATAATGGCATCCGCCAGTGAACATACGCATAGTAGCCTTGCACAATCGCGCTGTCGTTCTCTGCAGACTCCAAAAAAAGATGAACCACACAACGTGCTTCATCTCCAACTTTTTTCCTGTAATGAACATATTAAAACTGGCGCAGCAGACGCTCTCACAATGATTACCCTCCAGCCATGTGCCTTTACGCACACACACTTCTTTCCTGCACATTTTTCGCGTGCACCTCCACGCTGCGTGACGGCCGTTGTTCTTCCATCGGACCGTCATCTGCCTCAAGCAGCTACAATACCTCACCCTGTGGAGGATGCCCTGCTGCTGGAGGAAACTGAAGGCCGATTTTTCATCAGTGACCGTGGATAAGATCGTTGTGTCACTCATAGCGAGTTGATCGTTAGAAGCTCGAACAAGTAGTGGACCTAACCCGCGCGGACTTCGATAGGAGCACCTGACGCATTGCAATGTTGACAAAAGCGATGACCGCAGCTGATGCGGACGGCTCTTTAACAAAAAATGACAAACGCTCCGCGAACATCTTTGATAACGGTGCTGTCGGAAAGAGCACAGCTGCGTTGATCCTAGCACCTCTCCTGACAGTTTGCGTGCACGTTGTCGCGCTACTGACGATCATTCAACCCCCCTAAGCATAATGTAAAGTTGAACAACGATTGCATCGGTCCAGTTTCACTCCGTTATATGTTATATGTCCGCGCGGGTTAGGTCCACTACTTGTTCGAGCTTCTAACGATCAACTCGCTATGAGTGACACAACGATCTTATCCACGGTCACTGATGAAAAATCGGCCTTCAGTTTCCTCCAGCAGCAGGGCATCCTCCACAGGGAGAGGTATTGTAGCTGCTTGAGGCAGATGACGGTCCGATGGAAGAACAACGGCCGTCACGCAGCGTGGAGGTGCACGCGAAAAATGTGCAGGAAAGAAGTGTGTGTGCGTAAAGGCACATGGCTGGAGGGTAATCATTGTGAGAGCGTCTGCTGCGCCAGTTTTAATATGTTCATTACAGGAAAAAAGTTGGAGATGAAGCACGTTGTGTGGTTCACCTTTTTTTGGAGTCTGCAGAGAACGACAGCGCGATTGTGCAAGGCTACTATGCGTATGTTCACTGGCGGATGCCATTATAACTTCATTTGCAAAATCCCATTTTAGGCATGAGTAAAAAATGCACGATCGAATGGAACTATTCCATTCGAAAGGTGGCGGCACAATGGTTGGTGAATAACCCTGTGCTCCTGGGAGGGCCAGGGCACACGGTGGAAGTTGACGAGAGTGTGTTCACCAAACGAAAATACAACCGCGGTCGGGTGAATCCCACTCAGTGGATCGTCGGAATGGTGTGTCGTGAAACACGGCAATGCTTCCTGGCCCCAATTGCGGATCGCAGTAGCGGCACTCTTATACCGCTCATAAGGCGCTGCGTTCGGCCTGGCACCACTATAGTCACGGACGAATGGCGAGGTTATGCGCCCCTGTTGCGGATGGGTTACACACACTTCCGTGTTAACCATTCTACGAACTTCGTCAACCCAGTGAACGGGGCGCATACCCAAACGATAGAGTCCCTCTGGGCTGACATGAAGCGACACCACAAAGTCCGCTGCGGCACAGACAGGACTATGCTGTTGTCGTACCTGGACGAGTTTATGTGGAGGCGAAGGCTACAGCCGCAAGAAGATCCATTCCATAAGATCATAGAACATATTGTAGCCGTTTCGCCACCGCACTGATGCCGCATCGCATCATATTATACAACTGTAATCATATTTTTGGTTAATGATGCAATTGCTTATGAATAAACCGTGTACAGGTCCAACTCGTTCGCTGCATTGGATTTACGCGTTGTTAGCGCTGACTGCCACCTAGCAAGTCTAACAATGAACGCTAACCGCGCAAGTGAACCGTTACAGCAATCTGCAGTTTAAAAACCAACAAGGTGCGGTCAGTAACTTGAGAAAGTGAACCGAAGATTAGCCTGCCAATGCAAAGCCAACAAATAGTATACATGCGGACGAAAGGTAATAAGCCAGCAAGCAAAGAATATACACGCTAAGTACAGGAGAAAGATGATGACGTAGAGTGCTTCAAGTTAACGTGACGTCACAGGAATGCCGGGCAGAGTACCTGCATTTTCTTACATGACGCCATGCTACAGTATGGCGGCCGTGAAATGGGGGGGGGGCACCCAGGGGACCAGATCCGGGAAATGAATCCGCGATGGGATCCCACCATTGAAGGGGCGCCATCCGTCGCAACTGACACTATATTTGTGAGTGGAATTCCTTTCTCCTTAAAGAACTCTTACAGAACAAAAAATATAGATTCACCCTTAGTATCTGTTACCAAAACTTTGGTAAACAATAAGTCCTAAACTAATTTTTCTTCCCTTATAAACAGAACATATGCTAGCAGTAGAGCTTCATTCTGCGGCAAGACCGATTCGTCCAGCTGTAATGAAAATTGGGTACTTCTGCGCTACAGCCGCGACCACCTTAATGTAGGTGGCGCCACCGTCGCCATGGTATTTACCGTGCGAATCAGAAAAGACTTAGCCGCAAAACCGATCGACCAATCAAAAATAACCTATGTTTCGCATACTTTGAACGACAGTCGCGTCGACGTTTCCAACGCGAATCAGAAAAGACTTAGCCGCAAAACGGCCGAAAAGTGAAGAAAAACCCTACTTTTGTGCCCACATGAACGACAGCCGCGAAACGCCGTTCTCGTTCGAAGAAGAACTTGAGCGTGGTCAAACTCTCTGACCACGCGCGCATGAAGAGCAGCATGGTCCTTACCGGCTGCTCACATCCTAAACACCACTACTATGGGCAACAAACTATTCGCCAACTGATTACTACCTTGGAACCACGTTCCTGTTTTCGCTGAAAGCTCTTTCTGGCAGTGCTTTCCGTTGCACCACCACCCTACGTAGTCGCGGTCCCTGCAGTGCTGCAGCACCATAGGTCTTGCGCACCAGGGGCATATCCTCCGCTGGTGCATTAGTCCTCTACTCTGCATAAACTGGACCGCTGCCAATTCATCATCTACGAACTTGGCACACAGCTTCGCAAAGCTCAACCGCGTAATCGAACACATACTCACAAATGAAACTGTTAATGTTCATGAACGCCAAAATCGTTTAATCTCCATTACGCAATTCAAACCAGTTCAGAAACCACTTCAATTTTTGATAAAGACTGAAGGGCACCAAGCGATAACCACCTAGGGTACATCATCGATCAGACCTGAACCCACTTAAGCATAACGTGAGCCCAAACGCAACCAGCAGCAGTGAACCAGAGCTGATCAACACTGCAGGCGGTTAACTGTTTCTGACTGCTTAGCAGCGCTGTGCCATGACGTTATCATCATATCCCTTTAAAACGACCGCGAAGATACGAACAGAAGCACCAGAAAAACGTGATAACGAAATCGAACACTCGATAGCAAAACTGGTAGCTAACACGAAATTCTCCTACCTTAGGTACTCAATGAAAACCGTTCCCCTTCGAACATACTCTGCTTCCATTACCACCCAGAAACATTAATGTTCCTTCTTTGACGTTTATCTGATAATGAGCAGTTACCACCGTTCGAGTTCTACCCCTAACGATGCTCAGAGCTGAACACAACCATAATGCATCACCTTAATTTCAGATAACGACAGCAGAGTAAAACATCCAAGAACAGAAACAAAACATGCTCAAATACAAGTACCGTTTTCTGCCCTAAGCCTAAGCCTAAGCCATAAAATGAGGATCATTTCTCCCTTTTAGATCACGAAGGCAACACGACAATAGGCATCGCTTTCTGCCCTTACCTAAGCCTAAGCCATAAAATGAGGATCATGTCTCCCATTTAGATCACGAAGGCAACACGATAATAGGCATCGCTTTCTGCCTTTACCTAAGCCTAAGCCATAAAATGAGGATAATTTCTCCCTTTTAGTTTACGAAGGCAACACGACAGTAGGCATCGCTTTCTGCCGTTACCTAAGCCTAAGCCATAAAATGAGGATCATGTCTCCCATTTAGATCACGAAGGCAACACGACAATAGGCATCGCTTTCTGCCCTTACCTAAGCCTAAGCCATAAAATGAGGATCATGTCTCCCATTTAGATCACGAAGGCAACACGATAATAGGCATCGCTTTCTGCCTTTACCTAAGCCTAAGCCATAAAATGAGGATCATTTCTCCCTTTTAGTTTACGAAGGCAACACGACAATAGGCATCGCTTTCTGCCCTTACCTAAGCCTAAGCCATAAAATGAGGATCATGTCTCCCATTTAGATCACGAAGGCAACACGACATTAGGCATCGCTTTCTGCCCTTACCTAAGCCTAGGCCATAAAATAAGCACCATTTCTTTTTTTCTACCACTTCTACATACCCACTTTCTATCTTTCTTGATTTTTCCCGATCAAACATTCTAGACAACCAACATTAGCCTAACGCATCTGAAATCCAACAACCAAGCTGAGGTTAGCGCCGTCTACGCGGGAGGAGCTGATCTTGAGTAGTGTCTGTTCTAGCCAATCAGCATTAGTCTAGCACTTCTGAAAGCGTCCAATCAACGGGTCGCGGCTGTAGCGCAGTAGTGCCGAAAATTGCGTGGTTCTTAAAAAAATGCACAACGTGTTTTCTACATCAGTAGCCATTGCATCAATACACCGTTGCACCGAATTGTTGCACAAAGGAATTTTATGGATAATGTCGATTGCCGGCACGTGCATTATAGTACGCAAGACTTCACTGACAGTTGGAAGCAGCAGTACTTCCCCAATATTATATGGCTTTCCATATTTGGCAATATGTAAGTGTAACGAATTGTATCGTTCCAGTTTTGTGTTCCTAACGTAAGAGCTCAGGCAAGGACTGAGGATCAGAGAGAGTACGAGGTGCGGGGTTTGTACCGTTGAAGGGTGGTGTGTGCGGTAGTGTGTGAAAGAAGGAAGTAAAGCCGTATTTTAGTTCCGTTCGTATTCGCTGCGCTTTCGTCCAACTAAGTTACTGCTGGTAACATAGTTTTCTGGTGGCTCGAGCCGGGAACGAACCAGCGACATTTAGAGAAAGGACGCTTTCGTGTTTCGCTCGCTGTCGTCTCATCACAGTGCCCCTTACTCGATCCTCTCGTTCTCGTCGTCTGAGTCTTGTTTCTGGTCGTCCTCGTCGGAACAGATCGAACCGTGTCATCAGAACGGACCAAAGTTCCTGTGGCTCTCGCGATTCGTCTCCAGAGGCGTTAGCACCGAAGAGTGCCAGCGAAATGGCATTTGTTGCTGACACTCACGCGTTGGTGAGTCAACTTTCGTCTACGTTGTGTTCTCTGATCGGCCAGTTGCGAGAGGAACTGGTGTCACTTCGTATCAGTGCTACGCCTGAAGCTACGCCAGTTTGTCAATCGTTGCCTGACGGCAACCTGTTTCGGCCATTGAGTTTAGTCAACGATCGACCGTTCGTCGCTCCCGTCGCAATGTCTTCTACTGATTGTGTTGTCCCCAAGGACAATTTGCACTGTGAATCGACTCAGCCGTACTGGCTCCACCTTCATGGATACGCGAAATGGCCCCCGCGATTCACATAGAACCTTTCGATGGCAACCCGCTCAATTGGAATATGTTTATTAGCGGTTTAAATCTCTTGTTCATGATGTGGTTGGTTCGGATGCCCAACGACTCGCTATTCTGCGTCAGTTATTGGTGCCGACTCTGAGATCCGCACTGGCCTCATCTCTGCATAGTTCGGAGACATATGTCGATGTTCTAAAGGACTTACGCCGTTTGTACAGAAATTCGAATGCTGTCATCGCAGCATGTCTTCGGAAACTAACCAACGTCGAACCAATGAAAACCCGATGCAATGTAGATATACAGCGATTCTACCTCAAAATTCATGGTGTACTTAATATCCTACGTGCCCGTGATCGAGTAGTCGACTTGAAATCTGCCTACACACTTCACGCTGTTGTCCCAAAGCTGACATACCATTTACAGCAGAAGTGGGCTCGAAGGGCATTTGAGATTCGACCTCGGGAGCCGACAGTCGAAGACTTGGGACGATGGTTCGAACAGATCGTATTGACGAATCGGTTGGTTGAGCCCATGGAACCACGAAGAGAAACGTCGAACGCAAGACCGGGGCCACAACGTAAAACGACAAAGACTGATCGACGCTAGCTGAATGTTACTACGGTTCTCGATAGTACTCTTCACTGTGCGCTCTGTCGGGGAAGCCACCTTCTATCAGGTTGCCCAGAGCTGATCAAATCTACTCCAGGTCGACGAGCCGAAATGATAAGAGATCTCGGTCTGTGTTTCGCTTGTCTTAACGGAGCCCACGAAGCAACGCGTTGTCCGGAAAGGGTACGTTGCGATGCTGCGCATTGCAATCAACGGCATCACCCTTTGTTACACGGCTCATCTAGAGTATGTCCAGCGGTTGGAATCGCGGAGACGCATGTCTCAACGGGTCCGCTCGAAAACGCCCGAATTGCCAATATTGGGGCGAGTACAGTAGACCAAGACTCCGTTTGTCTTTCTATAGTGCCGGTCACTGTCATGGCCAATGGTATTTCTGTTCGCACGTACGCCCTCTTAGACCCGGGTAGTCAGGGAACCTTACACACTGACGAAACAGCGGGTAGCCTGAATCTGACTAAGGCATCGTCGAACGTTCACCTGTCAACGTTCCACGCACAAGACCCCATCCTATAGGTATTTTCTGTCAATTTTAGCATTTGCGGAAGCAGCGAACAAGCGCAGTTCGATATAGAGGGCGCATTAGTGGTCCCTTCACTAAATCTGTCGTGCCGAGTCATCGATTATCCACGGGAGTGGAACAAATGGCCCCATCTGAAAGATCTTCCATTGACTGCCGTGGACTTTCGTAAGGTTATTGTTCTAATTGGCGCTGATAACTATGAGGTCATGCAACCGTTGGCATTGAGGAAACCATCCTGCAAGAGCCAACCGTTCGCCATGCTCACCCCGTTTGGATGGACGGTTGTTGGCAGGTTATCCCAGCCGTTCAAATGCCATGCCAAGCGATTTATTAATAAGGTCATGGTGGAGAAAGATGATCGTGTTGAAGCTGAATTAGAGATACACGAAAGATTTTGGAGCACGGAAACCTTCGCTACGAAGCCAGGTACAAACTGTCGAAATACCGACCTTAGCTTAGTATCGTGGCCATCATCGCTTGAATTCTCAGGGGGCGGTACGAAGTGGGCTTACTATGGAAGGCAGGTAACATAGCATTGCCTAATAATCGTGCTATGGCGAATGGACGGTTCATTTCTCTGCGGAAGAGACTACTGGGCGATCCTAAGTTATATGGTCTTTACCGCGAGGCCATATCCAGTCTAAGCCGCTCTGGCATCATCCGAATGGTGACAACACATGAGAAGAATCAGCCGGTCGGGAGGGTTTGGTACCTTCCTCACCATCCTGTTCGTCATCCCTTAAAGCCGGACAAAGTACGAATTGTCTTCGACGCCAGCGCCAGATTCGAGGGCTTATCGCTGAATGACCAGTTGTCAAAGGGACCGGATCTCACCAATTATATGACTTCGATATTGGTTCGCTTTCGCCGTTTACCCGTTGCGGTTACATCCGATGTCGCAAGCATGTTTCACCAGGTCGGAGTCCCTCCGCGTGACCGTTCTGTCTTACGGTTTCTGTGGACTGGTACGGTGGATACCGCACCGAACAGATATGAATTTACACGTCAAATATTCGGACTAACCTCAGGCCCCGCTTCTTGTATATACGCCTTGACGCGTTGCATCCATGACTTTTTGCCGTCGGAAATGGCAGCTCGGTTAAGCAGGCAGCTTTACGTCGATAACTACCTTGACTCCTTTTTGACTTCGAACGAGGCAATTGCTCACTGTGTAACTTTGAAGGAAGCCACGTCCAAAGGCGGATTTCCTCTAGTGAAGTGGGCTTCGATTTCTTCGGATGTCCTTCGTTCATTCCCAGAAAAAAATTGCTCACAATCGAACGTAGATCTAAGCTTCGGGACCCATCAAATGGAAGGTGCGTTAGGCCTTCTCTGGGATTGCGCTGAAGATGTGCTTCGTTTCCCAGTAAATCTTCCTGCTGGACCAGTAAGGACGAAGAAGGAATTATTTAGTTCCGTAGCACGCCTTCATGACCCTATGGGTTTGTTAGCACGTGTGGTCGTGAAAGCCAAGTGGATGATGCGTCAAGCAACCTGCGAAACTGCCGATTGGGACATTGCGATAAGCAGTGATGTGCAGCGTGAGTATCAGCGTTGGATGTCGGATCTACAGTTAATAAGAACGTTATCCATTTCGAGATGGCTGGGCTTCACGTCGATATCCGAAGGCGTGCAAATGCATGTCTTCGCCTATGCATCTGATCTCGCATTTGGAGCCGTCGTTTACGTCCGATTTGTAAAGGAGAATAGCTGTGTGTCAACATCCCTGATTATGTCAAAGTCGCGCATCGCTCCACGTAGGATACTAACGATCCCAAGGTTGGAACTGCAAGCGGCAGTACTCGCAGTACGCGTCGGCCAAACTGCAGCTGCCATCATAGGGATTGACCCAAATCGAATGACTTATTTGACTGACTCTATGACCGTTCTCAAGTGGTTAAAAATGGAGAATCGACGGTTGAAGCCTTTCGTAGCCCATCGGGTGGCTGAAATACTATCCAGTAGCGCAGTGAGGCAATGGAGTCATGTACCAGGGAATTGGAACCTGGCTGATGATGTTTCAAGGGGTCTTTCTGCTCGCCGCTTGGCAAGTACGTCACATCGTTGGTTCACTGGTCCCCAATTCCTGCGAATGCATGAAAGCCTGTGGCCTGAGAACCCCGTATCAGTGAAAGATGACCTCGCGGATTCGGAAGTGGTAGCCGAAAGGTCACACGTCAATGCCCTCAATGTTAGCTCTCAGAATCTTATCCTTCGTTTGTTCGACGTTATCTCAGATTTTTCGAAGACTATCAGAGTTGTTGCGTGTATGTACCATTTCACTGCTCGTCTGAAATGCCCCTACCCATCGATGGCAGTATCCGGTTGGGAAGTTAAACGCGCCACGGCCTTATGCATTCTTGTGCTACAAAGGGAATATTTCGCAGAAGAACTGAAAACTTTGTCGAACCAGCAATCCTTGGGAATCCGTTCTACCTTAAGCAGACTGGACCCATTTGTTGACAAGGATGGATTGTTACGCGTCGGAGGGCGACTGAGACACCCTGACTTGCCGACGGATGCGAAGCAACCCGTTGTTTTGCCCGCTTCAAGCTCGTTCGTCCACCGGCTGATTTGGCAAAAGCACTTGGAATTAATGCATGCCAAGACTGAAAGGGTGTTAGCAGAATTAAGAGGGCAATTTTGGCTCCTAGGAGGGAGACGGTCAACACGGAAGGTAATCGACCGTGGTCTTTACTGTCGTCGCATGAGCAGCACACATAGCTATCCCATTATGGCTCCGTTGCCACTGGAACGCTTAACCTGTTCGTCGCCTGCTTTCGTTAACGTGGGGGTAGACTGTTTTGGAACCTTCCAAGTCATCGTAAAACGATCGCTCCTCAAGCGCTAAGGGAGCATCTTTTCCTGTTTTGCTTCTAGGGCGTCTCACCTCGAAGTACTTCATTCTCTGGACCCTCACTGGTTCATGCTCGCGTTAAGAAGATTTATCGCACGGCGTGGACTACCTTCTACAATACTTTCTGACAACGGGCGTAACTTCGTCGCTGCGGAAAGAATCATGCATGGCATATTAAAGGGTGACCATGTTCGCCGTCATTTTGCTGATCGCCAAATCGAATGGAAATTCAGGCCACCGAACGCTCCACATTTCGGTGGTATGTGGGAGCGACTCATCGCTGTTGCAAAAAAGGCACTCATGGCAGTCTTGCGAGGAAACACTGTCACGGACGAGTTACTTACCACAGTCTTCGCTGAAGTCGAGTCTCTACTGAACGGTCGCCCATTGGCTTACATTCGGACAGATCCTGCACATCCAGAACCTCTTACTCTGTTCCTACTCCTGACGGGTCGGGCAAATGTTCACGTTCCCCCCGACGTTTTGTGCGATCCGAAGTGCACGATTCAGAAGCATTGGACCAGGGCGGTAGAGATTGCTGACAGATTTGGGCGACGATGGCAGCGCGAATATTTACCGACGTTACAAGGACGCTCAAAATGGACCTCATCGAATCGGGACATCCAAGTCGACGACGCAGTTTTAGTAGTGGAACCTACATCCTCCCGAGGACATTGGCCTATCGGCCGGGTCGTGCAAGTGTTCCCAGGATGTGATAGTCGTATCCGCGTAGCATCGGTCAGGACGAAACACGGACTGTATAAACGACCAGTCGCGAAACTAGCCATCTTGGAGCGAGCTCAAGATACTTCGTAATAACGAATCCTATTTCGTAGTATCGGAAATCCCGGGGGAGTAGGTAAAGAATTGTATCGTTCCAGTTTTGTGTCCCTAACGTAAGAGCTCAGGCAACGACCTGAGGATCAGAGAGAGTAGGAGGTGCGGGGTTTTTACCGTTGAAGGGTGGTGTGTGCGGTAGAGTGTGAAAGAAGGAAGTAAAGGCGTATTTTAGTTTCGTTCATATTCGCTGCGCTTTCGTCCGACTAGGTTACTGTTGGTAAGAGTAAGCACAGGTTGTATGAGGCGCGCAAACCATCATTATTCTTCCTTGACGCACATGAAAATAAGTTTGGCAATTTTGTCCGTTTTTGAAAGTTGTCTCGAAGAGATTGAAAGGAAGACAAATCTTCACACGCCATGTCGCTGTTCATGCTTTTCAAATGCTTGACCAATTTTGAAGGGCCTCATAAATTCATTAGCAAAAGTTCTTTCACAGACCAGGCAGAAAGGTTGTTGCGGGCTCAAATGTGATTTTATGAATCCATATTTTATGTACTCCACAGTATACTGCCTAAACTTCCTTTTCGCTTCTGTCATCTATGGAAAGCACATTTTTCAGCGGAATTTTTTTCAAGAAGACGCCAATTATACTATTTTCTTATTTGAACAACAATTTGATGAAGCATTCAGAATTTACCTGTTCCGTATTCAGTGCCATTCACATATTGATGCTCAATCCGGAACAATCTAGTTACCAAAAGCTCCGTCATATTGTTGTTCAAATAAACAAAACACGGAATTGGCGTGTTCTACAAGAAATATTATGCTATCTATAGTACGTCAGTAACCAACTAAGCAGAACGATAATGCGCTGAGTGGATCAATTTTCTCAATAGTTACCTGAACGTAGTACGTCGTCGACTAAGGACCGATACCGTGCTCGTACAGAAATATACCTCGCGTAAAGGTACACAAAAGTAAATTGCAATGCTAAGCAGAACAAAATGGCAAACAACGTTCGTTCAACCCAAGCAGAAACTAAAAACCAAAGTGGGCCCGATACCATACCCATATATCCTGATAATCAAGTTA
Organism: Trichuris muris; assembly: GCA_000612645.2. Taxonomy (NCBI): domain Eukaryota; kingdom Metazoa; phylum Nematoda; class Enoplea; order Trichinellida; family Trichuridae; genus Trichuris; species Trichuris muris. The sequence goes on along the minus strand of CBXJ02000282.1, from coordinate 3,698,156 downwards.
TACCAAGTAAGTTTACTATTCAGCCAGGAGAGCTGGTCTCCGGCTCTAAACATCGCACTTACTTCGTTGCCGTTGTTGCGAACGATTTAGCCATCGCGATAGTACAAGAATGCTTATAATCAAGAAAGAGCAGTTCCTCAATGGGCTGTTGTTACTCGCGTAGCTAGCAGTTGAAAATGATCACAGATGAAACGTAGGACTTAGAAAGGCTTCTAGAGCGAGAACGCTCAGCAGTCAGCGTACAATTCATAATATTAATAAACGATACTCTTGATCTTCTCTCGTTCTGTCAGCTGATTAGTAGCACCTGTCCCATCAGTGCGACTCTGTCATGCCTCAAAGCTGTGCTGCCTGTCTTTATTCCTCCAGAGACGCGGCCTACCATGACAGGTGACTCAGAAATGTAACGCTGTAGAGAGCGACTTCCTACATAAGGGGTCTATTTCCGAACTAAAACTTTTGGTTAATCATAGTGCTTGTCAAATTTGAGAAAGGTGTAATCAGGTTCTGACTTTGCAAAGAGAAAGAAAGAAACAAGATTTGATGGCAGCGTTGTCACAAAGCAACACAAAGCGAGAAGTTCACGAGTATGGTCAAGTTCGCTGCTAAATTAACAATCAGACGAACGAAAATATTGTTTCACTTCCTACATGAAATGATCGAAACTGTATCGTCCCTTACCCTTCGGGTCGGCCTTGGACCTCATGCCAAACGAGTTGTTGCAGTTGTTGTTGTAGGTGCGTGCCTCAAGTGATGATTGATGGTGCCGCCAGCTGCGCACCCAGTTGACCTTGTCGACATAGATAGGCGAACGGCGCCACTCAGCAGGGGGCTGCTTTGGTTGCATCGTACTTTCGACGTCGGCTACAGCAATTTTGTGGCGCAGCAACTGCACCTGACCAACTATAACAAAACGACTCAACTGCGCACAACGGTCACTTTTATTCCTATGGCTTAATACATAGATGGTTGTCCATTCCTAATCCGCAGTAGTCAACCTATCACATTTGCCGATCAGTAATCCATGCTACGTCGCTAAAGGCGCGCCGCGCATAAGTTACCGTATACACGCTAAGTTAATTAATTCTATGTTTCCGAAGAAATATCAGGGGATAAGAAGAAGGCTGATTTTTATTTAGAAGCCTACTCCTCGCAACTAAACGCCTTACCTGATTATGCTTGTCGCTATCTTTGTCCACCAACTGGTGCGCTCCAAACCAACCTTACCTGCAAATTACCGTAAGGTAACGCACTGTTATTTCTGACTGTCGTGATGGATCAACTTAGCGATGCGGAGAAGGAACTAACCAATGTATATAAAACGGTAAGAAAGATATTCGTCACAGTATATTTCGAATTGTTGCGCTGCTGCGTCGTCTGTCGGTAGCGAATAATTGATAAAAATGTTTGCACGTTTTAGCTTCTCTTAACGGTGAAACAACTGATCCGCCCCGAGCACAAACAGCAGTTCAAGCATGTCCCATTGGCAATAATGAAATGCATCACCACAATGGAATTTAGCATTGTTAAATCGGCAGAAATGGTCAACATGGCCAAACGATTGACCGAGGACTTACCGAAAATGGAATGCCCCGCTGTTCTTGAACGCCTGAAAATGTACGTGGACGAACTGAGGCACAGAAGAGATGTGGTCCTTTCAGGCGGTGATGCTGGCACAGTGGAATGGATCAAGTTAAAAAAGCAGTCCACCGTTGGGACACAGCAGCCGAAGAAAATGAAAAGCAGGGATGAAATGACAGCGGAACTTCTAGTACGTTTTCTGTTCATAGTCGATTCGTAGCGCCGGGATTTATTCATGATTTGTGATTGTATATTGTAACGGATTGTTTTCAGAAAGCAACAGAACTTCTTCGCAAGCAAATGACAAAGGCTATTGAATGGGACCGACTAGACTGCCGAACCACTGAAAAGCTCGAAAGAAAAATAGAAATTTTGCGAAATCGTCTGGCGGCCAGCGAAGGCGTGTCGACATCGACTGGTCGCTGTTCGATGGAAACACCGCTGGAATTCGCCAGTTGCGGATTTCCGCAAATTGACAATGCGGTGAGAGAGCTTGTCAAGCAGTGCTTTCCAGTTGGCAAAACTTTTGGAACCCGCGGTCGACTGGCCGTCCGCTGCCCATGCCACTGGGAAGTTAAGGAAGCAGTTGTTAGAGCAAATAAGGAGCATTCTCTGGGACTGTCGAACAAGTTGATTGGAGACATCGGTAGAAACCATTCGTAATTGCTATTTATGTATACGTCGTTTTGTAGCTGCGAAACTGGCAGTGGACGTTGTTGTGGCGATTAAGAGAAAAGAAAGGAGTGATTTTGAATTGTACCTTCAAGATACAGCGGCATGTGAGTATTCCTATTTTACATTTTAAGCAATCATGTGTACGTTAATTGTATTGTTTGTAATTTATTTTCATGGTATTTCAGTGTTAATTGATCTCGTCGCTGGCGACGTTCATAGAGGTACATTGGTCGTTTTAGTACCTTAGCTCGAATCCGTTACTTTAATATCCTCATCGAAGGTGTGAAGTAAGGTGCGCGCCAATATCTAAACGTTTTTTGTCATCCGGCCGCCGTGATATCTTACTCAGACTGTAGTGTTTTATTCTTACTCATCCTACAACAACCTTTAGCGCATTGGACCGAAAAACGGGCCAGAAGTGTGCAAAACCACTGCCCAAGACTGTGACAAAACGTCATAAACCATCGCGTCTAAACTCTGTAAACAAATAACCCGTCTTACTATTGCTAAGCAGATAAGGGAAAACATGTAAGATTAACAGACCATGGGGAAGTGAACTTCTTATGACTCACGTGAATTGTCTTCATTTGGTCGTTCGCTGTGGAGGGAGGATATTTTTGTTCAACAGTACGTCCGCTAACTCGTTAATAAAGAATTTAAGATTCAATTAATGAGGTAGCTACTTAACTATTTAACTCATTTCAGTTATCTTTGTTGATTATTCTAAATGCTGGTAGTTTTGCAACGGGGCTATATGTTTTCCTAAATGTTCGATACGGAAATCCCGTTTGACCGTCTAATTCAGCAATGTACGGAGCTTGCGGAACTAACACGTTCCATCGTCAGCGTTTTAGATCAATGACGGGGAAAGGGGGCGACATCGCCCCTGGGGGTACGACTTTGAAATTCAGGGGAGCGATAAACGCGAAAGGATAGATTGGAGGGCGGAGAAGCTAAAAGGAGCGACATTGCCGGATCGCCGGAGAAATTTACGGGAGGTGGGGTTCCATGCGGAAGTTTTCTGTCCGATTTCCGCCTATCGTTTCACGGGTGTCGTCACGAAAAAGCTCAATCGTCTCGAAGTAGTCAATCGGGGGCGATTTACGACTGCGGGTCACGTCACTGAGGCCAAATATTGAAAGGATAATTGGTTCGCACGCTTCCTGTCCTTCAGAGTAATACAGTAATAAACGCGACAACTGAACAAATGAAGTTGCGCATAACGTTTCCTTTGCATGCGAACGTCTGCTGTGCAGAAGGAAGGGGGTAGCATCGATGCTGTCGCTAGTGCACGAACAGTCCGTTGCGCAACAGGCAGTACGAGGAATTGGCGGGAAAAAGGGCAGGGTCGTCCGTGGAGGTTATCCGCCGATTTTCGCGCGGTCAGCCGACACGGTTCATCCCAGGGGCCAACGGCAGCATGGAAGCTAGAAAAGGGGGCGATATCATCGGGTATAGCCTTCCGCATGACTGTTTTGGCGAAGACTCATTTTGCTTTACCATCTAAACGCTGACGATGGAACGTGTTGCGAAGGCTCGTAAGCTGCTGAATTAAAACCTCAAACGGGTTTTCCGTATCGAGCAGGTATGAAAGCTCGTTTAACTGAAAGCTGTGCTCGTGATCGCACAAAGCAATATATGGATGAGTGAAAGTGAACAACCTCCAAATGTCTTGACGTGACAGAATGTTTCACTTTCGTTATTTACGTTGCCCATTTGATCAACAACCGTTACTGCGGTTGTTGAAATACACTTTGGCATTCCGTTGACGTAATGAGAGAATCAAATACATTCATCATCGTTAAATTTTTTCAGTTTACTGCATATTGTTGGCCAGTCATCTTTTTACCACTGTTTTGCCCGTTGTAGACTCTGCTTTACCGGAAAGTGATGACATTGCAAGTGCAGATGAGAATGAGCAGACAGCCGACCATCCTACCGAAGAGGAGGGGCCATTGCATTGTGAAGTTGACAAAGCACGTCATTGCTACTTTTTAACTAGCTTCTCACCGTAGCTTTCATTTTTCTCAAGGTAGCAAAAGGGAAAAGCTCTTCCCAGAAAGAAAGAAGCAAAATTTCGGACAAAATGAAAATGCGTGTTCCAAAACGCCGCATTGTTTTGTCGGGTGAGGAAAAGTGTCAGTTTAGTGAACTGTTCAACAGTGTATTTCAGACCCATTCGTTCCTATAACAGACCTCAGTGCTGTCAAAAATAGGGACGAGGGAAGAGTGGAGGAATGCAAAAACATGAAATTAGCAAAGTTTGAAAATGCTAAAGGAAGAAAGCAAAGCAGTCTGAAGGCTAAAGCGGTGTGCAATTTTTTATGTTGCCGAAGGGATCTATTTGTGTCGTTCCATTTGAAGGAAACACCTGCTCAGAAGTCAAGGAAGCGCCAAAATGCAGGTTGCACTGGATGTGCCTTGGACGCGTCAGAAAATTGTAGCAAAATGACTCATGGGAATGATCGAACAGGGTAGCGATCACTTTTTGCTGCTTAGCGAATTCGAGGCGATGTCATGAATTCTTGAATTTATGGGGATATTTTCTGGACAGAGCACATGTCCCAGCAACAAAGCAAAACGTCGTGGTCGGCTACCAAAGGCTTAGTCCCGACGGCTAAGCGAGCGGACAAATCCGCCGTTGGTGGAAAAGCATGAAGGAGGTCTGTTGTTTCAGGAAACCGTTGCAAATGTTATTTTGTGCATTATTGCAGATATCCATTCACTAAACAGTGCATCCAGGCCTCAGACTAGAAGTTCGACTTCTAAATCATCTACGGCGGCGAGTGGTTCTCGTGTGCAGGTACGCTTATTGACTGTTTGTCTTTGTGTTGTACACTGCGAATTTCTAAAGAATTCGCCGTACGGTGATCACCGTCAGCCAACGAAGCGCCCAAGAAAACGAAGACAGAGATGAGCTCATCAAAGGTGATTGAGTGCCTCTGCTTATGAGTATTATACAATAATTGTCGCAGTTCAGCTTGGTCTGCGCGAAAAGCTTTAGCTAAACTGACTTGTCGATTGCATACTTCTTCATATTCACGAGTGCCTCTTGTCCCTTTGCATCGTTGCTGTTTGGAACGTTTCTTTAATGATTAATGGTTTGGCAAGGAGTTCGGTATTAATTTTGCGCTACATTTCCGTTGCTCTTTCTATTGTATTTTTGCATTCATCGAATGTATTAAACTATGTTCTTCAATTTTTAACTTAAATTGTTTTATACCGCGAGATTCTGCTGAAATTTCGCCTGGAAGCAGTATAGTAATCGACGAAAGTAAGCAAAAAATGCAGATACGTATGACTAAAAACAACAGGACGGCGAAGGTAAACATGGTGTGGTTTTGCCGCGTTTTTCAAATGAAGCACTGTCTTCCTGCGCGAATCTATTTTCTCTTAACTTCGCATGCGGAAAGTCTTACCTACTTTCCTTGAATAAGAAAACATGCTCCGCAGTTTGAAGGATAGCACGAAATGGACGGCACTTTGTTTTCGGAAACGTGTCAGCAAGTACTCAGGAATGACTAGCTAGCACGGCGCGTTATCCTTCAAAATTGCGTACCATTTTATCTCGTTTAGGCAGAACAGTCTGAAAGAAGGTTGGTTTGCTTTAGCTTAGCGAAAAGCCAGTGGAGCTACGTCACGTTTACCTTCGCCATGTTGTTTTTTTTCATCACGTGTACGTCCGTCTCTTTGCTTATTTTCATCGATTACTGTAGAGCAGTGATTCTCAAAGTGGGCGATATCACCCCCTTGGGGCGATGGAAAGGCTCAGGGGGGCGATGGAACCTGAGAGTGCGCTCAGGGGGCGATAATGGGCTCAAGGGGGGCGATGTGGTCTAAACGAGTTATGAAAATTTATGGGTCAGTGAAGGGTTGGGAAAGTGCAGCTACTACACTTCGTTTGTCGTTTCTGTCGTCGCCTGCCACTCGGTCTTCCTGATGGTGGGATAGCTCGACGGAACTTGCGAAAAGTTAACAAAATCACTGATCGCGCTTTCATGTTAATGTGGGTCGCGGAGCAGTGAATCCATCATTTCCAGTTACCTACCATGACAGCATCTGCGTTAAGTGGCCGAAACCGGTCACTATTATGATAATATTAATAAACGGGCGGGGAGTCTGAGCGACGGTCGTTAACGAGAAAATACTCCATTTCTCTGTCCAGACTTCGCCGGCCGTGATCTTTCGATGCTTATTACCGAAGCTTTAGAAGTCGCTGTGATGAGCTTTCGAAAGGAAAGTAAACCTGAAGTGAATGAGTAAAAGAACTCATCAGCAAACACTCACAGTTTTGCGTTTTGTCACCTCACAAAGCGAGCTTTATAAATACAGTAATACCACTTTCTATTACATCTCATTCTATTACATCTCTCTAATTCTATTACATTCTCTTGCTGTCTCAACCGCACTGTCAAGCTTAGGAGATAGTGGTTTCTTCAGAACGAACGGAACGAATGGAAGAAAGAAATGTGAGGAGAGTCACAAAATTGTCATCTGCTTAAAGCCCTCAATAACAGTTCGCTATTACTCTTTCTTTATAGAGTCCATCTCTGAGGTAAATCTCTTAGATATCTCTGTCGCAAGGGTAAACTTCTTTTTTCAGTGGAACATTGTAAGTTGCGTCTTTATCAGATGTTTGATGGCAATCACCCGGAAATTTCTTCTTTTTCCCCTCTTCGTGTAGGCTTGCAGTCATACACTATTATTTACCAAGCTGAACTCTTCCTTACTTGTACCGTTTCACGTCTACTTCATTTTAAAAATTTTCCAGTTCGTCTTTCCATTGTAAGGTTAATTTTGCTGTTTTAAATTAGGATATTTATTTTACATTTTTTATTTTCTAGTCGACTTTCCCTTAGCATGTTGATATTGTAGTAACGCAGCAGTGATCTATTAATCGCGTATACCTCCGGTAAACTTTTGTTTGTGCTTACTGAAGACCGGATACCTTAATTATGGATTTCTCTCTATTTTATTTATTATGCAATTTACCTAAGGACTACCCCGGATTTGAGCGAACTCTAAATGTATACATACCAGAGACGCCCATGTTCAGCGGATGAAACAGAGTACTCATTTATTATAGTATTATTTGTTAGAAAGTCCTTATTCAATTTACTTGTCGTATTTCCAGTATATCTTATTCTATTATATTTTATTATCTTCTGTCTTCGTTTCCTTAATGCTGGTATTGCCCTTGCGGTGCATGGGTGCGCGTGAGCGTCTGGTCACGATAGGCAGTACAAAACCGAAGTGCTTTTAATAGAACGTTGGGCACGTTTTACAGTCGAGGAACAAAAATTGGAATTTGACAAATCTAGGTTGGTTAAATGAAATAATCAATGAGCAATTAATCATAATCGGAGGAACTGTCTTAATTCGTGGCAAGTTCGCGCCCTTTTACTTCCTGGAGGTCGCGTGATTGATAGGCTACCGTCGACGTCACTACAGCCTTATGATTTCACACTGACGATGGAACACGGTGAACCCTGAAAAGCCCGCAGATAGGTGCAATTTTATGACCAATGAACGGCTTGCTTTCCGTAAAGTTTTGCATATACCTCCCGGAAATGGAGGGGCGAGCTTGTCATGTTATGACACCTCACCCGCCAAGTGATTGATCGTTGACTGATTCCTTCATTAGCGAACGTGGATATGTCAAATTCTAGTTTGTTCCTCAAGTATATAATTTGTGCACAACGCTATATAAAATGGATAGGTTTGTACCGCCTATATTGGACTTCACGTTCGCGCTTGGTCCACAGATATTGTCATTCTTATTTGACTATACGCGCTTTGGAAGTGCTTTTCAGAATTACTACTACTGACTGACCACTAACACTGAACTACTAATTAGAACTGTTGGGATTAAAGGCGTAGGACTTCGTAACGGTGCGTATTCCTTCATATTTTTATTTATTACTGTTAATATTTTACCTGTCCGTTATTTAAAAACAGCATGAATTGCTCGAAAGAAAAAGGCATAACAGAAAAAGATTGTTTAGTTTCAAATTTACTATAAGGTCCTGTTTAGGCGCTGATTACGCATGCAAAAATCAGTTACTCTTACCGAGATTTTGAATGCATGCTGACAGCTACTCTGCCACTCCGTTGTACTCAATTTTACACAACAAGACATTCTTTATTGAAGAGCGACTAATGTTTAGCCTTTTTCACTATGGCGGAAGCGAAAAAATGCAGAAAATACAACTTGGAGTATTTGAAATATGGTTTTATCCCTTCACCGGCTAATAAGCATTCACCTATGTGCTTTATTTGCGAGAAAGTGTTCTCAAACGAATCAATGAAGCCATCAAGATTACGAGAACAATTGAAAAGAGTACATGCTGACAAGTCTAATAAGGAAATGGCTTATTTTCAGTCACTCTGGGATAAATTCCGCAAAAAGCCAACATTGCGAAGTATGTTATCTTCTGCTTCGCAACAGGAAAATGATGGGTTACTTCCTTCTTACAATATTTCATTGCTAATTGCAAAATCTGGAAAGCCGCATAGCATCGGGGAAGAGTTATTGCTTCCTGTTATCAGTGAAGTTCTACGAACGTTGCTGCACATATCACCGACTGAAATAATCAGAAAGATCCCGTTGAGCAATAGTACGGTGCAGAGGAGAATTGACGAAATGAGCAGTGACATAGAAGAAACTTTATGCAATTTTTTGAGGACTACATCCTTTGCCTTGCAACTTGATGAATCCACGTTACCTGGCAATGAAGTATTACTGTTGGCTTACGTTCGCTTTATAAAAGACGAGTGTTTAACACAGGAATTCTTGTTTGCCAAAGAACTTTTAACCGAAACTAAAGGAGAATCAATATTTCGAGCTGTAGAAGAATTTTTCAAAGAAAAGAATATCCCTCTAACGAACATCCAGAGTGTGGGGTGGTTTACACCATATTCTGATCACATTCGTTGATGGTCCCCATCGAGGAAATTTTTCGTGTGAACAAGGGCCCACCAGCGTCCTTTCGTAAACCGACCACATCTCAGGCGGCTATGGTGGGATCCAACGGTCGCTAAATCGGTTCGGGAGCCCAACATAGTTCTCCTCGAACAAGTCCTCAGTAGTTCTGCTCGCAGCTCCCTTGAAAGGCCGTTTAGAGCTCCGTCAAGGAAGTCCACAGGGACAAAAGCCAAGGAAGCGATCATCCGCGCGGTTACGGCGAACCTTGTGTCCATGGCGTACCTTGATGACAGACGTTCGTGGTGAAGCTTAGTCTCCAAGCTTCTGACGAAATGGAAGAAGCAGTAACAAAGCTGAGCAACAGGGAACACGGCTTTGACGGCGTTCATGGTTGCATGCTCAAAGTCTGTTGTAATAGACTCAGGAGCGAACTGAGGCCATATGCCCTTCATCGCTTCGAACATGCGACGACACTGATGAGTGGTCGAATTGAACGACCCGAAAGCTTTGCCTTTGGAAATAAAACGTTCTTATCCAACGGGGGTACACTGTGGAAAAGTTAATTTTGAAATAACTACTGACACAAAGAATAAATATGTTTTCTCCGTTTTCATAACGAGTACAGCGTTGTTGCAAAAAACAAATTCGTTTGAATTGACTCAATGAATGCGTGTTGCTTTCCTCCCGTGATTTGCAAGACACGATCCACTTGGACAGCTAACGAAAGCATGCAAACAATTTGGCGCTCACAGATGCAATTTGGAAAGCAGTTGATAGACGTACATGAGATACACATCCGTGAGAATTAGTGAAACTATTACAAAGAATGTCACTATACGTGGTCAAAAAATTTTTACGTGAGGAAGGCTTTCTTCGTCAGTGCCAACATAGTCAACTAGCCCTCAGGCCAAATAATTTTGCGTAAGGATTCAAACAATCCATTACTGGCGATTTCACTCACGTTATAGGTTAATTACCTTCTGTCAGTCTTTGGGTGCTAGCATTGGTACGTATCTACAAGTATGATCAACCCGTCCCATGCTGCGGTGATGCCCAATGAACGTTACGAACCGTTGCCGCATGCATGGCACTTCCCTTGGGTGGTTTTGACGTACACATGTTCAACGACAACAGCGTTAGGAAATTTATGAAGACAAAAAAGCCCAAAAGGATGGTCTAAACAGGATGCAGAGAAACATGAAGGGCAGTGGCTGCTCCAAGCGTGATAGTAACTTGATTCGAATGCTAGGCTTCATAGAAATGATCGCCCTAAGTTCCCATCTTACTTTCCTACTCTCAGTTCATGTGCAACTATTTCATAAATCACTACGTGTTTACAAATTCATCATGGTATCCATCTGCTAAACCATATGACACTTTTTTACTAAAGCTAACATCGCTAGCCATTGCCTCTCGCATGGCCTATCATCAGCAGTAGTAAGTTGGCTAGTCAATTGTGCAGTCAGTGGTTGGGTCAGGATGCTCCTCTGCTCAACCCAAGCTGGTTAGCAATATAGGCTATCATCTGGAACATTAACCCGTCCAGTTTCAGTCGCTTACAAAGTCAGGTACGCGGTGATGCAAGCATCCTACCTGACTGACCACGACAATGAGTAATCACACAATGACAGGAACAGTAACTCCATTTTTCCTGCCAATGGTTTAAAACCAGCAGGTTTCAATGCAGTCATCCTGAGTGTTCTCCAGTTTACTTATCTCTTTGATGAACTTCGCGTATCTGTCCTCTTCCGGTGAAAATTGAAAGAAGATAAAAAAGAAAAGAGAAAAACTTTCGGCACTATTTTCAAATTCCCACCCCCCTAGACGGCGCCGCTATCGTTACGCGGAACATGGTGGTTGTTGCTCTCTTCCGATAGGTGGCAACAGCGTCTGTGGAAATGGCGTCTTGCTTCTGTTCGTAAGGCAGCTGATAGGCTGGTGGTAGTCGCAAGTGAGTGGTTGGTGCGATTGCTGTTGCTATGGTTAGATTTGTGCAACATAGAGTTGCTGCTCGCCCCTTTGGGATGAAGCCTAACGTCTTGCACTGCCAAAATTGGGAAACTTAGCAGAGGGCCTTCGCGAAAGTTTTCCAAACGGGTTCCTTCGCTGGAAAAGTTCAGCCGAGGCACATCTCCGCTGTTCAAAAAGAAATGCATCTATTCCAACACAAAGGAATATATATATTCAGCGCTGTTTTTCAACGTTGCGATTAGTATGGTATCTTTTGGATAAGAGAGATGAGTTTTGCAGAGGAATTAATATTGTCTATCCAATTATGAAAGGTGTACGGCTGTATCTCTGTTGAATATTACCAACACCATGCAAATGCTCCTCGATGAACAATTTACTTGTATTGGCAAAAGCAAAAAATTGCAGCGGAGCTTTCGAAACGTACTGGTTTCGTCGTCAGCGCGAAATGGTGGTTAAGCGCTCGTTTTGAGGGTTAACTTCACGTAACCGTGAGGGATCACTGGTTTCGCAACATTTGGTATGTCGAATCAGATTCGACCAAATATCACTAACTGCGACTCCTCGATCTCTTTCCAAACAATCATTGTGCTGGTTGAACAGTGCTTCCTTAATTTTCCTGCGGCCTTTGTGGCTTTCATTACATAAGTTCACCGCCACGAGGTCATGCTTGCGGACGTGTGTTCAACGACGGCTGACGTCCTAAGCAAGTTCTCCATGATGATACGCGGGTCTAGTGTTTGTGGGCGGCATCGTACTGTCGACCTCACTGTCCCATTTAGTCTGTCTTTGGCATTCTTGTACCTATGGATGTAATTTAAATGTTCTTTAAATCTGAAATTTTTTTCTTTGTCTGACGGGATAATTTCATAACATTCTATTTTTAATAACACGGTTAAGTACCGTTTCTTTGTAAGAACATTTTTTATTATTAGCAGAGCTTTCTGACGTAACTTCGCCCATCATCAGTGCTAAAGGTAATGTCAACTGCGCAGTACGGTCGATGGTCCTGCAAGCTCCTCCGCTCGACCAACCGGGTAGGCGACATCAACTACCAGGTCGATCCTGACCCGTCAAGCGATTTGTTGCCCGCCCAGTCAGTCATGTAGAAGAGCGAGCGTCCAAGACAGTGACACAACACAAAATGAACAACAGCAGTAAGAATCAAAGGCACGTCGAAATCTACTTTAAAACGACCGTCCTTTAAGGTCCGTTTTCCGTTGTTTTCTTCTTCTTTCTGTTTCTCCCTATCCTTTGTTTCTTCCTTTTTCTGCCGTTGTCCTTTTATCCCTGCGCCCCATGCAGCGCGTGTATATTGAAATTTTTCTTCTTTGTCTGAAGGGATAATTTCATAACATTCCGCATTCTCGCTCTTCTGCATGACTGACTGGGCGGGCAACAAGTCGCTTGACGGGTCAGGATCGACCTGATAGTTGATGTCGCCTACCCGGTTGGTCGAGCGGAGGAGCTTGCAGGACCATCGACCGTACTGCGCAGTTGACATTACCTTTTGCACTGATGATGGGCGAAGTTACGTCCGGAAGCTCTGCTAATAATTAAAAATGTTCTTACAAAGAAACGGTACTTAACCGTGTTATTATTATAAAAATAGAATGCTCTTTACATCTATCTTGTAGAGGCCTGCCTGTTTCACCGATGTAAATCGCTGAACATTGGCCTTTCAGTATGTTCAACGCCCCTATTAGACATCCTATATTGTCTATCCAATTGACAATTTCGAACGGAAGAACGTGAAACCCCTTTTCGAAATATTCCTGTAGCATTTGTAAATGCTGTCAGCAAACATCCGCTTATGCATTTACCGCCCTCGAATCGCGGCGTTAACACTTCAGCGCGTATATGTCGCCTCTTTCTCATTTATCGGTTTGCTGAAGTTCAACTTCGTGAATGACGGGTGATATCGTCTAGTTTTGACGATGGCTTTCCGAAATTGAAACGATGTGCCAGAGAGAAAAGGTTTTTGTCGCAAGGGTTTTGTATTCTACTTTCTGCAACAAGTGATGCTGACTAGAAGTGGGATATCAGAGAGAAGGCTGTCACTGGTGCCGTTTCTTCTCGTTCCTGCTGCTGGTCATCTTGGTTTTATGTTCCTCATGATTGCCTAACTTTCTTACTTCGTGCGGTTACCACGGGCAGGAGGTTGTAAGTGGACGTGGGCTGTCAGAGAGAGAAGATGGACATTGGTCTTGTTTCTTCTGCATCCTGCTGCTAGCCGTCTCGGTTTTGTCGCTATAGTTTTCAAGTATGTCCGAACGAGAACAGCAAATGGGCTTTGTGACCAATTCATGTGAAACAAAATTAGGATACCCGAGAAGGAGAAAGCAGGACTTGTTTACTTAATTAGATGCAGCTGCCATGACTCTTATATAGGAGAAACAGGCAACACTTCATTTCACATATTCCAAGAACACATGGCGGTCCTAAAAAGATAAGAAAACGCGGAGGATCATCAGAACGGCATCGACAAACAAAGACGCGGAAGACCACAATCGCTGAACTGCAGAAAGATCATGAAAGAAACAGAGAAAAACTCTGCTGTTGTTTCACACTGCTCTCAGTATTCGCACTATGTACAGGCCAAAATATTATGTCGCGAGAACCATTTCCATCTAAGGCAATTAAAACAGGCTTTGCCCAAAAACAATAACAACTGCATTAATAGCGACAAGGGGTGGAGCTCAGCGCAGTAAGAAGTGTAATGATCAATAAAACCGCATGATAAAACATACCGCCTGGCCTTCCCCTATCCTATAAATATCCAAACGTATCAATGAAACCACCATTCCCATCGCTGAAGACGGAACAAGAGTATTCCTAAAGATCCGATAAGTGTTGTTGCTTCTCTCTAATAACCTTCAAATCCATTCGTTGGTAGGGCGTAAGTACTATTTATAGAGAACGCAGACGAACAGGCCAAGAATTGCGGCAATAAAGAAAGTATTCTCATCCACCGACAGAATTCTGATGCACAGTTCTTGCTGCACGAAGTGCAAAGTGCAACGCAGTTCACCATCATAAATTTACCTTCTCAATAAAGCTATGCTTGACGATAAAGGCACTATTGGCAAGAAACACTAAATTGGTCTGGCGAAAACTGACGTGCCGCCATCGTACTTGATCATCGTTTGTAAAGCCTATCGGTGCGATTGTGTCAACCTAGTTGGTGTGTGTTGGTAGCGTGCTGTAGTCTGTGTGACGCTGTACAGTCGTTGTCCCTAATAAACGATTTAGTCGAAACACTAAATTAAAAGTCTATCATTTGAATCATACCTCAAGTTCATATGAAAATAAATGGCACTATTCAAGAAAAGTTTTGCAAGTAATTTTCCGTGTAAACGACTTTGATTCTCAGCCAAGAATCAAGCAACAAGCACTTGAGAAGGTTGAAAACTGCAAGTAGAAAAAACATTGCGAAGCACAGCAATGAAATCTATCATCCATTGAAATGAAGCAAAATTCCAAAAGCAACGTCCATGAAGGATATAAACGAAAAAATAACGTCAAAAGTTATCGCATTCTTTGCTAAACAGTGTATCAGAACCCGTGTATTTAACTGAATAAGACTATTATTTTGATCACCATTACTCCAAAGATAGAACATTTAAAACAGCAGCACCAACTACCTAGCAATACGAGATAATTCCATCTTCCAATCGCACTAGTAATCCTTTCACAGTAACTGTATCAATGAGGAAGAAGTGATTTACCTCCTCGTCGTGAATTCCAAAAAGTGTTTCCATTTATGCCAATGTTTTGAACTGCCAGATCCCATAAGTAAATATAAGGATAATAAATAATAAATATCCAGTCTCGACGTCCTGAAGCAGTGGGCGAAGAAGAAAGGCGCTGACTGTGGAACAGAAAATTTAGATACTGGGACGTTATGAACAAATTTAGATACTGGGACGTTATGAACGTCACGCAGCCTACAAGCAGGAAAAATAGGTAATAATGAAAGTACGTGTGCAGTTCACAGATTAAACGTATAAACAAAGACCTCATTTGTACAACTCCTTGTTTGTACAATAAGAATGCATCAGTGATAAACACATCACCATAAGAAAACCTATAGTTCACAGATAGGACGCAATTTGTTTTGTTCAACAACCTCACGTTGATACAGTAATAATAGTGCTCAAGTATTGTACCACTATTAACAAAGCGCAAATAAAAATAAACGGAGCACGTCAACTGGCCCCAGGCCCCACTGGCCCCAGGTCAAATTGGCACTGATGCGATTTGATTGGCTGAGCCCGACTCGGCGGCCTGCGTGATTGGCCGACGTAGAGCGATTCTATTGGTCGTCATGCGTGATTGGCCGGCCCAGCGCGATTCTATTCGTCGCCATGCGTGATTGGCCGCCCTAGGCACGATTCTATTCGTCGTGCGTGATTGCCCGGCGCACTTCGCTGCGGCGCATGGACGCAGAACTCCAACTTGCACGGCACCTTATCGAGTCGCATGACTTGTTTGCGCCAGTCTCCACATTTAATCGTCCCCCCAACATGGATAACCAGCGTCATCGCATGCCTTGATCTTATCATCTCACGTACTATTCCTGGGATAACCGAGCAGACGCCAAATGCTTTGAGACGGTTTTGCTGCGTTGCTGGTCTGCTCGGGTGCATTACGCGTCACCTCCACTAAACCGGCATCGGAACAACGGCTGATCAGAAGAAATTGTCTAAACAGAGTACATCATTTGTGTTGAACGTTTGCAGCGGCTCTCTCAAACAATTTCAAATATACCCCGTAAGGAGAGAAGCACAGTTGTAAAATTAGAAATGTTCCACAAGGGGCCACTGAACACAGCAACGACGGAAGAGGGCAGATACATCGGAAAAGGCGAGGGAAGAAGGAAGGATGCTGATTTTAAATGATGTCCGGGAATCGCCGCAGGAATTCATGGAAATCGGGGTTCCCAGTAGAAGTTTTCCGTCAGACCCACGCTTATCTTTTCATGACCGACTGGACAGACGCGCCCGTCAGTAGTCTCCAAGGAAACCATTGGTCACTCTATCTCGCTATTTTCAAGAATTACAGGAAACAAAACACCATCTCGCAAAGCGCTATCGCTCCAGCTGCTTATGGCGCTCAACGATCAGTGCATTTGCCAAAAAATTTGCAACAATTTAAAGAACCAATATATTTGCATGAAAGACAGTCTGGAAGCGTTATTGTTTCTCTCTACATAGCAGCGTTAATTGTTCCCTATTCATTTCGGCTGCATAAATACGCTTAGCTTGTTCCATTTTACTATAGTTTCAGCTTGCTCTGTCATTGTTGAAGACTCGCTGTATCTTCTTGGTATGATCGTTCTTCTGAAGTTGTTTTGCTTGACGTGTCACTTCCCACAGTTCAGGAAATGCTGCACAAATTCATTGATTGAATGCCCAAAGAAGAAAAGCCGCCAATACAGCAGGGAATACCTAATACCCTAAGTGATAGGCCATTTCGCCAGTTGTCCGATAAAAATGATAATGAATTCGACCGCCTCCTCTTTCATACTGAAGTGAGATTACTCTCGAAAGGTACATGCTTAACGCGGTTTCACGAGCTCTTCGGCTCAGTTGTTTAATTTTTTGATCAGCACGACTATCCTCATTGCGAACATTTGCGCAAATCTACAATGGATGCAGCCTACGTGGTCAGTTTAATATTTCAAATTCAACAAAAGGAACAAGCAGCTCCAATGGAACGAACAACATATGAATAAAACGAACGCTCCAATCGGCGCATTCCTATCGTCTGTGCCCTGAAATTAAAATCATAGCATATTTGACACGCATCCTCTTGTTGCATACGTGATGGAAGGATGTCTGCTTTTCGGCCGACGCCGTAGTCGACCTACGTTAGCCGCCCGTGCCCTGAAATTAACATCATAGCATGATTTTAATTTCAGGGCACAGACGATAGGAATGCGCTATTGGAGCGTTCGTTTTATTCATATTTTGTTCGTTCCATTGGAGCTGCTTGTTCCTGTAGTTTTTGCAATGGACGATGACGGTACTCTCAACACAGCGGTCACAAAAGCAGAATCCTTTTACTCGCAGAATGTGTCAATCGCAAAAACGCGCCACTCACCGTCGTGTTTGCACTCCCCCTTATATATCCCTGATCTCCGGCCGCGCTCTAGATCTAGTCATGATAACAGGGTATTTGTCGCCCTTCATGAAGGTCGAATAATATTTGTCGCCCTTTATGAGGATAATATTATTCGCTACAGTTCCTTTTGTTGAATTTGAAATATTAAACCGACCACGTAGGCTGCATCCATTGTAGATTTGCGCAAATGTTCGCAATGAGGATAGTCGTGCTGATCAAAAAATTAAACAACTGAGCCGAAGAGCTCGTGAAACCGCGTTAAGCATGTACCTTTCGAGAGTAATCTCACTTCAGTATGAAAGAGGAGGCGGTCGAATTCATTATCATTTTTATCGGACAACTGGCGAAATGGCCTATCACTTAGGGTATTAGGTATTCCCTGCTGTATTGGCGGCTTTTCTTCTTTGGGCATTCAATCAATGAATTTGTGCAGCATTTCCTGAACTGTGGGAAGTGACACGTCAAGCAAAACAACTTCAGAAGAACGATCATACCAAGAAGATACAGCGAGTCTTCAACAACGACAGAGCAAGCTGAAACTATAGTAAAATGGAACAAGCTAAGCGTATTTATGCAGCCGAAATGAATAGGGAACAATTAACGCTGCTATGTAGAGAGAAACAATAGCGCTTCCAGACTGTCTTTCATGCAAATATATTGGTTCTTTAAATTGTTGCAAATTTTTTGGCAAATGCACTGATCGTTGAGCGCCATAAGCAGCTGGAGCGATAGCGCTTCGCGAGATGGTGTTTTGTTTCCTGTAATTCTTGAAAATAGCGAGATAGAGTGACCAATGGTTTCCTTGGAGACTACTGACGGGCGCGTCTGTCCAGTCGGTCATGAAAAGATAAGCGTGGGTCTGACGGAAAACTTCTACTGGGAACCCCGATTTCCATGAATTCCTGCGGCGATTCCCGGACATCATTTAAAATCAGCATCCTTCCTTCTTCCCTCGCCTTTTCCGATGTATCTGCCCTCTTCCGTCGTTGCTGTGTTCAGTGGCCCCTTGTGGAACATTTCTAATTTTACAACTGTGCTTCTCTCCTTACGGGGTATATTTGAAATTGTTTGAGAGAGCCGCTGCAAACCTTCAACACAAATGATGTACTCTGTTTAGACAATTTCTTCTGATCAGCCGTTGTTCCGATGCCGGTTTAGTGGAGGTGACGCGTAATGCACCCGAGCAGACCAGCAACGCAGCAAAACCGTCTCAAAGCATTCGGCGTCTGCTCGGTTATCCCAGGAATACTAAGTGAGATGATAAGATCAAGGCATGCGATGACGCTGGTTATCCATGTTGGGTGGACGATTAAATGTGGAGACTGGCGCAAACAAGTCATGCGACTCGATAAGGTGCCGTGCAAGTTGGAGTTCTGCGTCCATGCGCCGCAGCGAAGTGCGCAGGGCAATCACGCACGACGAATAGAATCGCGCCTAGGGCGGCCAATCACGCATGACGGCGAATAGAATCGCGCTGCGTCGACCAATCACGCAGGCCGCCGAGTCGGGCTCAGCCAATCAAATCGCATCAGTGCCAATTTGTCCTGGGGCCATTGAGGCCTGGGGCCAGTTGGGCCGGGGGCCAGTTGACATGTACCCAAAATAAATCTTTGCATGAATAATACAGTAAAACCTGCCTAATCCGGAGGCGGTGGGGCGGAGGCTAGTCCGCATTATGGAAAAATCCGGTATATGGAAGAGGCGTACAGTACGTGTCCGAAAAGCAGGTAATGCAATTTTAGATGTAATTTCCTGACGTCCACTGCGTGATACCAGTCTCTGAAAGCGGAGAGCTAGCTCATGAGAACGCCGAAGTCCGCCTGATCAAGGAAAATGACTGACCAGAGGAAACCACTTTCTTTTATGGCGTGGACGCTGTACCACGATGCGCCCTCGTTGTGAGCTTACTTTGCAAGTGGTCTACTAGCTCTTGACGCCTAAGGACAGTCGTTTGATATCTAAGGCTCCAGTCGCGACGTCCTGAAGCAGTGGGCGAAGAAGAAAGGCGCTGACTGTGGAACAGAAAATTTAGATACTGGGACGTTATGAACGAAATGAGAAGGTATGTGGCAGTATGACTTTCCTTAGTCGCGCAGATACCATAATAGCGAAGAGCGAAGCAAAGAGGGACTGGCTTCATACCACTGCATCCTTAGTCGTTGAATAAGTATCATAGACAGGGTGGAGTACCTTTTTCTAAACCCTGCTTATTTGCGACCTGACCCATTATTGCTTACAGGTAAAATATTTTCCTGGCGATGGTCCACAAAACCCAATTTTCTTATACTTTACATGTCTCGCCTAATGCGTTCTCGTGTAACGCGAGGTTGTCCATGAACTATCTTTCACGGGGTCTGTGATCCAGATTTCGGTTTATTTGTGGAAAACTAGGTCTCGAGGTGCCTTGCTGAATTCAGCTTATTGGTCGAGACTGGCTCGGCAGATCCTTGGCTGGTCTGCGTCTATGCTATCGCATACTGAAAGGACCGTTGCCTGGTTGTTGGCTGCTCTTATAACCGTAGCCGCCAAGTGATTGTTCGTTTCGCACAGGTAGCCTAATCATCTTTAATGCATACGATCATTATATTCCTCGCTTCCATGAGTCCGCATTAGAGAAGAGTCTGGTTTATCGGGGACCGGATTAAGGAGGTTATACTGTATCTTCCGTCGGATACATGTTTAAGGTGATATTTAACATGCTTTATAGCAAAGCCCTTGTGACTGATAGGACACTGTCTTGCACATGGCGTAATGTCATAGAAAGAAAGTTAGCAGTTCATATACGGATAATAAAATTCGTGTACGCATCATGCAGCCTACAAGCACCAAAAATAGGTAATAACGAAAGTACGTGTGCATCTTCATTGATCAAACGTAAAAGCAACGACCTCATCAGTGCAACTCCTTCTTTGGGAACAAGTCTGTTATCTGCCCAGGAAAAATACAGTAACCCAACAGTAAGTAGGTAAGAGGGTACTGGGCATGGCGTCATGCTTATTGAGCGATTGATTGATTGAGCCAATGATTATTGAGCGATTTCCGCTGTAAAGTTTTGGTGGCGAAACAGCATTTACAGGTAAAATATTTTGTATTATTTTGTACTAATACAACAATTCCTTCCTTTTTCTCCAGTTAAGCACAATACTGGGGCTGCTGAGTGTAGTTTATAAATTTAGGTAAAGGTAGGAAGAAACTGCAGGCAATTTGTTGAAGGAAAACGAACTGCACCGGTTGTTGTGGCCTGTTACGCGCGGGATGTTGGGAAAACAACATTCCATCCTTTCCTCAGCTTAAAGCAAAAACTGAGGCTTATGTGAATAGGTTTTAGGCTTAGGTAAGGGTAAGTTGTTGGTTGTTGGCCGTGATGGGAGCAAAGCCTCGCAACTTAGGGTATAGCAATTGTACTGATTATCCGCTTGAAATCCAGATGGACGCGGGCAATGTGGTTATCACTTTTCGGCATAATTTCTACAACTGCTTTCAGCGGTCAAAGAGAAAACCCTGATAACTGAGCTGCTCACTGCCTCGTTGAGAACAACCCATGGCCACACAGCAGACTTATTCCTGCTTACTATATTGGGTTAAGATTGCGATAGGGTCCTATTTGCACATATTTAATGCGGTTTACGTAGTTTCGTGTGCGCTGTGAGATTAAAATAGCAACAAACGACAACACTGCTTTAATACACAATTTTCAAACAAAAACAGCGATAACAAAGGGTGCTGTTACAGTCTTATTGCGGCGGCCAAAGCGCGGCCATTTCCGCAAGGATTTTGTCGAAGGCGCTCTTGCCGGGGCGCAGCCGTTTCCGCCACATGAATTCGCAAAGCCGTGAATCCAGCGTGCTTCGGTGTGTGCCGCACTGGGATTGGCGCGGAACTTCTGGACAATCACCTCTCTCACGGCGCTGCACCATTCGGTGGCTGCGCTTTTGCCAATGCCCATGCAGCCAACAGCGTTTACTCGATGAACCATCAGAAGGAACAAGCATGAAAGAACCACTTCTACTCTCTTCTCTCTGTGTCCTCCTGGAACTACCGTTAGGTCCCTTGTGCGCAGGTTCGTTTCTTGTAGGATTCTGTTCGCCACATCAGCCCCTCGCGAAGTGCCGGAGGCTACGGGTCCCCGGGCAGCCGGAATCTGACCTTATGGCCTGAGCTCGTTGTATAGCGAGGAGGTTCGATTGGTCGCTTCAGGCTTCTGTCCTCAGTTCCGTTGCTTGAGCCGTTCGTCAAGGTCGGCTGACCGGGCTGCGGGGCGCGACTGTCCGGGTGGCTTACGGTTGGCGTCATGGTTTGAAACTGCGTGTCCTCGGCAAGGATGTATGCTGGTTTAATCCGATCAATGCTGACGCGGATGTGCTTGCCGCGGATTCGTACAGTGTAGGTCTTCGCATCCCTTCCTACGACGATGTGTGGTCCGGAATATGGCGGTTGTAGGGCGTTCTGGGCGTTGCCTTCGCGTACAAATACATGTGAGCATGTGCTGAGGTCGTTAAAAACAAGAGTAGTAGTCGGTGAATGTCGGGAAGCTGGCGTCGGTCGCAGGCGTCTTAGCTGCTGGTGAAGTCGGACGACTACATCCGTCGGGTCCTCGCTTTTGCTCGTGCAGCTGTCTGGGCTGATGAGCTCGCCGGGGAGTCTTAGCGGCTCTCCGTATACCAATTCGGCAGCAGACGTTTTTAGATGCTCGCTGTAGGCGCTGCGGATCCTGAGCAAAACCAGTGGTAAGGCCTGTACCCATGAAGTGCCCGGGTGGCACATCAGTGCGGCTTTGAGCTGCCGGTGGAAACGTTCCACCATGCCGTTGGAACAAGGGTGCCAACTGGTGGTGCGGGATCTGTGGAATCCGCAGAGCTTCGCCAGTCTGCGGAAAAGATCCGCCTCGAGCTGCCGGTCTTGGTCCGTGGTTATGGGGGCAGGGGAGCCAAAGCGAGATACCGAGCAGGTCATAAAAGCTTGCGCGGTATCCTCGGCCGTGATGCGTTTCAAGGGCCATGCTTCTAGCCAACGTGAAAACCTATCTACGGCCGTGAGGAGATACCGGTAAGGTCCTGCAGGGGGTAGGGGACCAATGATATCTATGTGAACGTGCTGAAAACGCGCTGACGGTGTTGCGAAGTGTCCTGCTGGGGCCACGATGTGGCGGGTAACCTTCGCTCGTTGGCACTGCTGACAGGAACGGGCCCATATGCGACAGTCTTTCTTCATCTGCGGCCACACGAAGCGCTCGGAAACCAAGCGGGAAGAGGCGTTGGTGCCGGGATGGCTGAGCCCATGGAGTGAGTCGAAGGCTTGGCGCCTGAAAGGTGCCGTGATGAATGGTCGCGGCCGTCCCGTGCTTGTGTCACAATAAAGTCGTATGTCTGTTGCTGGAACTCCGATTTGCTGGAGTTGCAGACTAGACCCTTGCCCTAGGAGATCGTGGAGCTCCGGGTCATTCTCCTGGGACTGCGCCAACGCGCGGTAGTCCAGGGACGTGATGGAGACTGCGTCGGTGCGAGACAGGGCGTCAGCGACTATATTGCTTGAACCTTTTACATGTCGAATGTAAGTTGTGAATTGCGCGATGAAAGATAAATGATTCAGCTGAACAGGCGGAAGTTCATCACGGCGTTGCTGAAAAGCGTAAGTCAGAGGTTTGTGGTCTGTGTATACCTTGCAAGGCTGGGCTTCGAGTATGTGTCTGAAGTGCTGAACTGCTTCGTATATGGCAAGCAGTTCCCGATAATAGGCCGGCCACTCGGACTGTTTGGCGGACAGCTTTTTTGAAAAGAAAGCTATGGGCTGCCAAGAGTCACCAATGTATTGCTGGAGACAGGCTCCAATGGCGGCGGTGGAAGCGTCTGTGAATAAGCCTAACGGTGCGTTAGGATCGGGATGAGCCAGAAGGATGGTTTGAGCGTGGCTCGCTTTACAGCTTTCGAACGAGCGTTTAAGTTCAGGAGTCCAAGGTACAGGCTGGGAGCCAGTGAGATTGGCGATGGCGGCATGCAGAGGAGCCTGGTGCTCCGCGGCAGCTGGCAGAAATCGTCTGTAGAAATTGATGACTCCGAGAAAACGTCCAAGGGCCCGCGCGGAAGACGGCTGAGGAAAATTCTTCAAGGCGGAGATGCGATCCGGTAGGGGTCGCGTACCCTTTTCAGAGACTCCGTACCCCAGGAATCTTACCTTTGGGAGACCAAGCATGCACTTGCGGGCGTTTACCAGTATTCCGTGTGCGGTGAGGCGTCGAAAGAGGGTGCGCAGGTGTTCAGCGTGTTCCTCGGGTGTTCTGGAGAACGTGAGGATATCGTCGACATAGGGGAAACAAAAGTCGAGACCGGATAGCACTTCGTCGATAAACCTTTGGAACGTCTGTCCGGCGTTCCGAAGTCCAAATGTCATGAAGGGGAACTCGAATAGTCCAAAAGGCGTGATGATAGCCGTTTTGGGGATATCGTCTCCGTCGACGGGGATCTGCGTGTAAGCTTTGACGAGGTCGATGACGGAGAAGATCTTGCAACCACGCAGCCGGTGTGAGAAGTCGTGGATGTTCCGTACCGGATAACGATCTGGGATAGTTCTTGCGTTGAGTGCGCGGTAATCTCCGCATGGGCGCCAACCATCAGTTGGCTTTGGCGCCAGGTGCAGCGGCGACGCCCATGGGCTTTCGGACCGCCTAGCTGTTCCATCTCGCAGCATTGCCTCAAATTCAGCTTTTGCAATCTGGAGGCGATGGGGTGCGAGGTGGCGAAGACGGCAGGCAATCGGAGGTCCTGGAGTCGTTCTAATAAAGTGCAATGTTGAGTGACGGATCGTGCGTGGAATTCCAGCTGGGCGGATGAGGTCCGGGAATTCTGCGAGGATGGCATGGTGGGACGTCGAAGCATCTAGAGCTTTTACGCTTGGCTGATCGACTTGCGCTGGCTAGCAAGGAACTGATAGACCAGATTGGCCGTCTATTAGCCTTTTGTTGCGACAGTCAATTAGCAGGTTGTAATGCGCTAGGAAGTCAGAGCCTATAATAGGAAGCGAGATATCTGCCACGACAAATCGCCACGTAAGGTCCTTGCGGAGACCTAAATTCATTTGGAGGACTACTGCGCCGTATGTTTTGATTGTGGAATTGTTGGCGGCAGTAAGGTCGTAGGCGGATGGTTGGCGGCGCTCCCTAAGAGAACTTCGGGGAAAGCAGCAGAGGTCAGAAGCGGTATCAATGAGGAATCGTAGTTTGCTGGTACGATCTGTAATGAAAAGGCGGCTCCCACCCAACCGGCAGCCAGTCGCCGCTGTCATTGGCTACCGTTGGAGTTTGGGAAATCGCACGGTGGCTCGCATTTCTTGGCGCGCTTACCGAAACGCTTATGGAACCAGCAGATGCGACTGTCATTGTCGTCTTGCTGCATTGGCGAGGCGGGACATTGTGATCTTCGATGCCCACGGCGGCTGATCGATCGAAAACGCGGGCGACTGCTGGAACGCCATCGTCGCAGAGAGGCCACTTGCACGCTTAGTTCGTCGACGCGTTGAACGAGCTGACTCATCGCTGAATCACCGGCGTTCACTGGCACCGTTGTCCCTGGGGCGGATGCTACTTCGAGGATTTTGTCTGCTAATTCAGCGACCTTGTCAAGATCCGTATCGGATTCCGTTTGATGGATCGCTTGCATTTGGAGCGGTAAGCGTTGTAACCAAAGTGTACGTAGCAGACTGTCCTGTATTACCGAAGGACCGGCGAGGGACCGGAGATGTCGCAGGAATTGGGACGGCTTCCGCTCTCCTAACACCCCTTCGGTCAACACCTGCTGCTCTGTGTGCGTGGTCTGAGAGGCCGAGTTCCTCGTTGGCGGCTTTGGCTGTATGAAAGCGGTTGCGGTGAAATTTGAATAAACGTGTGCTCCCCTGGTGTTGTCACTACAAATTGGCATAAGGTGGTCACCAGGAGATGCAGGGTCTGTATCACCATTAATAGAGACCACGGAAGATCAGCCAAGTGTGGAACAGCTGCTTTAAACCGACCGGTTGCTACAAAATTCGCACTTGACTCTCCAACTCCTGATGACCACCTTATGCCAATTTGTAGCAACAACACCAGGAGAGCACACGTTTATTCAAATTTCAGCGCAACAGCTATCATACAGCCAAAGCTGCCAACGAGGAACTCGGCCTCTCAGACCACGCACACGGAGCAGCGACGACCCCGCTCCCAGCTTTAGGCGTCGTTTATATCGAGCTTCGCCCACGTTCGATGGTGCGCATTCATTGATGACACCTGCGCTACTGTCGATGGGACCCCCGCGGCATATACCCACAAAAAGTCGCTCCGCGTTTTTCTACTTCCACACTCGCGTAATTAGTAGGGGCGTAAGCGATATTCGCTGGGTGCTCATTCACCTGCTGCTTTTTCAGAGGTTGCCTCTTACACTATTTATACACGTAGATAGCTCTTGCTCGTTGCTGTTCTGCTATCAAGTCTCGTTTTAGAAGGATCAACATGCCGGGTATTGATGCGTTGGTTGCATATGAAGCAACACCGATTCGGTTTCTACAAGGCAAAGGTGTGCTCCATCGGCATAGACTTTGCGTGTGCCTAGAGCGCATGTCTCTAACGGTGAACAGTGCCCGATCGCCGAGATGGAGATGTCCCAATGATGCGTGCATGAAGCAGATGGCATTGAGATCAGGAACATGGCCGGAAGGTAGCGATGATGAAAAGATGAATGTTTCTGAATTTTAATCCATGGTTCATAGGATCGAAGCTCAGTTTCAGAGAGACCGTGAAATTCCTGTTCGGCTGGAGCCAGCAGTTCAGTACGATCACCTACTGCACAAGCCACGTGGGCATTGGCAAAAGCGCAGCCATCGAATGGTGCAGCGCCGTGAGAGAGGTGATTGTCCAGAAGTTCCGCGCCAATCCCAGTGCGGCACACACCGAAGCACGCTGTTTTCGCGGCTTTGCGAATTCATGTGGCGGAAACGGCTGCGCCCCGGCAAGGGCGCATTCGACAAAATCCTTGCGGAAATGGCCGCGCTTTGGGCGCCGCAATAAGACTTAAACGGCGCCCTTTGTTATCGCTGTTTTTGTTTGAAAATTGTGTATTAAAGCAGTGTTGTCGTTTGTTGCTAATAATCACGCAGCGCGCACAAAACTACGTAAACCGCATTAAATATGTGCAAGTGGGACCCTATCGCAATCTTAACCCAATATAGTAAGCAGGGATAAGTCTGTTGTGTGGCCATGGGTTGTTCTCAACGAGGCAGTGAGCAGCTCAGTTATCAGGGTTTTCTCTTTGACCGCTGAAAGCAGCTGTAGAAATTATGCGAAAAGTGATAACCACATTGCCCGCGTCCATCTGGACTTCAAGCGGATAATCAGTACAATTGCTATACCCTAAGTTGCGAGGCTTTGCTCCCACCACGGCCAACAACCAACAACAACTTACCCTTACCTCAGCCTAAAGCCTACTCACATAAGCCTCAGTTTTTGCTTTAAGCTGAGGAAAGGATGGAATGTTTTCCCAACATCATGCGCGTAACAGGCCACAACAACCGGTGCAGTTCGTTTTCCTTCAACAAAATGCCTGCAGTTTCTTCCTACCCTTACCTAAATTTATAAACTACACCCAGCAGGTCCAGTATTGTGCTTAACTGGAGAAAAATGAAGGAATGTTGTTTCGCCACCAAAACTTTACACCGAAAGTCGCTCAATAATCATTGGCTAAATCAATCAATCGCTCAATAAGCATGACGCCATGCACAGTACACTCTTACCTACTTACTATTGGGCGACTGTATTTTTCCTAGGCAGATAATACACTTGACCCCTGGTGTGTACAATAAGCATGCATCAATGATAAGCACGTCACTACAACAAAACCGGTACTACTAAAATCTCAGACCCCCTGAAAATTTTTGTAGGTGGCGCCACCGTCTCCACGCTATTCCCAGCGCGAATCAGAAAAGACTTAGCCGCAAAACCGATCGACCAATCAAAAATAACCTACTTTTCGCAAACTTTGAACGACAGCCGCGTCGACGTTTCCAACGCGGATCAAAAAACACTTAGCCGCATAACGGTTAAAAAGTGAAAAGTAGCCTACTTTTGCCCATACCTGAACGATAGCCGCGAAACGCTGTTCTCGTACGAGGACCTCTGTTTATTTAAAAATACAATTGAGCTAATAGTGGCGCCCGTCGTCTTCTTTGATCATCCGGCACTTCCGTTCCACGGAACCTGCACAAACGAGGTAACAGTTAAGTTGCACAACTGCAACGAATACGTACCTCCGTGCCATCCTAGCGGGGCGGGTACAGCTCCTTTCGGCATTCCTTTCGACCGCA
This sequence comes from Trichuris muris, assembly GCA_000612645.2. NCBI lineage: Eukaryota > Metazoa > Nematoda > Enoplea > Trichinellida > Trichuridae > Trichuris > Trichuris muris. The sequence continues at coordinate 3,670,558 of CBXJ02000282.1, read as the reverse complement.
CCGCCATCGCACATCGTCGTTGTCCTCCCTGGTCCGCAGGACCATGTACCGTCCGCAGCGGGGGCATATTCTTCTGTCGTGCATTAGGCCCCTTCCTTGCATGAACTGCACGACAGCCACTTCATCATTGGCAAATCGCGCACATATCTGGACAAAGTTCAACCGTTCGCTAGCACTCATCTTCGCAGAATAAAATGCCGTTCTCTTGAAACAGAATCTGCGAGCATAGCCAACCACTCACGTTCTGTTTCGTTCCCTAACATGCACCTGCTTGCTGGCGTTTAGCCGTCAAGTGGTCTTATCAGACCACAAAAACTGTTCGTACAACGCTCATCTCAGCTGCCGTGAATCGCAAAAAGTCGGTAGAGCCACATTCCTTCTACTCTGCGACCCTTATCATCGTTTTCAAGTGCAGGACGAGTACAATACAACGCAGCATACGACAACGCAGAGACATCTGCTCAGTTTACTTTAGCGCAGAGACGTCTGCTCTCCAACATTCCACCAACTAACTTACCAAAACTGCAGCAAACCTTAGGTCAAAGCACCATCTGTTCGACGCATGAAAAACCGTCGTTCGTATAACTGGTTTCCATCACACGCTTCGCATTCTCTCCAAACTGAAGCTTACACCTGATCGCAACGCTAATGTTTCACTTTAACCTTAAACATCGGCAGCAGAGTGCGACATCCAACTTCACTAGCAAACATCACACCATCATAATCAATGTTTCATACGTGGCCTAAGCCTACGTCTTAACATAAGCCTGATGCTCCAATATACATTATGAACGCAGCAAAACCATAGCCATTGTTTTCTGGCCTTACCTAAGCCTGAACCATAAAATCAGGACCACGTCTCCCTTTTAAATTATTAAAGCAACACAATCACACGCATCGTTTTCTGCCCATACCTAAGCCTAGACCATAAAATGAGAACCACGTCTCCCCTTTAGATTACGAAAGCAACAGAACCATAGGCATCGTTTTCTGCCCTTACCTAAGCCTAAACCATAAAATGAGAACCATGTCTTCCGTTCAGATTACGACAGCAACAGAACCATAGGCATCGTTTTCTGCCCTTACCTAAGCCTAAACCATAAAATGAGAACCATGTCTCCCGTTTAGATTACGAAAGCAACAGAACCATAGGCATCGTTTTCAGTCCATCCCCACTAGCAGTTCTTCTATTTTCTCCCATCGCTTCATCATTACTTCCAATGATTCTCTATTTTACTACACGCAATATAGCGCCCAATCAGCGTACGCCTAACCGTTCTGACGGCAACCAATCCACGAAGCTGAAAGTAGCGCCCACAAGGGGGGGGGGGTGAAATTTACTTGTGCCACAAAACCTATAGTTCACAGATATTAGGACGCAATTTGTTCTGTTCAACAACCTCCAGTCGATACAGTAATAATAGCGCCCAACTATCATATCATTATTTCCCAGAGCGCGTCATTTCGGCGCGAGAGTTTCGCCTCGCGTATTTCCCTGCACGCAGTTCGACGCGAGTTCAGTTCGCCGCATGCGTTTTGCCGCCGTGTTCTCAGTTTGGTGACGCAGTGGCACACGCTGAGCGATCAGGCGATCACCAGTAACCGATTACCGCTTTCACGGCCACTCTCCCGGTTTGACGACTCACTTCCCTATGCATGTTGTCACAAAATCCAAACTCAGGTTTTACTCGAGTTAAAAGGGCGACTAATAGAAAGCAGATCAATCGAGCGGAGCAGGGCGCGGTGCTCAGCAGAAGTGCATAGGTTTACAGTAAGGAAGATTACAGTGAGAGCGTTAGCAGCTAACATACTGCATGCAGTGAAGGACGCCTATTTAGTCCACATATGCAACAGGAAATCAGTCTGCCCGCTGGCGATAGCCGGCAGGAAGTCGATTAGATAACGGGTAAGCGTAAGAACTGCGAACGCACGATTTGCCTTGGAGCAACACTGAGTAACTGGCACGGGTAGATCGATATAGACGTGGGCGGAATCGTGAGCAGGCAGTTGTGCGTTGTTCCCTTGATGACACTACGTGAAATGTAGTAAAAGCTATCAATTTGTACGATACGAGTATGATTTCCACTCGGATAGCAGACACCATTGGTCAAAACTCGTGAACACGCAGCCATGGAACCACCACGTCAACCGGTAGTGATAATGCCCCAGACGTACAATGGGGAAAGCTGCTGGCAGAAATGGAAGACCACCTTTGCCCACTGTAGTTCACTGAATCAATAGTTCGACTAGGAAAAACAACACTGGTTGGTGGTGTGCCTAACGGGTGACGCGGCGTTGGCATTCAAACAGCTAACGGTGGAGCAGAGATAGTCCTACGATAGCTGTATTGCGACACACACTACCTTGCTGATCCCTCCTGACATCGAACTGCTCATGAAATGCAACGATGCAGCATCATATCAGCATCTGTGATATATGAGTGATACAATGCATATATGATATATGAGTTTGCAATGCATAGATGAATCTGACGCACACACCGATATGACGCGTAGCGCTGAAGCGACAGCAGCGATAACACTGATTGCTTATGCAGCCGTTATCTAAAAAATTGAAAATAAAAAGCCACGTGCCTGCAAACAAACTGTTCAATGCAATCGACTTCTGAATGACGCACCTTGTCCCTTGCATCTTTGTGAAGGCAATTTGAACTCTAAGCTATTTGTAACCAATTTGCTGACAGCATTTCAATTGTTGACCAAATGCTTGTCAACGTGACATGCGACGGTACGCATAACGGAATTGCTACTGCTGCGCATACACAAGCTGCTATTGGCTAAAATTCAAGGCACTGTGAATTGCAAGCCTATTCTGCACTGTGCATATGTATGCGTTAAAGTGACACATCTGATGCGCAATTACGAGAGCTTCTCAAACAGCTTACGCACAAATGGGAATTTCAGTTTGCACTATAGAGCCGCGAACAGCATTGCGCAGCCTATAACCGCTACTGCAGTCAGTTGCATAGAAATGTAGTGGCCCTGAAAAGGGCCGTTTGGATCAAATGCACAATTAGCACTGCTCAATCCTTCTTAGACATCTTCCCTACAATCTTCTTCGGCAGAAGACTGGGATGGATGTTGGGCAGCACGCCACCTTGAGGAATCGCTACACCTTGAAGAAACTTTTTCAACTCTTCATCGTTTCTAATAGCCAATTGCAAGTGTCGAGGAATGATACGAGTCTTCTTATAGTCGCGAGCAGCATTTCCTGCCAATTCAAGCACTTCAGCAGTCAAATACTCAATCACTGCGGCAAGATAAACGGCAGCACCAACACCAATTCTCTCTGCATAATTGCCACGTCGTAAAAGACGATGCATTCGACCAACGGGAAAGTGCAATCCAGCTCTACTGCTACGGCTCTTTGACTTCCGTTTAACTTTACCACCCTTTCCACGACCACTCATCTTCGAACAGATAGCAAACGCCAACTCAACTAACAACCAATCAGGCAGCGATGCCTTTTAAATAGGCTACGCGGCGTCAACGTCACCAGCTCACGACGGCAGGAAGTGATAGCTCTGTAACGCGTATTGGTTTGTCAAAACAGCTGCTCCGCCTGCCATCTATTTAACGCAACGTCGAGCGGTGAGCCGTGAGTAGCGGTCACGTTGTCTTGTTTACGGAAATGGATCCGGAGGCAATTGAGAAGGGAACGAAGAAGGAAGGCGAAACCCAGAAGGTGGCAAAGAGAGGCGACAAAAAGAGGAAGCGTTCACGAAAGGAATCGTTTGCCATCTACATATACAAGGTGTTGAAACAAGTTCATCCTGACACTGGAATCAGCAGCAAAGCTATGTCAATTATGAATAGCTTCGTCAACGACGTGTTCGATCGAATTGCTGCCGAGTCGTTTCGTCTTGCCCACTACAACAACCACCATACGATCAGTTCACGAGAGGTTCAAACGGCTGCTCGCCTTCTGCTTCCCGGCGAACTGAGGAAACACGCCGTAAGCGAAGGGACAAAAGCGGTGAACAAGTACATGAGCGCGAAATAGGCGGTAAAGCATTTGCTGCCAAACTGACCCAAACGGCCCTTTTCAGGGCCACCATAGTTTAATGCAACTTACCGACCAACGACGGCTGCGGCGGCGGCGGCATTTTATTTTTGTTTAAGTGTGTGATCCATAACATTCAAGTGCGGCATCGTAACTTACAGCGTCAGCGAACAGCGTTCATCAGTTAAAGATAATCATATCGAAAACTTGTATCTTCTAGGAATGCTTATTAAGCATTATAAGCATTGTTTCACGCTTGAACATAAACAGAGCCCAAAGTATTTACAATTTGAGCAATGAGGGCATTATGTTACAGTGGTACTTGAACTGCATTTTCAACAGCGAACTGAATACTTCGCCAACATATTGCGTTGCCATGTTAGCATCACGCGTAGGTTTACAAGATTGGCTCGCTGTATTTTGCTTGTTGTCACGTTTGTCGTTTTTCGTTGGGTTGTCAGTACACAGAAGAGTCAACGTGATCAGGAAACTTTTCTTCGAAAAATGTTGTTTAGGCCCGTTTGATCTTTTGGTGCAATTTTGGCTTACACGTTTTTTGAAAATCGGATTTCTAACAGGGGACATATCAAAGTGCGTAAAACCGACACAAACAGCTACACCCTGTATTTTTATTTCTCTTCAAGCACGGAGCTTTCGGGAACTACTGAAGTTCCCGAAAGCTCCGTGCTTGAAGAGAAATAAAAATACAGGGTGTAGCTGTTTGTGTCGGTTTTACGCACTTTACACGTTTTTTGTTGATAGTTGTCATAGAAACACCAAATTTCCCGCCAAAGGACAGATCAGCGATTATTACTAACGCCACAGGTGAAAACTCTTATCGTAGCCTTCAGAACACCATGGTTCCGTCGTCACCGATGGAGGAAAGGCACATTCACTTACCACCTATCAATCCTATAACCATACTGTAAATAAATTAAGCCTTCAACCTTCAATTAAAATGACAAGTGTTGGTGTCCATGGAACGCTTGTACAGCTTGAAATTTAGGCTAAAATGATGAGCGTACTCAAACACGTAATACCAAAATATGGGCATCCATTTCGCCATCGCTGATGACGAAAGAGGGGCGTTGGGATAGCTACGATAGCAGTTCTTAAGTGTGACATTATTAATAAGCGCCCATCCATCCGCTGGTATGGGCATTTGCAATTTTGCTACACTAATCACCAGAAAACGAGAATGTCGCAATTCCACCAAAAATGAGTCATGAAACCGGTTATAAATGGTGCACTATTCAAACATTTAAGATAGTCATGTTTCATAGGTAATCATTTGTCGGTATAGAAAAACTGTAAGGAGTGCATGGTATGTGAAACTTTTATGTAAAACCTTGTCACATGTCGAGCGCGTTTCTCCACTGCATAATAAGCCTATGGGCCAGTGAGCTTCGTTCCGCCGAATAAATGCAGCCCTCAATCTACAAGATTGAATCGCCATCTGCCCAGCTGCTGTCGCCCATTCAGACACCTACGCAGTACAATCGTATGACGAGTGATGAATTCAGTAACGTTGACAATAAACAAGATGAAATGATTAAACCGGCAGAAGCGCTACACCCAATTTTGATAATTCTTTTAAGATATAATCGACGACGAGCTTCTGCTCTCATGAATGCCATTTGCGTGTCAGTACAATTATTTAGAACGACAGGTGGCACGTGAATGTTTTGGCACGTTGTCAATGGTTTGAAATACAGTAGAACCTCTATAAGTTGACCACTCAAGGGCGGTAAGAAATTGGTCAACTTATAGAGGTGGTCAACATATAGAGGTAACTCTCCTATGCTTCACAATGGCGGGTGGGCCAAACAAACCACAAAAGTGCGGTCAACATATGGAGGTGGTCAACTTATAGAGGTGGTCAACTTTGGAGGTTCCACTGTATTTAACCGTTCGCAAATTGGGCGCCTTTAACTGAATAACAGATTGATGTTCGCGTGCCACTTTGACGACAATTCAAATGTTCAAAACAGTAAAGAACAACTTTTCAGTCCATTACTTCAGTAGAATAAGATTATTTGTCAAATGTTTGCGTGCGTGACTGCTGACAAATCAAATGTTCGAAAAGATAGACCACCGTTCATCGATCGATTAGTTCAACGCTGATCGATCAGCCAGCCGGTGTTTGCTTTTGTCAATGGCGGCGTCCCCTTAGGGGTCGGTAGTCATCCAATAGGAAGACAGCGAAATAGATTATAACTGCACTGATAGTATTTTGCTGAGTCGGTAGTGTTCTGTTGTTGAAGTGAAGCTGTCTTGCTCACTCTAGTAATGGTTCGTACAAAGCACACAGCCCGTATGAGTACAGGTGGAAAGGCTCCTCGAAAGCAGTTGGCTACAACGGCAGCCCGTAAATCAGCTCCATCTGCCGGTGGTGTGAAAAAGCCGCATCGTTATCGTCCGGGCACGGTTGCACTTCGTGAAATTCGCCGTTATGAAAACAGCAGACAGTTGCTAATAAGAAGACAACCGTTCCAGCGATTGATTCGCAAAGTGGCGCAGGATTTGAAGACTGAATTTACGATTCCAAATGGAAGCCGTATTGGCGTTGCAGGAAGCTGCTGAGGCATACCTTGTTGGCCTATTCGAGGACAGCAATCTGTGCGCCATGCATGGTGGTCGTCTTACAATTATGCCGAAGGACACCAGTTGGCGCGTAGAATTCGCGGTGAACGCGGTTGAGGCGGAAAGCAATGCCTCGTAATTCTTTGATCCAAACGGCCCTTTTCAGGGCCACCAAACTGTATACAACCCGTCTCAGCGATGCGGCAACATTCTTCAAGTTATTCTTGGGAATAACGGAATTGCGAGCAGAGCTAAGAATTGCTGCGGGATGAAATTTGGTGTCCAAATCGGTCCTTTGCAGAGTGCTAAATCTGCGCGCATGCATAGCTGTACATTAGCAAAGCTCATTTCCTAAACGACGACAGCAGCATTTTCTGTGCCGGGTAAAAGTTTCCTTTCTTTGGGGCAAGAATGCATTAGTGCCCTTCGTTCTTTCGAGATGAATATTTGGCCTTTTAGTTGCCGTTTGGCGATTTAATCTTTTGCAGTACGCTTGTACGATTCGTAGGTGGTATTTGAAAAGACGTTGATGGATAGACTGGTCCGAAGCCAGACGTTTATTTTATCTTTGCCTTTGCGCTACCTTTGCGAGCGAGGATTTCTTGAAATTTGTAACACCGCTGCGTAATAAACTGAGCATCATTTACAACACTACCCCACTTACTTCATTATTTGAATGAACGCGGATTTAGCGGCAGCGCTAATGCTTCCGTAACACTTTGCGTGTTTCACGATATGTGGAACATGTGCCAGAGATATTGACCATGTGGAATATCTTCTGCGCTCATTTCAGCATGATCTTCCACATGTTACACCAGTGGTGGGCAAAGGGTGGCGATGTCTCCCCGCGGGAACGATTTCGAAGTCCAGGTGGGCGATAAGCGCGAAAGGGGCGATTGGGGGGGGGAAAGGACTAAGGGAGCGATATCGTTCTGCCCCCTGCTGGAGGTGGGCGGTGAAGCTAGAAGGAGCGATATTGCACTTTTAGTGTTGCTGGGGATCTCGCCACGAAGAAGCGGAATCGCCTCGAAGTAGTCACTTGGGGAGATTTACGACTGCGCGTCACGTCAGTACGGCCCAATATTGAAGGGATAATTTGTTTGCATGCTTGCTGCCCTTCTGACTATAACTGTAATAAACGTGATGTCTGAACAAATGAAGTTGTACACATAACGTTTTCTTTGTATGCGAAGATCTGCTGTGCAGAAGCAAGGGATAGCAATGATGCTGTCGTTGCTACCGCGAACACTCCCTCCAGCAACAGTCAATGCAAGAAATTGGCAGGAAAAAAGACACTGTCCTCAGTAGAGATTTCCCGCCAATTTTCGCATCTTCAGCCGATATGAACCATCCCAGGGGGGGACGGCAACCTCGAAGCTGCAAAAGGGGGGCGATTTCTGGCATAGCCTTGCGCACCACTGTGTTAGACGATGCGTCTGAGATTTGCATGAGACTGTGCAACCGTTCACTGGTGCACTCAGGTGTCACCTGTGCATAGGGGACTGGCGCACGGGTGACTTTGGACCTGCGCTTTACATTTTTCAAATTTCAATTCGTACAAGCGTAGAAGAACGTTCGTTAAGAGCAGTCACGCTAATAATTAACAAATGTCTGTATTAATTATTCACATGAATAGTTGCTAAGATGAGGACTATACGTTAGACTCGAGCATTCTGAGGCACAGCTGGTGTTCAGCAGCCACGTTGCTGGTGACTGACAAGATGTGCCAAGTGGTATGATATAATATCGTGAACCGTCTGTCTTGCATAAAACATTTATCTGATTTTCTGAAGGCAAGATTCTGCCGTTCAGAGTCAGCTGTGGAAAGCCATGTAGCGTTCAAAAAGAGGAAGCAACGCTGGACTGAGAGATCGTTCGTGTTTGGCGAGGTAATTCGAATACTCAGACGTAATGCCGCAATTATGGCGGACGATCTGCTCTAGCACCGGTAAATCATTTTGGTTTGTCTATCTACAAACTGGGTTGAAAACCTGCTGTGCCCGCCTCGGTAAACCTTTGACCAACTTGTAGAACGTGCCAGACGAGTCCAAATGCCTGAAACCATGTTGAACACAGTGACAATAAGCTAAAATCAATCAGAGCGACTGAGAGAATACTAGCATCGCAGCACTGGACAACTCGTCCCTGCTGTACAAAGCACACGCTTCTCCCAACCCACCATGGGTTACAATTGCTGGTCTTGTGTGCGTCCAGGACACGTTAGGTCAGTGTTTCCCAAGGGGGCGATTTTGATGTTCCGGGGGGAGGCGATGAAGGGGGATGGAAGGTACAGTGGGTGATAGGATGCGGAGGGGGTCGACAGAAAGCTAAGGGGGCGATGAACGGTCGACGAGGGCGATGGACCGACGGCCGAACGGGTGCGGCGGTGGCGGTCGTCTGTGTCACAGTTAGCGCGAAGCGAATGCGCCAGTGCTCCAAACACAAGTACTGTTTGCAGATAAAAAAGTCATCTCGGCAGGAATTTGGGTGCGTAGTTTGGTTATGGAAATTTGGGCGCTTGTCATTCGTCGACCGTAGAATTCTGACTTGTCAGGTGCAAGTTTTTATTATAGTGCAGCGCCGCGTAGGCGACAGGCAGCTGTGCTATCCGATAAGGGGACGCGATTGTGCAGCCTTATCAAAGGAAAGATCGCAGTTTTTCTGCGCTCTATGCAGAAGTATAAATCGAAATGAATCTTATTGGTTCGCGCTGGCATGTCTGTCTGCTCTTGGTTTATAAAATGCTCCGTTTTCTCGGTTCGTTCACCATTTCGGAGGCGTGTGTTTTTCGCTGCTTGCTCTTCAAGAAGTTTTGATTCTGAGTGTTCAACTTGTGCCCATCCAAGCATTTTAAGTAAGTGAGATGCCCTTATATACTTGAGCAACTACGGCTATTAAACTTGTAGAAGGGCTAACAGAGAATCCACAGGGGTACAATTCCAAAGCGAAAGAAGCGGTCGCACACCAAAGCGATCAGGTTTTTGGACACTTAACTACTCTCGCATTGATTAGAGGTCCGTCGAAGTTGAAGAGGTTAGCTAAATGCACCCCGACTCCAAAAGTGGAGCTTTCCTAAGAAAAAAATCGGTTTGCAGGGTGAAGCAGGACAGAGCCTAAAATAACGTGCAGGCCCTAGAGCGTGGATTACTTGAAATATGGCTCCATCCCTTCGCACAGAAACAGGCATTTACCGATGTGTCTGATTTGCGAGAAAGTGTCATCGAATGAGGCTATGAAACTTTCACGGATGTTGGACCACCTTTCTAATCAGTATCCGGAGAGAGCAGACAAGGATGTCTTATATTTCAAAGCGCTTCAAGACAAGCGGACTAAACAGCCCAGGTTAGGGAAGCCACTTGCCGTGATATCCAAAGAAGATAGTGATGGCTTGCTTGCGTCTTACAGAATTTCAATATTGATTGCGAAAACTGGATAGGCCCATACAATTGGAGAGGAACTGTTAATTCCGGTAATAAATGACGTACTGCAAACAGTTTTACACAGGCCGGTAGCTGATGTAATTAAGAAAATTCCGTTAATCAATAATACGGTCCATCGTCGTATCGATGAAATGTCTAACAATGTGGAAGAGCAGGTCACTGATATTTTTTCATATTTGTGACCTGTTCACCTCAGACCAATGCTTTTTGTGGAAGGCACATTACAGGACGCTGCAGACCAACCCAAGAACATCCGGTCGACGTGATTATCCATATGCAATCTGGCAAAAAATCATTTTGAAAACGATTTCATTTTGAAAGTATGAAGCAAAAACGCTTTAGCTTAGCTCACGGACAACGGCAGAAGTATTAATAATACAGTTAATTTCGTATAACGTATGCGCAGTTCACGATGGTGGGTGCAAGGTAGCTATGTCTTTAAATATTTGGTCGAATGACTGTTCACGGAAATATTTCCGGCGCCACATCGCCTCGGCTAAATGCACCGCAGCATGCTGCGGTGCATTCCACATCGCAGGCTGACAGACCGCTTGAGTTGGGCCCACACAGACTCTATTGTCTGCGTGTTGGCACCAGTCTCCATATCGACAAAATTTGTCGAATGTTTCAACGTCAGGTGGATGAACCCCCTCTGCGGTAATGCCTGAGTAGGCTCTCCACTTGTCCGTTATAATAACGGTCCCGGGTCTCACGTGTTTTTTAATCAGCACCATGAGTCTGGCACTACAGCGGTCTTGTACGCAGACCGCGAAATACTGTTTCGTTTGGCGACAAATGCCGTCAAACGAAACTGTTTTTCGTTTTGAAGGTTTATATTTTCGTTTTGAAAACATGGTCTCGTTCAGCTCGACGATAAGACTATGGCCGCCGATCATTAGCGGCTGCCTTGAAACAACTTCTGCCGCAACCACCCTCATTCAGTGGTTCCATGCAACCGGGGTGTATTTGTTCAACCCTGTAGAGCACATGCAATAATACCATCATTACGATGTGGAACGTTCATACCCAGCTCGTTCACGAACTTCCAAACTGGGGTGAACTCACGACAACAGTCGTACATGAAGAGTAGTATGGTTCGCAGCGGGAGTCTCCCACGGGGTCCTGTTAACCATGAACTACAATTTACGTCTAATGCAGTTCTTCATACCTTCAAACCGCTATCCAGTTCAGCTGAAACTTGCTCACTGCAACCCTAGGCACGACGTATCCACGTGGGAGTCCGCCTGCTTCGAGATGCCAGTTTCATTAGACGACCCCTGCCACAGAACCTCTGGCGATGTAGCAGGCTTTTATCCTGCAAAAACGCAATCACTTCCTCTACACTCATCGAACATATATCTTTGTATTTCCTCTTCAAACTTCCGGTAATAGCTCACAAAATTAACTCCGCGCCCTTTTATACGGCTAGCTCCCATGAACAGAAGCAATGGAATTGGCTGAGACGACAACGACGCGGAAACAATATGATAAATTCATGGGCACATTGCCTCGGGTGAAGGAATTGGAAGAGAGCGTGGGCGAACAGCGTGACGGCACAAAGTTAAAATGAAATTGTAATTATTGGGTTCGCATAAAGATGAGTAGCTTCCTGGACCTCCAAGCAAGTGGCACAGTTTGGGCAGCTAGAGGTTAATGTTTTCATTTAACAGAACAGACGGCACAAACGGATGGTTGTGTTGCTTTTATAATCTACATTGGAAACATGACCCTTATGTTATGGTTTAGGCTAGGTAATTTTCAGAAAACGATGCCTATGGTCATGTTACTTTCGTAATCTAAAATGCAGACATGATTCTCCTTTTACGGCCTAGGCATAGGTAAGGGTAGAAAACGATGCCTGTGGTTGTCTCCACTTGGCCGTTATTATAACGGACAAGTGCAGAGCCTACTGAAGCCTAACCGCAGAGGGGGTTCACCCACTTGACGGTGAAACATTCGACAAATTTTGTCGATAGGGAGACTGGTGCCCACACGCAGACAATAGAGTCGGTGTGGGCCCAACTCAAGGGGTCTGTCCGCCTGCGATGTGGAATGCACCGCAGCATGCTGCGGTGCATTTAGCCGAGGCGATGTAGCGCCGGAAATATCTCCGTGAACAGGCATTCGACCAAATATTTAATGACATAGCTACCTTGCACCCACCATCGTGAACTGCGCATACGTTGTACGAAATTAACTTTATTATTAATACTTCTGCCGTTGTCCGTGAGCTAAGCTAAAGCGTTTTTGCTTCATACTTTCAAAATGAAATCGTTTTCAAAATGATTTTGTGCCAGATTGCATATGGATAATCACGTCGACCGCATGTTCTTGTGTTGATCTGCAGCTTCCTGTAATGTACCTTCCACATAAAGCATTGGTCTGAGGTGAACAGGTCACAAATATGAAAAAATATCAGTGACCTGTTCTTCCACATTCTTAAGGATTTCATCGATACGACGATGGGCCGTATTATTGTATAACGGAATTCTCTTAATTACATCAGCTACCGGCCTGTGTAAAACTGTTTGGAGTACATCATTTATTACCGGAATGGATCTTTTCTGCCTCGTTCCCCGTCATACTGTAACTTCCGGGTATGACGTCATCCTCACGCTGATTGGCCCGTTATTTTTGGAGACATAGGTGGCGCCACCGTCGCATATTGCGACGTATTATCCGCGAAATTGATGAATACTCGTCGACTGATGATGGCATTCGTTTTCGCCGATACCTAAGATTAGACCGAAACACAACCGATCTTTCCAGTGCGCTCTGCTTTCATGCAGGTCGACTGATGAAGGCAGTCGACTTCCCTAGACCCAAAGCCTAAGCCTAGACCTAGACGGGGATCATGTTTGTCTCGTGCTCTTAGGTATCGGGGAAGTCGACTGCCTTCATCAGTCGACCTGCATGAAAGCAGAGCGCACTGGAAAGATCGGTTGTGTTTCGGTCTAGGCTTAGGTATCGGCGAAAACGACTGCCATCATCAGTCGACCAGTATTCGTCAATTTCGCGCATAATACGGCGCAAAATGCGACGGTGACGCCACCTATGTTTTTAAAAATGACGGGTCAGTCAGCGTGGGGATGACGTCATACCCAGAAGTTACAGTATGATGGGGAACGAGGCAGAAAAGATCCACCGGAATTAACAGTTCCTCGCCAATCGTATGGGCCTATCCAGTTTTCGCAATCAATATTGAAATTCTGTAAGACGCAAGCAAGCCATCACTATCTTCTTTGGATATCAAGGCAAGTGGCTTCCCTAACCTGGGCTGTTTAGTCCGCTTGTCCTGAAGCGCTGTGAAATATGAGACATCCTTGTCTGCTTTCTCCCGATGCTGACTAGAAAGGTGGTCCAACATCCGTGAAAGTTTCATAGCCTCATTCGATGGCACTTTCTCGCAAATCAGACACATCGGTAAATGCCTGTTTCTGCGCGAAGGGATGGAGCCATATTTCAAGTAATCCACGCTCTCGGGCCTGCACGTTATTTTAGGTTCTGACCTACCTCACCCTGCAAACCGATTTTTTTTCTTAGGAAAGCGCACTTTTGTAGACGGGGAGCATATAGCTCACCTCCTCAACTTCGACAGTCCTCTAATCAATGCTGTATGGTTAAGCCTTAAAAAACCTGACGTTCACTTTGGTGTGCGACCGCTTCTTTCGGTTTGGAATTGCATCCCCGTGGATTCTCTGTTAGCCCTTCTACAATTTTAACAGCCGTAGTTGCTCAAGTACATAAGGGCATCTCGCTTACTTAAAATGCTTGGATAGGCACAAGTTGAACACTCAGAATCAAAACTTCTTGAAGAGCAAGCAGCGAAAAGCACACGGCTCCGAAATGGTGAACGAACCGAGAAAACGGAGCATTTTATAAACCAAGAGCAGACAGCTATGCCAGCGCGAACCAATAAGATTCATTTCGATTTATACTTCTGCATAGAGCGCAGAAAAACTGCGATCTTTCCTTTGATAAGGCTGCACAATCGCGTCCCCTTATCGGATAGCACAGCTGCCTGTCGCCTACGCGGCGCTGCACTATAATAAAAACTTTCATCTGATATGTCAGAATTCAGCGGTCGACGAATGATAAGCGCCCAAATTTCCATAACCAAACTGCGCACAGCAATTCATGCCGAGATGATTTTCTATGTGCAAACAGTACTTGTGTTTGAAGCACTGGCGCGTTCGCCTCGTGCATACTGTGACACTGACGACATCCACCGCATCACCCCTTGGGCTGTCGGTCCACCGCCCCCGTCGGCCCTTCATCGCCACCCTTAGCCTTCTACCGCCCTCCTCCGCATCCTATCACCCAGTGTACGTTAGGTCCCCTTCGTCGCCCCCCTCGCCTTCATCGCCTCCCCCGGAGGATCAAAATAGTCCCCTTGGGAAACACCGACCTAACCTGTCCTGGACGGCCACAAAACCAGCAGTTGTAACCCTTAGTGGGTTAGGAGAAGCGTATGCTTTGTACAGCATGAACGAATTGACCAGTGCTGGGATACTTGTATTCTCTCAGTCGCTCTGATTGATTTCAGGTTATTGTCACTGTGTTCAACAAGGTTTCAGGCATTTGGTCTCGTCTGGCACGTTCTACAAGTTGGTCAAAGGTTTATCGAGGCGGGCACAGCAGGCTTTAACCCAGTTTGTAGATAGACAAACCAAAATGATTTACCGGTGCTAGAGCAGATCGTTCGCCATAATTGCGCCATTACGTCTGAGTATTCGAATTACGTCGCCAAACACGAACGATCTCTCAGTCCAGCTTTGCTTCCTCTTTTTGAACGCTACATGGCTTTCCACAGCTGATTCTGGACGGCAGAATCTTGCCTTCAGAAAATCAGATAAATGTTTTATGCATGACAGACGGTTCACGATATTATCTCATACCACTTGGCACATCTTGTCAGTCACCAGCAACGTGGCTGCTGAACACTAGCTTTGCCTCAGAATGCTCGAGTCTAACGTATAGTCCTCATCTTAGCAACCATTCATGTGAATAAGTAATACAGACATTTGTTAATTATTCGAGTGACTGTTCTTAACAAACATTCTTCTACGCTTGTACGAATTTAAATTTGGAAAGAGTAAAACGCAGGTCCTAAGTCGCCTGTGCGCCGGTCCTCTATGCACAGGTGACACCTGAGTGCACCACTCAATGGTTGCACAGTCTCATGCAAATCTCAGACGCATCGTCTAACACAGTGGTGCGCAAGGCTATGCCAAAAGTCGCCCCCCTTTTCCAGCTTCGAGGTTGCCATCGCCCCTGGGATGGTTCATATCGGCTGAAGATGCGAAAATTGGCGGGAAATCTCTACTGAGGACAGTGTCTTTTTTCCTGCCAATTTCTTGCATTGACTGTTGCTGGAGGGAGTGTTCGCGGTAGCAACGACAGCATCATTGCTATCCCTTGCTTCTGCACAGCAGATCTTGGCATACAAAGAAAGCGTTATGTGTACAACTTCATTTGTTCAGACATCACGTTTATTACAGTTATAGTCTAAAGGGCAGGAAGCATGCAAACCAATTATCCCTTCAATATTGGGCTGTATTGACGTGACCCACAGTCCTAAATCGCGCCGAGTGACTACTTCGAAGCGATTCCGCTTCTTCGTGTCGAGATCCGTAACAACACTAAAACTGCAATATCGCTCCTTCTAGCTTCACCGCCCACCCGCAGGAGGGGGAGAGCGATACCGCTCCCTTAGTTCTGCACCGTTCCCAATCGCCCCTTTCGCGCTTATCGACCACGTGGACTTTAAAATCGCTCCCGCGGGGAGATATCGCCCCCCTTTGCCCATCACTGGCCTAACATGTGGAAGATCACGCGGAAATGAGCGCAGAAAATATTCCACATGGTCAATATCTCTGGCACATGTTCCACATATCGTGAAACACGCAAAATGCTACGGAAGCATTAGCGCTGCCACTAAATCCGCGTTCATTCAAAAGATGAAGTGGAGTAGTGTTGTAAATGATGCTCAATTTATTACGCAGTGATGTTTCGAATTTCAAGGAATCTTTGCTCGCAAAGGGACCGCAAAACCAACGATAAAATAAACGACCGGCTTCGGACCAGTCTAACCACGGTACACGGCAGTTCGCCGCGCGAGTTTCGCCGCGCGAGGTTCGCCACGGCAGCAGTTCACTGCGGGGCACTGTCTCGGCTCTCGGGCGAGTCGCCACACACAAATTACCGCTCCTTTCGTGGCCAATCTCCCTATTTCATGGTTCGTCTCCCATATACACGTCTTTCCTCCAACTTTGGAGTCTCTGTTCCATGCTTTCCCATGGCGTCGCTTGCAATTTCCGTGTCATAAATATAACCTATTACAGTGCTTCTTTTCCCGTCGTGTTCTCTTTCTCCCAACTTAACGGCTCATCTCCGTTGTTTATGCCCCACTTTCGGGTCTCTGCTCCATGCGGAAACAAGGAACGGCGGCCCATTTCCCCGGCTTAACTCCAACGTATAGCCTATATCCTATTCGATTATGCTGCTTCTTTCCCAAATGTCGCTTCTCTCTGCAAATGAACCGGCTCATCTCCGTGTACACGTCCATGGTCCCACGCTCGGGTCTCTGCTCCTTGTTCCCACACGCAACTGCGGGCTATTTCCCAGATTTAACTCCAACGTATATGCTATCGTGTTCGATTACGCTGCTTCTTTCCCGAATGTCGCTTCTTTCTGTTCATGTACCGGCTCATCTCCGTGTACTTGTCCTCGCTCCGACATTCGGGTCTCTGCTCCATGTTCCCACACGGCACTGCAATCCATTTCCCGGATTTAACTCTAACGTATAGGCTAACGTGTTCGATTACGCTGTTTCTTTCCCAAATGTCGCTTCTTTCTGCCCATGATGTGCCACCATGGGCAGATTTTTGTTTCCTATCGATGGAGAACAGTAGTCCTGTTCCTAGCTTCTCCACTGTATATAATACGTTCAACGAGATTGAAACTAAAGGACAACGCAATTGCCGTAGAAAACACATCTTTATTGCTAAAAAATTACTATTCACTATCCGAACTCATAGCGAGTCGCTAACAGGTCGCTCGTCCGCCTACGTTTAAGTATCCTCACTTCGAAGAATAGAGATGAACTGTACAGGGCGGACCGACACCCAGTTTACATAGTCAATGCTGCAGGCACCGCCGGCGCAATTATAGCGAAGCGCAATAAAGCGAGGCGCAGTTATAGCGAGGTATAGGTGTACTTTCATTCTCAAGGTAATTCCCTCGTACACGTCGAGTGGTACTCCCATGAGGAGAGTTAACAGTTTGTCAATCCCCGTTTAGTAAACCAATGTGGAATAATGGAAGACATAGCGTTATCCCGATTGGACAACTTCTGGGTGCCATCGACTCTTAAGCGCCAAGTTAAATGCGCCGATATTTTAAGTTCCTGCAATGGGGAGATCTTTTCGTTCTATACAGGCTACAGTCATTAAGGAAGCGGAATCAGAAGAGGGATTCTATTCTTTCGCTCTTGGATGCTTCAGCCAATAGGCTAACAGAGGGCTAATAGAAAAATACGGTTCATTAACGCTAGGTTCACAGTGGCACCCTCATTTCGCAAACGACGTCCTAGAGTAGTAGTATTTACAGGAATCATCAATGATACGACAGATAGGAAAGTTCACAAACGCAATTCAGAATTTCTACTGTCAAAGACAGGATGCAACAACGTAACTCTTTCTAACAATATGTATCTCAGGTACCTTCTTCCATAGTAAATCGTAGGAGCAATTTTTTAAAGCGACAGCAAAGGACAACTACGGAAGAGACCGTACTCAGCGCGGCATATTATGAAAACGTTGGACAAGGAATTCAACGTCTAAGTGGAACATTTATTCTTCACTTTAGCGTCTTCTTCAAGAGTACTAATGTGCGGTGCTCGCTGTGAAATAATAAGGTAAAAGGGATTGACAGCCAATTGAACGAAGACCAAAACAAAGAAACCTACATCATGCCACTCTTCGCCAGGAACCACCTCGACGCTGTAGCGTCGCATTCCATTAACATAAAGGCATTCATTTAATGAAAATGTAGGAACACAGCATAATGGGCAAGAATAATATACGTAACTGTTAAACGGAGAAGTGGGCTACAGCAAAGTGCGTCGGCTCGTAGAATGTATGCGTACATTACGGACAATGGCCTGCTGGTCCACAAGTGTCGGCCGCCTTCTGCGATAGCTAATTGCAAAAAGCGAAGCACAAATCCACTGACAATTACGTTTCTGCATTAATGAAAGACTATGGCTATGGTTGCAACAACCTACTATGTTTTTAGTATACGATCCGCAAAGTTATGCTATGCACGGTATCATAAGACGGTTGCTGTTACCTGCGGATTTCGGTAAACGTGGTCAACATTCCAACCGAATCCCAATGGATACTGGAAACCATACGAGATTTTAAAAAGTGGAAAACAGCATGACAAAAGAAAAGCTAAGAAGAGAATAGAGAATATTTACTGCTACGTTTTCTAAGCTCAATCTCCGTTTTTGTAATGGCACTGTGTCGGTCATCATTGCGCACAAATGTACCAAAGCACCGCACTGCTTAAAAATGTATTTCACTGGACGTCTCTAACGGTACGGGCAACGCGTCAACAGAGAATTTAACATAGCACACGGCGTCACCGTTACCGAGCGTTCGATATTCAATATTAAACGCTACATATGATGCAATAATCGACGATCGTGAACTCAAAACCATGGAAAGCTTAGGCCAAACACTATGCCAACCACAAAAGCATAAGTTCAAAGGGAGCACGCCAGCGAAGAAATGACAATTCAATAAACTTACGGCGTGACGGAAGCCCGTAGTTATGGTTGCTCAAACGAATGCATACCAACGACGGCAAAGATCAAACGCGAACAGCAATGCCGCCGCGACGATTTGACAACTACTTGAACTACGTGTGACCTACTTACTGCTGCTAAACGAATTGCAATACGGCGTCCGAATTCAATGGAAGCACGGATACAGGGTCTTTTCCATCTGCCTCGCTCCGCGTTAATGATTACCAACCTCTTTACTCCACTGTGATCCCCACCTATGGCTATTAACCTTATGCTGACCATTTATGTCACCTGTCAGTGAACATTCGGTTAGTAGGTTCCCCTAAAATGATTTATACTTGCTCAGTGTCGGCATAATTCTTACATTAAGCTTTAAGCGTAGGTAACGGGAGAGAAGGACGTCCACATGAGAATTAGACATTTTACAAAACTTGTTGGCTGTCCTTTTCTGCCAGACCTAAGCTTAAGCCTTTACACATTTTTATGTTAAGGTCCAAGCTCAGGTATGGCTACAAAACGATGCCCACAGGAGGACAATTTTAGAAAACTTGTTAGCAGTCCGTTCCTGCACCTACCCAGCCTAAGCCTTAATATTAATATAAAACTCATATTTACATCAAAGCATAGGTAAGGCCAGAAGACTACACCTGTGGTCGTCTCGCTGTTCAACAGAAAATTAAAGGCTGCCTTTCTCTGCCGTTACCTAAACTTAAACCTTAACATAAGCGTTATATTAAGGTATAAGCCTACACGAAGACAGAAAACGGTAGCCGGCGTTTCTGAGAAAATATGACGAGCACAGGAATCGTCTTCTGGTCTTACCTAAGCTTAGATCTACATATAGCGATATATTAAGCTTTAAGCTTAGGTAGGTATGGCAGAAATGGAGCGCCAACAAGTTTTGTAAAAAATTTGATTCTGTTGTGGACATCCTTTTCTCCCATTACCTAGGCTTAAAGCCCAATGTAAAAACTATGCAGGCACGGAGCAAAAATAAATAACTGCAGGGGACCCTACCAACGGAATGTTCACTGACCGCTGACATCAATGGCTCAGCGTAAGGTCAGTCAGCATGGTTAGGCGCCAAATTGCACAGCTGCACAAATAGTCATACTGTTGGCGGGCAGAAAATGGAAAAGTACCCGGATGCACAATAATTTCACTTACGGTGGCAAGCCAACCTTTCGGAACGAGCTCGTTTTCCTCCATTCCACCTACGCTTAAGAAAACGTAAAAAGTGTAAGTACAAGTTGAAAAGTCCGCAACGCTACTTGGAAAGGAGGCAAGCAAGCAATCTCAGCAGCCACAGTACTGGCAAGTCCCGAAAGCAACGATACCTACCAAATGGAAAATGTACTACCAGTGTCAAACCATCGGCCGAGTCAATCGAACAGCGAATTGATAATATTTATTCTCAGTAGACACACAGATACTGGAACAACCTACTCGCGGTCGGCAATTCAAAACTTGGTCGTTCGAATGACCTGCCTTCCATTCTCCTCGTATTGTTGCCTGCTTATCCACTGTTGATGGAACGTGCCCTTAAACGAGCAGTTAAGATTGCTCCCGGCGTTTGGGCACCCAAAAGCTTGCCAGGGATGTCACTATTGATGCGCCAACGAAGGCGGCAGTCGTGGAGTCCAGAAACGACGGCATATGATGGGTTCTCACCCTGACTTCCTAAGAACAGCCAGCTTTATTCAATCAGGACACATCTAAGGGACACAGTAGATACGGGCATGAAGCAGCGAGTGCTGAAGTCGTACAAGAAGCGCCTTTCAAAACCACGAATCATCGTCGTGCCTCCGGTGAGCAACAAATGTTTGGGAAGAACCTTAAACGATGGGTATAACAGAGCAAGCACCCAGCGACCCTGAAACGTGACCCTACTGGACGTAGCTCAATGTCGACAGAGTTCAAACATTCCCACGCAATGCCCGTGATGCTTTGTAGCGGCAGATCCTTTCCAAATACCTAAATAACAGCCTGTGACGAACCAACGATGGAGAAAGAAAGGAAAACCCTTACGCTCGGATAGAACGGTTGGAATAGAGATTCGGCAATTTGGAAATGCTCGTTTTTGAGGCGGAGTGTCCTCGTGTCCGGTAATTCGTAATCAGCCTTAGGCAGTGTGGCCATCGCGCTGGCGAATCATTAAATTACGCTTAGAAGTTCGACCTTCCTTGCGGAGCCCAGGAAACCCTACCTGACTCGCAACGGCCTCTCATGCAGACGCAACACGGTGCACTTGAGGTCCTCGATGACCATCTGGAAATTCAAAAGTGCTGAAATGGATAACGGTAACGGCTACATCATTCTGGATAGTCGACTAACTTGATTAGACAACGTTGGCGCTGGATATCCAGCGGGATTGGACACTGATCGCCAAAGCTTACCTTAACCGCGTTGTCGTGGTAGGACCGTGTTACCTTCGGCGGCGTTCGCTTCATGCATACTCGAAAGTTGTTTTGGCCGCTCAATTCCTTGCGAAAAAGCATGTAGGACGGAATGATGTCGACGTGAAGGCTTTCCAACAACTCAACGAACGAGTCGTTCAAAAAGTCTCCCCCAAGCGGCGTGTGAACTGTGGCTAAACGTTTGCTACATTTTGCAAAACCAAAGCGACGGCAAGAACATTTTAAAAGCTAACATTTTAAAAGTGGTATTCCATCGTATACGGCTACGGCGGACGTTCCGCTGCTGCCCGAGTCGACGACCAATGCTGTTGGCTGTCCGAACGAAAATCTACGAAGAAACTGTCTACAAAAGGAACGCAGGACATGTGCAAAGTTGTTACGCCACTAAGGGAGCAGTTTTGCCAAGGTAAAAGGCGGGAACACCGAAAGTTTCGAACATCAGTTCAGTCAACGTCTCTCGCTTATCCCGGTAGTTCCACTGAAAGAAAACACTAAAAAGCCTACAATTGGCAACAATGCCCGGACGTACGAATGGCTCCGTGAAAAAGATGGGCTTCCCTTCTTGTTGATCGAAAAAGCAGAATTGGAAACAGTAGCGCATCAACGTTTCGAACATATCCCAGTCATCGACTGAAAACAAGACCGCATAAATACGAAATATGAGAAGATATCGAACGAACTCATTCCGTCTTCAAGCAAAGGCTTCATCTCCATTCTCTCTCGGGGAACGCACAACGAGTTTGGGTGGAAGTAGTACTGGGCCTCCTTTCCCTGGTATCTTTGCGCTTCCGACGGCCTGTGCAACGTTGGCAACGGACAAGCCGCTCCGTTGCGGATCCCGCGATCTTCGCAAAGCAAAAAGCGACAATAAGAAGACGGTAAGCAACGGTCATTCCATTACGAGATGGCAGTTCCTCATTTGGTAAGTAGCCAAACACCGACGGCAGATAGTACTTAATGAAAGAAATTTTTACGGCCACGAGGAGGCGATCATAGCAAGGCTCACTTTCGGATAAGGCTCCCCGGAGTAACCGACCCGAAACGTGCTGCTGCCGGGGTCAAATATCAATGCATTCACGTCATCTAAACGAGCGGTTCAAACCAACCTTAGCGTATGGTCAATATTCTTACCGCCGCTATAAGCGCCAGCGACAAGCATCTTAAATGTAGAAAAATTGAGTAATCGAAAGGGGAACTCTGTTCACCACACACAACGGTAACTCCGCCGTACGCAAAACTCGAAAAGTAGGCAGCATCCTACAACATTCCTCCGCGCATTTCATCCATACTTTTCGTCCATACGATGCGTTTGCCGCAGGTGTTTTTAGTATTACCAGTTCTGTTCGATTTGGACACCCATATAATTGTTGTGGACGGTCGGTGCGATTGCTCGCGAGCCAACGGAAATTACGGACGGCGAATGCTCTTTAACGATGGCGTGCACTTTGCGGATGATTCAAATGTGAATTACTAGCGCCCAAGGCAGCAACAGTGCTGATCGCTGTGGGTGAGGGTGTTGCGGAGCAGAAGCGATCGTCATCCTATCGCCTCTGGTCATTTAGCTAACATATGTCACGTCGGAACAAAAGGTGGCCAAGCTGCCTCTTTGCTCGCCATACAGTTGAATTGTACATACAGCTGTTCGGCTTGCTCGCTCGCGGAGAACTCTCACGCTCTGTAGTGTGTTCGTCTGTTTAGTCCAGTGGTGGGCAAAGGGGGGCGATATCTCCCCCGGGGGCGATTTTGAAGTCCAGGTGGGCGATAAGCGCGAAAGGGGCGATTGGGGGGCGGTGAAGGGCTAAGAGAGCGATATCGCTCCCCTCTCCTGGGGGTGGGCGGTGAAGCTAGAAGGAGCGATATTGCAGTTTTAGTGTTGTTACGGATCTCGCCACGAAGAAGCGGAATCGCTTCGAAGTAGTCACTCGGGGCGATTTACGACTGCGGGTCCCGTCAATGCGGCGCAATATTGAAGGTATAATTGGTTTGCATGCTTCCTGCCCTTCAGAGTATAACTGTAATAAGCGTGACATCTGAACAAATGAAGTTGAACACATAGCACTTTCTTTGTATGCGAAGATCTGCTGTGCAGAAGCATGGGGTAGCAAGGATGCTGTCGCTGATCCCGCGAACACTCTCTCGCGCAATAGTCAATGCAAGAAATTGGCAGGAAAAAGGACATTGTCCTCAGTGGAGATTTCCCCACCAATTTTCGGATCTTCAGCCGATATGATTCATCCCAGGGGCGATGGCAACCTCGATGCTGGAAAAGGGGGGCGTTTTGTGGCATAGCCTTGCGCACCACTGGTTTAGTCGCTTTCGTTGTAACGGACTGAATTCGTGATATAGAAGGATTGACAAGGTAGTTGGTAAACCTCACAGGGTGGGCTCACTATTTATGAAAGACCCGTATCCAACTTTCCAGGATAATGATGGAAAATGCCAGTACGTTTCGTGAAATGTGCTCGCGATTCAAGGACGAAGATGCCGCTATAGCTTTCTGTTATGTCCTTACCCACGATCTGTATGCTCACCACAGATCGTGGGAAAGCGATGCTACTTTGACCGTTCAGAGGCACATCAGCGTATGGTTGACCTGGTGCATCAGCCACAAAAAGGTCAAAGTAGCACCTCCATCAATCTCCATCCATCATACAAATTGACAAGTATTCTTGTATACAAATGTGTTTATCGTTACTCTATAAATACGTTATGTCTTTACTATTAAACCAGTGAGGTATATTCGTGTGTTCCGAGTCCGTGCCTAATTACGCGCGCTCTGCAACTTCTCTCCAATTCTCTAAGTGTTCAAGCAACAAGGTGGTAATGCAATTTTCCATTATTTTGCACTGAACCGGCGCTGATCACTGTTTGTATCACAAAGATACAACACTTTCTTTCAAGGCAAACGAGTGATATTAATACATCGACAAAGGAGTTGCGTATGCGGCCAACCTATGAAAATAGCGGGAAAGAAGAATTTGCAAGCCCAGAGATGTAGGTGCTACAAGGCACAATGCAACAACGAGGTGTTCCTACGTACCGGCACGTGGTTCGAAGGTAAGGCTGCTGTGAACATATAGCTTTACATTCTAATGCGCTCTTCACAGATCAGGTTTCAGGACTGCTGTCCTGTTCATATATACATGGAGCCGTGAATACACGACGATAGACTTTTGCTCAAAGGAATTAGGTATCACTGTAGTTATACCTGCGAATGCTTGCAGTTTTACTATATATCTCACAGGTACGAGCAGCCATTGTGCGGTAGGCTGGAAGAAATGCATGTGAGAGGAGGCCGCAGAGTCCATACTACGGAACCCTCTCGTGATCGGCGGTCCTGGTCTCACTGTCGAGGTCGATGAGACCATTTTCTCGAAGAGGAAATACCAACGCGGCCGAACTTACCCTCAGCACTGGTTCTTCGGGGGCGTATGGCGGGAGACAGGAGAGTGCTTCCTTGTTCCCGTCAGTGCCCGTAGTAGTAGCCAGACACTTATACCGTTGATAAGGCGGTATGTCAATCCTAGCAATACGGTCATAACCGACTGCTGGGGACGGTACCGCAGTCTTGCGGGGAATGCTTACACTCATTTGACAGTGAACCATTGCCGCCACTTTGTGCACCCTGAGACAGGGGCGCACACACAGACTGTGGAGTCCCTGTGGGCACAAGCGAAGCGTCCGAACAAGCTCCGTTGCGGCACACATAGGAGCATACTGGACTTCTACATATGTGAGTTCATGTGGTGCCGTACGCGGCGTCGCCATGAAGACCCATTAGACAAAATTGTCGAAAGTATATCTGCATTCTGGCCACCGCAGTAAAGGCTTCTTCGGCTTCGCTCTATTTACTTCTTGCTTCTATGTATAAGTCTTAGAATAAAATTGTACATTGTTGCTTTCGGAGATGCAAATGACCAACGGAATGGACATGGAATGACAGACAGTGATGGAGGTTACTGTCGCTCGTGTATCCCAACCGTAGCCTAATCGCGCGAGTTCATGCGGTACGGCAACCGCTGGCAATATCGTGATGAGACCCTTACGCAATTTAGACATTACCACCGTACAGCAGATTACTAAAAGGCAATTCAGTCTAATACTCTTGTCGCAATGCCGCCGGGCGTCATTTTCGGCACTCAGCTTAAGTCGATAATAAGGGCTAAGAGTACGTAAATGGGTACGGAAAAATCGAATCAAATTGTCTGTAGTTGAAGATACCAAAAACCATGCGCGATGTGCAATTTGTAGTAGTCATGATCGCTCCATAAGCGTCGTTCGCAACATGCTAACAGCTGCTTTGTGACGCAAACACTACGTCATGTTTACTTTCGTCCGGCTGTTGGCGACTTCGTGATTACCTGCCTTTCTTTGCTTACATTTACGAATTACTGTATTCCATCGGGCCTGTAATGCCAAAGACCCCATTTTGGTAACTGCAATGAAAGCTTATTGAGGTGGCCAGTAAGCAGCGATGTCCTCAATAATTTTTTCGAATGGGTTTTCGTGGGGGCGCAGCCTCCTCGCAACTAAACGCTTTACCCGATTATGCTTGTCGCTATCTATGTCCACCAACCGGTGTACTACAAACCGACCTTACCTGCAAATTACCGTAAGGTAACGCACTGTTATTTCTGACTGTCGTGATGGATAAACTTAGCGATACGGAGAAGGAACTAACCAATGTATATAAAACGGTAAGAAAGATATTCGTGACAGTATATTTCGAATTCTTGCGTCGTCTGTCGGTAGCGAATGTTTGATAAAAATGTTTGCACTTTTTAGCTTCTCTCTCTTTACTCAAACGAAGTTCCGTTATCGCCAGTCGTTTTTTCTATAGCCTGCTGGAAAGTCTGTCTTAAATAATAGGCTTTAAAAGCGGCGATGATTCCTTGGTCCATTGGTTGTAGCAGAGATGTTGTGTTTGGTGGTAAAAACGTGAACTTAACATTCTCGTTTCCAAGATTAATGGGATGGGCAGGCGCATTATCGAGAATAAGCAATGCTTTATAAGCAACGTTATTTTATCTTGCAATATATCTTCACAGCTGGGCAAAAACACATTGAAAACCATTCTTCAAAAAGCGCTTGTGTTATCCACGCCTTTTTGTTAGTTCACCAAATTACAGGAAGCGATTGCGGACTGCAACGTTGAAGAGCTCGCGGATTAGGCGATCGGTAAACAATCATTGGCTTTAACTTAAAGTCACCCTTTGCATTTCCGCCGAGTAAAAGAGTCAAGCGATCCTTGCTGGCGTTGTATCCTGGACGAGTTTCTTCATTTATAGACACATAGGTGCGAGTTGGCATTCTTTTCCAAAATAGACACGTCTCATCAACATTAAATATCTGCTGATCCGTATAACCACCTTCTTCGACAATCTTTTTCAAAATTCCCGGATACTGTGATGCAGCTTCCTCATCTGCACTTGCAGCTTCTCCCAAAAACTTAACGGAATGCAACTTTGTTCTTTTCTTAAACTTGTCGAACCAGCCATTACTTGCAGAAAAGAGTTCTTCACTTTCCACTTCCTTCCCGTTTCTTTTCACTGCTGAAAACAAACTTCGAGCTTTGTTCCGAATTACTAGTTTGCTAAGAGGAATCCTTTCTTGATTGCAGTCCTCGATCCATACTGACAAAAGACGCTCCATCTCTATCATGCAAATGCTTCTATACCTAGTGGTTGTTTGTAGATCGCAAGAAGTGGACACAAATTGACTTTTTTCTTTGATTTCTCTTTCGTGCTTTATTATGCTTCGTGCAGTACATTCGTGTAGTGAATGATCACTACTTATCTTGGAATTCCTATCCCCACGTGCATGCCTCGTTAGCACGTCAAGTTTCTCTTCTAATGTGATAAGTTTTCTCACCTTTTTACTGCTATGATTTGCTGTAGTCTTTCGTTTGGCTGCTCTACATTCCATCTGAGCTATTAGAAGTGTAAAACAATTGTGGAAAAGCGTTGCTTGCCATTGGGTGATGAGTACCATCAAAAGAGTGAAAAATCCACTTGTTAACGATTGACTATCGAGTAATAGATCTTAGCAAAGTTATAAAACGCGGAAGCCCTAATACGCTGCCAAGATATACAGGTAATATGCATGAAAGGTTAGTCTAAAAACCATTAAAACGGCCCTCACTTACCTTCAATACACCTCCAACAATTGAAAATTGACTCAGAATCACAAACAATTGATTCACAACTTAATTCAAAACCAATTCACAAACTATCAAAAAGCAACTGAAAAGCTCTAAAAGCCGTACTAATCGAAAACTGTATCGTACTAACCGAACACAGGTATCAATTTTACCTGCCGTACTAATCGAATTCGTCTTATTCGAATTCGTACTAATCGAGGCCCGCCTGTGCATTCATCATCGTTAAATTTTTCTCAGTTTACTGCATTGTGTTGGCCAGTCGCCTTTTTACCACTGTTTTGCCCGTTGTAGACTCTGCTTTACCGGAAAGTGATGACATTGCAAGTGCAGATGAGAATGAGCAGACAGCCGACCATCCTACCGAAGAGGAGGGGCCATTGCATTGTGAAGTTGACAAAGCACGTCATTGCTACTTTTTAACTTGCTTCTCACCGTAGCTTTCATTTTTCTCAAGGTAGCAAAAGGGAAAAGCTCTTCCCAGAAAGAAAGAAGCAAAATTTCGGACAAAATGAAAATGCGTGTTCCAAAACGCCGCATTGTTTTGTCGGGTGAGAAAAAGTGTCAGTTTAGTGAACTGTTCAACAGTGTATTTCAGACCCATTCGTTCCTATAACAGACCTCAGTGCTGTCAAAAATAGGGACGAGGGAAGAGTGGAGGAATGCAAAAACATGAAATTAGCAAAGTTTGAAAATGCTAAAGGAAGAAAGCAAAGCAGTCTGAAGGCTAAAGCGGTGTGCAATTTTTTATGTTGCCGAAGGGATCTATTTGTGTCGTTCCATTTGAAGGAAACACCTGCTCAGAAGTCAAGGAAGCGCCAAAATGCAGGTTGCACTGGATGTGCCATGGACGCGTCAGAAAATTGTAGCAAAATGACTCATGGGAATGATCGAACAGGGTAGCGATCACTTTTTGCTGCTTAGCGAATTCGAGGCGATGTCATGAATTCTTGAATTTATGGGGATATTTTCTAGACGGAGCACATGCCCCAGCAACAAAGCAAAACGTCGTGGTCGGCTACCAAAGGCTCAGTCCCGACGGCTAAGCGAGCGGACAAATCTGCCGTTGGTGGAAAAGCATGAAGGAGGTCTGTTGTTTCAGGAAACCGATGCAAATGTTATTTTGTGCATTATTGCATATATCCATTCACTAAACAGTAAATCCAGGCCTCAGACTAGAAGTTCGACTTGTAAATCATCTACGGCGGCGAGTGGTTCTCGTGTGCAGGTACGCTTATTGACTGTTTGTCTTTGTGTTGTACACTGCGAATTTCTAAAGAATTCGCCGTACGGTGATCACCGTCAGCCAACGAAGCGCCCAAGAAAACGAAGACAGAGCTGAGCTCATCAGATGTGATTGAGTGCCTCTGCTTATGAGTATTATAGAATAATTGCCGCAGTTCAGCTTGGTCTGCGCGAAAAGCTTTAGCTAAACTGACTTGTCGATTGCATACTTCTTCATATTCAGGAGTGCCTCTTGTCCCTTTGCATCGTTGCTGTTTGGAACGTTTCTTTAATGATTAATGGTTTGGCAAGGAGTTCGGTATTAATTTAGCGCTACGTTTCCGTTGCTCCTTCTATTGTATTTTTGCATTCATCGAGTGTATTAAAGTATGTTCTTCAATTTTTAACTTAAGTTGTTTTATACCGCGAGATTCTGCTGAAATTTCGCCTGGAAGCAATTTAGTGATCGACGAAAGTAAGCAAAAAATGCAGCTACGTGTAAGTAAAGACAACAGGACGGCGAAGGTAAACATGGTGCGGTTTTGCCGCGTTTTCCAACGTTGAACATACTACAGGATTCGAAACCTCTCTATTAGATTGTTCAGTGATGAAACGAAGAAGTAATTTTAATCAAAAGACCACTAAGCGAAGGTTTACACTGTTCATACGTTGCAGCCTTGAAATACACGCTGCAGTTAAATCGTTTGATCGTTGAAAACGCTGCAACGAAATTCCTAAAACCTATTAATCACAAATAAAATTAATTTAAACAATAAGATCAGCTCGTATGACCACTGTCTCATTCTGGGTTAATTTATTTTGTCCTTTCAGTTCATAGACTACGCAGATGCTGAAAGCGGGGAAAATAAAAATCTGACATTAGCTAGTGAAAATTAGTCCACAGTAAGTGAAAATTGGTTGAGACGCAAAATGTAAAATTGGGAACCAAGTAGTTGTTAAAAACTGTTCTGGCGTCCGACGAAACAAATGAAGAAATAATTACCTAACAACGCGAAATGTTAATGGAACATATATCATAAACGTCACTGCAACTGAACCGTTACAGTTGTGAACTGGAAAGGAAGTTAACCGTGATGTCTTAAGGTCAATGCTGAAATATGGGCAGAACTTGTTTTTGTTCACTTCATTGATTAATGGTCGCGATCGTTACTCTGACAGCATTTACCCATGTACTCATATCATACTGCTAACAAGTTCTGCGACCAATGCATGATTTTATTGTTACGACCTCATCGCCGACAGTTGAGTAAACGTAACGGGTCATTACGACATTTACCGAGAGATCTGAAAGTGAAAAGAGAACATCAGCCTATAAAGACGAGTCGTAAGAAAGGAAGAGATTAAAACATACACTGCCCTTAGAAATTCCGTCCGAAGTAGTCCGAAAATTGCGGTTCACATCGAATTTCTCATGTCCTGAGTTTTTGGTTTACCTAAAATCCACAAGGAAGACATACCATTGGGACCTGTGGTTTCAAAGAGAAAGGGCGTCCGCACTGGCCTTTGTGGTTACCTTGCCAACTTGTTAAAACCGTTAACAGGGAAAAGACAATCGCATGCAGCGAACTCGGTTAAGTATGAGATTGAAGTTAAGAGAATATCTCTTGATCCAGAGGATGTTCTTGTCAGCTTTGACGTTAGAGATCTTTTCATGAGCATTCCTCTTGATTACACTTACGCCATCGTCAGTCACTTACTTTCCAATGATTCATCCCTTCCGGACAGAACCGGCCTTGGCCCTTTTCATACATAACGTCGGTTAAAATTCTGCATGGATGAAGGACATTTTTTTAGATTGAGCTGATCTCTTTATATGCAGAAGCATGGCTCTCCGATGGGCAGTCCCCTGTCACTGGTGATAGCCGAAATATTCATGGAGCACTTTGAAAAGAAAGCCTTTCCATTGGGAATTCACGATTACTATATACGGGTTTTTAACAGGTACGTGGATGACATCTCCACTATAATGAGGGATGGTGAGGAGAAGTCTGTGTTGGAACACTTGAATGGCATGTTCGCAGAATCCATTGCCTTTACAATGGAAAAAGTACAGAAGGAAGTTTACCTTTCCTGAACGTATTACTGATGCGGCGGGGGTCTCGGTTGACGTACAAGGTTTAGAGAAAACCTTCTGGCGTGCTCACGGTAAATAGGCTTCAACAGGCAGCATCTCTTAGAGCGCAAGAATTGGTGCCAGCGTACTCGCACAGAAGCTGCATTCCCTTAGTCAGCAGTCGCTATGTCAGGTCTGTGAATGCACTACGGTTGTGATGAAGAGTTTACCAGTCTGCTATCCGTGCGTCTTAAACTTTCACGTGGGCAGCAATATTATCATTAAACTCCATGCTTTACCATTTCGCAGGTATTCCGTAACTGCTTCCTAAAGAAAACAGCTGTTCCCTACGTTCAAGAATCCGCTGCCGTTTTGGCGGAATAGGCAGCGCGCAGTTTTATCCATATGTGTTTACGCAATTCCACAGTTCACTCTGCAAGTCAGCATTCTTAAATTCTATGACATCGTACATTTCTAAGTAACTTTTTCTGGGTAAGGCGTCGTTGCAGTTCAATTTCGAAAACAATTGTTTCCAGGCACAACTTTTGGAAAGTGGACTAATTAGCAAATATTACATAAAGCTCGAAGCAGCGTGAAGCATTGTGGCGGCTTTCGAGTGATTGACCGACGGTAGCAGGAAGCAATATATCGCATCGCTTTGTTAACATGCTCTCCTGCAATGATTGCTCTATCGCAGTAAAAGCATGATGAATTACATTTCCGAAATTCATTTATTGGGTGTGGCTTTACGGTTGTCACTAAAATTCCTCCGCGAGTAGCTTTTGGTCTTGCGGTCCGAGGCAGTACAAAGTTCACCAGCAATTCGTTATAATTTTATTAATAATAGGAATAATACTTATCGTCATGATCATAGGCAGTTGAGCTGCGCAGTTGCTGAATGTTGCTCGACAATTTGTCCTGAAGTTGCTTCACGCCTCTTCCAGCTTATATGCGTTTCAACTGTTTCATTCGTATTTCATAAATGTCAGGATTTCTGAGGAGGTCACCAGCCTCAAGCTTCCAAAGCATGTGGTTCCAGTGCGACGAGACGATCATCAGGGAGGAACAATGGTGCTTACTGTTTGTTGTCATCATTCGCTCGTTCGAACATTTACGGAGCCGACAACGTGAAGGATTTCCGCGATACGAAATCGCAATTCACAAACTCGGGTCGACGGGCATATTGTTCAACAGCGCCGCCTGCCAGGACAACTACGATCTGCACGCTATGCGCCATCTCGGAATAATCTCTTGCGGCCTTGCATACTGACACCACCAGATGCACTGCCATTGGTCACCACGGGTATCTGGACAACCGCAACGAGGTGTGTGGGCCGCCCAAAGCTCCATATCCTTCATTGAAGTTTCATAAATCCGGTATCTTCAACTTCACCTTTAACTGGCGGTGTCGCAAAAGAAGCAAAATGCTCACCGTCGGACTACTTTTCCAACAGTGCAGCGCGTTGTCCATATCATTCTTGGGACAACATTGCGAGGCATATCATTCCAAGCGTGCATCGGTAATCGTTCAGGAAAGCATTGAACGCCCCACCTCATAATGGCTATGGGACGGTTGGATATCCTTCTGCTCCATTTGTTATATCGTCGACTGCTCTTTATGGGCACTTTGCTGCCCCATAACGACGGGCACCAATTACGAGCTGCAAGCGGCCAAAACCATCCGCTTTTTCCAACAACTTTCCATGACCTATCATCATCACCCACTTGCTATCGAAGGGCAGGTTCAGAACAGTGACCAAAGGGTGATGGGAAATGTCTGGTCATGCAAGTCCGACGGTGAGGAAGGCAACTCATAGTGCCACGAATTCAACAGACCATCTTCACCGACTTCGGCTTTAACTGGCAGTGTCGGAAAAGAAGCAAAATGCTCACCGTCGGACTGCTTTTCCAACAGCGCAGCACGTTGTCCATATCATTCTTGGGACAACTGCGCGAGGCATATCATTCCAAATGTGCATCGGTAATCGTTCAGGACAGCATTGAACGCCCCACCTCATAATGGCTATGGGACTGTTGGATATCCTTCTGCTCCATTTGTTATATCGTCGACTGCTCTTTATGGGCACTTTGCTGCCCCATAACAACGGGCACCAAATACGAGCTGCAAGCGGCCATAACTTCCCGCTTTTTCCAACAACTTTCCCTGACCTACCATCATCACCCACTTGCTATCGAAGGTCAGGTTCAGAACAGTGAACAAAGGGTGATGGGAAATGTCTGGTCGTGCAAGTCCGACGGTGAGCAAGGCAACTCATAGTGCCACGAATTAAACAGAGCATCTTCACCGACTTCGCCTTTAACTGGCAGTGTCGGAAAAGAAGCAAAATGCTCACCGTCGGACTGCTTTTCCAACAGCGCAGCGCGTTGTCCATATCATTCTTGGGACAACTGTGCGAGACATATCATTCCAAGTGTACATCGTTAATCGTTCAGGATGGCATTGAATGCCCCATATCGTAATAGCTCCGGGACGGTTGGATATCCTTCCCCTCACTTCGTTATATCGTAGACTGTTCTTTATGGGCATTTTGCTGTCTCATAAAAGCATTTGCAGGCGGACACCAATTATGAGCTGCATAGTACATCGTCCTTGTGAGCGTCACAAGGTAGAACCCACAAATCGTGGTCAGCGTTCTAACTGACTAAGTCATTTCACGACAATATTCGTTCCAGGATTGTCTCCCACTTGTTCGTGCGACGCCAATTGTTTCGGTATGATGGCGATTATTCTATGTTGAATAACAGTATGGTGGACTACATTTCTGGACAATATAGCGTTGTCCATATCGTTCTTGGGACAACGGGTGGATACATATGATCTGAGTGTCGCTCCTCACGAAATCGTTCTATGAAAACGATTGCCTCATTTCCTTGGCGATTCCACCTACACAGTCATGCCTGGCAGAGTAACCGCATACCTTCACGGGAATTGTGCAGGCGTAATTGGCAATTCTCATTTGAAGTAGCCATAACAATGTATTTCAGGATTGCTCATGCTGCAGCTTTTCTCGGTTTTCCACTTTCGTGGATTGGGTGACTATGTGAACGCTCAAGGTCGATGGAGCCACACCAGACGGCGTCCTGATTTGTACAGGGGACGTTCTATTCTGGCACCACTAATTCTGCTGGTCCAAAAGGCAACCCTCTGACACTTTGAGTGATTGCTGCCTCATAATTGCCACGATCACCCTCTACTAGCGATGCTGAAGTATCATAGCAACAAAATGGCCAACGTTCTGGATGATCCTTAGCGATCATTTGAAATATGCAAAGTGTGTCGAAGAAATAGTTTCACCGTCTTCCTGCTCATGAAACATTTGTAGCGCTATATCTCTTGAATCATACCCATTATTGTGCATTTGGATTTGCACGGCTCACTTTTGCAACCATGGCGTACTGTCCATACCATATTTAGGACTGTGGCCAGTTGCACATGACTCTGTCCGACTGACCACTGCATTGATCTGAACATACACTCTCATAATCCCTGGGGCTCTTTTTCATGCAGCCATTGGAGGATTAGCAGCGAACATTATCCATGAATGCTTTTCTCCTGCCCACAGGGTTTCTTTGGCTTCCGCGTTGTCGACGAACATCGTTCAGTAGGTTGATCAATGACGGCTCAATTTCAAAGTCATTCCAGCTATTGGCTTCTGTTCCCTATCTGATTTCTCTGTTTCATTGGCCAATAGTGCGCTTCTAATGAACACCCTGTTGCGTAGCCGCCGCACATCGTCCCAGCAATTTTGCTGGATATCTATATATTCAGCTTCATGTTCGCACATCCGAGCGACATTCTTGCGTCCGTTCAGGAAGGCACAGTTGCAGTCTGGCTGTATTCAAGCTTCATTCCGAATCTTACGCTCCATCGCAGGTTGTTAAGGAAGGCACGCTTGTGGGATGCAGCTCGCTACTGTCAATGCGTCAGAGCGCTTTAACTTATTTTCAAAATTCAAAAAGCACTACTCACGTGAAGCGTATCCAACGGTCGGTTAGAAGCCGTCACCACTAGCTTTGCCTGCCGGTATTGCGTCATGCTTGGCTCAGGTTACACGCCAGTGAATGCTGAGTTGCGGCAAAGAGTTAGGGACTACGGACGGTTTCTAAAGAACTCACCGTCCGACCAGCAATCAGCGCTCAAGCCGACAGACTGACAACTCAACACCCGTGGTCTCACGGTTTACTGTTAGCACGCAGGTTCTCTTTGCCTGTGCATCATTAATTATGTAAGTTTATGCCGATTACGCCTGTGCGTTTATATATGTCCATAGGGATAAATATTTTTTGCCATTGCATTTTTGCGTTATGGGGGTAAACCCTAAATTTATAGCTTCCAAGAGTCATTAAGCCCCAATTTCGTTCCTTAAAGCACGTAATGTAATTTCGCAGCTGAACAGAGATGGAACATTTTCAAAAATAGCTGTATTACGTCTGTCCGTCGCAGTGGAGAGTACGCATCAGCTCGAGCAATTTCCCGTTTACTTGCTGAGGTAATTTGCGTATAGGTATACACACGAACGGACGTAATCGCCATAAACTTAATGATGCACAGGTAATTAGAACCTTCGTGCTATGTTTTCTTCACCTCTTCTTTACGTGTCGCCTGTTTATGAAGAAAAAGCTTTATTGGGTACTTACCCAACCCACGTAGCTTTCGGGAGAAACGACTCCCGTCTTCAGCGTCAAGTGAGAACAGTTGGGAGTTAAGCAACAGTCATATAAGGGTATGAGGTCAGAAATATGCGATAGGCAAACATTGGAACAGTCAGGGCCAACGTAATTAACGAGAAAAAGGCCATAAACAGCTGTGACGTCAGGTGCTTATGATCGTCTCGGAAATCGATGATTTAAATTATTATGCTTCAGAATTTTTTTCTTCAGTATCCTTTCTTTTTGCCTTTTGTTTTTTTGGCCACTTCTTTGGAAATGTATGGTCGTACCGGTTTGCGTGACCATGCTTTTCCTCTTCTTTGTGTGTCGTCGTGTCATTGGTGGTCTCGTGTCACGTTGCAGGATTTTGCTCAGGCCATTGTGATCGTGATGTCTGTAATTGAAGCAAAAGACTTGTAACGGGCGCGCTGAAATCTTTTTCTCTCTTCTTCTTCACGGTAGAACAAACCCGTTGAATTTGTATCTTTTATTGATGGTAAAAGTAAAAGATGCAGTAAAACGCAGCGTAGCTTTCGGATAGTCCCTTGATCCGTCTTCAGCGCTGCTGCTTCAGCCGCGTAATCAATCGTTGAGTCTCAAGGTCCTTCCACTCGATCACCCGAGCAAACGAGGTCGCTGTCGGGTAGAACCTTTACCTGTCTAGTGTTACTTGTTCGCCCAGGCCGTCATGCAGAGGGTCCTAAGGACCATACCACCGATCACGGCGAAGACACCACGAAACAGGGGCTTCCGTGAGGCTTCGTGTTTCCCATATCGTCTGTCATAACCTCTGGGCCAACTGCGAGCCAATTACGTTCGAGAATCAGTCTTGTTTGCATTGTTCGTGTTTATCCGCAATGTCCAATGTTTGCTTGAGTTTCGGGTATTCATAGTCCATTCTTGGGTACTCGTTCCTCTGCACCGTGGAGCATCTTTTATTACTTACGTAATTGAAGCAAAAGTCTTGTAACGGGCGCGGCTACCTCGTTTGCTCGGGTGATCGAGTGGAGGGACCTTGAGACTCAACGATTGATTACGCGGCTGAAGCAGCAGCGCTGAAGACGGATCAAGGGAGGATCCGAAAGCTACGCTGCCTTTTACTGCATCTTTTACTTTTACCATCAATAAAAGATGCAAACTCAACGGGTTTGTTCTACCGTGAAGAAGAAGAGAGAAAAAGATTTCACCGCGCCCGTTACAAGACTTTTCCTTCAATTACAGGCATCACGATCACAATGGCCTGAGCAAAATCCTGCAACGTGAGACGAGACCATCAATGACACGACGACACACAAAGAAGAGGAAAAGCATGGTCACGCAAACCGATACGACCATACATTTCCAAAGAAGTGACCAAAAAGACAAAAGGCAAAACCAAAGAATGCTGAAGAAAGAAATTCTTAAGCATAATAATTTAAATCATCGATTTCCGAGACGACCATAAACACCTGACGTCACAGCTGTTTATGAACTTTTTCTCGTTAATTACGTTGACTCTGACTATTCCAATGTTTGCCTAACGCATTTTTCTGACCTCATACCCTTATATGACTGTTGCTTAACTCCCAACTGCTCTCACTTGACGCTGAAGACGGGAGTCGTTTCTCCCGGAAGCTACGTGGGTTGGGTAAGTACCCAATAAAGCTTTTCCTTCATAAACAGGCGACACGTAAAGAACAGCAGAAGAAAACATAGCACGCAGGTTCTAATTACCTGTGCATCATTAAGTTTATGCCGATTACGTCCGTTCGTGTGTATACCTATATGCAAATTACCTGAGCAAGTAAACTGGAAATTGCTCGAGCTGATGCTTACTCTCCACTGCGACGGACAAACGTAATACAGTTATTTAAAAAATGTTCCACCTCTCTTCAGCTGCGAAATTACATTACGTGCTTTCAGTAACGAAAGTGGGTCTTAACGACTCTTGTAAGATATAAATTTAATGATTACCCTCAAAACGGAATAATGTAATAGCAAAAAATATTTGTCCCTATGCACATATATAAACGCACAGGCGTAATCGCATGAACTAACTTAATTAATGATGCACAGGTAATGAGAACCTGCGTACTAACAGTAGACCGTGAGTCTACGGGTGAGTTGTCAGTCTGTCGGCTTGAGCGCTGATTGCTGGTCGGACGCTGAGTTCTGTAGAAACCGTCCGTAGTCCCTAACTCGTTGCCGCAACTCAGCATTCAATAGCGGGTAACATGGGCCGAGCATGACGCAATACCGGCAGGCAAAGCTAGTGGTGACGGCTTCTAACCGACCGTTGGATACGCTTCACGTGAGTAGTGCTTTTTGAATTTTGAAAATAAGTTAAAGCGCTCTGACGCATTGACAGTAGCGAGCTGCATCCCACAAGCGTACCTTCCTTAACAACCTGCGATGGAGCGTAAGATTCGGAATGGAGCATGAATACAGCCAGACTGCAATTGTGCCTTCCCGAACAGACGCAAGAATGTCGCCCAGATGTGCGAACATGAAGCTGAAGATATGGATATCCAGCAAAATTGCTGCGACGAAGTGCGGTGGCCACGCAACAGGATGTTCATTGGAAGCCAACTGTTGGCCAGTCAAACAGAGAAATCAGTTAGGGAACAGAAGCCAATGGATGGGAAGACTTTAAAATTGAGCCGTGGCTGATCAACAGACTGAACGATATTCCACGACAACGCGCAAGCAGAAGAAGCCCTGTGAACAGGAGCAAAGAATTCACGGACAATGTTCGCTGCTAAACATGGAATGGCTGCATGAAAAAGAGCCCCAGGTATTATGAGGGTGTATGCTCAGATCAATGCAGTGACCAGTCGGACAGAAGCATTTGCAACTGGTCACAGTCCCAAATATGATATGGACAGTGCGCTATAGTTGCGAAAGCGAGCCGTGCAAATCCAAATGCACAGTAATGGGGATACTTCAGCAGACATAGCGCTACAAATGCTTCATGAGGAGGAAGACGGTGAAACTATTGGATCGACACAGTTTGCATATTTCAAATGATCGCTAAGGATCATCCAGAATCTAAGACGTTTTCGAACTAGGATACTTCAGCATCGCTAGCAGAGAGTGATCATGGCAATTATGGGGCAGCAATCACTAAAAGTGTCAGACGGTTGCCTTTTGGAACAGCAAAATTAGTGGCGTCAGAATAGAAAGTCCCCTGTTCAAATCTGGATGCCGTCTGGCGTGGCTCCATCGAACTTGAGCGTTCACATAGTCACCCAATCCACGAAAGTGGAAAACTAAAGGAAGCTGCAGTATGAGCAATCCTGAAATGCATTGCTATGGCTACTTCAAATGAGAATTGCCAATTACGCGTGCACAATTCCTGTGAAGGTATGCGGTTATTTTCCCAGGCATGATTTGCAGGTAGGATCGCCAAGGAAATGAGGCAACCGTTTTCATAAAAGGACTTCGTGAGGAGGGACACTCAGACCATATGTATCCACCCGTTGTCCCAAGAACGATATGGACAATGCTATATTGCACAGAAATGTAGTCCACCATACTGTTATTCAACGTACAATAATCGTGATCATATCGAAACACTTGGCGTCGCACGAACAAGTGGGAGACAATCCTGGAGCGAATATTGACATGAAATAACTTAGTCAGTCAGAACGCTGTCCAGGATTTGCCGGGGTCTAACTTGTGACGCTCACAAGGACGATGTACTATGCAGCTCATAATTGGTGTCCGCCTGCAAATGCTTTTATGAGACAGCAAAATGCCCATAAAGAACAGTCTACGATATAACGAAGGGAGGGGAAGGATATCCAACCGTCCCGGAGCTATTACGATATGGGGCATTCAATGCCGTCCTGAACGATTAACGATGCACACTTGGAATGATATGTCTCGCACAGTTGTCCCAAGAATGATATGGACAACGTGCTGCGCTGTTGGAAAAGCAGTCCGACGGTGAGCATTTTGCTTCTTTTCCGACACTGCCAGTTAAAGGCGAAGTCGGTGAAGATGCTCTGTTTAATTCGTGGCACTATGAGTTGCCTTCCTCACCGTCGGACTTGCACGACCAGACATTTCCCATCACCCTTTGGTCACTGTTCTGAACCTGACCTTCGATAGCAAGTGGGTGATGATGGTAGGTCAGGGAAAGTTGTTGGAAAAAGCGAGAGGTTATGGCCGCTTGCAGCTCGTAATTGGTGCCCGTCGTTATGGGGCAGCAAAGTGCCCATAAAGAGCAGTCGACGATATAAGAAATGGAGCAGAAGCATATCCTACAGTCCCGTAGCTATTATGAGGTGGGGCGATCAATGACGTCCTGAACGATTACCGATGCAAATTTGGAATGATATGCCTCGCGCAGTTGTTTCAAGAATGATATGGACTACGCGCAGTGCTGTTGAAAAAGCAGTCCGACGGTGAGCATTTTGCTTCTTTTTTTTACACTGCCAGTTAAAGGTGAAGTTGAAGACACCGGATTTATAAGACTTCAATGAAGGATAGGAAGCTTTCAGCGGCCCACACACCTCGTTGCGGTTGTCCAGATATCCGTGGAGACCAATGCCATTGCATCTGGAGGTGTCAGTATGCAAGGCCGCAAGAGATTATTCCGAGATGGAGCATAACGTGCAGATCGTAGTTGTCCTGGCATGCCGCGCTGTTAAACAATATGCCCGTCGACCCCAGTTTGTGAATTGCGATTTCGTATCGCGGAAATCTTTCACGTTGTCGGCTCCGTAAATGTTCGAACGAGCAAATGATGACAACGAACAGTAAGCACCATTGTTTCTCCCTGATGATCGTCTCGTCGCACTGGAACCACATGCTTTGGAAGCTGCAGGCAGGTGATCTCCTCAGAAATCCTGACATTTATGAAATAAGAATGAAGCAGTTGAAGCGCATATAAGGTGGAAGAGGCGTGAAGCAACTGCAGGCCAAATTGTCGAGCAACATGCAGCAACTGCGCAGCTCAACTGCCTATGCTCATGACGATAATTATTATTCCTATTATTAATAAAATTATTATGAATTGCTGGTGAACTTTGTACTGCCTCGGACCGCAAGACAAAGCAACTCGCGGAGGAATTTTAGTGACATCCGTAAAGCCACACCCAATCAATGAATTTCGGAAATGTAATTCATCATGCTTTTACTGCGACTGAGCAATCAATGCAGAAGAGCATCTTAAGAGAGCGATGCGATATTGCTCCCTGTTACCGTCGGTGAATCACTCGAAATCCGCCACGATGCTTTACGCTGCTTCCAGCTTTATGTAGGGATTGCTAGTGAATCCACTTTCCAAAAGTTGTACCTGCAAGCAATTATTATAATTTCGAAATTGAACTGCAATAACGCGTTGTATGTAGGAAGGATCACATC
Source organism: Trichuris muris (assembly GCA_000612645.2). Taxonomy (NCBI): domain Eukaryota; kingdom Metazoa; phylum Nematoda; class Enoplea; order Trichinellida; family Trichuridae; genus Trichuris; species Trichuris muris. The sequence goes on along the minus strand of CBXJ02000282.1, from coordinate 3,629,808 downwards.
CCGTTAAACTATAGTCAACTCTCTATGATCGCGTCACTTTGTGTCAATGCTTACGTTTCACAAAGTGAAGTCTAGTTAGTACTGTGCTATTTTGTTCTCATGGATGCTTCAAATTTTAAAGTACTTTTGCATATCTGTAGGACTTTGCTGAACTGCAGAAAATTGCACAGTGCTCATTGCAACAATGATTTGTTCAACGATGAGAAACAGTTTCTGGGCTAAGCGACTCTTTCTAAAGGATGCTGTAGCATAGTTGAAAAATTATTTACTAGGAAATGCTGAACAGATAAACAACAAATAGTTTATTGTATTTTGAACTTGCTTGAACATTGCAACGGTCGTTCTAATTCTAACGAAAATGTTTGTGAGAAAAACCAAGAGCACGGGGAAAGTGCGTGATGTCAATTTGCCTCCTACATTTGAACAACGAATGACAACATTAAGAGCTGACTTGCCATACAGAAATGATGTAATCATTTTCAAAATCTAATTCGAATTGCCTGAATGCTCTTACATGTGCCATTTTCTGAACGTCACCATTTTCAGTGAACTTTTGTTACGTGGTTTGCACTTCTGCAAGAATGGCGATTCAGATATTGCAGTGAGCCCATGACGGCGTTTATGCCAGGAATGTCTTCGTAACTGCATGCAAAGTTTACACCGATATCATATGCATGTGTATCATGGAGACATGCGGACTGCTATGCACTAACATCAATATCATATGAGCTGGTCATTGTAAACTTGCACTGTTCTTATTGGGGGCATTCTATGAGTAGTCACGGTCATGTCATCAGGTGCAATTCAGCCACGTGTATGTTCCCATGTCTTCAGATCAATCCAAAGGTGCCGTAGCAGTCTTCCTTTCAGCGTAACACAACTACTATTGCTGAATGAGGTTGAACAGTGGACAGAGCGCGAACATATCATACAATCAAGAAGGAGTAGAACTATGCACCTATAGAAACGGGAATTATAGCATAGGTGCTTTCAGGCAGAAATTCGCAGGAGTTTCCGTACATACCGTTACGCCAGTTCAGTGAAGACCAATCAGTGGAACACCTATTACAACCTCAGTGGGCAGTAGACGATGTGGAGCCAAGGCGAAGCTTTCCTGATCTGATGAAATATGACGCCAAGTCAACCAGTGAACATAGTTTTCTATGAATTGACGTGGACTTCACCAAGTAAAGAACAGGTTTCCCTACCTTTAGACCAAACGCATCTCTATAGTTACTTCGTCATGTCAAACGTGGTGACGTTTGAGGATTCAATCTTTCTGACCCAATATCTAATCGTCAGAAGAAAAACTATAGCGCAGCTGTGGGTCACGCGATATCATCATTAGTGAATGATTGCTGCCGATAAGCCATATCTTCGAATAAGGGCACTCGGTTGGATATCGTTGAATTAGGCAGCTGGAAGGTGACACAATTTTTATCCATACAGAGGCATTGAACTTAAACAGACGTGAGCGACAATGATAGCAACCGTACGAAATCAAGTCAACTACTCGTCTGACACTGAACAGCGGAATGTTCTAAATCGACAAGATGTTCCCTATCTGATTTGCAGGTTGTTAAACGTGCATGATTATTGTTTTGGGAAACACTTTAAACCAGTGATTCCCAACGGGGGCCCCAGGGACACTTTGGGGGCCCTGGGATGGACTGGGATTTAGGGTGTCCCTGGGAGTTTGGGTGGGCGTCAGGGGGTACCTGGCAGTCGGTGCCGCAGGACGAGATCGATCCTGCCGTTCAAGTAGTTCAAGGAGACTGGCGAAAAGCGCAGTTATTTCCTCCGCGCTCAAGTGACGATGTTCTTTTGCAACGTCACCTACATGCCTGACCTGTTTCGCTGCTATTTTTGCATTGAACCTGTGCCATCAAAGGACAGCGCATGTGGGCAACTGTCAACAGCTAAGGTGAGCTACACGACGGGGGTTTCCCCTCTGCCCTAGAGTGAATGTAGGCGGCCTAAGCATAGGTGGAAGAACGAAAATCGCTTTATCTTGCACTCCTTTACATATTGCCGCCGCATGTCTTTTGGAGAATGTTGGCGCGAAGCACGAACCGAAGAAAGACTACCCTAGTTGGCATTTCGTCCTTACCGACAACTCCGTCATGTATCTGAAGTGACATTAAGCAACCTAGGCATAAAGCAAAATATGAAAGTAGGCAGCGACGTGGCTCCATTACACGGAGACTCCTAGCTTCTATATTAGTGTTCCATTTCCCTCTTTATAATTACGTCCTGCGTAATACTAATGCATTCCAACACCCAACGCGTCACAGACCCGTGCTCCATTTTTGGGACACTTCCGCCGTCGCATAAAATAAAAAAGATGAAGTGATGGGACCGAACCCATGGATGGGCTCTTCAGTGGGAGATATTGACGAAGTGGGAGGCGTCGATGAGACAATAGCTGCGCCCTATTCCCATGAAAGCACTGCTGACGGCACGCAGCAAACATATACGCTCCTATAACGGATGCTACGCATACCGATGTTCAGGAAATCGCACAGCAGTATTTCCTGCGGCGCTATTTCACCTGAGCACTAAAGGTGGAAAGTAATAATAGCTCTGCGATCCTTGCTGTGTCTTGTTTCCTCGACGCTGTAGTTCTCATCTATTCAGCTACACGGTTATCAGCTGTTAGAAAACTGCTTTTCCATGACTACGGATCTCTCCTGAAATTTGGCGAAAGTCATAAGAATAGAAAGGTAAGTGTCCTGTAAGATTCTAGTTGAAGCATGGCTCACGTTATCAAGAAAGCAGCACTACTTGAGCATTAAAATGGTTTCAGTCTCAATCATAGGAGAATCTGTAAAGATAATAAGCTCTGATCTGCTAGTTTGGTGAGTTCAGGCGATCCTTGACTGACGGCAGCCCTTCTGACTGTTCCAATGCATCCTACCCATCTTTAATACGTCGGCGATGGCTTAACTCCTGAGTCCTGATCAACGCAAAAGGCACAGGACATCACAGTTTTGTACAGGTTACCATTTGCGTGCCTGAAACGCTTGCCCATAACTAACGGGGAAATCTTATAAGTCCCACTTCTCAGTTTGATTTCTATACCAAGTGCAGAAACTAACGGGATCTCAAGACGTCATATGCTCGCTACTACGGGGACTTAAAACGACGAAGTGTGACAACTTCATAACTATAGTGGACGTCTTTTTCAAGGCAGCTAACAGCCACGTCGCGCGCTAAGTATTGAGCCCGAAGGTTATCGCCCGCGGATAATCAGCAACGCCCAGTGCCGCTCCTTGTGATCATATTTCCCAGAGAAAATAAGACACAGGCGGTGCTTTCTGGAGAAAGCTCTCCCTAAATCGCAGCAGGTTTCCGCGACGCCTCTCACGGCATCCCAGGCTTCAAGATGGCTAACAGAGTTCATAACAGAAGTCCTGACCCAAGTTTTAGCGCTCGACAACGTCACCCATTTTGCTATGCTTAGGCTTTGAACTAGCATTAGCCTCCGGTTTTTCTCAACTCCTTTGGGAAAGGATTAGTTTGCTCATGCTTAACCACGCCTATATTTAAGTAGCGAGTGATAAACCAGCACCAGCACAAAGGAGAATACAAGCCCAGTTTGCTTTACCCGTTGGAGCATCCTATATCTGTCTGCCTTCCTTCCTTCCCTACGCATTTCCTGGCGGCTAGCAAAAATAGCAAGGAAGATAAGCCTAGCATGAGAGGTGTAAGTTAGTTTGAAGAAGTACTAAGTTGAACACTTGTATCATCCACTCTTCACTGGTTTGGTGTCTAGAAAGACAGTCAGTGGCAGAGAGTTCGTCGTTTAACTGCGCGCATTGTTTGCCATCAGATGTTGGTGAGTGGAAGTATTTCCGAACTTAAAACAAAACTGTGCGGTATCTTGTCAGTCAGCCTACCTTCTCAAACATGACAAGACAACATGGGAGAGAGAATGGATATCCACAAACCTAGGCAGAAAATTTTATCGCATGCTTTAGCTTGTCTGCCGCTGGAGGACAAAAATGACTCTGTCGCAGCCCTATCCCTCATGGATATATTGTAAGTTTATTTGTCTGTCGCTAGAATTACAAAAGAGCAGTGTGGCCACATGAAAGCGATTTGCTCTCGCTTCCTGGACCGACGTATAGGGACAGTGCCGTCCGGTCCGGAATCCCCTGTGTTCTTACTGCGGGAACTTAGATTGCGCTTGATTAATTGATTTCTTAATACCACTGTTCTACTGTTCGGCTCTGAACTTGTTAGTGATGGACGTACATTTCTACAGCTGGCAGGAGCGGAAAGGAAGTGTAGGCAATATAACGTTGAATATCTAAAATACGGTTTTATACCGTCACCCTCGAATCCGCAGCAACCGTTTTGCTTGATCTGTGGAAAAGTTTTTGCGAATAAACTGATGAAGCCCTCAAAATTAGTAAAACACCAGAAAACGATGCACGGCGACAAGGCCAATAAAGACCTTTCTTACTTCCAATCTGTTCGAGATAACTTCCAAAAGCAGCCTAAATTGCCAGGGATTTTTTCATCCGGATCAAGACGAAACACCGACGGGTTGCGCGCGTCCTATAACAACTCCCTCTTAATGGCGAAATGTGGAAAGCCGCACGCCATCGGGGAAGAACTGATACTGCCGGCTGTGTCAGAAGTGCTGCGTACTGTGGTGCGCATGCCAGCAAATGAAATAATTAAAAAGATTTCCTTAAGCAACAATACGCTGCAGCGACGTATTGACGAAATGAGCGCAGATGTGCAGAATACGCTGTGCAACGTCTTGAGATCACAGGAATTTTGTCTACAGGTGGATGAGTCGACATTGCCACAGAACGATGCGCTGCTGCTGAACTATGTAGGTTCATCAAGGAAGGCAAGTTAGTTCAGGAGTTACTCTTCGCAAGAGAACTGTTGACTGACACTACAGGAGAATCAATATACCGTACTGTGGAGGACTTTTTTTAAAGAGAAGGAGATACCACTAACAAACGTAATCGCTGTCGCGACGAATGGAGTCCCATCAATGCTGGGACGCCACCGCAGGTTCCTTTCGTACCTGAAAGAAAAGGTACCGGATTTACTGGCCGTGCACTGCGTAATTCACCGACATCTGGTGGCGAAGTGACTTAGTGATAGACTGCACCGTTTGCTGCAGTACGTGATCACCGCGGTTAATAAAATCAAACGCAGTGCCATGAGAGAGAGAGAGAGAGAGAGAGAGAGAGAGATTGTTCAGTCAACTAGGCGAAGAAAATGACGAAGATTTTAACCGGCTCCTGCTTCAAACAGAAGTACGCTGGCTTTCAAAGGGCGCCTGCTTGAGCCGCTTCTATGCCCTCTTTGACACCGTTGTAGTGAGGATACGGTATTACGGGACAACGTGGAGAAGTCGAGAGCCGACATAGCTTACATGTCGGACCTCTACTTCAAGTTTAACGAGAAGAATTTGCAGTTGCAAGGGGATCAACTGAATCTGATCAAGACCAAGACGGTTGTAACAGCCTTCATCGGCAAGCTTGCCATTTTCGGCCAGAACCTGGGGTGCAGAGAGTAAAGACAGCTCTCCCTAACCTTAACGACCTCAAGGACAACGGTGGCCTTTCTGACGATGTCGTGCGCTCCTTCTATGACCATCTCAGCATGCTTCATGAGGACATGTGCGAAAGGTACGGAGATATATTGTCCATGTTGATACCGGACTGGGTTCTGGATCCGTTTACAAGCCGCCCCGGGGTTGAAGTGACTTACCAGGAGGAGCTTATTGAAATTCAAGCCAACGAGGAGCTGAAGCCAAGGATAATGGGTGGCTATACCAGTTTCTGGCTGCAGCAGGAAATCATACAGCTGTATCCTACGCTATGGAACGTAGCTAAGAAGTTCCTTATCCCTTTTTCCTCGTCCTACTTGGTCGAACGCCGATTTAGTGCGGTCACTGAACTTCTCAGAATAAAAAGAGACCGCCGACAGATAGTGAGGCGAGGCGACCTGAGATTACTCCTGACGACTCTCGAGCCGGACGTGGATAAATTAGTAGCATTGCATCAGGCCCAATCGTCGCACTAAGTGAGGTAAGATCAAGCGACTATCGTCTTGCTCAGAGTCAATGTTAAATTTAGATTCAATGTTGCGCAGCTCCGACAACAGCATCGCAGCCTGACTTACATATTATGCTATCATTGTCAAAAGCCCAAAAAATTGAGGAAGAGGAAACCCAGTGCGGCTCTTGTACTCTGAAGGCTCACGCGGTCTACAATCAGCCGGCTTAAGTCCAGCAATACGAAGAGAACACCTTCAGCGCCAACTAAAGAAATAAAGGCGTAAACATCTTCGAATATTATTAGAGAGCTTTCGCCGTATATGGCAGCCGGCTTCCATACTAGCTGTCACGAACCGTTTCACTCCAGTTCCGTAACCCTAACGCAGGGGATTGGGGACATAGCTGAGTATCGGTAGTAGTAGGTCTAGCGGTAATCGGTTCTGTGTGAGAGTATGTGTATGTGTGGTTGTTGTGTGAAGAAGTAAAGCTGAATTTGCGTATCGGTCGATGTGTCGTTGTGCTTTGCCCCACTGTGTCCCTGTTCGTGACACAAGCCATTCCGCTCTAACGTAGAAAAGAAATCAGCGTTGACCTCGCATCGCCACGGTTTTCCAGCCATTGATCACACATTCAATTTTCATAGCGCAAACCATGGGCCTACTTGCGGCTGACAAGATCCGTAGGTTAATAAGGTCTTTAATGACGTCACGGCTTAGCTGTTTTTTCTTTGGCATACACGGCAGGCGGCGAAATAAATTCTACATTCTGCAGGCTGTATCAGGTGTTGAACTACATGTACAAGTTCACAACAAGCTAACCACACTAGGCGCACCTGAGGATAACAGAAGCAGGAGAATTGCGTTGGGGAGTATGACCATCGGCACCGGCAAGTTGAAGGTCGCGAAAGGGAGCCCTTGGGTCCGAGAAAGTTGGGAAACACTATACTGTCCGCTTCCTTGTGGAGGACATTGTGAATAACGAAATACAGCGCGACTCAGCCGTGACCAACTCTAATGAAACCTAAAGAAAACGGTGCAAAATCCTAGTGATTCAGCAAAATAAACAAACTTTTCAAAAGGAAAAATGAGGTTGAAAAGTTGGCACGTTTTTTCTGAAGAAACGAATAATCCGAATAATATCTACAACAGCAGCAAAACTACGCAGTAAACCGAGATAAAGTCACAGCGAAATAACGATTTGCAAGTAACAATTGTTTAGGGAAACTGCAGCACTACTAGTTCCATAGAAAAACCCATAGTACTAAAGTGGTTTGCTCGGATACTGATTTACAGACTTATTAAAACGACAGCAGAACAAAAGTAGCGAATTAGGAAAATAAAACTAGTCGCTTCAAGAAGAAACGGGATTGCAACTTGGACATCATTTATCATACAGTAACCCTATTGTTCTCCTCGGCGAATTCCGATAATCAAGGTTTCCGATAATCAAGGTTCCTATAATCTAGGTTCTACGGTATTTTTCAAATAAATTTCCAGACAACGGTGAAAGTCGTACTATTGCATTCGTGTTTTTCATTACACCGTCACAAAGGTTCCAATTTTTAATTATCTCTGATAATACTTCTAACTAAGGCAAAACCTGCATTGCAGAGATGTTGTGAGTCTCTTTTCAACGGTGATCGTCATACTATCAAATCAAGGAAATACAAAGAGATAATGTTACTGTTTAGCACCAAATTTTGAATATTTCCTCAGTTCTAACAATTATCCACCGTACAAGAGACAGTCGACGAAAAGTAAAAACATTTTCAATAGTATACCGTTGCTGTTCGTGTCTGTTTTGTGCACAGCGAAAATAATTTTTCTGTATGTCTCGCAAGAAAACACTGCTGTTGCTGACGACACCTTGAGGCCAAACGCGCCTTTAGATGTTGTGCAAATTAGTGACTCTTGTATTGACACTATTTGACAGAAGAAGACACTACCTTTTGCTTAACTTACTGAAGAAGTCAAATGCATTCACAAATGAACAACTTTATTCATATCAAATCATTGCACAAAACGAAAGGGAATAGCGGACGCATTTACAAGGACGAATACGCGGCACATCAAGGCGTAATTTTTTTCTGAATGAGAGTTAATTTACAGCAACCATGCTTCTCTTCCCGCATTGCCGTCTTTCAATGAGATCGAATATCCTCGAAAACAACTTTTCATTTTTCATCCCAAATAGAGCGACATTGTTCATTTTGTGTAAACAGCCAAAATGACCACTTGTGCTCATACATCGCATTTGGTATTCGCATTTGTGTTGTTCGAAGAGATGAGAGTAGTGTTGATGATCCTCAGCGTAGGGCTAAACTTCGACATGCGTTCCATCAAAGGAATCTGCCTGGTCTTCAACTGCCAGAAGGAAGTACGACATATTCTCATGCAGAAGAGTCATATACTCTTATAGTAGCTAAGCTCTATGGCTGTGGCAAAGGCAATATTTACCAAAGTAGCAACGGGCGTAAGCATAGCAAAGGCTAACCATTTCCTTCATTTAAAAAAATATATTCACGTGGTTCATGCTGGTTAGCATGGTGGCATTTGAAGGTCAACCAGCATTGGCGAATAGCCATATCGTGCAGTTTGATCGCCAATGGGAAATGTAGTGTGGCATATCATTGCGTTGACATTTCCTCACAATTCCACACAGTAATTCGCCCATTGTGCAGGTCTTCCACTTATCCCAGCCATTCTTCGTTGGTCGCTGGGCGTGACCTACAAAACGGTCACCGCAATAATCCAGATTCACTGATGTGGACGGATATCGTAACCATTCTCCGGTCAAATATTCTGTGCGCTCTGATTAGCACACATGCCAGTGCTTTACTGGTTTAGTCAGATTTTACTTTCCCATGCGGCTACTAATAGATCTCTCACCACGTGTAGTTAGCGACCAATTTTTAGTTGCGTAGCAGATTGCACAGCGGCGTAGCACCTGTGGCTAACCCGCAAGATGGAAGCAAAGTTGAGTCCACAGCGCCGCATATATCATCGTATATCAGCAGTGTGGACAGGCACATACCGTTATAGGTGCCCGTGCACACTCAACTGAACCAACTGCGATAGCGCACGCACCAGACTGTGCTGCTTTACAGTGCAAGACAGCCCAAGCAGCAGCAACTTATTAATCAACGACACGTTGCACTTGCGCTGAATCTCAGTGATGCTCAAGTAAGGTTTAAACAAAGATGTGTAAAGTATGCATCTGTCTGCACGCTAAGTTAACGGATATGCTTCCTTTGATGAGATATCGTCGAAGTCTAAATTAGTTTATCTTTGTAACGTCAGAGAGGCTTGAAAGGAGGTTTTACGTAGTTTCACTTTGCTTACGGGAGCTGGGTTAACACAAGTTCATTTCACCACTTGAGGTTAAATGACTCTCACCGGTAGCGTATCAATAAATAATTGCTTAGCAGATTATTACACGTTGTGGCAGGAACATTTCCAACCAAAAGCTGAACACTGTTTCACTTGCTTCTGTTCGGCGCTATCGCCTTGTGTTTTGAAACTTTGACGTTTCATGACAACACAGGGTATCATGACCAATGACAAGTTGTCCCAGAGAAGTTTAACCGCTTCTATCTTATGCAGGATGATTCAGCTCCTGTCATACCTGAAAAGTTACAATGGTTGGTATTCTGCTGCATTTTGATGGGCGCTCCAAATGGAATACTTTGTAATTGGAATTGTAAGCTGCACTGCTACGTGTTTTATACAACAGATTTTGTCTTGCTCCAACCTGACTAATGCAAAAACTGACTATAGAAAACACCGAAAGGCACCAACGTTTGAACAAGTTCGATATGATGGCGAAGGGAAGGATTACACCAACCAGCAACTTTTTGATGATCACATCTTGCACACGTTTCCTATCGGCACACGAAACGTCGGCATGTTTTTCTAGTTCGCCTGACTGAAAGAAATTTTCGGTACAATTTCCTTATAGCCCCCCCCTTAAAATTTAGGGGCCGCCACCGTCGTTTTCATGTGATTTGCATAGCAAATCAGAAAAGACTTAGCCGCAAAACTGACCACCAATGGAAAACGGTCCTTTTCGTTTTGGTGTAGGTGGCGCCACCGTCGATTCGTTCGATTTAGAGGGAAAATTAGGAAAGACTTAGCCGCGAAACAGACAAGCAATAAAAAATTGACTACCTTTCTGCGCACTTGCACGGCAGCCGCAAAACGATGTTTCCTATTCCCATGAACGCGTCTGTCTCCCATCAGCCTGTGGAAACGAACAAACACTTACGCAACGCAAGCATAAGGAACGTGTGCTGCTATACCCTTTTAGACCGACGGATACAGCACGGCAATGGCACAGAGGATGTTCATCCCGGTTGAGTCGTCGGCGCCAGTGCTGGTGGATCAGACCCCTCTGCTTCAGGAGTTATACTGCAGCCAGCTCGCCACATATAAGTTGAGCACACAGCTGCGCAAAACACAATCGTTCCATACCGCTCACCATAGTAAAATGAAACGTCTTCGCCTTCAAACGGTATCAGCTTGCATCACCAGCCGATAATATTTTCGTTCGTTTCTTGACGTTAACCTTTTCGCCAGCATTTAACCGTTAACCCGTCTTATCGTGCCACTAAAACCTGTTCATACGACGCTCATCTTAAGTGGAATTATCGCAAACGCTCAGTTTGCGATAATTCCACTTGAGATGAATACTTATCGAATAATTCCACTTGTGGTTTCCGATAATTTCACTTGAGTTCTTGATATGCCAATTTTGTAACGCGCTCAACGATTTTATACGAATCGAAAAATCACGGAAATGTGTACCCGTTGTTGAACGCCACTTTTCCGGAAAGGATGTTTATTTCCAAAAAAACACGAAAACCGTAGCACGGTGGTCGGGAAAGCGGAGCGGACCGTTTGTGTTTCACGTTAACCATAAATAACAGCCGCAGAATAGGACAATCTGATTCATCAACAAAACGGCTCGACCATAGGCATCATTTCCTGCCCTTACCTAAGTCTAAGCTATAAAATGAGGATCATATCTCCATTTTAGATTACGAAAGCAACACAACCATAGGCATCGCTTTCTGCCCTTACCTAAGCCTAAACCATAAAATGAGAGACATGTCTCCCTTTTAGATTACGAAGGCAACACGACAACACGCATCACTTTCTGCCCTTACCTAAGCCTAGGCCATAAAATGAGGAACATGTCTCGAAGATACCGAAGAACATGTCTCGAAGATAACAAGATTATGAAAGCAACACGACAATAGGCATCGCTTTCTGCCCTTACCTAAGCCTAGGCCATAAAATTACGATTATATCTTCATTTTAGATTACGAAGGCAACACGACAACAGGCATCGCTTTCTGCCCTTACCTAAGCCTAGGCCATAAAATGAGGATCATGTCTCCCTTTTATATTACGAAGGCAACACGACAATAGGCATCGCTTTCTGCCCTTACCTAAGCCTAACCCATAAAATGAGGATCATGTCTCCCTATTAGATTACGAAAGCAACACAACCATAGGCATCGTTTTCTGCCCTTACCTAAGCCTAGGCGTTAAAATATGGATTATGTTCATCGTACACTGCACTTACTGGGTGCAGATTCGTGGAGAAATGCCAAAATGCACCCATAGTACAGGTTTCCAAGGACAGCGAAAACAGGAGAAAATTTTCGCTGCAGAACTGCTCGCGTCATACCGAACGTCATGGTACGAACTGCGACCAATCAGCGAACGCTAGAGCGGCCAATCAACGAAAGCGACAGTGGCGCCAATGAGGGGGGGCTATAGGGAAATCGTGCCAAATTTTCCTCTATTTCACGGCACGTGTGGTCGAACTCTGCTTGTTATTCACCTGTAACTCTGCACCTTTCCTTCACTCTGAATGCCTAACCTCAAACGTAAAGACAAGCATTATATTTACTTTTCAAGCCATTGTGGGTGATGGAAACATTCGTTGACACGTTTCAATGAGTAACTGAGACAGGTAGCCATTCTGTGGAAATAGTCAGTGGCTGAATCTGTACACGAAGTTTGCCGGGTCGCGTTTTATCCTTTCTTCTGATGAAGCGCAAATGTACCGTTCCATATCATTGTAAACGACAGTGAAATTGAGGCCCGCAAGTGAGCGACGGTTCAAATTTTATACTCAACGTTTCAGGGGATTCCCATTAGAACATGGCAGGGGAGTATTCGGGTAAGTACTGGTTGGGTAGATAAAGTAAGATAGCAAACCAGTGAAAATCATGTCTGTAAATGATGTCAGCCCATAACATCCCTCACAATCATGCAGTACTCAATCGCCCTTAAGCATGATCACAATGTGAGCCTGCATTACAATTCTTACTGTATACTCCAAAATGTTCGATAAATTTTTAAGAAGCACCGTTTATCTAATGTGCGACTTATGTTGACCCGTGGACTGAGCGCATATGATTTTGTTCCCTCCCAGATCATGCTCAATAATGAAACAGGTTATTCACTTTCGCAGAATGCTTAATGTATTCTTTGGGCGCGGTAAACGGTGCACACAGTTGTGCTATTCCGGTATCCAGATCAAGTCTCGTCTTGTGAACGAGTTTAGCTGATAGGGGAGTGCCGCAATCCCAATAGGAGCAAACGCTCTGATGAAATAACAGAAAATGAAGTAGGCCATTATATTGCCAAACTGAGAGAGTATTTCATTTTAAGATGCGTGATTGTACTTTGTACCAAATCATCCGTATGAACGTCTCCTAATTTTGAATGGCATACCAGTAAGCATTTCATTTATTCTCTAGCATGACAGCGTTGCTGAACATCAGAGATGGAATAAATCAATGGCAGTTTGGAACACCATCAATAGGATGATTCAAATTAAACAAAGCTCCTGTCCAGCAGAAATCATAACACAGTGACATGGTGGGCCCAAGGGAATTACTGATAGGTGCGTACAGCTCCTGATCGCCATGCCGGGTCGTCTGATAGTATTATCAATAATTGAAAAATTACTTCCTTCTTCTTTAGTAACTACTACTAGCCTGTGAGGAAAATTTTTTTACTTGGGTCACTTACCCAAACACGACTTGGATTTCAGGTGAACCGACTCCCGTCCTCAGAGTCAGAAATGAACATTCTGACGCTGAGGACGGGAGTCGGTTCTCCCGAAAGCTACGTGGTGTGGGTAAGTGACAAAAATAAAAATTCTTGGGTCTTTCCCAGTAGGAACCCCCATAGGTGGCGCTGATGTGGTTGGTCGACCGATCAGAAAAGAGAGTGGCCGATCAATCAGAAAAGAGAGTGGTCGGCCAGTCAGAAAAGATTTTGGCGCAACCAATAGAAAACGACCCTATCCTTTGCTGTTTAGGTGGGGCCACCATCAATTCATGCGATTTCGAGCGAAAAGCAGGAATGCCTTAGTCCCAAAACAGAGAAGCGATGAAAAATTTCCTACCTTTCTACGCAGTGTCACGACAGCCGCAAAAAGGACGTTTCCTGCACGACTTGTCGCGTCCGTCTCCCATCAGTATGCGGAAACGAACCAACTGTTACTCAACGCAACCCTAAGCAACACGTGCTGCAATACCATTTTAGACCGGCGGATACAGCTCGCAATGGCGCAGAGGATCACGTTCCTCGCTGTACTGCACCACTACGCGTCGACCACAGTGAAGGCTGATCCTGAACTGGTGCATCAGTACTCTTCTCTGCACCAACCGTACAGCACCAGCCATTTGCTTGTTAGCGGGTCTAGCGCAGAGTTGAGCGAAGTTCAAGCGTACACTAGCCCTCATGATCGCAGAATAGAACGCTGTTCTCTTGAAACAGAATGTGGGTGCAAGCCAACCACTCACGTTCTCCTTCGCTCCCTGGCATTCATCTGCTTGCCGGCGTTTAATCGTCAACGGGTCTTATCATGACACAAAAACTGTTCGTACAACGCTCATCTCAGCTAGCGTGAATCGAAAAAAACTCCGTACATCCACATTCCTTCTATTCAGCGATTCTTATCATCGTTCTGTTTCGTTCCCTGGAATTCACCTGCTTGCCGGCACTAAACCGTCAACGGGTCTTATCACCGCACAAAAACTGTTCGTACAACGCTCATCTCAGCTTCCGTGAATCGCAAAAACTTTGTACATCCACATTCCTTCTATTCTGCGACTCTTATCATCATTTTTAAGTGTAGGACGAATACAATACAACGCAGTTATACGACAACGCAGAGACATCTGCTCCGTTTACTTTAGCGCTGAGACGTCTGCTCTCCAACATTCCACAAACCGACTTATCAAAGCAGCAAAACTTAGGTCAAAACACCGTCTGTTCGACGCTCGAAAACCATCGTTCGTACAACTAGTTTCCATCACACACTTTGCTTCCTACCCTTACCGAAGCTCACACCCGAACACAACATTAACGTTTCACTTTAACCTTAAACAACGGCAGCAGAGTGCGACATCCAACTTTAGTAGCAAACATGTCATCATCATAAGCAATGTTTCATACCCTGGCCTACGCCTTAACATAAGGCTGATGCTTCCAATATACACTGTGAACGCAACACAACCATAGGCATCGTTTTCTGCGCTTACCAACCATAGGCCTCAACAAGTGGGCCATGTTTCCTATGTACATTATGAAAGCAACAAAGCCATCCGTTTTAGCCTTCTGTTCTGCTGAATGAAGGCACTAACCTCCAGCAGCCCAAACTGCTCCATTTGCTTAGAGGCCCAGGAAACTATTTATCTTTGTGGCGATCCGATAATATCAAGTTTATCTTAACTTTCTGCTGTCAAGTTATTCGCACAAGATCTGTTTCGAATTCCTTCACCTGAGGCACCTGTCCCATGAACTTATATTGTTTCCGAGCCGTTGTCGTCTCAGCCAATTGCATTCATTTTGTTCATGGGCGCCAGCCGTATAAAAGCGTGCGGAATTCTGTGATCAATTCGTTGAAGTAGGAAGATGAAATTCGGAGACTTGTGGTCGATGAGCGAGCAGGAAGTGATTGAGTTCCTACAGGATAAAGGTCTGCTGGAGCGGCGGTGGTTATGTACCAGGGGTCATGTGATGAAACTGGCGACTCGAAGCGGGCGGACTCCCACGTAAAGATGCCGGGCCCAGGGATGCAGCGAAGAAGTTCCAGTCCGAACTGGAACTTGGTTCAGAGGTTAGAAGTGCTGTCTTAAACGTAAATTGTAGTTCATGGTTAACAGGACCCCGTGGGCAACTGCCGCTGCGCACCATAATTCTATTCATCTATGATTGGTGCCGAGAGTTCACCCCAGTTTGGAATTGCGTGAACGAGCTGGGTATGAACGTTCCACAGTACGTAATGACGGTATTATTACATGTTCCATATAGGGATGAGCAAAAACACCGCGGTTGCATGGAACCACTGGATGAGGATGGTTGTGGCAGAAGTGGTTTCAAGGCAGCCCCTAATGATCGGTGGCCATGGTCTTATCGTCGAGCTCGATGAGAACATGTTCTCAAAAAGAAAATACAACGTTGGCCGCATGTATCCACAACAGTGGGTGTTTGGCGGCATTTGTCGCCAAACGAAAGAGTTTTTCGCGGTTCCCGTACAAGACCGCTCCAGCGCCACACTCATGGCACTGATTAAAAAGCACGTGAGGCCGGGGACCGTTATAATGACGGACAAGTGGAAAGGCTAGTCAGGCCTTTCCGCAGAAGGGTTCACCCACTTGACGGTGAACTATTCTACAAATTTTGTTGACAGGGAGACTGGTGCCCACACGCAGACAATAGAGTCGCTGTGGGCCCAACTCAAGCGGTCTGTCCGCCTGCGGTGTGGGATGCACCGCAGCATGCTGCGATGGTATTTACCTGAGGCGATGTGGCGCCGGAAATATCGCCGTGAACAGGCATTCGATCAAATATTAAAAGACATCGCTACCATGCACCCACCGTCGTGAACTGCACTGTGAAATAAACTGTATTACTTCTGTCCTTGACCATCAGCTAAGCGAAAAAGTTTTTTGCTTAATACTTTCAAAATCAATGAAGAAACATTGTAGTCCATAAGCGAATGGTTTCGCGTTGTCCCTAGAGTAGAAGAGGTCCGCAACTAAAGTGAATGTGCCGATCTTTCCTGTGACAGTTAGAGACAAACGTTTCACGAAACGCTCTGCAGGAGGATAAGATATGTTGCATTATGGAGTTTCTGCGTCTTTGGGTTACACTGTAATTCTGATAATCTTCAGTCTACACATAAAGTATAGAAGGAGCCTACCTTTGACTACGGAGCCTACCTTTGACTATGATGTTTTGCTTCCACGCCTTCCCTTATGTTCTGGTTTAAGCTTAGGCCCTACTTTGGACGACACGCTTCGCCTGATGAACGTACGTACCAATTCTAGCGTTTATTTTCTGCATTTTCTGACAAAGCAGACTCAATCTCGCTGATCGGCCGTCTTGCGGATAAGTCTTTTCAATTTGGCGCATAATACGCCGTTATCGACAGTGGCGTGACCTGGATCGGCGTAGAGTCGAGCAGCAAGCAAAACGACATCAGCGCCGCCTGTAGCGAATCAGGCTGCTAAGGGGTTGCTATTGGGAAAGCCCAAATTCTTTCCTCACAGGCGGCACCCAAAGAAGAAGGAAGTATTGAGATTACACGAGCTTGTAGGTAGCCATATTTTTCAAGTAATAATTGAAAAAAACTCAGCCTGGACTTACCTCCTTGCCGCTTGTTCTCTGACTCATTCGTGACACAACCGAAACACGCAAAGTACCAGCACAGCCGTCTGTTTTTATACATTTACCAATGGAAGGCATGAAAAAGTGTTTACCTGAAGCTGGTAACAAGTTTATCTTCTAATTCTTCTAATACATTTCGACATTATCCGTTTTGCCCTCCAATTGAACGTCCTGTTAGCAACTTCATTTGGCCTTCATACTCACCTGCAGAAGTATACTGCATCACGAACTCATATTCGCTCTTCACATTTAGCCGCCATACGCGATGCAGTACGTGCAGCCTGGACGATCATATTTGTCGCCCTGAGCGGTTGCTGCAGAATATGGCGAAGTAGATCATTGCCGAAGATTCAGCTGTGAACTTACCGACAAAAGTGAATACAACTGCCACTCTAATATTCACGAATTACCGGTCACCATAGCGTAACAGCCACTGATGGCTAAAATGTCAGCTCCATTGCGTTTGTCATTCGAAGGAAGGAACGAAATGTAGAATGCAACGTTGAATGCGCTATCATAAAACAATTGTATGATAAAATTAGCCACTGGACAGACGAAATGATCATATGGCTAATGGTTTCGGTTCATCATAATAGATCGTCATAAATCGGCAAATACAAACAAATGTCATAAAAGTGAACTTATTTCGCAGTGTTAGAAGAATCGCAATTCTTACCAGTCAGAAAGAACGTTCCCTCATACATGAGGGAATCGTTACTGCCGTGGAATACTATTTCTACGGCGAAAGAAACACGGTGATTCGTGAAGTCGCAGAACTGTCGTCATATCTGCAGTCGAATACTTAAAATGGAGACAAGAACGTCTGTCTGTGCAACACATTGAGATCAAGGAAATCTAGCACTCTTCTGTGATATAAGTGCGAAGAACAAAAGGTTTGTCTCAGAAGCAACAAAGCGAGCAATGCTGGCGGTGAAGCTAAATTGTTAACGTGATTTTCCTGACAGGTTGGCAAACTGTTGGGGCAAAATCAACTAAACGCGGATGGTGAAAACCGGAATCCTTATCACCTTATCACATTCCGGTTAGCTAATTATTCCGCTTAGTCACAGCGTTGATACCTGTGTGTGCTTGCCTCTGCAATTCTGTTCGTTGCCGATGCTCGCGTGCTCTTTCTCTCTCTCGCTCTCTACAGTACAGCCTTATTCACTGACTTTTGACTTTTCTCAGTAGATTAAGCACCAACACAAATACGTTGCTGTCCTTTACAGTAATCAAGTCGTCAAGTATTTCTTCCACGGTAAGTATGAATCGCTTAAGAATTAGGAATTTTTTTTGCTAATCGATGCGTTATGCACGACGTAATATTACCAGTGCACGTATTATTTGACCTGCTTTTAAACAATGGATTCGAAAAGAACATGAACGAGCATATAGTGACCACGATATGCTGCTTACAATTTTTAAGCCTTAGGTTCCTCTGGGGTACATGACACCTTACCGCGAAAAACCTTACCGCACAGGCACCTTACCGCGGCCGCCGGAGCGCCGATCACTAGTCTCCGGTCGTTCATTGGTTGATCAATGTTAGAAACTCGGTCTTCTCTGTTTAGACCAGTGATGCGCAAGGCTATGCCTGATATCGCCCCTCTTTCCCATTTTCGAGGTTGTCATCGCCCCCTGGATGAGCCGCAATGGCTGACGGCGCGAAAATTGGCGGGAAATGTCCACTGAGGACCGTTCAACAAAATCAAGGATGTTTTTACCCTTTTTGCTACCATCTATGTAAATTTTCGGGCGCCAGTCGCACGGCACGTGGAGCGGGCTCATGAAGACCGTCTACGTTGATGGAATATTCAAGATTGCACCAGGGCTGTTTGCTCACGCGTACGTTTTGCTAGCCGAGCGTGAGGGTTTTGTGTTTCCCGTCCTCTATGCATGCACCATAGGGTCAAGAAACTACTGGTTGCCGACATTGCATCAGCGGTTGTAACATTGACCAACCAATCAACGAGCGGAGACTAGTGGTCGGCGCTCCGGCGGCCGCGGTAAGGAGTCCGTGCGGTAAGATGTACCGCGGTAAGGTGTCCATGCGGTAAGGTTTTTCGCGGTAAGGTGTCCGTGTCCCGGTTCCTCTGATATGCTTTTTCAGGAATCCAGGCGTTTTTCCCTTGTTGATCGATTTGTTACCTATTTGTCATATTGGAACATCAGTGGCATGGATGGTTAGAAAGTGGTAAATGAACGTGAGAGATTTTCGCTTCTTAAACTGAATTTTGCTGCTATTCAAAAATTGATGACTTGTTGCTCCTATGGACAATTCCGCGCCAACCAGTTGTTTCAATACCGTTATGTTTCGACTCTAAACAAAAGATGCTGGCGGTAAGTGGTTTTATCTATTAATATTATGAACCCTGAAAGTTATTAACTTTGGTGCCCACGTGTCACTAGGCCGTTTTGTTTGGTTAAAATTCGTTTCTCCGTTGTCTCCTTACCACTTTCTTCAGCTACAACACTTCGTGCTGATTCTTTTAGCTCCGGTGGTATTTTCAATACAGTGCGCACATTTGCCTTGTCACGCAAGTGCCTGCTTGCACAAATATTGACTATCTCATAACAAAGAGAAACTCGTTTTCTTGTAGCAATTGATTTACGCAAACTATCACAAAGGAGCCGATACTCTAGATCAACATAGCGAACAGAAATTGCACTATCATAGCTCTATTTTAGCGACGCCTCAGTTCATTCAAACGTTATTCCGTAACTGTTGCTTGAGTCTGACGGACTTACCATTTTTAACAGCTACAGTTGTACGTTGTTATTTTTCAAGTTGAATAAAGCATTAGGAACTTGGTAAAAAGTCCGTGTCAATACAAACAACTACGTTAATCACCCCTGTTACAAGAAACTACTATGAACAAATCGATGCGCACACGGAGCATGAAACATACCAACTGTGTATAAAGCACACGCGTTTGAAAACAAAGAGGACGTTTTTCTTCTTTTCTTTAGTTTTCTTCCTTTTTTTCATTATTGCTTTATTTTCTTTGTAAACCTCGTTATCGTGATTTTGTTGTGTGCTTTCTTATTATACCTGACCTGTGAATCTTTCGCATTATGGCCTCAAGGCCGTTAGTGCAAACAAGACTGACATTGCTACTACACTTGCAACTGACCTTTCCCTCAGTCGGTGTGTGCAACTCTGCGGAGAGTGGGTGAAATTGGCGCTGTTCCCTAGCTTTTCCAAACGGGCGGTGATCTACACTGCCCGGTCAAGCCTGGCTGAAAGTGTTCACACACTGGCGGCTAAGAGAAGGTGTGCTTCCTTGAAGACCAATACACGGCACATGCTCACTAGACACACTCTTCCCTTTTATGCCCTTTCTTCTTTTCTGTTTTTCATATTTGCATGTGAATATTTGGTGTAAACGGTTGCTCTCATTTCCTGGTTATTCAGACATCAGCAAATAAGTTTCTGAGATGGGCGCCACTGCCCGTGTCGACATGGGTCTGTATGACAGTCAAATTTATGCAAAACATAATCTCTGATGAAGACATCTTATTTAATATTCAAATATATGGTTAGCGCATAGTAGAGTGTTCCGCCGTGCATCTGTCCACTACACCTACGGATCGATTTTTTTGCAAGTTTACCCGTTTGAGTTGAGAATATTTGAAAGATACTAAATGCGTCACAAAAGATTGAAATGGATGTTTCCAGGGGATAGTTGTCGTGGCACAATTTGTATTGAAGATGTTTTGGGATGCTCAACAAATGCAAATTCATGTAAATTGTATTCGCAATGTTCAACATATTCAGTACATCTTTACACTTTATTCTTTCCCAAGAATGATCTTTGCGTTGGTGCTGCTTTGGAAAATAGTTACACGACCGTTCTCTGGTTTCTCATCCACTGCTTCCTGTTTTCAAATTCCTGCAATGGGGAAAAACTCATGAGATTTTGTGGCATGCTACTCATCCAGACTACTCTAAATTACGTAGTCAGGCTAGTGAAATCAAAGTATTACTTGCCAGATATAACTACATTGATAAAGGATTTGGTCAATGAGCACTATTTTTGCCATCGTAAAACAGACAATCACGAAATTAGAGTAGCCTGCGGTCCATGCACTTCATTATGCAAATGCACACTGGCCTGAAATGTTTGCGGGTAGAACGCAATGATTTGTATTTATCCTCCATTTTGCCGGTTACTTTTATCTTACCATCGGACTGGAACATCAGGGAATTGTGGTATATTTAGACTTTTATTTCCACTATGGACATGATAACGCAGACCAAGTTTTTCCATGAAAACTATCTCTTCCGACTCTTTCGCTTTGTGCGTATAGGCCGTAGAGATGCGGATTAAAAATTCTAGTTCACCATGGCAAACACACGTAACCCTGCAAATACTGCATGACACCATGGATGCAGCCGTTGCAGGTATGTTCGCATAGTACATTTAGCTGCACGATTAATTGTAAGATGATCCGTCTCTGTATTGGTGAAACGTCACACGCATGTCAGCAGTTTCGTAGTTTCATTAACTATGAGGAAACTGTTGACCTGCCTGCGATGGACACCATTTGCGGCTACGTGTTGTTCGCATCAAATGCTCAGTAATAAATGAACTGCCTTTCCCATACAGACCATTAGTACAGCAGAGAGCGTCACATCACTGAATGGCTAACCAATGCGGAATGCGGATGTAAAAGCTGAAAGTGGAATATCAATGGATGAATGCGTAGCGAGCGAATACCTTTGAAATTGTATTTGTACGTAGGTGAATTTCGAGGGCTTGCATACCAATGTGACTGTCATTTCTAGACGGAATAATGAAGCGTTAATTGAAGATGATATCCACATGACAAACAACTTTGAAACTACAAGCTGATACTGTTTCGAAGATACGACAATGTATGGGAATAATGGGATATTTAATTATAGAAGACTATTGAAATTTTTCCTTTTGTTTGACGGGATAATTTTATAACATTCCATTTCTTATAACACGGTTAAATCCCGTTTCTTTGTGAGAATATTTTTTATTTTTAGCAGAGCTTTCGGACGTT
Source organism: Trichuris muris (assembly GCA_000612645.2). Taxonomy (NCBI): domain Eukaryota; kingdom Metazoa; phylum Nematoda; class Enoplea; order Trichinellida; family Trichuridae; genus Trichuris; species Trichuris muris. The sequence continues at coordinate 3,608,049 of CBXJ02000282.1, read as the reverse complement.
ACTTCGTCCATCATCAGTGCTAAAGTTAATGTCAACTGTCCAGTACGGTCGATGGTCCTGCAAGCTCCTCCGCTCGACCAACCGGGTAGGCAACATCAACTATCAGGTCTATACCTGGACCCATCAAGCGACTGTCGCCCGCCCAGTCGGTCACGCAGAAGAGCGAGCGTCCCAACCGACCGACCAAGGCAGCGACACAACACGAAATGAAACAACGGCAGTAACAATCAAAGGCACGTCGAATCTACTTTAAAACGACCGTCCTTTAAAGTCCTCTTCCCGGTGTTTTCTTTTTTCTTCCTGTTTCTCCTTATCCGATGTTTCTTCCTTTTTCTGCCGTTGTCCTTTTTTATCCATGCGCCCCGTGCAGCGCGGGTATATTGAAATTTTTCCTTTTGTTTGACGGGATAATTTTATAACATTCCATTTCTTATAACACGGTTGAATCCCGTTTCTTTGTGAGAATATTTTTTATTTTTAGCAGAGCTTTCGGACGTTACTTCGTCCATCATCAGTGCTAAAGTTAATGTCAACTGTCCAGTACGGTCGCTGGTTTCATTTCGTGTTGTGTCGCTGCCTTGGTCGGTCGGTTGGGACGCTCGCTCTTCTGCGTGACCGACTGGGCGGGCGACAGTCGCTTGATGGGTCCAGGTATAGACCTGATAGTTGATGTTGCCTACCCGGTTGGTCGAGCGGAGGAGCTTGCAGGACCATCGACCGTACTGGACAGTTGACATTAACTTTAGCACTGATGATGGACGAAGTAACGTCCGAAAGCTCTGCTAAAAATAAAAAATATTCTCACAAAGAAACGGGATTCAACCGTGTTATAAGAAATGGAATATAGAAGACTATATGAAAGAAAACTAATAATAACGAATAGCAATACGATGAAATAGGAACGAGTGACGAAACGGTACATGGTGTCCACGCCGAAGTTGATCCAGGTAGACCGAACGAGACGTAGCGAGCGAACGACCAAGGATCGACCAACGAGACTGAAAAACCCCACGGCGAAAGCGTCGACCTGCGCACCCTGAAAACGCGGATACGGCCGATAGCCAATCATAAATTCAAACGCATGCACATTAAGTATTCATGCATCTGACGCCGTGCATCCTATTCAGTACCTATGACGAAACTATGCACAACGTGCGAATGAAAGGTAGGACTGCATTCCGAAGGCGAGTGCGAACATTATGTTAATGAGGAAGCCTTCTAGTGCTATTCATTCAGCTAGTATGGCAAGCAGGAGGTTGTGCTACATGCTATCAGTACCCTCTGCCGATCTGTTCGTGCAGGTGTTAAGAACTACGATTAATGGCTAACTGTCATGAGAAAGGAGAAACATGCGAAAGAACGAGCAAGGCATGCGATCGTGCATTGAAATGAGCGAGCGAGAAATAGGAGCACATAGCATATCAATCGAGAGTTGGACGAGTCATAAACGGATATTTTATCAGCGTCGAAGTATCTCTTACATATGCATTGAATTACTTTTCCAGACAGGAAATTTTACCTTCCATGCATGAATTTCATTCAAGGCAATACTGCCGTTCGATAAATCTTGACTTCGCAGCAGCATGGCTGTATGAAACCTGCGTTTAGTTTTTGCGTATTCACCACGTCTTTGCACCTGAACTTCAGTTTGCCAATAACTAGGCTGATAATAACGGGTGAACTAACGATTAGCGGTAGTGTACAACACCGAAAATATGCTGAAAGGATGTTACGGTAGGCAATAACGGCGTTTTGCCGGTTCTATCCATTGTACACACTGAAGATAGCTTTGATAATGCGGGGCGTTGGTTTTGTACAAACGCGGAGAGAAGGCAGTTCCACTGCATAAAAAGGCGCTGACAGTGGTGATAAGAACTATTCAGTTGCATCCATTGCCTTTCGAATACGACAAGGGAAGAAAAGCCTGTAATGGAGAAAAAATCAGCGAAATAGACGTTCAACACGAGATACATATTACGTCAGATGGAAGTCATGTGTAGACATCAGTGCGCATTCATAAAGCTGAATTTCTAATGATCATAAGGAACATTGCTGAAAGGAAGGCTAAGTAAGACTAAAAGCACAACTGTTCGGTCAGCCTACTTTTCTCCATGTATGCATTCCCTGCGAAAAGACGTTAAACACATCTGCATTTCAGTAACCCTGTTTGCACTCTAGGACGTACACCATTGCATGTGCTGGTGAGAAGGCTGTTGTTGGTGACTCATTGCAACAAGGGCAATTCCAGACAGTTTCAAATGTTCACGCCATTTTCAATGTACGCGTTCTTAAATGTTCGTCATGACAAAACAGTATGAAACTGACTTGTTACACAGAACAATTCAGGTGCACTATATATGAGCTGCTCTCCACCGTGCACTTTCATAGAGTTCTGTGGTTGGTCATCCAGCTAAAGTAGACTTAAGGATGAGCGTTTCTAATTTTCTAATCGCTCGCGCATACCTACATCAGCCAGTCCGCCGATGCCCCATGTGGAACGTGACGCCTCAAATAATCAGTGCACAAGGCATAGCTGTTTGTACGGAACTTTGAGGCTACGCTGAGAGACTAATTGGCAGATAGCCACAACGTCGAACAACTGGCACTATCCAGATCGTACCCAATTTCCGACGAATAGGATAGTCCTGGTGATGCGATGTGTTTTCGCGAGCTAACTCATAGCATGTCTCGTAGCTTATCCTGTGTATTATCAGCTTGGCCTATTTATTATGGATTTATTTTGTAAATCGTTGGCTTTTGGTAACATTTTACAGCACCAAATATGCTGTAGTAGGCATGCTATAATTTGATTAACAGTCATTCCTTATTGTTTAATTAAGCAAGCAATGAAATCGCACGTTAATTTTCCGCCCTATGTGATATCTTTCATTGTCCAGCTTGATTGCAATTCCGCTTTGATTAGACTGAGACGAATGCTCAGCCACTGCGAAAACGTAGAAGATCTTACGCATGATGACGGCAGGGTCCACCGGTTGGGATCTTCCTTTCTTTCCTATGTTACGCCCAGCTGCGTTTCATTGAATTTGCAACGTACCCTTAAACACATTGCATAGATTGATTTGTTTTCACTTGTTGAAGATTCTATACTATAAACTGAGACGTCTATAGCAGCTGAGAGTATAGCTTTGCTATGTTCTCAGTTAGCCATCGTACGCATAGGCCCAAAAGAATTGGAGCGCATTAGAATACTGCCCTATAGAATTTGCGACCACTGACAGACGCAATAACTAAATGAGAAAGGCAATGGAAATTTCGCCATGGTACTGACAAGCAGACTTGTATGGACAAAGTAAATGGCATATTTTCCTGTTAACCCTATCAAACGCTCAAATACAAGACTTCAAAAACTATCTGATGTAATTCAATAAATCTCTAGCAATGAAATGTAGAGCAAAAATTGATTGTTGAAAAAAGGATAACAGATTTGTTTCTGCTGTAACATCAGACGACCTGAACTACATCATAGAAACATCTGTATTCAGATTGCTGTACTATAACGGAAAGTCGCATCCTTAATGATGTGCTTACTGTTACGGTAATCACCGCAATAATATCATTTTCTTGCAGGATTCTTGATTTGGAGTTGTGTGGTTTGGCGTGGCTTAACGCAATGAGGAGACAAAGTTTACTTCGAGTAAGATATACAAGGTGCACGACTCTCTCTCCACCCTCTGCCGTGTCTCGCCCGGGATGACCTTTTTATAGGGTCTTCGCCGTAAGCCCCTCGCTACCCCGCCGATGCCGGCCCTTTCACCCTCCGCACCTGCGGAGACTAAGCCGTCTGTCCAATGGATCAGTCGTAGGAGCCCGTGCGTTACCATGATCGTCTCGGTCAAGCTCCCACGGCACCTCGGGGTCAGGCGCGGATCAGGGCTCTTTGTCTCTGAGCGAGTTTGAGCCTCCCTGCGGATAGGCGGGTCACCTTCCCACGCCGCACCAGGGATTAGGCGGGGATTAGTTGTCCGTGCCACCGCAGGGTGTAGATTCCTGGGCCGTTCTGTGGGTCACGTTCCCACGAGCAATCGCGCGCCAGGGAGTCTGGAGCGCGGTAGTTTCCAGCACAAGCTAGTACTTAAAACGCCTTAAGTTTTGGACAAGGTATACTGGTATACCGTTTCCCAAGCAGCATGGTTTGGAAAATGTCACAAAATTTTGACCGCTGTTTCTGAACAGCATCCATCATCTGTGTTTAGTGTCGATGACTTACCTCTGATGGTGCTTAATTCGCCAGAATCCCATCATATTGTTCAGAGCATTAACTCTTGCATGAACAGCTTTCTAGTAGGTTTAATGACCGATTTATGTATTTAAGACTTTCAGGTAGAGGTACCGGCATACGTTAGTTCCAACTAACCGCGCTCGAGGATGATCTTTCCGTACTTTTGAACGGGACATTATCAAAGCCTGAAAACCAAAATCTGAAATTTCAAAATCCCGAACGTTAAATTCCTGAATGTTCAAAATTCTGAATGTTCAAAATCCTGAATGCTCAAATCCCACACGTTCAAAATACCGAATGTTCAAATCTTGAAAATCAGAATCCCGAACGTTCAAAATCATGCGAGCGTTCTAAATCCCTAAAATCAGAATGCTCCACGTTCAATATCCCGAAATTTGAAAAACTTGTCGGATATGAATGCTGAATGCCAGAATCGTGAGAAATTGAATTCCGGCAACGAGATGACGCTCTTTCGTTTTCTTTCCTGCCTTTCTTTCCTCGTTTTTATAATAATTTCACCCTGTTCTTTTCCGCTACCGGGTGGTCTTAGAATGCTGAAGAGTGGTTCTTGGAGGCTAGTGGTAATTGCTGACACGTTTCACAGCGATTTTCTGATGTCATGTTGATATTTTTGTCACTGATTACTTTCTTATGTACAGGTATTCGCTCATTTCTTCAGGTTTCTTACGGACGAGCACTCATTTAAAGAAGTGCAAACTTTTATTTTCTGACAAATCATTCTGAAATAAACGTGTTCTGACTTGTTCTGATGCTGAAGGTGGGACGCAGTCCTGTAACCTTCGTTACAAATTAACGTTTTGACTTACTAACGAATGGTTGCGCGTAAGAAGCCAGAAAAAATAAGTTGACACCCTCGTTAAGAAAAGTTATGTATTCGCAGGTATTTCTGGTATAATTGTAGGTTCGGTAGGTAAAATTAAAATAATTATTAAATTGCTTCATTTAGGCAGATTCCTGAGACTGCTGCTGAGGTAAGGAATTCTGTGACACAGCAGAGGCTGTGTCCATGGGTTTGCTGAGCTGTAATTGTTCCTATTTGAATGTTTGGCTAGGTATGCATGCTCAGTGGTGGTCAGCATAATGCGTCGCTGATATCGTACTCCATTTGAATGGTGTGGCTGGTATGATAAGACTTCTTGGTCCCTTTGTTCTATTGGGTGTGCACGAAATGAGCGACGTAACAGGTAAATACATGTAGTTCTCCAATAACGCGTGAGATTCGTTCTAGAAAATCTCGCGAAACCAAATCGTTATACGAAGTCGCTTTATAGGAGACACGTAAAGTACTGGTAAGTCTCGTATAATGCGCGTCCGTATAGTGCGTTTTTGCTCATACGTGATTTTGCCTGCTGGAAAGAGCGGATGTAGAGAGCAGTCTCCCTGTCTTTTTCATCCGACGAAAGCAAGCAGTAGTCGTTTTTTCTCTTATGCGCGTCGTTGGGTCACGCATAGGCTAAAGTGGTAATTCTACTGTGGCGAAAACGCTTGTGATTCGTACCAGTAGCGAAGTCCAACTCAAGCGTGCACCACGCTTTTTGCAAACCAAAATAGGCTATGGATCGGTATTCATGTTCAGAGATTACATAAGTGAGATGCACATCTGAAGTCTTTGAATTTACATCTAATTCATGAATTTGATGGGTCATTCACGCACGAAAAACGTCCACGCGATTGCTCAATTATCAAAAAACAAGGTCAACATCAGCGGCTGCAAATTTTCCAAGCAACTAATATATAAGCAGGACAGCGAACTGAATGCGTTGTAATGGTCAACCAGCGGTTACTGCATCATTGGTTTTGAGTAAAAACCTTGTGTGCTACGTGGACCTCTTATCAGCGTGAGACGCTCATTTTCCGTACGAACGTTTGCTGAATGGTCAATTGTCTAACGGTCATTTGCCTGAATGGATGTCTGCCGGACGTTCATTTACCTGAATGGTGATTTGCCAGAGGTTCATTTCCAGATTCAAATTGTGCATCATCATGTAATAATCAACGATCGTGTAAGTCGCCCTGCAAATGTGGACCACCTCAGCGCGATTGTCGGCAATCTACCTACGTAAGTACGCTTACAACGCACTTTGTTCTACATCAGTTATACGTGCTACTTTTGAATGCACTGGCTTGCATTTTCATATTCCTCTAACAAGTCATCTCGAAAGACAGGATTTCTTTTAACAGGAGCGTACGTCTTCATGATGTTGTCTTTTCACGGATATTTCCCGTTTGCTTGTTGTACGTTGACAGATTTATAAGTAACCTGATATGGTTTCCCTACAAACGGTGAGTCTTCATGGTACGACTTTCACCGTTAAGATTTATTGAAGATTGGACCGAAGCTTTCGGGATCAACCGTGTCCCGTCATCAGCGGTTAAATAATGGGAGGTTGCGATGTGTCGGTGTAAGTGGCATTGACGAACGAACGAAATTGTAAACCAGAGGATGGTATGTTTTTAAGTTGGTTTTAAATCCCTTGTACAACCGGTTACTGTATCCGTCTTGAAGCGTCGCAACAACCTTCCTTCCTTATGATGCTTGTCCAGATGTCGCTGATTTCGGCACCTGGCTCTCGGTTGATGGTGTCATTGTGTCTTATGAAAAACGCCTCCTTGATCTTTCAGATATCAAACCGTGTCTCATTGCAGAGAATTCGGGGTTCTAGCTGACCATCGCATTGAGATGCATGCTCTACTATGGCTGATGATCTAATCATCTGATCCATGATTTTTCTTAGATCTAGACATTGGGCTCGACCCCTGTGCCTGATCACCGTGCCGTTTAGTCTTGCTTTAGCATTGTTGTATCTAGTCACGTTTGCCATGTGTTCGTTGAATCTGTGGTGTAGTGTGTTGCCAGTTTCTCCTATGTACGAGGCTGAGCAACCACATTTGATTTCATAAACAATACCTTCTTTTTCCAAGGGTAGAACTTTGATCTTATCGTTTCTGAGGTAAGATCTAAGATTCCTCGAACTATTGAAAATTACGTCAAAGTTCAAACTCTTGCCTATCCTTAGGATTTTCTCTGCCAAGCCTCGATAGTAAGGTAACACAAGAGTAGATTCTCTTCTTGAACTCTGACTTCTGGTGCTTGGATGGTTCATTCTCCGATTGATGGTAGACTTTACTAGGTTCGGAGGGTAGCCATTGTCCGATAGGCTTTTCACTATGTGTGTCATTTCGGTCTGTAGGAATTCCGGACTGCATATGTTCAATGCTCTATCAACCATGCTGTTGACAATACCAACGAATACAGTGTGAGGGTGGTGTGAAGAAAAATGTAGGTATCTGTCTGAATGGGTGGGTTTTCAGTAAACTGTTGTTTTTAGGTGGTTGTTATCTCTTATGACCAAAGTGTCTAGGAATGGTAGGCTATTGTCTGATTCTTTCTCCATAGTGAAGATGATTTGATCCGGAAATAGTGGGTTAAGATGTCGTAGAAACTCATCTTCTTTCCCGATTTCTGTGATTGCAAAAATGTCGTCCACATAGCGTTTAAATACCTTTGGACAGATTGTATTGTCAATGGATGAGAAAGCCAACTCTTCTAGGTTTTCCATGAATACCTCCGCTATGGTTGGGGATAGGCTACTACCCAACCCAAGCCTATCCCCAACCATAGCGGAGGTATTCATGGAAAACCTAGAAGAGTTGGCTTTCTCATCCATTGAAAATACAATCTGTCCAAGGTATTTAAACGCTATGTGGACGACATTTTTGCAATCACAGAAATCGGGAAAGAAGATGAGTTTCTACGACATCTTAACCCACTATTTCCGGATCAAATCATCTTCACTATGGAGAAAGAATCAGACAATAGCCTACCATTCCTAGACACTTTGGTCATAAGAGATAACAACCACCTAAAAACAACAGTTTACTGAAAACCCACCCATTCAGACAGATACCTACATTTTTCTTCACACCACCCTCACTCTGTATTCGTTAGTATTGTCAACAGCATGGTTGATAGAGCATTGAACATATGCAGGCCGGAATTCCTACAGACCGAAATGACACACATAGTGAGAAGCCTATCGGACAATGGCTACCCTCCGAACCTAGTAAAGTTTACCATCAATCGGAAAATGAACCATCCAAGCACCAGAAGTCGGAGTTCAAGAAGAGAACCTACTCTTGTGTTACCTTACTATCGAGGCTTGGCAGAGAAAATCCTAAGGATAGGCAAGAGTTTGAACTTTGACGTAATTTTCAATAGTTCGAGGAATCTTAGATCTTTCCTCAGAAACGATAAGATCAAAGTTCTACCCTTGGAAAAAGAAGGTATTGTTTATGAAATCAAATGTAGTTGCTCAGCCTCGTACATAGGAGAAACTGGCAACACACTACACCACAGATTCAACGAACACATGGCGAACGTGACAAGATACAACAATGCTAAAGCAAGACTAAACGGCACGGTGATCAGGCACAGGGGTCGAGCCCAATGTCTAGATCTAAGAAAAATCATGGATCAGATGATTAGATCATCAGCCATAGTAGAGCATGCATCTCAATGCGATGGTCAGCTAGAACCCCGAATTCTCTGCAATGAGACACGGTTTGATATCCGAAAGATCAAGGAAGCGTTTTTCATAAGACACAATGACACCATCAACCGAAAGCCAGGTGCCGAAATCAGCGACATCTGGACAAGCATCATAAGGAAGGAAGGTTGCTGCGACGCTTCAAGACGGATACAGTAACTGGTTGTACAAGGTACTTTAAACCAACTTAAAAACATACCATCCTCTGGTTTACAATTTCGTTCGTTCGTCAATACCACTTACACCGACACATCGCAACCTCCCATTATTTAACCGCTGATGACGGGACACGGTTGATCCTGAAAGCTTCGGTCCAATCTTCAATAAATCTTAACGGTGAAAGTCGTACCATCAAGACTCATGTCTCATTACACCGTTACAAAAGCTCCAATCTTTAACTCCCTACAAACGGATGGATTAGAGCAGCTATGAGAGAACGCGGGTCAGAAAACGACGTACAAGTTCTTTCTCAATTATTTCGGGACGCTCGAGTTCCATCTTCAGCGAGCAAGATATTCGAAACGTCTCTTGCTCGCTGAAGACGGAACTCGATCGTTCTGAAATATTAGAGAAAGAAGTTGTGCGTCGTTTCCTTACCGCGTTCTCTCATTACTACTCTCATCCATTCGTTGGTAGGGAAACCGTGTCAGATTACTTATAGAAATGTCAACGTACGACAAGCAAACGGAAAATATCCGTGAAAAAATACAAGATCAATAAATAATCTCATCATAATAATTCTAGCGCGCTTTGTTTCCAAGCTTCGTAGAACGGGAGTTATTGCATGCTTAATCCTTCGGGAAAGTAAACATTCAGGCAAATGACCGTTCACCATACAGGTAAGTAAGCATTACTTAGAAGGCCGTCAGTAAGTATTACTATAGGTAGAAAACAGAGTTGCCACCAGGTTTGGTTCCTTGCTTGACTTCTGCATTCTTTATAATAGCACTGCTTCTAACAGAATGGATACTGTTGTGAAATTGTTGCTCCACAAAACGGCTGCTCTAAGTTCGCTGTGCGAGGTTATTTGATGGTGAAAGATAAGCGCGTGAAGGACACTTATTATTGGTGCTGTGAATGCAGAAAGCCGTTGAAATGCAACGGTCAGGCAGTAAGCAAACATTCAAATGCAGAACATACACTTTTAAAGTTTTTGAACACAATTATGCTCCTGAAGCAACCGCGGGGAAAATTTCGAATATTATAAAAACAAATGAAAGAGCAGACAAAAAATACAAGCAGTCTTCCGTGTCAAATTGTTCACTCTTTTACGACCACTTCATCTCCAGAGGTAGTACCGTACTTGCCTTCTACGGACGCCCTCTGCCAGAAAATGCGAAGAGTTCGGCGAGCACAGGGACGTCCTGAACCAAGAACTCTTGCTGACCTAGAAGTGCCTCCAGAGCTGCAAAGAACATTAACTGATGAGCCATTCCTTATGAGCAACTCGACTGTCCAACGGTGCTTATCTTTGCCACCCTAGCTAACATTGGCCCATGCATCTCTCCGGATAATGGATGGCACATTTAAAACCGTTCCCACGTTGTTCTACCAATTATACACAATTCATTCAGTGTTGGAGTAGGAAGTCGTAGAACGTGCCCGCTCGTTTATGCCTTAATGACCGGGAAAGAACAAGTCCTCTATAAGCGTTTGTTTCATAGATTGGTCGAGTTTGCAGAACGAAATGAATTGCAGCTACGTAGTCAAACAGTAATGACGGATTTGGAATTAGGAGCTATCAACGCTTCTAAAAGTGAATTTCCTGGTATATGAACGAGAGTGTTCTGTGCGTTCGCATAATGTAACTTGTTTCCTCTTTGTAGATAGCAGAAATACGGTTTGTTTCTTCCATCTATCGCAGTGTGTTTGGAAAGAAATTCAGACAACTGGTTTGGCGGCGCTATACGGTAACGATGAAGGCTTTAGTTTGAAAATGCGCCATTTGTCTGCGCTTGCGGTTCTTCCTGCTAACGAAATTCCACACGCGCTCAGAGAACTAAAGGTGCATTTGCCGGATGAGGTTCGAGAAGTTATTAACTAGTTCGAATGGAATTATAATACATCCACGGAAGGATAAGGACACGTCTGCGCAATGGCTTTGTCTCCCGTTCACCAGTTCTGTTCCCACCAAGTTGGTGCTCTGTATATGAGTGCATTCAAAACAGATTTCCGCACACTCAAAACAACGCAGAAGTATGGCACCGAAGATGGGAAACCGTAGTAGGACATGCGCAAGCCGGCGTACATCACATCATACAAGAATTTCAAAAAGAACAGCGTCACGTAGAAAATGAATGCGAGCGTATTTTCCGAGGGGAGCTGTGCCTTAAAGCAAGAAAAAAGGACATTTTGCGTGGCGAAAAACTTGAGAAGATATGCAACGACCGACAAAGTCGTCCAGCTCTTATGGACTATCTGCGAGCAATTGCTCATCATTTATCTCTGTGATACAATTTTTTATATGCGCACAGCTTGGTGCATGTGTGCTTTCTATAATAGAAATTTAACCACGATCACAAAATTCATTTTGGCGTGTGTAAAATGTTGAAAGTTCTTCAGTGAGTCATGTTCGTCTGCCTGCATATGCTAAAGTCAAACCTTTCGCGCATTTACATCGTTTCAGAAACCGAATACAAGCATTCAAAACGTTGCCATTTTTAATCGATGAATTTTGTCATAAACTTTTCGTCACGCTCCTATAGAAGAACTATTCACTGTTACGCTGCTTCTCTAATGTGCTTATCTCAGCGCCCAACCCCTGCCATACTAACAACGAGCGCGACAAATAAACATGAGATCATACATTTTATAACATAAGGATCATCATTTAAAAATATAACATAAGGATGAAAGACAAAGATTCCGACATATTATAGAAAATTAGAAAGGCTGCAGAAAACAAATCCGCTGTGAGTACTGATACGGTCCTTTGAGCAATGCCAACCTAACTATATCAGTTCAACAAATGGCTGTTATAGACTGCGGCACATAATATATGTATCCAGAGATGATTAAATTTAAAGTTAGTGCATTTAGGTTATGTACGTAACATAATAGCTTTTGTACTAACTAGTCCCTGGGGGCCAAGATTTGCGATTCTTTGGCACCCTTCCCTATGGTGTGCTAGGCTCTTTCATCAGAATAGTTTCTACGGTAAGAACGGCCGTTATGCATGGGTGCAGTTATAAAGACGGGTGTAAACAATTAGCAATCATAGAAAAATGTATTTGTATTAGGTATAAGAGTACATTCTTCGACAGTTTGGCCAAATTTCTTAAAACGCCGTGACTCCACTCAGGATTACGGAGCCTGAACAAAATCAGCAGCAACGGCACGAGGACCGTAACTTCCCTTCTACAATTTTGAATAATAGACCTTACATACGGCTTTTGTTTATTTTGATTGAAAACATTGACTTTTGATTGAACGTTCGGGATTCTGATTTTCGGGATTTTGAACGTTCTCGATTTTGAACATTAAGGATTTTGACGTTCAGGATTTTGAACGTTTGGGATTTTGATTTTCTGGCTTCTGAAAGCGACCGCTTTTGAACATCGCAGAACAATGGGAAGGATTGGTTAGTGCAAGAGTTAATCAACCGATTGAAACTGCAGTTGCAAACGGTGGCGATAGAGTCAAGGATGGGCATTTGCAAACCGCTCTGCGCTTACGATAGACATAATGGATTTTCAGTAAACAGAGGAAATGGGGTAACAACTTAATTTTTTCGACCTGGATCTTGGTTCCGCTGAATGTGAAGCGAGGACAACTCTTTCTCTGCTTTCAAATTTAAAATTGGACACCTACTTGATCAAGGTTTCCTTAACAATGTTCATACGGCACAAGCTTACCTTATCTGGGTAGTGTGGTGGCCTTTGCGGCACACAGATCGAAATTGTTTCCGTCGCGAAATGCAGTAGCTCCGCAAAGCATCTGATATGCTGCCCAGAAGTGGTATCTCACTTCGTTCTTCTGTCCTGCAAAAATGGCGTCACGCAAATGCTATTCAATGTTGTTCTTGGAGAACAGATTGGGGTACATGGGTCATTTCGAAAAAATTGTGTGGACGTTCTGTCCACGAATTGCTCTGCATCTTTTGCTTCTTCTTCTACTTCAACAGCGAATGTTCATTTCCACGCGGAACAGATAAGCAATCACCCTCCAGTGACAGACTTTTTCACCTATACTCCTAATCAAGACGTTCCCCTTAATGGCACCATAGCAGCGGAATCCAAATTCATGGGTATGACCATTAACGTTCAAATTGATATCAAGGCAAAATCGATGTTCTTTGCCCAAAAGTTGATCCTGCATGACGGGTAACTGCTGCTACGCGTTGGTTTTCTTACGCCTGTTTACTATTGTCCAAGAAGAGAAAACCTGTGAGTGAACAAACTGTTAGTACGTGACACTATGCAGTTGTTTTCCAACTATTTAGATTAAGACTTCATAACAGGTGGATGGACAATTGCAAGCATTGAACGAAGATGTAGAACAATTTTTTCCCTTCCTGTTTTCTAAACTGACCTAACATGTAGGTGGCTGAGGTTGCTGACTATGGCAGGCATTCGTGAATTGCAAAGTGATACAGTTTAAAGTGTTTCCCAAAACAATAGGCATGCACGTTTAACAACCTGCAAATCAGATAACGACGTCGTGTCGATTTAGAACATTCCGCTGTTCAGTGTCAGAAGAGGCGTTGACTTGACTTCGTACGGTTGCTATTATTGTCGCTCAAGTCCGTTTCAGTTCAATGCCTCTGTATGGATAAAAATTGTGATCATCTTCCAGCTGCCTAATTGAACGATATCCAGCTTTGTGCCCTTATTCGAAGATATGGCTTATCGCCAGCAATCATCCACTAATGATGATATCGCGTGGCCCACAGCTGCGCTATAGTTTTTCTTCTGAAGATTAGATACTGGGTCAAAGACTGAAGGCTCAAACGTCACCGCGTTTATCATGACGAAGAACCTATAGAGATGCGCTTGCTCTGTCTGTACGGAAACCTGCCCTTTATTTGGTGAGGTCCACGTCAGTGCATAGAAAGCCGTGTTCGCTGAGTGACTTGGCATCATATTTCGTCAGACCAGGAAAGCTTCGCCATGCCTCCACATCGTCTGCTGCCCACTGAGGTTGTAATAGTTGTTCTACTGATCGATCTTCACTGAATTGGCGTAATGATATGTACAGAAACTCCAGCGAACTTCTGTCTGAACGCCCCTATGCTATAATTCCCGTTTATATAGGTGCATAGTCCTGCTCCTTCTTGGTTGTATGATATGTACGCGCTCTGTCCACTGTTCAACCTAATGCAGCAATAGTGGTTGCGTTACGCTGAAAGGAAGACTGTCACAGCATCTTTAGCTTGATTTGAAGAGATGGGAACATATACGTGGCTGAATTGCACCTGATGACTTGACCGTGACTACGCGTAGAATGCCCCCAATAAGAACAGTGCTCATTTGCAGTGAAAAGCTCATATTATATTAATGTTAGTGCATAGCAGTCCTCATGCCTCCATGATACACATGCATATAATATCGGTGTAAACGTTGCATGCGGTTACGAAGACATTCCTGGCATAAACGTCGTCATGGGCTTGCTGCAATATGTGTATCGACATTCCTGCAGAACTCCAAACCACGAAACAAAAGTTCACTGAAAACTGGTGACGTTTAAACAATGGAACATGTAACAGCATTCTGGCAAGTCGAAATATATTTTGAAAATGATTACATCATTTCTCTATGACAAGTCAGCTCTTAATATTGTCATTCGTTGCGCAATTTTGGGAGGGGAGGCAAATTGACAGCTCGCAGTTTACCCGTGCTTTTTGTTTTCCTCACTAACACATTCGTTTAAATTAAAACCACCGTTGTAATGTTCAAGCAAGTTCAAAATACAATAAACCATTGGTTGCTTAGCTGTTCAATCTATCCTCATAAAAAATTTTTCAACTATGCAATAGCATGCTATAGAAAGAGTCGTTTAGCCCAGAAACTGTTTTTCATGATTGAACAGATCATTGTTGCAATGAGCACTGTGCAATTTTTTGCAGTTCAGCAAAGTCCAACAAACATGCAAAAGTGCTTTAAACTGCGAAGCATCCATGAGAACAAAATAGCGCAGTACTAACTAGGCTTCACTTTGTGAAACGTAAGCACTGACAAAAAGTGACGCGATCATAGACAATTGACTATAGCTTAAGGCGATGTCATTCTTCCTACATACAACGCGTCGTTGCAGTTCAATTTCGAAAATAATTGTTTGCTGCTACAAATTTTGGAAAATGGATTAATTAGCAAATCATACGTAAAGGTCGAAGCAGCGTGAAGCATCGTAGCGGCTTCCGAGTGATTGACCGAAGGTAGCAGCATGAATATCGCATCGCATTGTAAACATGCTCTCCTGCATCGATTGCTCTGTCGCAGTAAAAGCATGATGAATTGCATTTCCGAAATTCATTCATTGGATGTGGCTTTACGGTTGTTACTAAAATTCCTCCGCGAGTTGCTTTTGGTCTTGCGGTCCGACGCAGTACAGAGATCACCAGCAATTCGTAATAATTTTATTAATAATAGGAATAATAATTATCGTCATGATCATAGGCATTTGAGCTGCGCAGTTGCTGAATGTTGCACGACAATTTGTCCTGAAGTTGCCTCACGCCTCTTCCAGCTTATATGCGTTTCAACTGTTCCATTCGTACTTCATAAATGTCAGGATTTCTGAGGAGGTCACCAGCCTCAAGCTTCCAAAGCATGTGGTTCCAGTGCGACGAGACCATCATCAGGAAGGAACAATGGTGCTTACTGTTCGTTGCCATCATTCGCTCGTTCGAACATTTACGGAGCCGACAACGTGAAGGATTTCCGCGATACGAAATCGCAATTCACAAACTCGGGTCGACGGACATATTGTTCAACAGCGCCGCCTGCCAGGACAACTACGATCTGCACGCTATGCGCCATCTCGGAATAATCTCTTGCGGCCTTCCATACTGACACCACCAGATGCACTGCCATTGGTCACCACGGATATCTGGACAACCGCAACGAGGTGTGTGGGCCGTCCAAAGTTTCCTACCCTTCATTGAAGTCTCATAAATCCGGTGTCTTCAACTTCACCTTTCACTGGCGGTGTCGGAAAAGAAGCAAAATGCTCACCGTCGGACTGCTTTTCCAACAGCGCAGCGCCTTGTCCATATCGTTCTTGGGACAACTGTGCGATGCATATCATTCCAAGTGTGCATCCGTAATCGTTCAGGACGGCATTGAACGCCCCACCTCATAACGGCTATGGGACTGTTGGATATCCTTCTGCTCCATTTGTTATATCGTCGGCTGCTCTTTATGGGCACTTTGCTGCACCATAACGACAGGCACCAATTACAAGCTGCAAGCGGCCATAACTTTCCACTTTTTCCAACAACTTTCCCTGACCTCACCCACTTGCTATCGAAGGGCAGGTTCAGAACAGTGAGCAAAGGGTGGTGGGAAATTTCTGGTCATGCAAGTCCGACGGTGAGGAAGGCAACTCATAGTGCCACTAATTCAACAGACCATCTTCACCGACTTCGCCTTTAACTGGCAGTATCGGAAAAGAAGCAAAATGCTCACCGTCGGACTGCTTTTCCAACACCGCAGCGTGTTGTCCATATCATTCTTGGGACAACTGTGCAAGACATATCATTCCAAGTGTGCATCGGTAATCGTTCAGGAAAGCATTGAACGCCCCATCTCATAATAGCTACGGGACTGTTGGATATCCTTCTGCTCCATTTGTTATATCGTCGGCTGCTCTTTATGGGCACTTTGCTGCCCCATAACGACAGGCACCAATTACAAGCTGCAAGCGGCCATAACTTTCCGCTTTTACCAACAACTTTCCCTGACCTCACCCACTTGCTATCGAAGGGCAGGTTCAGAACAGTGAGCAAATGGTGGTCGGAAATTTCTGGTCATGCAAGTCCGACGGTGAGCAAGGCAACTCATAGTACCACGAATTAAACAGAGCATCTTCACCGACTTCGCCTTCAACTGGCGGCGTCGGAGAAGAAGCAAAATGCTCACCGTCGGACTGCTTTTCCAACAGCGCAGCACGTTGTCCATATCATTCTTGGGACAACTGTGTGAGACATATCATTTCAAGTGTGCATCGGTAATCGTTGAGGAGGGCATTGAATGCCCCATATCGTAATAGCTCCGGGACGGTTGGATATCCTTCTGCTCCCTTCGTTATATCGTAGACTGCTCATTATGGGCATTTTGCTGTCTCATAACAGCATTTGCAAGCGGACACCAATTATGAGCTGCATAGTACATCGCCCTTGTGAGCGTCACAAGGTAGACCCCCGCAAATCCTGGACAGCGTTCTAACTGACTAAGTTACTTCATGTTAATATTCGCTCCTGGATTGTTTTCCACTTGTTCGTGCGACGCCAAGTGTTTCAGTATGATGGTGATTATTCTACGTTGAATAACAGTATGGTAGACTACATTTCTGAGCAATATAGCGTTGTCCATATCGTTCTTGGGACAACGTGTGGATACATATGATCTGAGTGTCGCTCCTCACGAAATCCTTCTATGAAAACGGTTGCTTCATTTCCTTGGCGATCCTACCTGCTTAATCATGCCTGGCAAAGTAACAGCATACCTTCACAGGAATTGTGCACGCGTAATTGGCAATTCTCATTTGAAGTAGCCGCAACAATGTATTTCAGGATTGCTCATGCTACATCGTCCTTTGGTTTTCCACTTTCGTGGATTGGGTGACTATGTGAACGCTCAAGGTCCATGGAGCCACACCAGATGGCGTCTAGATCTGAACAGGGGACTTTCTATTCTGACGCCACTAGTTTTGCTGTTCCAAAAGGCAACCTTCTGACACTTTTAGTGATTGCTGCCCCATAATTGCCATGATCACTCTCTGCTAGCGATGCTGAAGTATCCTAGGTCCAAAACGTCTTTGGTTCTGCATGATGCTTAGCGATCATTTGAAATATGCAAACTGTGTCGGTCCAATAGTTTCACCGTCTTCCTCCTCATGAAGCATTTGTAGCGCTATGTCCCCTGAAGTATCCCCATTACTGTGCATTTAGATTTGCACGGCTCACTTTTGCAACTATATCGCACTGTCCGTATCATATTTGGGACTGTGACCAGTTGCAAATGCTTCTGTCCGACTGGTCACTGCATTGATCTGAGCATACACCCTCATAATACCTGGGGTTCTTTTTCATGCAGCCATTCCATATTTAGCAGCGAACATTGTCCGTCAATTCTTTGCCCTGTTCACAGGGCTTCTTCTGCTTGCGCGTTGTCGTGGAATATCGTTCAGTCTGTTGATCAGCCACGGCTCAATTTCAAAGTCTTCCCATCTATTGGCTTCTGTTTCCTAACTGATTTCTCTGTTTGACTGGCCAACGGTTGGCTTCCAATGAACATCTTTTTGCGTGGCCACTGCACTTCGTCGCAGCAATTTTGCTGCATATCCATATCTTCAGCTTCATGTTCGCACATCTGAGCGACATTCTTGCGTCCGTTCGGGAAGGCACAGTTGCAGTCTCGCTGTATTCATGCTCCATTCCGAATCTTACGCTCCACCGCAGGGTGTAAAAGGAAGATACGGTTGTGGGATGCAGTTCGCTACTGCCAATGCGTCAGCGCGCGTTAACTTATTTTCAAAATTTAGAAAAGCACTACTCACGTGAAGCGTATCCAACGGTCGGTTAGAAGCCGTCACCACTAGCTTTGCCTGCCGGTATTGCGTAATGCTCAGCCCATGTTACACGCTATTGAATGCTGAGTTGCGGCAACGAGTTAGGGACTACGGACGGTTTCTATAGAACTCAGCGTCCGACCAGCAATCAGCGCTCAAGCCGACAGACTGACAACTCAGCACCCGTAGTCTCACGGTTTACTGTTAGCACGCAGGTTCTCATTACCTGTGCATCATTAATTAAGTAAGTTTATGCGATTACGCCTGTGCGTTTATACATGTGCATAGGGACAAATATTCTTTGCTATTACATTATTCCTTTTTGGGGGTAATGCTTAAATTTATAGCTAACAAGAGTCGTTAAGACCACTTTCGTTTCTGAAAGCACGTAATGTAATTTCGCAGCTGAAGAGAGGTGGAACATTTTTTAAAATAACTGTATTACGTTTGTCCGTCGCAGTGGAGAGTAAGCATCAGCTCGAGCAATTTCCAGTTTACTTGCTGAGGTAATTTACATGTAGGTATACACACCAACGGACGTAATCGGCATAAACTTAATGATGCACAGGTAATTAGAACCTGCGTGCTATGTTTTCTTCTCCTCTTCTTTACGTGTCGCCTGTTTATAAAGAAAAAGCTTTATTGGGTACTTACCCAACCGACGTAGCTTTCGGGAGAAACAACTCCCGTCTTCAGCGTCAAGTGAGAACAGTTGGGAGATAAGCAACTGTCATATAAGGGTATGAGGTCAGAAAAATGCGTTAGGCAAACATTGGAATAGTTAGGGTCAACGTAATTAACGAGAAAAAGGTCATAAACAGCTGTGACGTCAGGTGTTTATGGTCGTCTCGGAAATCGATGATTTAAATTATTATGCTTAAGGATTTCTTTCTTCAGCATTCTTTGGTTTTGCCTTTTGTTTTTCTGGTCACTTCTTTGGAAATGTATGGTCGTACCGGTTTGCGTGACCATGCTTTTCCTCTTCTTTGTGTGTCGTCGTGTCATTGATGGTCTCGTCTCACGTTGCAGGATTTTGCTCAGGCCATTGTGATCGTGATGTCTGTAATTGAAGCAAAAGTCTCGTAACGGGCGCGGTGAAATCTTTTTCTCTCTTCTTCTTCACGGTAGAACAAACCCGTTGAATTTGTATCTTTTGTTGATGGTAAAAGTAAAAGATGCAGTAAAACGCAGCGGAGCTCTCGGATCCTCCCTTGATCCGTCTTCAGCGCTGCTGCTTCAGCCGCGTAATCAATCGTTGAGTCTCAAGGTCCTTCCAGTCGATCACCCGAGCAAACGAGGTAGCTGTCGGGTAGAACCGTTACCTGTCTAGTGTTACTTGTTCGCCCAGGCCGTCATGCAGAGGGTCCTAAGGACCATACCACCGACCACGGCGAAGACACCACGAAACAGGGGCTTCCGTGAGGCTTCGTGTTTCCCATATCGTCTGTCTTAACCTCTGGGCCAACTGCGAGCCAATTACGTTCGAGAATCAGTCTTGTTTGCATTGTTCGTGTTTATCCGCAATGTCCAATGTTTGCTTGAGTTTCGGGTATTCATAGTCCATTCTTGGATACTCGTTCCTCTGCACCGTGCAGCATCTTTTATTACTTACGTAATTGAAGCAAAAGTCTTGTAACGGGCGCGGCTACCTCGTTTGCTCGGGTGATCGAGTGGAGGGACCTTGAGACTCAACGATTGATTACGCGGCTGAAGCAGCAGCGCTGAAGACGGATCAAGGGAGGATCCGAAAGCTACGCTGCCTTTTACTGCATCTTTTACTTTTACCATCAATAAAAGATGCAAACTCAACGGGTTTGTTCTACCGTGAAGAAGAAGAGAGAAAAAGATTTCACCGCGCCCGTTACAAGACTTTTGCTTCAATTACAGGCATCACGATCACAATGGCCTGAGCAAAATTCTGCAACATGAGACGAGACCATCAATGACACGACGACACACAAAGAAGAGGAAAAGCATGGTCACGCAAACCGGTACGACCATACATTTCCAAAGAAGTGACCAAAAAGACAAAAGGCAAAACCAAAGAATGCTGAAGAAAGAAATTCTTAAGCATAATAATTTAAATCATCGATTTCCGAGACGACCATAAACACCTGACGTCACAGCTGTTTATGACCTTTTTCTCGTTAATTACGTTGACCCTGACTATTCCAATGTTTGCCTATCGCATATTTCTGATCTCATACCCTTATATGACTGTTGCTTAACTCCCAACTGTTCTCACTTGACGCTGAAGACGGGAGTTGTTTCTCCCGAAAGCTACGTCGGTTGGGTAAGTACCCAATAAAGCTTTTTCTTTATAAACAGGCGACAAGTAAAGAAGAGGAGAAGAAAACATAGCACGCAGGTTCTAATTACCTGTGCATCATTAAGTTTATGCCGATTACGTCCGTTGGTGTGTATACCTACATGTAAATTACCTCAGCAAGTAAACTGGAAATTGCTCGAGCTGATGCTTACTCTCCACTGCGACGGACAAACGTAATACAGTTATTTTAAAAAATGTTCCACCTCTCTTCAGCTGCGAAATTACATTACGTGCTTTCAGAAACGAAAGTGGTCTTAACGACTCTTGTTAGCTATAAATTTAAGCATTACCCCCAAAAAGGAATAATGTAATAGCAAAGAATATTTGTCCCCATGCACATGTATAAACGCACAGGCGTAATCGCATAAACTTACTTAATTAATGATGCACAGGTAATGAGAACCTGCGTGCTAACAGTAAACCGTGAGACTACGGGTGCTGAGTTGTCAGTCTGTCGGCTTGAGCGCTGATTGCTGGTCGGACGCTGAGTTCTATAGAAACCGTCCGTAGTCCCTAACTCGTTGCCGCAACTCAGCATTCAATAGCGTGTAACATGGGCTGAGCCTTACGCAATACCGGCAGGCAAAGCTAGTGGTGACGGCTTCTAACCGACCGTTGGATACGCTTCACGTGAGTAGTGCTTTTCTAAATTTTGAAAATAAGTTAACGCGCGCTGACGCATTGGCAGTAGCGAACTGCATCCCACAACCGTATCATCCTTTTACACCCTGCGGTGGAGCGTAAGATTCGGAATGGAGCATGAATACAGCGAGACTGCAACTGTGCCTTCCCGAACGGACGCAAGAATGTCGCTCAGATGTGCGAACATGAAGCTGAAGATATGGATATGCAGCAAAATTGCTGCGACGAAGTGCAGTGGCCACGCAAAAAGATGTTCATTGGAAGCCAACCGTTGGCCAGTCAAACAGAGAAATCAGTTAGGAAACAGAAGCCAATAGATGGGAAGACTTTGAAATTGAGCCGTGGCTGATCAACAGACTGAACGATATTCCACGACAACGCGCAAGCAGAAGAAGCCCTGTGAACAGGGCAAAGAATTGACGGACAATGTTCGCTGCTAAATATGGAATGGCTGCATGAAAAAGAACCCCAGGTATTATGAGGGTGTATGCTCAGATCAATGCAGTGACCAGTCGGACAGAAGCATTTGCAACTGGTCACAGTCCCAAATATGATACGGACAGTGCGATATAGTTGCAAAAGTGAGCCGTGCAAATCTAAATGCACAGTAATGGGGATACTTCAGGGGACATAGCGCTACAAATGCTTCATGAGGAGGAAGACGGTGAAACTATTGGACCGACACAGTTTGCATATTTCAAATGATCGCTAAGCATCATGCAGAACCAAAGACGTTTTGGAACTAGGATACTTCAGCATCGCTTGCAGAGAGTGATCATGGCAATTATGGGGCAGCAATCACTAAAAGTGTCAGACGGTTGCCTTTTGGAACAGCAAAATTAGCGGCGTCAGAATAGAAAGTCCCCTGTTCAGATCTGGACGCCATCTGGTGTGCCTCCATCGACCTTGAGCGTTCACATAGTCACCCAATCCACGAAAGTGGAAAACCAAAGGAAGGTGTAGCATGAGCAATCCTGAAATACATTGTTGCGGCTACTTCAAATGAAAATTGCCAATTACGCGTGCACAATTCCTGTGAAGGTATGCTGTTACTTTGCCAGGCATGATTAAGCAGGTAGGATCGCCAAGGAAATGAGGCAACCGTTTTCATAGAAGGATTTCGTGAGGAGCGACACTCAGATCATATGTATCCACACGTTGTCCCAAGAACGATATGGACAACGCTATATTGCTCAGAAATGTAGTCTACCATACTGTTATTCAACGTAGAATAATCACCATCATACTGAAACACTTGGCGTCGCACGAACAAGTGGAAAACAATCCAGGAGCGAATATTAACATTTAGTAACTTAGTCAGTTAGAACGCTGTCCAGGATTTGCGGGTGTCTACCTTGTGACGCTCACAAGGGCGATGTACTATGCAGCTCATAATTGGTGTCCGCTTGCAAATGCTGTTATGAGACAGCAAAATGCCCATAATGAGCAGTCTACGATATAACGAAGGGAGCAGAAGGATATCCAACCGTCCCGGAGCTATTACGGTATGGGGCATTCAATGCCCTCCTCAACGATTACCGATGCACATTTGAAATGATATGTCTCGCACGGTTGTCCCAAGAATGATATGGACAACGTGCTGCGCTGTTGGAAAAGCAGTCCGATGGTGAGCATTTTGCTTCTTTTCCGATACTGCCAGTTAAAGGCGAAGTCGGTGAAGATGGTCTGTTGAATTAGTGGCACTATGAGTTGCCTTCCTCACCGTCGCACTTGCATGACCAGAAATTTCCCACCACCCTTTCCTCACTGTTCTGAACCTGCCCTTCGATAGCAAGTGGGTGAGGTCAGGGAAAGTTGTTGGAAAAAGAGGAAAGTTATGGCCGCTTGCAGCTTGTAATTGGTGCCTGTCGTTATGGGGCAGCAAAGTGCCCATAAAGAACAGCCGACGATATAACAAATGGAGCAGAAGGATGTCCAACAGTCCCGTAGCTATTATGAGGTGGGGCGTTCAATGCTTTCCTGAACGATTACCGATGCACACTTGGAATGATATGTCTCGCACAGTTGTCCCAAGAATCATATGGACAACGCGCTGCGCTGTTGAGAAAGCAGTCCGACGGTGAGCATTTTGCTTCTTTTCCGACACTGCCAGTTAAAGGCGAAGTCGGTGAAGATGGTCTGTTGAATTAGTGGCACTATGAGTTGCCTTCCTCACCGTCGGACTTGCATGACCAGAAATTTCCCACCACCCTTTGCTCACTGTTCTGAACCTGCCCTTCGATAGCAAGTGGGTGAGGTCAGGGAATGTTGTTGGAAAAAGCGGAAAGTTATGGCCGCTTGCAGCTTGTAATTGGTGCTTGTCGTTATGGGGCAGCAAAGTTTCCATAAAGAGCAGCCGACGATATAACAAATGGAGCAGAAGGATATCCAAGAGTCCCATAGCCATTATGAGGTGGGGCGTTCAATGCCGTCCTGAACGATTACGGATGCACACTTGGAATGATATGCCTCGCACAGTTGTCCCAAGAATGATATGGACAAGGCGCTGCGCTGTTGGAAAAGCAGTCCGACGGTGAGCATTTTGCTTCTTTTCCGGCACCGCCAGTGAAAGGTGAAGTTGAAGACACCGGATTTATGAGACTTCAATGAAGGATAGGAAACTTTGGACGGCCCACACACCTTGTTGCGGTTGTCCAGATATCCGTGGTGACCAATGGCAGTGCATCTGGTGATGTCAGTATGCAAAGCCGCAAGAGTTTATTCCGAGATGGCGCATAGCGTGCAGATCGTAGTTGTCCTGGCAGGCCGCGCTGTTGAACAATATGCCCGTCGACCGGAGTTTGTGAATTGCGATTTCGTATCGCGGAAATCCTTCACGTTGTCGGCTCCGTAAATGTTCGAACGAGCGAATGATGACAACAAACAGTAAGCACCATTGTTCCTTCCTGATGATGGTCTCGTCGCACTGGAACCACATGCTTTGGAAGCTTGAGGCTGGTGACCTCCTCAGAAATCCTGACATTTATGAAATACGAATGGAACAGTTGAAACGCATATAAGCTGGAAGAGGCGTGAGGCAACTTCAGGACAAATTGTCGAGCAACATTCAGCAACTGCGCAGCTCAACTGCCTATGATCATGACGATAAGTATTGTTCCTATTATTAATAAAATTATTACGAATTGCTGGTGAACTTTGTACTGCCTCGGACCGCAAGACCAAAAGCAACTCGCGGAGGAATTTTAGTGACAACCGTAAAGCCACATCCAATGAATGAATTTCGGAAGTGTAATTCATCATGCTTTTACTGCGACAGAGCAATCGATGCAGGAGAGCATGTTAACAATGCGATGCGATATTCTTGCTGCTACCGTCGGTCAATCACTCGGAAGCCGCTACGATGCTTCACGCTGCTTCGAGCTTTACGTAGGATTTGCTAATTAATCCACTTTCCAAAATTTGTAGCAGCAAACAATTATTTTCGAAATTGAACTGCAACGACGCGTTGTATGTAGGAAGAATGACATCGCCTTAAGCTATAGTCAATTGTCTATGATCGCGTCACTTTTTGTCAGTGCTTACGTTTCACAAAGTGAAGCCTAGTTAGTACTGCGCTATTTTGTTCTCATGGATGCTTCGCAGTTTAAAGCACTTTTGCATATTTGTTAGACTTTGCTGAACTGCAGAAAATTGCACAATGCTCATTGCAACAATGATCTGTTCAACCATGAAAAACAGTTTCTGGGCTAAACGACTCTTTCTATAGCATGCTATTGCATAGTTGAAAAATTTTTTATGAGGAAAGATTGGACAGATATGCAACAAATGGTTTATTGTATTTTGAACTTGCTTGGACATTACAACGGTGGTTCGAATTCAAACGAATGTGTTAGTGAGGAAAACAAGGAGCAGGGGGAAACAGCGTGATGACAATTTGCCTCCCAACATTGCACAACCAATGACAATATTAAGAGCTGACTTGGCATACAGGAACGATGTAATCATTTTCAAAATCTACTTCGACGTGCCTGAATGCCCTTACATGTGCAATTCTTTAAACGTCACCAGTTTTCAGTGAACTTTTGTTCCGTGTTTTGGACTTCTGCAAGAATGCCGCCAGAGATAATGTTGCGAGCCCGTAACGACGTTTATGCAAGGATTGTCTTCGTGGCCATGTGAAACTTTACAGCGATGCGATCAACGATAACACGGATTTTTCCCCGTTTGAACCTTTTTTATTCCATAAAAGGTAAATTCTCCAGAGCTTTCGTGCGCGTACCTTGCGCCCGTCTTCAGTGGGAAGATAAAATAATATATCAGTTTGTCGACTGCCCAGCCAGTCAACGGATTAGCAAGCTCATCCGCTAGACCGTCCGGGCTGGCAACATCAGCTATCAGGTACTACCTTGTACCCGTCCAGCGTCCGTCGCCTGCCCATTCAGTCCCGCGGAGAGCGAGCTTCAAAACCGACCGACCGGGACAGTGACGTAACACAAATGATGAACGAGGCAACGACAGTAGCTTCCAGAACCCGTCTGAGGACTCTTTAAAATACGGGTTTTAAAGTCTTTTCCTGATGTATTCCTTCTTTCTTCAAAATTCCCTTTCCGATATTTCTGCCCTTTTCTGCCGTTGCCAATTCTAGTCCGGTAGTGTCCAGTGCCCCGTATTTTAAAGATATTTATTTTATTTTATTTTCCCACTGAAGACGGGCGCAAGGTACGCGCCCGAATGCTCTGGAGAATTTACCTTTTTTGGAATAAAAAAGGTTCAAACGGGGAAAAATCCGTGTTATCATTGATCGCATATGTGCACAACACACCATAAAAGAAGATTTTTCAATTGTATGATACGTGCTGCACGGGGCACTGGACACTACCGGACTGGAATTGGCAACGGCAGAAAAGGGCAGAAATATCGGAAAGGGAATTTTGAAGAAAGAAGGCCTATATCAGGAAAAGACTTTAAAACCCGTATTTTAAAAAGTCCTCAGACGGGTTCTGGAAGCTAGTGTCGTTGCCTCGTTCATCATTTGTGTTACGTCACTGTCCCGGTCGGTCGGTTTGGAAGCTCGCTCTCCGCGGGACTGAATGGGCAGGCGACGGACGCTTGACGGGTACAAGGTAGTACCTGATAGCTGATGTTGCCAGCCCGGACGGTCTAGCGGATGGGCTTGCTGATCCGTTGACCGGCTGGGCAGTCGACGAAGTGGGATTTGTTCACTGATGACGGGCGCAAGGTACGCGCCCGAAAGCTCTGGAGAATTTACCTTTTTTGGAATAAAAAAGGTTCAAACGGGGAAAAATCCGTGTTATTATTGATCGCATATGTGCACAACACCCCGTAAAAGAAGATTTTTCAACTTTACACCGATATCATAAGCATGTGTGTCATGGAGACATGCGGACTGCTATGCACTAACATTAATATCATATGAGCTTGTCACTGTAAATGAGCACTGTTCTTATTGGGGGCATTCTACGCGTAGTCACGGTCAAGTCATCAGATGCAATTCAGCCACGTATATGTTCCCATCTCTTCAGATCAATCAAAAGATGCTGTGAGAGTCTTCCTTTCAGCGTAACACTACCACTATTGTTGCCTTAGGTTGAACAGTGGACAGAGCGCGTACATATCATACAGTCAAGAAGGAGCAGAACTATGCACCTATATAAACGGCAATTATAGCATAGGTGCGTTCAGGCAGAAATTCGCAGGAGTTTCCGTGCATATCGTTACGCCAATTCAGTGAAGATCGGTCAGTAGAACAACTATTACAACCTCAGTGGACAGCAGACGATGTGGAGCCAAGGCGAAGCTTTCCTGATCTGATGAAATACGATGCCAAGTCACCCAGTGAACACAGCTTTCTATGCACTGACGTGAACTTCACCAAATAAAGGGCAGGTTTCCGTACCGACAGACCAAATGCATCTCTGTAGTTACTTCCTCATGACAAACGTGGTGACGTTTGAGCATTCAATGTTTGACCCAATGTCTAATCGTCAGAAGAAAAACTATAGCGCAGCTGTGGGCCACGCGATATCATCATTAGTGGATGATTGCTGGCGATAAGCCATATCTTCGAATATGGGCACAAAGCTGGATATCGTTCAATTAGGCAGCTGGAAGATGATCACAATTTTTATCCATACAGAGGCATTGAACTGAAACGGACTTGAGCGACAATAATAGCAACCGTACGAAGTCAAGTCAACGCCTCGTCTGACACTTAACAGCGGAATGTTCTAAATCGACACGACGTCGTTATCTGATTTGCAGGTTGTTAAACGTGCATGCCTATTGTTTTGGGAAACACTTTAAACTGTATCATTTTGCAATTCACGAATGCCTGCCATAGTCAGCAACCTCAGCCACGTACATGTTAGGTCAGTTTAGAAAACAGGAAGGGAAAAAATTGTTCTACATCTTCGTTCAATGCTTGCAATTGTCCATCCACCTGTTATGAAGTCTTAATCTAAATAGTTGGAAAACAACTGCATAGTGTCACGTACTAACAGTTTGTTCACTCAAGGCTTTCTCTTCTTGGACAATAGTAAACAGGCGAAAGCAATCAGAGATGCAGTAAAACTAGGCCTTCTGCTTTGCTCATGAAGGTCGACTAATATCTTTTAATAAACAATGGAGCATCCTTACGCTGTTCACCCAAAGGGCTATGTCCAAAGATCAACATCGGGAGGTGATTAACATAACGGGTTAGGTAAGCAGTGCTAATAGGTATGCGTACTTTGCTTTTTCTTGCGGCGTTTACTTAAAACTGTCGTATGAAATCTATATTCCTTTATAGGAAGCTTTTTCTCAAAATGAATCTGCTTTGTTAAACAGTGAAAGTGTAATTTCAGTATTCCGCAATATCAGTACATCTACATGGGTCAACTTTCTTTTGACCAGACGGTGACTGAAAGCTGATGAGTTCAACTGGTTATTGGAAAACTTCTGTTCAACACATTTCGTCAGTTATCTTTCAGGAATCACTTCGCTTACTGTTTAAGCTTTCCGCCGTTTGGAAAATATGGCCCACAATCACAAGACAAACTGTCATTCTTTGCTTTGGAAAATCCAAATGTTGGAAAAATATGAAGCCAGGTCTACTCAGCCAAGTTCCTAGTAACCGCAGTGGTCGCCAGTGGCTGTCCAAATCTGAGACCTTGCTCGCATTTGAAAAGCTTGGATCCAGCTTGCAGGGTCTTTGTCCAAAAGTTGTGGTGCATCATTACTGCCTGCGATGCTATGCTCGAAGCCTTGTTCCCAATTGCGTATCGTTCTTAAGATGAAGCACCGGGCCGAGATAGCGCTGCCGGACCTGGATCAAAGCGGTAGGGACCAACTGTTGGTACAAAGGTTTTTGTCCGCTATTCCGGAAGTCTACCGTCGACACCTGCTATTGGAATGGGATACTTTGACGCTGCGCGACGCGATTGGAAAGGTTCACAGCTTAATGTCGTTTGACAATGCTAGGGAGATGAATCCGAATGTTGCGTCTGTGACATCAGTCAGCGCTATCGTGCCTGGTGAGACCAGGATGGTCAGGTTGGAGCAAAAGGTAGACGAACTAAGCAAGATGTTGGCGACCATGAGCCAACAGCATATACGGGTACTAACAGACCAGGTTGCTATGTATGCGGGTCCCGGGACCATTTCGCTCGCTCGTGCCCTCGAGCTCCACGGCGGGGACGTTCCAGCCAATACCGCAGCCGGCAGTTAAACTGACGTTGGTTGGCTGGAAAAGGAGCTCGGCCAATCAACCAGAGCCCAGCGTTCAGAGCTCTCTTCCACGAAGCGGCTTGTCAGCACGTTTGGGAGAATCACCGCACTCGACGAACAACTTATCTAGGAGTCAGGTTAACGCAGTTACCTCTACCGTATTTCAAAATCGGCCTTACATAATCCCTGCGGTCAACGCATCCCTTGGAGGTACCCATATGACTGTCTTGTTAGACAGTGGCTCAACTTCCAGTTTAATTGCTTTCCAAGCCCTACGCAGACTGAAAACGGGGGTGGCTACGATAAAACAACCCACGTTCAAAGTGGTCACTGCTTCTCGACAAGCTTTGTCGATCTTTGAAACCGTTACGCTGGATTTGTGCATTGGCCAGTTGGAATCCCACACTGAGTTCCTCGTTTCGGAAGTATTGGTAGCGGACGTCATAATTGGGGTGGATTTCATGGCACGCCACAGCATGGTAATGAACTTCAAAAGAGGTTTGGCGTATGGTCCGAAATTACGCGAAGTACAATGGGCAAAGGTTGAGCAAGAAGGCTCGCCGACTGAGGTTTGTACCATTCATGCACATGAGGAAGCACTGTTGTTAGAAGATGAAGGCTTAGCCGAGTGTGAAGTGCCTAACTTTGAGGCAGGAAGTGAATTCGTATTACCTAAATGCCCGGAACAATTTACAGACGAAGTGAAAGCCTTCCAAGCCCTGTTCCGTTCACGGCCGGGCCATACAACCTTGGCAGAGCACTGTATTAACACGAACGGGAAACCCATTCGTCTCCCTCCTAGGCGCATCCGAGAAAACTATCGACGGGACATCGTAGCTCAGGTTCAACAGATGTTACGCGCCGGGATCATCCGGCGTAGTAATAGCCCTTGGCTTTCGCCAGCAGTTTTCACCAGAAAGAAAAGTGGAGAGTTAAGGCTTTGCGTTGACTACCGAGAATTGAGCAAGCGAACAAAAAGGGACAGCTACCCTCTTTCTTTACTAGACGAAGTTCAAGGAAGGCTACGAAACGCAACCATATTCTCCGTCCTAGACCTACACAGTGGATTCTGGCAGTTGCCAGTGCGTCCGGAGATGTTGAGAAAACAGCATTTTCTCCGGGGCCGGGTTTTGGAATGTATGAATTCCTGCGAATGCCCTTTGGACTGTCGAATTGACCTAGCTCATTCCAACGTTTAATGGACGTTGTGTTGGAGGGTTGCGACCATGCGTTGGTCTACATCGACGACATACTGATATTCTCAAACAACGTTGCCGAGCACAGGAGCAATTTAAGGGCCGTATTTGAACGCTTGCAGCGGGCCGGATTGACGCTGCGGGGTCTTAAATGTAGGATTGGAGTCACCTCGGTAACCTATTTGGGCCATGCTTTCTCGGCAGCGGGAATGCAACCGGATCCAACAAAAATAGAGCCTATCGTGAAGTGGCAAACACCAGCCAATGTTACAGATGTCAGGGGTTCCTGGGAATGGCATCATACTACAGAAGATTTATCTTAAACTTCGCCAAAGTCGCCAATGCACTACACAGATTGACGGAAAAGGGAACGCCCTTCGTCTGGGACTCGGAATGTCAGTTTGCGTTCGAGGGCCTGAAAACAGCGCTCACGACCGCACCAATTCTCACTTTGCCTAATGTCGAGAATAGTTTTGACCTGTTTACAGACGCCAGTGGAGAGGCACTTGGGGCTATATTGGAGCAGCACGGAAGAGTGGAGGCCTACGCCAGCTGGGTTCTCCGCAAGGCCGAGAAAAAATTACTCGGTATCTGAAAAGGAATGTCTTGCTGTGATATTCGCGGTGGAACATTTCCGCCATTATCTACTTGGAACAACATTTACGGTGTATTCGGATCATCGCCCCCTTCAATGGCTACAGGAACAGAAAGTGGATGGGAAATTGGCTCGTTGGGCCCCTGCGTTTCAAGAGTTTGAATTCACTGTGAAATATCGACCGGGTAAAACGAACCAAGCTGACCCATTACCGAGGCAGCCAAACGACGTCCAAGCGCCATGCGCGGTGGCGATAGTAGAGCCGGAGATAGCGATGGGCGCACTTAAACTTGCGCAAACCGACGACATTAATCTAAACCAGGTAATACAAGCCTTTAATTCGACTCGACGAAACCGAGTCAAACCTCCCCATTTATGGGAAAAGTGGCCTATGCCTAAACGTTGCGCGCAAATTTGGCACACCCTATCGATGCGGGAAGGTGTCTTATACCGCCGTGTTCAAATTCGAACAAATGAAAATCTCGAAGTGCCGGTAATCCCCAAGTCGCTGCACTTACGTTTGCTACAATTTTTCCACGACGATCCCACTGGTGCACACCTGGGAACAGAGAAAATGACAGATCGCCTTAAGCGAATTGCATATTGGCCAGGAATGACTAAGGACATCGAAAACTACTGCAGATCTTGCGAAACCTGCCAAGCGTTCAAACCTAATCGCCCAGCGCCGATTCCAATGCAATCGATGCCCATCGGCGACATATGGGATTCCATAGCTGTTGATGTGTTGGAGGTTCCTATTAACAAGTATGGCAATCGTTATATTTTGGTTGTTCAAGATTATTTCTCCAAATGGATAGAAGCACTACCCATGCTGGACCAAAAGGCAGCAACCATTGTTAAACACCTTACAAGCGTATTCTGCCGATTTGGTACGTTAAAATCACTGCACTAGGATCAGGGCACGAATTTTGAAAGCACTATCCTCAACCACGTTCTTAAAATGTTTGGAATCAAGAAAACTCAGACTTCCTCCTACCACCCGCAAAGGGACGGAATGATAGAAAGACGCAACAGGATGATTTTACGTATGCTGAGAACATATGCTGCGGAAAACGAAGATTGGGAAGGAGTTCTACCTTTAGTGTCATGCGCATACCGGATCAGCCGTCATGCGGTAACTCGACTTTCTCCTTATTTACTAATGTTCAGCCGAGAGGCAAACCCCCCGCCCCTGTTCGACAAACATTGTTCTTATGTGTGGTCACCACAAGATGCTATCGCCGACATTTCCCAGCGTATGATACGCGCCAAAAACTTCGCGTACGCGAACATATAAGCAGAGCAAGAGTGCCAATGGCGAAATTACAATCGCCAGTCTCAGCACCGCGTAGACGTGCAGGCTGGTGACGACGTACCTGCCAAAACGAGGTAAGCTCGCGCCACGATGGGAAACCAGCTGGCAGGTCCGGAAATTAATTGGCCAAGTAAAGGCACAAATTACGCATAAGCAAAAAGGTACTCGGATCGTCCACCTAAATCGCATCAGAGAAGCACACAAGCGACAACTAGTTCCAGTAATGGAGTGGAGTCCAAAGACGATCCATCACCAACCGCCAGATACTGTCATACAAGCAACACCAGAAGCGCCAGATAACTTACCAGAGCCTACACCTGGTGGAAGTAGGATAAGGCGAGCACGAAGACTGCTCACATGGACAACGGACTAGTATCGTTGCATGCCTCTGCAGCAGCGTGATCATCTGCGAGGGCACGAAAGACTTTTCTGCCCACAACGCTCTCTAAACCGTGTACAATGCTAATGAGGCGTTGTCATTTTTCTGATTGCTCGTTATTGCTTGGTGCGCGTTGTCGAGCCCCCACCCCGCCGCTGTGCACAAATATTATCTATCCATGCAACGTGGCATCATGATTACACGAGGAATAACGGCTTCATTATAGCTGCTACAAGATTTATTCGATGAAGCGAAGAAAGGGGAGAGACAGGTCCCTATAACAATGTTTTTAAATAAAGATCCGCAGCTGCTGAGCCTAACATTTTAAGGCGAGAAGTTTCGTCGCCAACAAGTTCAAGAATCCCTAAGACTGGCCGGTCTCCAGGGGATCTTCGCCCACCTACAGAAAGTGGGTAAATTGTCTGATTCCTGATGTGCCAAACGTTTCTGCCGTAGAAGTTTTGTTCTATGTGCATGTGCTCTATGTGATGTTCAGTATTTCTGCTTAAGTGCGCCTGTGTATTTTATATTTCCCCTGCTCTGTACCCATTCCGCACACCAGTACATCGCTTAGCTGATTAATGTTAGGCGATTCCCAGGTGTTTAAAGAAAGAGCATCTTACTTTCGTCCCTTATTGTATCTAATGGCCTGGACTCAGATGGCTGGCCCAATTGGACAAGCGCAGTCTCATTCATGCCATTATCTCGCAGCTAGATTCCGTAGTACCAAGATTCGTAGGGTCAGTAGGTATGATAACCGTTCGGGAAGGGTTTGTGCTTTTCTTGCAAATCAAATATAACACGGATTTCACCCCGTTTTATTTGCAAAGCTCCATTGAGCAGAGCTTTCGGACCACTACCTCGGTCCGTCTTCAGTGCATAAATAAATTTGTCAACTGCCCAGCCAGTCGACAGTTTTGCAAGCTCCTCCATCCGTCCATCCAGGCTAGTGACGTCTGCTATCAGGCCGAATCCGGATGGAGGAGCTTGCAAAACTGTCGATTGGCTGGGCAGTTGACAAATTTATTTATGCACTGAAGACGGACCGAGCTACTGGTCCGAAAGCTCTGCTCAATGAAGCTTTACAAATAAAACGGGGTGAAATCCGTGTTATATTTGATTTGCAAAAAAAGCACAAACCCCGTTGGAGAAGATGATGAAGATAAAGATATAATAAAATTGCTACACGGGGCAAAGGACACAGCAGCGACAGAAGAGGGCAGGAACATCGGAAAGGGAAAACGAAAGAAGAAGGACTCCATCGGAAGAGAATTTTAAACCCGCTGGTTTTAAAGTTGCTACAGTCGGGTTTGGATGTTACTGTCGTTGCTTCGATTCATTTTGTGTGATGTCACTGTCTCCGTCGGTCGGTAGGAACGCTCGCTCCTCCGACTGACAGTCTGGGCGGGTGACAGAAGCTGGAGCGGTCAAGGATTCGGCCTGATAGCAGACGTCACTAGCCTGGATGGACGGATGGAGGAGCTTGCAAAACTGTCGACTGGCTGGGCAGTTGACAAATTTATTTATGCACTGAAGACGGACCGAGGTAGTGGTCCGAAAGCTCTGCTCAATGAAGCTTTGCAAATAAAACGGGGTGAAATCCGTGTTATATTTGATTTGCAAAAAAAAAAAATATATATATATATTGAAAACTGGATGTCTTCTAACGGGTCGTAGCATACTGGAAGAGTAACTTACGGTGTGCCCGTTGCGGTTAATCTTTCTTGTGTCTAAAATAAACCAAACAAACACGCCCTACCAGCGGATGGATGGGCAGTTATGAAGGAAGATTCGTCGACAACAAGCAAACCTCAAAGCTTTCGGAACGACCTTGTTCCGTCCTCAGCGAGTTTGGGAATCTAAGGTTTGCTTGTATATATATATATATATATATATATATATATATATATATATATATAATTGAAAACAGGAGATTTTGTAACGGTGTAATGAAACATGATATGATGATGTTCGGCACTTCCGTTTGAAAGAACTTTATTATAAAACACCGTAACTTTCGGGACCGACCTCGTCCCGTCTTCAGCGGCTGATAATGACAGAAAAAGTCTAACAAGCGTGGTAAGGAAGTCTAATCTTAAACCAGGAAGTAAAGGTTTAAAACCCGGTTTGGGTCTGATTTCCCCGTTCCCCCATGTCTACTGTAGTCCGAGAATCGTAAACAACGGAATGCAGGTATCTTCATTAAACACAACAACAGCATATGACGTAAGCGCTGTGTCCGTTTCCGGGATGCTGCCGACTCTAAAGTACGGGAAACAGGGATGTTCTCATGTGCCGAACGGCCCTAATGTACGTGGAAGAGCTTAAACGAGATGACAGAGTTATATTTTCGTTTCAACCTTGTCGGGCATGGCTCACTGCTAATTTCTACCGCAGTTCCGAGCATAAAGTTTATGCTTCCCAAGTGAGGAAGGAGATCTGAGATTCTTAAGCAGCGATGGAAGAGAGGGGTACGAAGTTCCCTCATGTGGAACTTGTAGAAATTTAAATCCGTCCGCTTACATGGTACAGGCTATTTGGCGGGCTTCATTTGGCCCCGTTCCGTTGAGCATAACGACTTAGCCGTAGCCATCGTATGCTCCTGGAAAGTAAACGTACACCGAAATGCTTGTAGTTGCGATTTGGATACGCACGCATTGTTATTGGCCGTTTTTGTCAGCGCTACTGTTTCGTCACACGTTCATCCCGTTGGTAAATGCGCATATTGAGCAACAATGAATGATTTTATTTGCAATGGTTAATATACAACACGAAAATAGCATAGAAACATACACAAAAAACAAGCATATACAACGATAACTGTACAACGATCAAAAAGCGTATAATACAATAACTGTACAATAATCACTGTGGCGGCCAGTACGTTGCAATATCATGGACAATGCAATCGAATAGGTCTTGACGGGGGCGTAGCCTGCGGCGCCACATGAACTCGCACAAGTACGAGTACAAAAAGCGCCGAGGCGTGCCGCACCGGAGCTTGTTCGACCGCTTCACTTGTGCCCAGAGGGATTTCACGGTCTGCGTGTGCACCCCTGTCACAGGGTGCACAAAATGGCGAGAGTGGTTCACGGTTAAATGAGTGTAACCACTCGCCGACAGACCGCGGTAGCCCCTCCATTCGTCGGTTATAACCGTAGTGCCAGACCTGACGTACTGCCGTATCAGCGGTATCAGGGTCTGGCTACTACGGTTACCGACGGGCACAAGGAAGCATTCTCCGGTCTCGCGGCACACGCCCCCGAGGACCCATTGCGTTGGGTACATTCGGCCGCGCTGATACTTTCTCTTGGAGAAAGCGGTCTCGTCAAGCTCTACGGTGAGTCCTGGACCGTAATGTTAGAGAAAATATCTTGTAAGTGATGGGACAACGTTGGCGTCCTTCGTTCGCCTAGGATCGGTAGGTGGTCGCAAACGCGGTGGGTTAAAGGAAACGTCTCTTATGATTGATCGGACCCTGTTTGATCACCGTCACGCAGTTCGTTAGACAAAAGAAGTTGTGACTGAAGTGACAGCTGTGCCGTCCTATGCGCGCATGCGATCAGGAAGCATTTTGACGGTGGAGCAGTCATTTGAGAAAAACTCTTTCGTTCGCGACCCACGACTTGCTCTCACAAAAGCTTTCCTCTGTGCGATAGGACACTTGAGTATGAAAATCGCGCAGGGGAAAGTTTTTGTGACAGTCGCCTGCGCAGTGGAACATTAGAGTATGGAAATCGCGCAGGCGACTGTCACAAAAACTTTCCCCTGCGCGATTTTCATACTCAAGTGTCCTATCGCACAGAGGAAAGCTTTTGTGAGAGCAAGTCGTGGGTCGCGAACGAAAGAGTTTTTCTCAAATGACTGCTCCACCGTCAAAATGCTTCCTGATCGCATGCGCGCATAGGACGGCACAGCTGTCACTTCAGTCACAACTTCTTTTGTCTAACGAACTGCGTGACGGTGATCAAACAGGGTCCGATCAATCATAAGAGACGTTTCCTTTAACCCACCGCGTTTGCGACCACCTACCGATCCTAGGCGAACGAAGGACGCCAACGTTGTCCCATCACTTACAAGATATTTTCTCTAACATTACGGTCCAGGACTCACCGTAGAGCTTGACGAGACCGCTTTCTCCAAGAGAAAGTATCAGCGCGGCCGAATGTACCCAACGCAATGGGTCCTCGGGGGCGTGTGCCGCGAGACCGGAGAATGCTTCCTTGTGCCCGTCTGTAACCGTAGTAGCCAGACCCTGATACCGCTGATACGGCAGTACGTCAGGTCTGGCACTACGGTTATAACCGACGAATGGAGGGGCTACCGCGGTCTGTCGGCGAGTGGTTACACTCATTTAACCGTGAACCACTCTCGCCATTTTGTGCACCCTGTGACAGGGGTGCACACGCAGACCGTGAAATCCCTCTGGGCACAAGTGAAGCGGTCGAACAAGCTCCGGTGCGGCACGCCTCGGCGCTTTTTGTACTCGTACTTGTGCGAGTTCATGTGGCGCCGCAGGCTACGCCCCCGTCAAGACCTATTCGATTGCATTGTCCATGATATTGCAACGTACTGGCCGCCACAGTGATTATTGTACAGTTATTGTATTATACGCTTTTTGATCGTTGTACAGTTATCGTTGTATATGCTTGTTTTTTGTGTATGTTTCTATGCTATTTTCGTGTTGTATATTAACCATTGCAAATAAAATCATTCATTGTTGCTCAATATGCGCATTTACCAACGGGATGAACGTGTGACGAAACAGTAGCGCTGACAAAAACGGCCAATAACAATGCGTGCGTATCCAAATCGCAACTACAAGCATTTCGGTGTACGTTTACTTTCCAGGAGCATACGATGGCTACGGCTAAGTCGTTATGCTCAACGGAACGGGGCCAAATGAAGCCCGCCAAATAGCCTGTACCATGTAAGCGGACGGATTTAAATTTCTACAAGTTCCACATGAGGGAACTTCGTACCCCTCTCTTCCATCGCTGCTTAAGAATCTCAGATCTCCTTCCTCACTTGGGAAGCATAAACTTTATGCTCGGAACTGCGGTAGAAATTAGCAGTGAGCCATGCCCGACAAGGTTGAAACGAAAATATAACTCTGTCATCTCGTTTAAGCTCTTCCACGTACATTAGGGCCGTTCGGCACATGAGAACATCCCTGTTTCCCGTACTTTAGAGTCGGCAGCATCCCGGAAACGGACACAGCGCTTACGTCATATGCTGTTGTTGTGTTTAATGAAGATACCTGCATTCCGTTGTTTACGATTCTCGGACTACAGTAGACATGGGGGAACGGGGAAATCAGACCCCCCGGTTTTAAAGTCCTTGGACTCTTGGAGTATGTCCAACCATTGAGATATCACAAACACCCTTCTCTCTGATGACGGTGGTCCATATAGCTTTGCTCGAACATACGGCAAGTAAGTTGAGTCCAAGGCTGCATGAACGATGGTTATCATACGAACGAGGTCTCTCATTTACACCAACTTTGGAGACCTTTGTTGACTGGTTGCAACGCATCTTTGAAATATATATATATATATATATATATATATATATATATATATATATATATATATATTTCAAAGATGAGTCTGGTAACGGGGTTCAAAGGTTTCAAAGAGAAATCACGGCATTTTTCCCGTTCATGTAGTACTTTTTCACGAAAGTGATGGTAAGGCTTTATTTCATGAAAAAGCAACAAACAAAAACATGGCGTAGCTTTCGAGCCCAACCTTGGCTCGTCGTCAGCGCAGGGTTCTCCGTTTGCCAACCACCAGTTCGGGTCTTACGGAGAAGCTCCTCCACCAGCTGAACATCGGTGGGAGGCCCGTCGGATCAAACTTGATCCCTCGAGGCGGATTCCCTCCAAGTTCGGCCAGGCGGTGGAACAACTGCCTTGTCGTCCGTCCCCAGTGGCGGCTCAACGTACAGTGAAGTTCGGGAAGGAGGCATCGTCCAACGGGGATGGATACTGGGTCATCAGCCACGTGTCCGTTGCTTCCTTTGCTGGCAAAAATATGTGCTTCCAATGTTAGTAGTCGTCGGTCCGGTAATGAATATCCTGTGGAAATTGGGGCGTCTTTCTCCACGATCCTCTCCGTGGACCCATGTTGATGTTTCGGCTTGGCATCGTCCAGCAGGGATGGATGGTGGGTCATAGGCCAAGTGTCCTTTTTTGCTTCCTTCTTGGCGAAAATTGGGTTGCGTCCAAAGTTCGTGAGTCTCGGTCCGGTAATGAATGTATATATATATATATATATATATATATATATATATATATATATATATATATATATATATATATATATATATATATATATATATATATATATATATAATCCTCTTTATGCATGCTTATTGGCATGACTGACCGGATGGGCGACAAATGCTGGACGGGTCAAGGTTCTACCTGATAGCGTATGTCGCTCGTCTGGTTGGTTGAGCAGAGTAGCTTGCTGAACCTAAGACTGGCTGCGCAGTGACCATTTACCACTGATGACGGACCACGAGAAGTCCGAAAGCTTTGGTTTAGTTTTGGAAATAAAAGGTGTCTGCTTAAGCGATGAAAACTGTGATTAAGATGAAACTGAATAATGCAGTAGTTAACGCTGACTTTGCTTTCACCACTTATGTCTGCAGGAAGAAAGCAAAGCTGACAACGATCGACACTTTCTTTACACGTGCAACGATCAGGCCACGAAATGCACAGATTGTAATGTTCTTTTACCACTGTTATATTTGTATTGTCGTAATAATAATTCAGTTTGTATTCTTTTACTTTCGTAACGTTTCTTCACAAAGATTATTACGTTCCTTCTTCAGTAAAGTGCTTGGAAGGAGTTATGGCGCGTTTACGACTGAATTCAAGGGGTACCTCTGCATGTTGACCACTTCTAGATGTTGACCACTTTCGTACCGCCCTTGAGTGGTCAACTTATAGAGGTTCCACTGTATATATATATATATATATATATATATATATATATATATATATATATATATATATATATATATATATATATATATATATATATATATATATATATATATATATATATATATATATATGTATAATACCCACTACTAAAGCAATCACGCCAGCAATCGGCCACTAATGAAGCAATCGCGAAATTCTTTTACTGAGACTGTATTTTGTTGCTCTCTGTTTCGTGCATACACTGTGAAACGTCGCCTGATCGCAAAAATATTAGTACATGAGAGGGCGAATATAATTCTTCTCATTCGACACTTGACACCGCATACCACCTGCTGGATGCTTTTATTCATTTTTATTTGTAAACTCAAGCAACGTACAGTGGAAAAGGGCGTACAGGTATGTGCCCCTGTTCGCCAAGTATGCTTCTCCAAGAAAACGGGATAAAGAGACTGCTCGTATTATGCTCAAGACGCTCTTATCAGCGGTGTGACAGATTGGCACGTTGTTTGCGTGTCACTGCAACGCACCTAATGAATATAAATCAAGATATCACGTAAACAAACGCCGAAGTTTAGCGTTCTAAAGTAACCCAATTTCAAGAACAGCACTGCCCCAATGTTGTCATCCTGCAATAGCCGAAGACCTGTGCTGCAACTTGTTGACGAGGGCTTGCAACTTGCAATTTGTGCAACGTCGTTTTCAGGACGTAGATATCCTTGTTGGGGGTCATCGAACTGTTGATAAACAGTTTGTTCCACTGCTTCTTGACGTCCATGTCCTTCGCACTGTGCATTTGTGCTTGCCTGTGAACTAATATCTGCCATACCGTTCCCGATATTTCAAGTGACGTGGAAAGCATTCTCTGTTACCGTCTATAAGGGGCAGTATGCACCAACAGATCGCCGTCTCAATGTTCGCAGACAAGAAAGTTATCTTGTCATCTCAATGGAAAAGGATACTGGCTCATTCTCCACTGGTAGAGTCACTAGCCTATCTGGCATACCTCGAATCGCCTTCTTGCAAAGTGGTTTCATCAGCAAGGAGCATTGCCATATTTCGGTGGCGTAGGAGGAAAGCGTCAAAGCACCATCACAACAATAGTGGGTAGGCTGATTAGATTCTGGATATCATCGCACGTACTACGCGACCACTACTGTGTAACATGTACGATGACATCCATTCAGTACGCTGCTGCAGTCATCATGATGGGTACAGTTCCACTGTCATAGCAATTGGCTAGTGAGTCGGCAGGTGAACACAGTTAATACGGGCACATCGTTTCCTTGGAGGTAGCAACTATGTGTGTAGTGGAAATTTGGGTTAAAATAAAGGTTTGTCAATTACTGCCATCATATGTTCGTCAGTCTATTGACTGGAATGAAGAGCAGAAAGAATTCGTCAGAAAAGACGCTGCGCCATGCCATTATCATTCGCAGGACCTACTCGTTCATCATTGCGCAGGGTGCGATAGGACAGGTCGGTGCAAATGTAGCAAACAGATCAAGAACAAAGCTAAGAACACCTTGAACTGTCTGGAAATGTTGGGCCAACCTGAATGTTATTGTAATGATCCATTCACAACACTCGATTGTGCTAATTGTAGTTATTCAAGACAATCACAATACCTTCGCAATGGCGTTTGATAGACTTCCATTCGCTTGATTTCTCTGATTTTGTAAGGACGCATTTCCTGGCTGCAACGTCAGTCCAATGTCAGTGCACCTTTCACCCTCATTCCTGGGAGTTCATTCAAAGAAAATGTACACAGTCAGAAGAAACGCTGTGCAGTGGGATCGTTGTCACTTCGAATGGTGGCGCCTCGACTGCTGGCCTGAGCCAGAACAGATTCAGGATAGTATACCCAGTTGATGGATACATATCACCTTCAATATCATTGAACTTTTGAATCAGCAATACGACCATTCATTTCCACTTTTGTTTAGAATACTTGGCTTCGTTCTTGTAGTTTGCAGAGAGTTCTTGCTGTTTGAAGATTCCTGTATCTGACTCAAAACACTGTTCAAAATAGATAAGAGTGATAAATTGTTTTCAAGACGGCAACCATTTCGACTTGCTTGCCTGCCTGTCGGCGGAACATCGATTGATCACACGTCTTTTGGGTTCAATGGTCCAAGCATCATGCAGTTCGGCGCCAAATATTAATAGTCTGAGTGGAACTTGAATCAAAACGAATCCGTCGCCCGTTGGTGGTCAAACAGCATTTCTGCTAACCTTTGTTTGTTTCCAAAACAATACATCATCGTTCTTAGGCGAACGCTTTCGGACAGCCTCTTCCAAGTTGTATGGAAAATCCGTTTGAGTAATTGTTACAACATGATCACACTGTCTCTGCCGTGCACCAGTTAGATTGAAAACAAAATCAGTCCTCAAAATTCCCAGAAACTTCCTTGCTTACTGTAAGAAAGTTCTCGCGAAATCGAGCCAATATCATTAACAACAGCTTGAATAGTTCAATAAAGATCGTTGTTGTTTGGCGGGGCATCACGCGGTTGACCAAAGACCTTTATTTCGCAAGAAAGGAACAGAACGAAAGTCGAGATGCACACCTATGATAATATTATACGACCGAACACACACACACGCTGCTCCCTCGTCCTGAGTCCGCTTTTATAACGTTATTTTGACCTCAGCCTCTATGCAAATGTACGTGCCGCGCCCTTGTGCTCGCAGGAGCCTGCAGGGCGCCGGGAGCACTTACATAATGTACTCACTGTTCTTCTGGGTTGTGCGAAGGGGTCACGTCGACTGATGTTATTAGGGGGCAACAATGCCTGGCCACATCCGTCCTCAAAATTCCCAGAAACTTCCTTGCTTACTGTAAGAAGGTTCTCGCGAAATTGAGCCAATATCATTAACAGCTGCTTGAATAGTTCAATAAAGATCGTCACAGAGGTTCAACGTTCATACATCTTTTATTTTCCCAAATCACATCGAAGCTTTCGGACCATTCATGGTCCGTCCACAGCGTTTTTTATGGTCACCACGCAGGCAGTCCTTGGTTCAGCAAGCTCCTCTGCTAGACCATCCGGGCTGGCGATATCAGCTATCAGGTCGAAACTTGACCCGTCCAGCATTTGTTGCCCATCCGATCAGTCACGCAGAGAAGCAAGCATCCCGTCTGACCGACCGCGACTGTGACAAAATGAGAAATGACTAAGGCAGAAGCGATTCCCTTGAATGTTGACCTTTTTTCTCTTCAAACTCGTCAGAGTTTAAAGTACTCTTGCTGATGTTTCTCCATCTCCAAATCAACTTCTTCCAAATCGTGCATTCTTCTATCTTTGTCTTCTCTTTGCTGGCGCTGTGCAGCCTCCATTTGGTCGAGATAAGTCTTCATTCGTAACGGGTCCGTTTGATCAGTAAAGATCGTCACAGAGGTTCCCCGTTCATATATCTTTTATTTTCTCAACTCACATCGAAGCTT
Organism: Trichuris muris; assembly: GCA_000612645.2. Lineage (NCBI taxonomy): Eukaryota > Metazoa > Nematoda > Enoplea > Trichinellida > Trichuridae > Trichuris > Trichuris muris. The sequence continues at coordinate 3,564,970 of CBXJ02000282.1, read as the reverse complement.
TCAGACCACTCATGGTCCGTCCTCAGCAATTTTTATGGTCATCACGCAGCCAGTCCTTGGTTCAGCAAGCTCACTACATGAATAGTTCTCAATAAAGCGCTAAATAGTGCTTTAGAATTTTCACCATGTTCATGTTGGACATAGCAAGTAAACCTTCCAAAAGATATCGTCCGTGTAAAGTTCATTGAAAGAACTTTATCAGTGAGCAAACACAGGAATTTCCATGGGCAAATACGCTTTTATAGGTTCAGATTCTCCAGCACTTTTTCAATATCCTCTTTACTTCTTCTTCCCTACGTCATGGATTTCTGTTGAAGTATGAATTAACATTTTCCATCTCGCGGAACATTCAGATATTGTTGATTGTACAAGCTGTGGAACTATGGCAAGCGCTTGTCGAAAGGGAAGCAGAGTCATCACGCGCAAGACTGCCAGTCTTGAAAGATGGGTACAGAATATCGTTTCCGTCTTTCAGCCCTGATGCTCATTGACAAGGTAACTCTGTGTTGACTGGCGCCTTGTCTCACCAATCTGGTGATCGCTGATTCCCAATTATTGGCCTGCAGTTATGGACAAGCAAGCGCAGAATTTCTGTGCACCGATTGGGCTATGTATATGAGGGGACACATTTCCAACCATGTAGCCGCAGCAGACATAGCAAAGGGAACAGCAGCTTGAACCCAAGTACCATGAACTCAGCAAGAATAGGCTGATTGGAGCTTGGGTCAAAATCCCAATATCATGCGTAGCTTTCCGCATTTTCACCGTTTATCCCGTACGTAAACCTATAGTTCTATTCATGCAAGACTACTTGACACATGCAGCTTTTGGGTCAGTCTCCCAACAGCCATCATCACCTAACTTTGTCAATTACCCAAACACACATACAGAGGCACCAGCATTGACAGCGGACACAATATTTCCTGCACCCCGTGGATGTATTCTTCTTCAAAGCGACCAAGTTTGAAGCGTTCCTTCGCAATGCGGATCACTGTCATCCAAACCCTCGTTTTTGAGCGTCATATCATTTTACGCCGCTGTGATCGATCGATTCACATGCTGCACTTCCCTGGATAAACATTTTCCTTATTCTTTGCAACGGGAGTGCTTCAAAATTCATATCATTTGCAGCTGATGAATGATTTCAGCAGTGCAGCAAACCATTCTGCCAGTTTGCGCTCGTGCGGCACTCTCTAGTTTGTGCCGCGACAGAGAATATCATCAACAAGCAAAACCAATGAACGTTGCATATCGTCTTGCAAAGTAGCATGTGCCAGTTGACAGCCTATCCGGCTCAGATATTTGGCTCGACAAGGTGCTTGCACCTTTTATCGATATGTTAACATGCATATGCAACACACAATGACTGGGCTCTAGTGACGACCTCTAACATTTCCTTACTTTAATATTGAATTTGATTTATCATTATACCTGCGTATCCCATGGACGTGTCAATAGTTCTCCTCCTTGTGTTCAGCACAGCTCAATCCCCCATGGGTGCCTGAGAAAGGTACGCTCTCACGTCATGTCAATGATGCAGGAAAATAATCCATCCAGTAGATGACCAGAGCGACTATTTCAATCTTGGCAAATAATGTTTTCATTGGAATCGCGAGCAATTTCTGCTGTGATGAAATTAGTGCAACCGACATTGTGTTCACATTGACCAGTAGTCTCAATATATGTGTTCACATATATTAACCATTATGGATATCCAAAACACCATAATGCCAGCTCAAGAAAAGTTAATTGAGGCGTCAGTCAAACCAGGTGATCTTTTAAATGGACAATTTCAGTGAAGGTCGCGACAAGTATCTCCCTATGTTTCATTCTTTCAGCATGCCCGTAGTTTTGGTGCAAGTTCATTTCGCTACGCTTTACAGCAGTGTGGTTTCATTACTCTGTGCGGCAGTAGTGAATGTAGCCCTGTCCTCGATGGCTTAAACCCAAATATATTTGCGTATTACGAGTATAATATTACGAGTGTCACCTATCCACGCTGTTTCAACATTTTCAATCACTGTTAAGCACTCCGGGTGCCTCAGAGCATAGCAAGTAAGTCGCTGGCGTTGGTGTAGTGCATCACGCAATTTGCCGAAGCGTGCTGAACATGGCGCATTCAAATCACTCTACTCCACTTTTTCTTCGCAAGCAGCCTATAACATACAGAAGCGCTGTGTAACTTGCCCACTAGAAATGCCTTCCTTCATGGTGAATAGCTGCTTAATGCTGGCCATGCAGTGATTTTCACATAATATTCGATTGACCATTTGCCTCTGCTTACCAAATTTTGTAATATCAGTATTATTAATGATTATGTGATCAGTTGTATCAGACTTTTATTCCTTCATTGGTGAGTGACATGATTTTTATAAATACAATGTTAGCTCACCTAATGCTCCCTCTGAAATTTCTTGCCCACCTGCAAATAAGCCCTTACATTCACGAAACCCATTGGATCTGCATTCGAAAAGGGGGAGACTCATTGACCCTAAGGTGCTCTCTCGATAGCAAATGATACTTCAGTGGTTAGACAAAATGAGTGGCATAAGACGAGTTAAAAAGGCGCCATGCATTATATGATGGTCAATTGTACTTTCATTCTGGATATTGAATTGGCCATTCGGTACTTTTTTCACATTCCTCCCCCTCCCCCCATTCTTAGGTGGCGCTGTGATCGCAAAGGCATGAGGTACGCGGCCAATTGTCGACTGACGATGACTGTCGTTTTCGCTGATACCTATGCCTAGATCGAAACACAACCGAGCTTCCCTGTGCGCTCTGCTTTCGTCTTGGCCGACTGACGACGGCTCTCGTTTTCGCCAATCCCACAGGGGATTATAACCTCATAGTGGCGCAAAGCATACCACAGCAGACAAAAACGCACCAACCACCCACTTGCGAGCACCCTCAGTCTATCAGATACCTTACGAACACAAACATGACGCCATATAAACAGACAGCGCCGCCGCCAATCGTAAGAGGGCAATAACCGACGTGCCAACGTCTATGGGGTGGAAATTTGAAAATAGTACCGGCCATTCTTATAATGAGCTTACTACGTGTGGTACATAACAACAAAGTGTTTTCTGAGCGAAGCAAATGAACAATCAATGTACCAGCTTCCATTGAACGTAGCTACTAAATGTTATTCCAAAGAAAGATATTTATGTAAAATATGAGTAAATGGTTTATAGAAATCGCAAGCCGGCATTGTGATATAAGCCTCATCATAGATTTAGTTAATTTAAACAAATAAATATACGATGATTCCCTCAATTAGCTTTCAATGAAAATATCAACACGAAATATTAACTTTTTGCGATATCATTTTTCAGCATCTCTTAATTTGTAGAACCGTTTTGTTCCGCGTTTTACAGAAATTACGTATTTTTCCCAATTACCACAGCTTTCATAACGTATCTCCGTCCGTCATCAGTGCTAGTAAGTCTGTCATTGCACACACTAATTAGCAGAACTTCAGACCATATCTCGATCCGCCATCAGCATAACTAAATTTGTCATCTACCCCAGGGCAGTTGCCAAATTTGCTAGCACTGTTGATGGACTGAGTCACGAACTGGAAGCTCTGTTAAGTGGGAGTAGAAATAAAAGGCCTTTAGGAAAAACAGGAACCATGCATTAAATTAAAAGATTATGAAAACTTGGCCCATAGAATTACATTCAAAGATATATATATATATATATATATATATATATATATATACATTAGGTCAGGGAATGCCATCTACACACTGTATTGTCGGTCAGGTTTGGCATGCGCTACCGATAGTATGTCAGCTGCAACGCTGTAGCATCTGTCGACTGACTCAGAGCGAAGGACAACTAATTAGATTACTGTTAAGAGTGATAATCTAACATTGAGTACCAAAAGATAAATGAGAAGCATTACTTACCACAATGTAAATCTCGTATCAATGTTCTTACCATTACGGGTACTCATATTTGTTTTCCGAAACGAAGCTGACCAGCAGCGAACTTTATCAGAAAGAACCGACCAGGAGATGCCATAATTTTCTCCACTTAGACATGTCATGTTGACAGAAGTCTGTTCAAATGAGAGCATATAACAGGTAAATAAAAGCTGTGACTTCCAAACACAAGTCGACAACTTGAAAAGCATAGGCAGAGTATGACCAGGTAACAGGGAAACATTGCCGAGATGGACGTGATGTGCGGGAATTGACCGTCACCTGGAATACGATAGCGTAATGCAACGACCGCAACAAAGCTGCATACGGAACGACAATGACTACTGACGCTTGCTTCACTAAAGGATGACTTTAAAATATGCTCATGTTCATGTTCAATGTTGCAGCCGTAAAAGTCTAAATGCTCAGCCGAAGCTGAGAACTTCTACTAATTTTATCACCAGGTGGAAAGAAATCCTATTTATAAGTCCGCAATCATGAAAACAAAATTATTTAATGGAAATTTGAATATAGTTTAATTTTATTTGTTTTAGCAGCGCAATATTTAACAGCTAATATTTATTTTACGTTACTTTTATCCTTGTGCAAGCAGTTCAATCGGAGAAATCATGACGGACTAGCAATTCCACACAAATGATGAGCACGGATTTCGTTGGCACGAAAGGTCGCCGATGAAATTACATTAATTGAATCATAGCAGTGCAACGAATAAGCAAGAGAGATTATGAAAAATTCATCATATAACTGAGGCATGAGCAGTAATAGTTGGTGTCTTAAGACATTCAAAGCCCTTGTTGAAGATTGGGTTGCTTGTAACGAGCTCTCGCATGATGGAAAGGGTCTTTTTGAGACGGATTTTAGCTCGTTGTGTGATATATGAACTGTACCAGTGATGCCAAGTAGAAACCAAACAAATGACGGTTGAAAGGTCTTTAATGGACACGTGCGTACAGTAAAAATATATATCGAAGCTTTCGGAACTAGGCTGTTCCAAAAGCTTCGATATATATTTTTACTGTACGCACGTGTCCATTAAAGACCTTTCAACCGTCATTTGTTTGGTTTCTACTTGGCATCACTGGTACAGTTCATATATCACACAACGAGCTAAAATCCGTCTCAAAAAGACCCTTTCCATTCAAAGCCCTTGTTATAATTGCGTTATACTTGTTTAATTATGTTTGGAAATCGGGTGTTTCGTAACGGGTTTCGTATTTTCCAATGTGATGGTATTCCGGCTGGGTGTGTATCACCTCCCCGACAGTTGACCTCCCCTACGATCAGCTTCCCGACAATATGTTTACCGACAGTTCACGTGACCGACAGTTTACCTGACCGAATGCTGACCTTCCCGAACATGTACTGCCCTAACGTTCAGCTTCCCGAACGACCACCTGCCCGAACGTTCATTGGAACAAAATTTCAATTTCTTCTCCTCTCATGGTCTATGTCACCTTCCCATGATGGGTGTCGTTTTCGCCGATATCTAAGCTTAGACCTAAACACAACCGATCTTTCCAGTGCGCTGTGCTGTCGTGTTGGTCGACTGATGACGGCTGTCGTTTTCGCCGATACCTAAACCAGAGCCAGTGACGCTTTTGCGACGTACCTTCCCGTAGGCTAGCGCTGCTATTCACAGTAACTGTACGCCACGTAAACCTAAGCCAGAAACTAGAAGCAGTGATGCACTTATGACTTTACGAAGCCTAGTTTGATGCTATTATAGTATTAATACATTTCATTTGTACAAGGTCCTTTACTAGAGCAACATGTAGAAACACCGATAACATATGAGTACAACCTATGTCACTGTAATGTAATAAGATGCGCGACATTCACAATTACATCGGAAGATTGTGTGCAATTGCACGCAGATAGTCCAGAACTTCTGGTCGCTGTTCACGATTCATAGTTATGTCTACGAGTCGTTCTTCCCGACGAAGAACGCTAGCATTTCTTCTACGGAGATGCTCGCCTTGCTGAATACGCTCACATTGCATTTCAACTTTGCGTTGCTCTCTTTCGATTTCTTCTATAATACGGTAGACACCGACATGGGCACCACCTACTAGGTTTTCCCATCTTCTGTGCCATCCCTCCACAGTATTTTGCGTTCGCGGCAACGCGATTAGAACGCACTCGTGCACAGACCACAGATTGGGGGGGGGGGAAGAGCACCACTGTTCGACATACGGTACCATTTCGTAGCCGCTTTCTCACTTCGCCTCTCACATAAACTTTCTCAAACCAATCCATCAATTCCTTAGCCTCATCAGGTATCTCTAGCCTTAATAAATCAAAGCTTTCTGGAATTTCATCTTCTGAAAGGAAGGCTAGCGCAAATAAACATCGGATTTTTGATTTGAAATCATCGTCATTATTGTATCGCGTAACCAGTCCGCTAGATTGAACTTTCTTAAAGATGCACTGAGAAAAATGAAAATAGCACGCTTTGTTAGTCGCTCCATGAAATACTCTCCTACACGCATTGATCACGGCCAACTCCAAGTCTGTCATTATTAACCGTGGTCTCAGAAGAACTCCAATTTCTCCTGCGAACTCCAACAGTTCGTCAAACAATCGCTTATAAAGCGCTTCATTTTTCCCACTCATTAGGGCGTAAGCAAGTGGACAAGTTTTGTAGTTATCTGCACCAACAGAAGCGTGAATGGTGTACAGCTGGTAAAACACCGTCAGCACTGTTTTGAAAGTACCATCCATAACCCAAAACGATGCGTTTGCCAGTTTTTCAACGCTATTCGCAGTGATGAAAAGTAGCAGCCTTCTTTCCGGAATGACAGCATCCTTAATCAGCAATCGCCCACAACCCAACGTGTTTTCCAAAACAGAGGAAACATCAACTTCCGCCAGCGTCCTTGGTTTAGCTGCCCTTTGTCCTTGACGAATTCTATGTATTGTTTGCCGGAGGGCATCTGCCGAAGGTAACTGAGCCGAAACGCTTGAATGTGCCGATGTTGTGCATGATTGAATTATTTGACACGGCAAATCCCTTGTACTTCTCGCCTGCTCTTTAACTTCCACAACTGCCTTCAGGAAACCATTTCTACTCGGTTTTGGTAGGTGGTTGTGCTCTGAAGACGACATCAGTATGTGCCTCCCATTTACAACTGTAGTAACTGCTCGAGCATTGCAGTACAGCGATTTCCTGCTCTCGCAGCACCAATAGTATTTGTCTCCGCGACATTTGTCTTTCACGAAAAAGTAGCCATGCACAGTTAACTTAGCACATCCTCGCAGGGAAGGCGATTGTTAGAAATATCACAGGTTAAGAAGTCTTATCGAAGCCTTTGGAACGCCTTGGTTCCGTCGTCAGCAATGTTGAAAGGGAATTGGTTTATTCCGCTAAGGGATCTTATAGGCACAACACAGGGTCAATGTGGGGATCGGCTTGGTATGGTGCAGCATCTGGATTTATTAATAGCTGCATTCCACACCTCGCTTATCTCCACGCCTTGGTCGCGATTGATGGTACGATTGTGTCATATGAACAATGCTTCCTTAATCCGCCTTAGCTGTAACCTGTTTTCGCCGCAGATTACGTTCGGTCGCGGGTCAAGTGAGCAGTGGATGGCGTGCTCAGCGACCGCGGAAGCTTTGATGGCCTCCTCCATGATCTTTTTCGGAGCGCGGCATTGTGGTCTGCCACGGCGTAAGGAATGTGACCCGTTAAGTCTTTGTTCTGCATTCTTGAAACGGGACACGTACGTCATTAGCAGTTGCAGTAAAATTAATATTAATTTAATTTGTAAAGCAGAATGCATTCATAGGTAGCAATATTTAAGAATGCGTACACCATATGTGATCTAGAATCATAATTTCATGATAGCAATATCAATTCGCATGCATCCTAACTACAATTAGCACTACTGCACGTCACTGCGCTAATGAACACGGCATGATAGGTCTCCCCGAAGCTACGCAATAATTAGGAAACTTAAAAGAGGTTGTATCAATAGTTCAATTAAAATGAATAACGCGGAAGAAGTGAACAACTGTAGTATGCTTGTAAGGTTTGACCTTCCAAGAGTAACGTGACTTTTACTTTTACTTTCTTCAGGACGGTAATCGATGAAAACCGTGTCGCGCTTCAGCCGTGGTCACTCGTTGTTGAAGATGCAAGATGAGAGCTTTGAAAACTTCAATGCTACTTTGTTCAGACATTCTTTTTTTACACAATGAACAATTTGTCACAAATTAGCACTATCCGCATTGTTGATTGCAGAACTATTAACTATCAGACACACCAAATGGTCATGCCAGTCAACTTCAACGTCAGGATGGAAGTACATGCACCTATTATTATACAAGCTATTTTGCAATGAATGAGTAAACATTTTCCCAATCTAGGAAGAACACCTTAATGTTTTGCAAAAGCAACAGCTCTTTACGTATCCTGATCAAACTTTCCATGCCGTTCAACGCTTCATTGCGAACTAAGCTGATGCATCGCGCTATATGAACTTATGTCGAAGGGACAGTAGTATGATGCTCATGGTATGTAGGAGCTACCACTTTTTGCGGTCATGAGCAAAACAAGGACAACAATTTGAGCTTCTATTTACGTTAAAGTGGAAGTGTGCAGAAATCATAAACTTTTGTCCCGGTATTCTTTTTACTGTTCTTGTTAGCTAAGAAGCAGTGAATTAACCACTCATCAAGAGCCTACTATAACTACAGATGCAAATTCAATGGCACTTTTGTTTGCTAAATCGATCGATTTGTTCATTGCAACCTGTTGACGTTTGGCGAACGCATAAGAGTAATTGATTGCACTGTGTTCTCTGTGCACTCAAATAATGGTATGGAATAAACAAAGGCACTTTTCCAGTGTCATCAAGCTGTGCATTCATGCACTTGTTTTCACAGAATGATTTTTCACCCTGTTGGTAAAGCAGCCAAGCTGCCTGCGTGCGCCATGATACAACAAATTTATTTTCTATTACCTATGCATAGGAAATGATTTGCAACTTTGTCAGACAGTGACGTTAGAAAACCTTCAGAAGGAAGGCGGTATACTCATTCTGGTTTCTTCTCAAACTTGCCACCCAGACATTTCTGACGATGGCTAAACCACGACGTAAACATATGCCCAATTTTTAGGCGTAAACTAAGGTAAAGGAAGAAAACAACAGCCAGCAAGTTTAGGATGCATACTGAATGAAGAACAGATCAGTGAAAAAATTCAAACGCCTAATTGCACATTCAAACATGTGGGTAACTTGCTACTGTTTCAGTGCTTTGCTGGATGAGACCTTCTGAGCAGAACGATTCAATCATTCACAATCCATTTCATCATCAAATCACTCAGCAAACAACGCTGCCAATCTACTATCAGCAGACACAATCAAGACTTAACCTCATGAAAGTTTTGTGAAAAAGTTGCGCAACCGTTCAAGTGAACTGCTGCCACGTGAAATGAGATCAAAATTGGGCGCACAATTTTAGGTTAGAATAATGGGTAGGGTTAGTGTGCTGTAAAACCTCTGTTGCATGTGGTCCACACTGGTCCCTTTCTAATTTTCTATGATATCTTCACAGTGTTTTTCCTTCATTACATTCCATTCTTTTGCTGATGTACAAGTTCAAAAATGGTTAGCACTTCCATGTCCAAACGTGACACGTCATCAGCAAGTTCCGTGCCACCTGCCCAGTAAATAATTCAAATTTCACGTTTTTCTGCCTGACAATCCAGAGTTGCCATATAACATTTATGATCAATTTTTCTCTCATCCATTATCTGTCATCTGCCTCATCTGGTATGCAGAAGTGTGAACATTTTATCTGATGGACATGGCAATGGAAAGACACAGGCTTAGCTGTCTTTTCATCCACTCTTAACAAGAGCAGGGTGAGCATGTTTTACGTATTTCATGATCGCCAATAGCTAAAATTGGTCACTTTCCATTATTACGCTTAGACACTTTGGCATCGTAAGCGAAAATAGAATCTACAGTGAAAATACAAGATTATGTACTCACGCATGTCATCAAAGTATAAACAAATATAATAACATGAAATCTTTGTGCGCACTAGTCATTCCCAAGGAGTATTAAACCCCACTCACTAACAATGTTTATTCTCACTAACTTTTAAATCTCACTATGCCTTCAGCATGCCTGCATTATTGAATCGTTAATACGGACAATGTTCCCATTTTTGCACAACTATTTCAAACGGACAGTAGAATTAAAAGAAGCCCCACAATTAACTGCGTGCCCTATCTTCATGGTCTTGTTCGACGTAAACAATGCGAGTATGTTTCAGGGGGAATGCGTACCACAGGGTCACAGCTGCTAAAATGGCAACTATAAAATATTATAACAAACTGCAAGTTAATTTAAAACCAACTTCCTCAGGCTCCTTGCATACCGGTGAACCACTATACTTGAACAATGTAGCAGCGCAGCTAAAACCATAGCATCAACTAATGGACGCGACCGCATGCAAAAAATTAGTACCGCTTTTCCTCATGACCGTTATCACTCATGTTGATGAGAAGGTTTGCTTCTGCGTCATTTTCTTCATCAGAAAATTTAATCAAGTCCTTCAATAATCAACAATGGAAATGAAAGTTTACCTACTGGTAGTTTTACCTCAGTGTCATCAATTATATTAACAGTCGTTTCTCCTTGTGTTATCCCGCCTTCAGTGTTGACGAACGCGCATTTCTCTTGTACATTTTTTGGGTTAATTGATATCTGTGACAACAATACTGAAAAAAGCATATTATAGTCAAAAATCATTTGTGAGCATTATGGTAACAAAGAGTTCATCACAAGCAGACGAAGTTATGAAATACACATACATGGAAGGATTCTTGCATTGCCGTCTTTCACCTTTTCCAAACCAATGAATGTTGCACCGTTTGAGCTTTCAGCATTAGTCTTACTGTGATTCACTTGTGAGCTGCAATAAGCCATGATCTTCTAAAATGTGCATAATCATCTGACTGATTCATTATTTCTGATTATGGAAATCCCCTCACCTGAACATGATCATACGTCTGCATATGCTGCTTCAGAACACTGCGGTAAGGAAAAGATAAGTTGCATGTATAGCAATGTGGAAGGTATCGGTCCTAAAAGTTTACCATCAGTTCCATGAAGAAAAGTAGGTTATTGACCTAAGCAAGAGAAAGAGCTGACCGGCACATTTACTGGCAGAAGCGTAGCAGATCGCAATTTCTACTTACAACTTGCTCTGCCCCATGAAATAATACAGTAAATCATCCAAAACTTTCATGCTTACCAGGTCTTCATTGATGAATACGTACTGAGCACGACATTGATTCACGTATGACACGGTGGTACGAAAGCCTAACCAGTTTAGTTAATCAGGGCTGTGCTGGTTTACAATACAAACAAGTGAGAGTAAATCACCACTTGGTGCTTGTCCTGTTGAAGGTTGAAAATGACCAACGTAGCGTCTCCTTAATGGTCCTATTGCTCGTTGAACATTCATAGGCAAACTGCTCATATTTCTCACCCCTGCAAAATGCATAGCTGTTAGCGCAGCCTGCATTCAAGGAATACTGAACTTTACAGTCACAGGGTTTATAAGTTAGCTTGCAACTTACGTGGCGCTTACTGTATATGTTAACTATCGTTTCGCTGAAAAAGGGTGCAGAAGTTCTGTGAGAGCTCCGGACAAAGTTAAAAGAACTTCTGTTGAAAAAGTCATGTTGAATCTTGCGATAATTCACAATGCTGTAATTCCTTCATTAGGCTTGTCATTATTTTATATTGTTATTATTCATATATGTAGCAAACTTTTCTCTTTTTTTCTTTTTTCTCTTTAACGGGGAAACGTGCATTTCTGCTAACAAATTCTTCAACACGGTGTCAACCCGTTAGATAAAAGCGTTTATTCCAAAAACGCAGAGCTTTCGGCTACTGCTCATGTAGCCGTCATCAGTGCAATATAAAATGTCGACTGCCTAGCCAGCCGACGGTTCAGCAAGCTCCTCAGCTAGACCATCTGGGCTGGCGACATCAACTATCAGGTACTACTCTTGTACCCGTCAAGCCTCTGTCGCCCGCCCAGTCAGTCCTGCAGAGAGCGAGCATCCCCACCGACCAACCGGGACAGTGACAAAACTCCATAATGAACAACGACAGTAAGCAACTCGTGCCCGTCGACGTGTTCTTGTTTAAAACGTGCGGGTCTTAAAGTGACCTTCCTGGTCTTCACCATCCTTCATCCCTTCTTCCCTATCCGATATTTCTGCCTTCATCTGTCGTTGTTCTTCTCTATCTTCTACGTTCTTTTTAATTTCTGTCTTTATTGTGATTCCATGTGCTCCGTGAAGCACTTGCATGTAGCAAACTTTTCTCTTTTTTTCTCTTTAACGGGGAAACGTGCATTTCTGCTAACAAATTCTTCAACACGGTGTCAACCCGTTAGATAAAAGCGTTTATTCCAAAAACGCAGAGCTTTCGGCTACAGCTCATGTAGCCGTCATCAGTGCACAATAAAATATGTCGACTGCCCAGCCAGCCGACGGTTCAGCAAGCACCTCTGCTAGACCATCCGGGCTGGCGACATCAACTATCAAGTAGTACCCTTGTACCAGTCAAGCCTCTGTCACCCGCGCAGTCAGTCCTGCAGAGGCTGGCTGGGCGGGCGACATATTTTATTGTGCACTGATGACGGCTACATGAGCAGTAGCTCTGCGTTTTTGGAATAAACGCTTTTATCTAACGGGTTGACACCGTGTTGAAGAATTTGTTAGCAGAAATGCATGTTTCCCCGTTAAAGAGAAAAAAAGAGAAAAGTTTGCTACATGCAAGTGCTTCACGGGGCACATGGAATCACAATAAAGATAGAAATTAAAAAGAACGTAGAAAATGGAGAAGAACAACGACAGATGAAGGCAGAAACATCGGATAGGGAAAGAAGGGATGAAGGATGGTGAAGACCAGGAAAGTCACTTTAAGACCCGCACGTTTTAAACAAGAACACGTCGACGGGCACGAGTTGCTTACTGTCGTTGTTCATTATGGAGTTTTGTCACTGTCCCGGTTGGTCGGTGGGGATGCTCGCTCTCTGCAGGACTGACTGGGCGGGCGACAGAAGCTGGACGGGTACAAGGGTAGTACCTGATAGTGGATGTCGCCGGCCCGGATGGTCTAGCAGAGGGGCTTGCTGAACCGTCGGCTGGCTAGGCAGTCGACATTTTATATTGCACTGATGACGGCTACATGAGCAGTAGCCGAAAGCTCTGCGTTTTTGGAATAAACGCTTTTATCTAACGGGTTGACACCGTGTTGAAGAATTTGTTAGCAGAAATATTCATATATGTTATAGAACAACACATATGTTCTTCAGCCTCTTGCGTATTATAAGAAAATGGAAGATAACTGCAGTATGGTTCCCTATCAGGCACCTGATGACAAGTACAATGTTAAAGGACATTCATTCAAGGAACACAAGCTATTATATATGATTGCTTGCATTAGTAAAGATATCCACATTGAGTTGTTTCAAGGAAATGCGTGCTTGTTAACCACTTAGTCTAAAAATTGATAATCATAACTTCTTCAGTGGTGGTCCATGAATGATCATCCTGGAATGAACTGTCAGTGACAGGAACTATTGCTGAAATAAATGGTGGCTGAGTGACCATCAGGGAAATGAATGTCACTGTACTGAACACGTCCATTTTCGAACAATGACCAATTCACTGTAAACTATGCAATATTACTCAAATTGAAAGCTAACGAAATATGTCCTTCAGACAGTCATTGTGCGCCTCATGTGTACGCACCTTATTGTTCATTTCTAATCCTAAGGTACACAAAGGAACAAGATATGCATTGTTTGCCAATTGCAAAGAACATGAAAAGTGGAGAACGGACAGTTTGGCATTAAAACGTCTGCGACAGTGAAAGCACAAATACGTTAGCTGTTGGTCGATTTTAGAAGACTGAAAATCAAAATCCCCAACGTTCAAATTCCTGAACGTTCAGAACCCTGAACGTTTAAAACTCTGAAAATTGTTTTCAATCAAAATAAAGAAAAAGCGTATATATGGTCTATTATTTGCAATTGTAGAAGGGGAGTTATGGTTTTCGTGCCGCTGCTGCTGATCATGTTCAAACATCGTGATCCTGAGTAAAGTTATGGTGTTTTTAGAAAATTTGGCCATGCTGTCCAAGAACGTACTCTTACACCTAATACAAATACATTTTTCTATGATTGGTAATTGTTTGCACCCCTATTTATATTAATAACTTCACTCCTGCTTAAGAACCGGTCTCATCGTAGGTAATAGACTGCTGAAAGAGCCCAGCACACCTCAGGGAAGGGTGCCAAAGAGCGGTAAATCCTGGAGGCCCGGTGATTTGTTGGTACATAAGCTATCCTGTTACAACTACGTGCATAATCCTCATACACTAGCTTAGAATTTAATCATCTCTGGATATGTATTACTTGCTGCAGTCTACGACAGCTCTTCAGCGTTCTAAACCTGCAGAAATGAGAGATATGCCTGTATAACAAAGCGGTCACAGATGCAAATATTGACGTGACATCAGAAATTCGCCGTGAAACGTATCTGCAGTTACCACTAGCCTACAAGAGCTGCTCTTCAGCATTCCAAGACCCTGTGGTAGCAAAAAAGAACGCGGGGTGAACTTATCATAAAAGCGAAAAGAAGGTTGGAAGGAAAACGAAACAGCGCCATCTCATTGCCAGAATTTGATTTCTCGCAATTCTGGCATTCAGGGTTCATATCAGTCAGGATTTTCAAATTTCTGGATTTTGAACGTTTTCGGGATTCATATTTTCAGGATTCTGACGTTCCATATTTTGAACGCTCTAGATTTAGAACATTCAGGATTGAGAGCATTCGGGATTTTGGTTTTCAGGCTTGTGATAGTGACCCGTTTGCTGTGATCCTATAATTCTGAATATTTTCATGACAGCGGCAGCATTTGATGTACTTTGATTTTTCATTCGTAGTTCAGTTAGCGCTTGTGAAAGATTACTTGAATATCCAATGTAACTATAACGTTACAGATTGATTTTATTTACCTTCAATGTAATTATTTTGATGATGATGAGGATGTCGCGGGTATGCGGTCGGCTGATCGTACGGCTCCTCATGTGGAGGATAAAAGTTGCGATGACGCTATGAAAAATAATGTAAACTGAGGTCACAGTGCATGGTCACTTACTTCATCTCTAAAGTCGTAAGAAGGATGAAACGGCTGCTGAAGACTGTAATACCCGTGATAATTTCGCCCTTGCTGCCTGAAGCCGTGTCTTTCATCAAGATAACCGCTAAACGGAGTTATGAATGTATGATTGCAGGAGAATAACACATGATACCCGTAAAAGTTCTCAACTGGCCGTCGGGAGTTGTACCTGTTCGATCGGTACATTCTTTGCGCTACTGATGAAGAACAATGGGATGCGCAGCAGACAAGAATTACAGGAATCTGATGTGTAGGATGTGTGCTGTATTACTGTTGGTGATCGATCCATGACGTAAGTGAAAAGTGAATGCTTTGTGGTATAGGACATCCTGAGGTCATAAGTCCAACGAAATGGCACTCAAATGTCACTTCCCAATTTTTCGATTAGTCATTACCCATTAATCAAGAAGTACCAGAAATTTCATTGATCAAAACAATGTTTCTGAAGTAAAATTAGCCGGTCATGTGGAATATAAACGCTACTTCGAATAGCGCGTATCACAGTTCCTGTTAGTGTGGCAAGAAGAATTTTCCACGGTTTGAATAATTCTTGAAGCAAGAGAAATTAGTAACAAGGCGTCTCATAATTATGAAAAAACAGTGATACGGAGTCCTTGTTCAAAGGTTTGAATAATTCGGGAAATTTCAATCTTCATTGTGGTAGCTGAGACATGAAGTATAGACATGAAGGCAAAATTAATCAAGTAGAAGTGCATTTGAAGAAGTATCACGCGACTAATTGTAGATTTACTATCTGGAAAACTTTGCTTATTGTTTCGTGTACGTATGTACGCTTGCAACGTTGCATCTTCAAACGCTGTTCCGTAGAGGTTGTATTAGACTAGTGTTTCTCAAGCTCAGAACTGCCTGGGACCCCCGTGAGAAGTTTCAAACCGTTTGGGTCCCCCTACACTGGTTGGTCAGTTTCGCGTGCGCTGATTGGCTGGAATTGTAGAGCGCAGGAGCGGTTAGATTCAGTGATTACCATCAGATATTGTCCCTCCGCTCCTATTACGGTAAAAGTTATACCGCACTCTGTCATATCTATGCTAACTACAATGCATCCAGTCAGTGTGAGCGGAAACGGATAAGTTCAGTGAGACCGGCAAGAAAGTCTGTATGGAAGCATGCCAATTTATTTGCTGAATCAGTTTTTGTACAATCTCAACGAGAGATACTCGGCTGACACAGTTGCGAGCAGACTAACTTATCAATGTTCGGCAACATGGAGGTAACGCGCAAGCGCAGGTCACCCCGCTTCACTAACTGCAGCCGGTTACGCTTCTTCGTCATGAGGTCTGTGACCACACTAAATGCGCGTTCCACTAGAGATGATGAAGGAAAACAGATGAGCCATCTTTTCACCACGGCCCACACATTAGGATACAGGTTACACAACACAGTCACGAAGAACCAGCAAGTTATAGCGCGGCAGGGAATAACATACGTATTTATGGAACCTATTAATGCGGCTGAATTGTAAAACAGATGGAAATACAGCGCTTTCTCAGAAAGCAGCGAGCACTAGTTGCATCCTGAAGTAAACCATCTGCTTCACGTGCAGTCATTGTCAACATAAAGAGAAAAGATGTACGCCGCTATTCTTGACGATGTGATGCTTATCTCGCCGATCAATGCTTCCACTGAAGCACAACGACTTAAGCAGTGTTTCCTAAGCTCGTGATCGCATTCGCGATCTTGGTTAGCTTCGCATCCGCAGACTGCTCAAAATGGTTGAGCGGAGGGGTTGCCAGCACTTCCCGATGCAACTACGGTGGCGTCTGCAGCCGAGTTGCAACCATTTCAGTCAGTTTCAATCTGATGACTAAGGGGTCCCATGTGACCCCTTTCGTCAAACGGGACCCCTACAGGGACCCCTAGGCGATTTGGGACCCCCTGGGGAACCCCAGGGGTCCCATGTGACCCCCTTGAGAATCACTATATTAGACCCTTCACTGCATAGGCAAAAGTAAACTGTGTACGTGAACTCTTCACTGCTACTCATTGCTTTATGGAATGTAAACTTTTGCTTCATGGTCATTTTTATTCACTTGGTCGAGAAAATTTAACTTTGAAGACACCGATATTATAGGGGCAGAAGTAGTGATACATTAGAGCAAGAAAGTTGACTCATCTTTGTGTGTAAACACGGCTAAACACCCGTGATTGAGCAACTTTTTATTCCTATGCGAGGCTTTCGAAAACCTCTCTTGTTTCGTCATCAGGGCGTTTCAACAGCGAGTCATGTAATCGTGTAGTCTGTAGTATCAAGGTACTTTAAATCACTAAGGTTATTTAAACTCCTTTTTTTCTTCTTTAAAATCTTCGATCTACTGTCCGTGTTGGAATTTTTTGCATTGGCGACATTTCGTTCTCATTGCGACCGTGGACCAGATGTCACTTACTTCCGTGCCATCGTCCCTGTTGATTCATTCGTTGTGACGAAGTATTCATTGACGATGGCACGGAAGTAAGTGACATCTGGTCCACAGTGGCAATGAGAACGAAATGTTGCCAATGCGAAAAAATCCAACCCGGACAGTAGATCGAAAATTTTAAAGAAGAAAAAAGGAGTTTAAATAACCTTAGCGATTTAAATTACCTTGATACAACAGAATACACGATTACATGACTCGTTGTTGAAACGCGCTGATGACGAAAACAAGAGAGGTTTTCGAAAGCTTCGCATAGGAATAAAAAGCTGCTCAGTCACGGGTGTTTAGCTGTGTGGGCAGGCGACGGACGCTTGACGGGTACAGGAGTAGTACCTGATAGCTGATGTTGCCAGCCCGGACGGTCTAGCGGATGAGCTTGCTGATCCGTTGACTGGCTGGACAGCCGACGAAGTGATATTTTATTTTTTCACTGAAGACAGGCGCAAGGTACGCGCCCGAAAGCTCTGGAGATTTTACCTTTTTTTGGAATAAAAACGTTCAAACGGGGAAAATCCGTGTTATCGATGATCGCATATGTGCACAACACCCCGTAAAAGAAGGTTTTCAAGAAACCTTTCCATAAAACAAGCGGCTCCGTATTGCTACTGCGCTTTGAGGACTGAGAGCGGAAAGAATTCACCTGAACAAAGCAACTGTTCATCTCATTACGTACTAACTTCTTAGCAACTAAAATGAATGGCAATAAAATGACATTCATGAAGCCTTGCCCTCAAGTGGGAATATGTGTGATCCTGTAAGTGAAGAAGAATAATATTACGAAGCGCAAAGATTTTAAGAGGCGTTGCTGCAGGTCAACCGGAGATATTAAATGGGATGGTCAAGAAAACTAGTGTACTGTTGATGTGCTCTTTCAAACAATTTGGCAGCAAAGGAGCCCAGCGCCTGTCGACTGACAGGGAAACGAGAGCTCGCATATTAGCCACTCTAAATGCACTAGTATTAATATGTGTGCGTTAGGAAGCATGCGAAAAAATCTAGAGCAGGCCAAGATTAAAAAGGGAGTGAAGATTTCAAAATTATGTGCACACAAGGTTGTAGAATGATATGCTGTGCTCGGGGGATGCGGTCTATTTCTTAACGGGTGTCTATATTGAAAAGCATCTATTGAAAAGGAATGAATTCAGTCTGCTCTGAAAAACAATACCAATGTAAATAGTGAAAGTGTAACTTACGGTGTGCCCGTTGCGGTTAATCTTTCTTGTGTCTAAAAATAAACTAAACAACACGCCCTACCAGCGGATGGATGGGCAGTTATGAAGAAAATTCGTCGACAACAAGCAAACGAGGTTTGCTTGTTGTCGACGAATTTTCTTCATAACTGCCCATCCATCCGCTGGTAGGGCGCGTTGTTTGGTTTATTTTTAGACACAAGAAAGATTAACCGCAAGGGGCACACCGTAAGTTACACTTTCAGTATGCTACGACCCGTTAGAAGACATCCAGTTTTCAACCAATGTAAATATACAAAATTGAGAATCAAACATATCAGCCTGGTTGGAACACAGTCGAAAAGTTGCATGTTGAAAGCACGACAGATGGAAAGCGTTTAACACCAGTATTCAAACGTTTTTATTGACGTAACACGGCAATGCAACCCGTGCCTGAGTGAAAAATATGTTCCGGAGCTTTCGAAAACACCTCCTGTTTTCGTCTTCAGCGGACTAATAATGAGAATCATTATTAGTCCGCTGAAGACGAAAACAGGAGGTGTTTTCGAAAGCTCCGGAACATATTTTTCACTCAGGCACGGGTTGCATTGCCGTGTTACGTCAATAAAAACTATGAGATCTTTCCCCGTGTTAAATAATCCAATGTTTAACTTAGTATTCAAAAGTGTGAAAAAATGAGAACAGCGCAACCCAGTCAAGGTAGTTAATCAAAATGTTTTAAACAAACGTGTGACGGTATTTTTAGCTGAAAATAAGCATTCATTAATTTTCATTGCTGCTGGAACCATTTAGTATACCATGCACTCTGAACTGCTGTTGAATAGTGCGGTTTCGATTTGTCTGCTCCGTTTTACCGTCACATTTGGCCATATCAATTGAGGCCTGTCTTTATATCAATTCCAGGCAAAATGTGCTTTCATGTTTCGTTTTCTGGCCACCCAATGTGCGTTGTTGAAACACAATGATCCTTCCTATATATGCATAGTTGATAGTCACAAGGTGCTGCTGTACCAACTGTTTCTGCCGCTCATCTTCCTCTGATCTGCGATATACCATGTTAAGTAGTTTCATCTTTTTGTAACATATGTATGCCGCTGCTGGGTACTCAATAATCATCCTAGAGATTAATAATAGAGACCTTGATTTAAAATATCTGTTTTAATATCTTACTAATTTCTCTACAATACATGAGATTTTAGTTTTATCAAGTTCAAAGATGTTTGTATGAAGAAATAGTGGGTGGGGAACAGAAATTTTGCATTTAACAATGCTAAAGTCATAGCATACGTCGTTTACGAATGATTTACAAGTAAGTATCAGTTGAGACGTGGCTACTAGAACCTGCTCATCAGGTTTCTGTAGGTCTTCACCAGCGGCGCATCTCTTTGCTCCTTCACTGTACTTTAAAAAATGCACCGGAATGGCTACAAGCATTCTCGACCATCTGCTAACCGTTCTTATCGGTGTCACTAGCTTCTGCCATGTGTTCGTACGTTCACATCGCGTTTTAGTGGACACACTTACGGAAGGCCGCATTCAGAGGGGTCAGACCGTCATTGCGGACGTTATCACAACCGTCAGACGTAGGAACATAACGTTTACAGAGTAGAAGATGAAGTATAATGTTACGTTACGAGGCCACTCTGATATATTGCTTCACATCACCGTGACCAGTTCGACCATGCGCATCACGGACAGTCTTTATTTGGACAAGCACCAATAAGCTTCCCATTGGTTGGTGCGTTACCACGACGGGAAAAATTTGTTAGGAACGTATTTATGAAATGCATAAAGTTAAAAAATGTATAAACATGTTTTCTCAGTTAATATGATTTATATAAGGTTTCAACATCCAAACGCTGTTGGTATGAAATCTGTTAATACGAATGAGTTATAACCTGACTCGTTAGAATAGTTTTCATGCAAACTGCTGTGGAAAGTTGACTGAACATTCTGTTCTAACTTGTAGTTACCCTGTCTTCTTCGCTAAACAATTAATTCAAACTATTACCCACGCAGCTTTCTTAAATGAACTATAGGTCCACGACATGTCCAAATGGATTGTAATTAAAAGAGAACAAAATGTACTGGATAAATACTTTTAACAGATTGGCAAGATCCACTATAACCTGTTCGCTACTGCATAGGTGAATTTTCTATAGCTGTACAGCTACATTGGTCCATGATTTTTTATACTACAGCACTTGTGATGACCGCATATAGTCTTTTGATGTTCTCCTTCCCTGTCTCAAGCATAGGATAAAATAATTTTCGCTTTGGTCTGCATAAGAATTTGACCATTTTCATTTAATTTCACAAACCGTATCTGATTTCATCTTTCACTCAATCCAGGCTATATCGCATTAAGAAAAAACTGGATCGCATGAGCATTATTGATCACGTTTCCGAAGCATAAGTTCCTATCAGGCCATTGAATCCTTACCTCAACGTTTCCATAATGGTCTAGCGCAGTTTTATGAAGCAACGACCCATTAAAATTGTTTAAGCAATAAAAACTACATGCTAATGCAACAAGAATAAGAATCGCATTGTATCTATTTTCCAGAAAATCATCTTGATGTACTTTTTCTCTGATCACAGATACTTGGTTTAAAAAATAATGGCTAGAGGTAAGAGAAGAAGGTAGCAAAATCTTAAGGGTTAGCGTAGTCTGAAGCACAACGCGCCGCAAGGTCTACATCAAGTTAGAAGAGTTTTCTCAAGCCCGCAGTTTCCGGCATCTATCTCTTGGGACAGATATCACACTACCGTGCACCCATGGGTTCTTTTCCAAAGCTTGTTGGCTCAGCTGAGCGTCATTTGTTATCGCACAATTTCCGTTTCCAGTAGAATACGTATGGCTACAGCCTGCGAGGCCGTGCTGACAATTGCCATGTCGTGGCGTCTCCGTAAATGCGATACTGCGCTCGCTGCACATCACGGGTTTACCGAACATATTCGCCACCAAATGAAGACGGAACTAGCTTGTTCCGAAAGATCCGAGATTAGCAAGTGCTTTGATCTGGAATTTTCTCTAATAATTAACCAATCCATCCGTTGAAACGGCGTTGTTACGTTTAATTTCAGACATAGAACAACGGAAAGAAACCGTAGAAAAACAGCTGATAATTTTCTTTATCAGACGCAATTTTGTTGCAGAGACAGCGCTCCATGAAATTCGCGCGTTCACGATCACGCCATGTTTTAATATAAAAACGTCACATCGTAAATTTGCTCATTTTGCATATTTTTAGCTAAGCACATCTTAGCGATAAGAAACGGGCGAATTCTCACAGTCCGTAGAAACATTGGAATAAGAAAAAAGATTGGTTAAAAGAATACAAACATGTGTTGAAATTTTATCTTCCATTTAGAAAACGTTGACTCTGAAATTTCCACAGCGGTGAACATTTTGACTGTACCTGAGAATACCATATACCTGAGCACACTTAATGCCACATGGAGCAGGTTTGCGCCAGCTTGAGCCGCTTCTATGCCCTTTTTGACACCGTTGTACAGTTCCTCGAAACTGAGGATACGGAATTACGGGGCAACGTAGAGAAGTCGAAAGCCAACATAGCTTACACGTCGAACCTCTACTTCAAGTTTAGCGAGATGAAATTGCAGCTGGAAGGGGATCAACTGAATCTGATCAAGACCAAGACGGTTGTAACGACGTTCATCAGCAACCTTGCCATTTTCCGCCAGAACCTGGGGCGCGGAGAGTACCGCCAGTTCCCTAACCTTAACGACCTCAAGGAGAACGGCAGCATCCCTGACGATGTCGTGCGCTTTTTCTGTGACCATCTAAGCATGCTCCATGAGGATATGTGCGAAAGGTACGGAGATATATTGTCCATGTTTATATCGGACTGGGTTCTGGACCCGTTTACAAGCCTCCCCGGGGTTGATGTGACTTACCAGGAGGAGCTTATTGAAATTCAAGCCAACGAGGAGCTGAAGCCAAGGATAATGGGTGGCTATACCAGTATCTGGCTGCAGCAGGAAATCATACAGCTGTATCCCAGGCTATGGAACGTAGCTACGAAGTTCCTTATCCGTTCTCCCTCCTCTTACTTGGTCGAACGCGAATTTAGTGAGGTAACGGATATTCTCGGAAAAAAGAAACCGCCTACAGACAGTGAGGCGAGGCGACCTGGAACTACTCCTGACGACTATCGAGCCCGACGTGGATAAATTAGTAACATTGTACCAGGCCCAGTCGTCGCACTAAGTGAGGTACGATCAAGCGACTATCGTCTTGCTCAGATTTAATATTGAATTTAGATTCAATGCTGCGCAGCTCCGAGAACAGCATCGCAGTCTGACTTACATATTACGCTATCTTTGCCAAAAGTCCAAAAAATTGAGGAAGAGGAAACCAAGTGCGGCTCATGTACTCTGAAGGCTCCCAAGGTCTGCAATTAGCCGGCTTAAGTCCAGCAATACGAAGAGAATGCCTTCAGCGGCAACTAAAGAATTAAAGGCGTTAACAGCTTCGAATATTATTAGAGCGCATTCGCCGTATATGGCAGCCGGCTTCCATAATAGCCATTCCGCTCTAACGTAGAAAAGAAATCAGCGTTGACCTCGCATCGCCACGGTTTTCCAGCCATTGATCACACCTTCAATATTCACAGCGCAAACCGTGGTCCTACTTGCGGCTGACAAGATCCGTAGGTTAATAAGGTCTTTAATGACGTCCCGGCTGAACAGTTTTTTTCTTTGGCATACACAGCAGGCAGCGAAGTCAATCCTACATTCTGCAGGCTGTTTCAGGTGTTGAACTACATGTACAAGTTCACAACAAGCTAACCACACTAGACGAACCTGAGGATAACAGAAGCAGGAGAATTGCGTTGGGGAATATAACGGGGACCCCGGAAAGTTGAAGGTCGCGAAAGGGGGCCCTGGGTCCGAAAAAGTTGGGAAACACTGCTATGGACAAAAGATTAAACAACGAACCGATGGAGAGATCCACATGTGTGGCATGTCCAACTATGCAACGTCGACAGTAAAGGAAATAAGCTGCGCACTGCGGTTGGCCCACGGGATGATGTGAACGCGGCGTTGCCAATGGTTAGTGACCGCGTTTTAAAGAACGACGGCCGCGTGAGTGATGCTCGAAACGTTGGCCGCCGAAGTAAGGACGGTTTCTAAGTTGCAGGCTGCCTGCGCCCAACAATCCGGGAAGTTGTCGCTGGCACTGCTTCTAGAACGATTGCGCAATATGTAGCCAACCGCCAACGTTCTCATTGCATGTTAAAACCCACGTTGCATGAGTCTGTCGAACGCTCGAGAGTAGGCTGAACACGTTCATCATTTTGCCTCAAGGCCGTAGGTTTGGCTAAGAAAAGCAGCATCGTATATGCATTCGGGCAGATCGTAAACTAGCGCAGCAAGCGTTTCATGGGGTCTTCCCTGGCCACTGCGGATATCAACTAGAAAAGCAATCATTTTAAAGTTATAAAACACAACGATACGCGTATGTATGGGGAAACGTTGAACTGAAGAACATTTCGAAACAAACTGTTACACGCGTGGAAACGTTTTCGCGCGGTTTTGCTATTGCACACTTTCAGCTTGCTTAGAACAAATGTGTGTATGTGTCATTATTTTCACGTAGACGGTGCTCTTGAAGAATGGAGATGCGCTCTACTGGGCAAAGCTACTGGACGTGTTGTTAGTAGCTACGCTCGTAAATGTTTGGGCAGTCAAACTATAGACGGATATACTGTACTTTCCATCCTTTCTACGGAATGGGTTCAAGCCATGTCTTAGGGCAACAGTATAGTTCCCTGAGATATCTGTTAGGGTATTTGGCTGGGCCATCTTTCGCGAACATGCAGTTCAAAACTTACTCAGAAAGTTACTCAGAAAATTCTGTGACGAAGATGAGCTGCTCAACGAAAGGGCCATTGTTCACCGTTTGAAGGCCATTGTTGAAACGGAAGCATGGAAATGTAGCACAGCAGATGGCAACGAGAACTAACCCTAACTGTACAACTATGATGAGGCATCTGTATCAAGCCAAACTGACAGGTCAGAAAACTTTAGCAGGTGACTATCGTACGATTTGCTGGAAAAGTGGTATTGCTTGCGTTCCTTTGCCGATGTGATAAGGACCCACCACTTTGCCTGAATTGTGGCATGTGGTGAAAAACCGCAACCGCAGCTGTTCTAAGGGAGCCAATGTCCAAAACGGTTCCCCAAACCGAACGCGCACGGAAACGCTTATGGACAGTTTGATGATTAGTTGAAAGAATCACCAAACAATTTCCAGAACCTAGAGAAACTACCGCCGCGGGAAAATATGTGCAGTAAACCGAAAAATAATGTCAAATAGAGAGAAAATGCGCCAAACATTGCACGTATCATACCCAAGCTCAGTCCATTTGCATGCTTATCAAACGAATGACCCAGCAGGAATTGGACTACGATAACCTAACTCGTCCAAAATACTCACCAGGCCCATCCCTGAGAGACATGAACATCCCGATCACTTCCATAGAAGGCACATTTTAACCGAAAATGGACATGCAGAAAATGCCTTTGGAGATTCGTCGCTACCAAAAGTTCAAAATTTTAGCCCAACAAAAACGAAGAACCGACGTCTCGTTGGCACGAACGAGCAGAATTCGATTGTCCTGATTTCGATGAAACAAACGCTTCTACGAACAGAGATACACAGGACTACATTTGGGAACCAAAACCACCAGAACTTATGCATGCACTTAATATACAGTCTAATTCTTGCTGACATGCGCACTTAATCATTATTTTAATGAGGGGTAATAAAAAGTTCAAACAGATACAGGAAAATAATGAAAGATATCTACTACTGAGCAAAGCGGGCAGCTAGTCTCAATGTCTGATAAATATAAGAATTTTAACAATCCAAAATGGTCTACGCCCATGCAGTGGAACGCTTCGCTTGAAAAAATCTCGTTGAAAGCATCAGTTCCGTGTATAAGATGCTTTGAAACGCGATTAGCATTGGAAAGCAGAAGTCAAATCCTCTTGGGTCTAATGACAATCAAAGGCTTACCCTTTTGCTGAAATCGATAAGCGGATATGTAAGCACGGGATACTGCTTGAGAACGTGCTTGTAAATGTTCTCCAGCCCGACCTCAACACCTGGAAAAAGCAATGTTCCATGTAAGCAGACGCGCGCGCGCGCGATAAGGTTGCATACTTTTGTCCAACGGGCCATTGTCAGACGAGGAGCGGTAGACCTGCAGTTGGCAGAGAACACCTTCCGGAAACTCCTGTGCCACATTGGCAATCAATAGTACAACGCCGCGAAACTTGCAAATGCAAAGCAGGTCGAACAATTGCGGTAACTTGAAAGGATTTTCAAGTTAGCAAAAAGCAACAGCCGCGGTCGTTCGGCAAGAGAACGAGGGGGTCTACCAGAAGACAAAGTGTCGTGCGTTCAGTTGCAACGCTTTTAGTACGAACTGCTTCTTTAAGGTACTGTCCTTGTCGTCGTAGTGGAGCAAATGAAAAACCGTGGACAAGCACTTTCGCATTTCCCATTCGCTTCCGCTGAAGCCAGTATTCAATAGACGTACGATCACCTCTATACCAATACTCATGTCACTCCGGCAAAACGGGTCAGTTAGCGCAGACCAAACGCAATCACGCGAAAGGCGGCAAATCTATTTCGGAGAAAAGCATTTTGCATATGGAGTTCCCAATTTTTCCAATTCTTCGCGTTGTTGGGATTAATCTTGCTTGAATATGCAAATAACTCTTCCGCCCTTTCGTCCCTGCAAATGGATCTGCATAGGGGGGAACTTGGTGCCGAAATGCTCGCATAACGCTCACTGCTTCAGCATACCGTATATTACGCAGTGAATGCTGAATAGCTCTGCGTTGCTATCCGGTGGTAGAAGGCTGTGCTCCGTTTCGCTGATCATCACGGTTGCCTGTCCATCACAGAAACGTCGTTACGATATGAGTAGTCAAAATGGCGAATTTGGGAACCTGAAGCAACGGCATGACCGTTTCGTTCATCGCTTTCAAACGTTTAGCCTTTTCCATTTGCATAAGACCGCGTTAATTTATCCATGTGGCAACGTCTTTGGTCGTCGTGTGCGGAAAAGTGCGAAAGCTGCAATTTAAAGTTACATCCGATAAGCAACGCATGGTACAGTGGTACTCAAAGTGAGTTGTTAGTGAACGTTAACCGTATCAAAGAACGCACGATGATTAGGATAGGACTTACTTGCTCAAGCATTCCTCAGCGAAAGTAAACGAGCTCAACTTCCGAGCCGCTTTAGCTGCCACAAGCAAGGACTTGGCCTTCAAATTTGAAACCCCGTGGCCATTCAACTAATGCAGAAATTAGCACTGGGCGAATGCAGCTCGTATGATTAGGTCCACTCACCAGGTCAATGGATGTCGTCAACCATTCGCATATGGTGGCGTAACGAATTCCCCACGTCAGTACTGAGCTGACATGGACCGCGTCATCGCACAGGATGCTGGACTCGTTGCGAAGTGGACTTCTGCGCAACGGGAAAAGAACATTCCTTTTTGGAATTAAGAACGTCACCTTGAATTTACCCACAAAGGCGCAACAGTCTTCATGTCCAGCAAGGAGGTTTGATGGCTGTTGGTCAGGCGCAGCACCTGAGTGTGGAATTCCATCGCCTCATTCAACTCTCCAAGGCGAGTTGTCCCATTCGAAGTAGGTTCAGGTGGCCAGGACCGATGAGGACTGAAGACGTTGCGGAAGCTGCGCCACTCCTTGATCAGCAGGGACGTGCACATTTGGACGTTCTGATCAATTGCACTGCCGGAATGCTGGTCGGACATGCGGATCGACAAGTAGCCGCAATAGAGCGCTGACTATAGTATCCATTCCTTTGGACAGTTATTTTCGATCTAGAAGGAAAGCGGCATAAGTGAAAAGACAACGGATGTGGGCGAACGAACGGTGGCGAATGACGATTGCGTATTCTCCATGTCGCCGATACGCCAGGAACTTTCCAAAGTCTGCATCGGATTCTGCGGCGGGCACAAGGACAACTTTAGCACGCTGTTCCAATGCAATTTAAACGAATAGAAAAAGCCATATAAAATCGGCACAACTTTTTCAAGACGACGCAAGACGAACCAATAGAAATGCTTGTGCATTTCGTGATGATCCAATATCCGTGTTTCGATGTCCTTGCTATACGCCGCTAATGATTGCTGCCGCAATTGCAACGTCTGCAAATGAGCATCCTGAAGCCTAGCGTCAGCTGTCACGAACCTAGGTGCGCTGACATTGACATAGTGGTCGCGGGACCTTTCGTATAGTCCATGCTGATCGCAGAGCATTCCCTGCCGCAGTGCTTCGTCTGCCGACTTGCGCATCCAGACGGCCGTATTCAGGTCCGCTTCACCCAATGTCGACAGTAGATTGCTGAAAGCGCCAAGCATCTCCTGGAAAAGCATTGGATTGCCACGAGTTTTATGCAAATGAAGCAATGTTGCCAAAACCTACCAATTATTCCTTACTGCAGAAGGGCACAACGGTCTGCATGGACGACGGTCCGCAATGGGACGCCATCTGCTCCAAAATTAAGGCGCATGTGTGCCAAGCATTCTGCGCTTTTCCTACGTACTGAAACAGAATAATCAAGTGGTCAAAAATTAGCCGAAGCAATAAAGCATTCCATTTAGATAAATAGAAATGTGCCTGAAAATGGTATATCCTATAATTTGGAAACGGCATCTGCGAAGAACCCTTTGTTGGACAAGAAAAACAAGCGTTGATAAAGTAAAGTAGCATGGAATGGCATAACGCCAAGAGGACAGTTGGACAACTTCTCGAAATGCATTGCTTGAGAAATGGTTATTCATTTTGAACCGTCCACTTTTCCATTTTGTCCCAACATTAAAGA
Source organism: Trichuris muris (assembly GCA_000612645.2). NCBI lineage: Eukaryota > Metazoa > Nematoda > Enoplea > Trichinellida > Trichuridae > Trichuris > Trichuris muris. The sequence goes on along the minus strand of CBXJ02000282.1, from coordinate 3,536,277 downwards.
GTACGCGATTCACACACTTGCTGCGCCATTTACTAAAACTCGAATGGCTTCGTTAGAACTACGCTGGCTATGGCTCCTCTCGGAACACGTTCACCCCCTGACCATCACCATCAACATCTAGAGTATATGCTATTAATAAGAACTGGATTAATAAGAAAGAACAGGTAACATAGCGTGAAAAATCACATCAAAGTTGAATTAAAATTTTATTGCTTTTCAGCTTTGTTTTTATTCCATACCCCATCTCCATGCTACTTATGCTCGTTTATTTATTACGTACAGCCGTAGTAGCATTGAAGAATCGTCATACATTGCCTTCGACGGTGAAACATTTTAACCACACGAGAGCGCAGTGAGAACTGACATGTTTAGTATAAAACGAGTACTGGACTTAAACAAGAAACCTTAAAGACGGGTGTTGCTAATTTTTGATTTTCTGTCAATTCCTTTGGCCTCAAGTTTTCATCTTCCATTCCACACGCGCGTGTGGTTACTTTTCTTCCCATAGTTTACGTCAACATGCCTTCCGGTTTATCAAGCTTGTCATTCGCAAATACGGTTTGTGACCCTCCCTATACGCTAACCTCCAAAAAGACTGTACTTTTGGAAAACATTTGCTACAAATCCATTGTGTCCTACGCGATTTGCAGTGCCATTATGTGCAATGCAAAATGACCGCTCAATTTTTGCTAACGCGAAATGATCTTCACTGCATAAAATTCTGTGCTGCAGGAAACCTGAGCATTAGGAAGCATGTTCCAAGTCTGCAGAAGCTTTAATTGCCTGTTTTACGATATTTTTGGCTGAAACAGTTGCACTCGTCCTCTACGTCAGCTAGGGCTAGTCGACCTATTCCTTCCGTTGCCGTAAGCTATTAGGCTTTACACACGTTATTCCGTTTTATGAATTAGCGTATTCCTACTTTCACCTACACGTGACTCTGCCACGTCGCATTTAGTTTCATCACTAACTGCGGGTTTAGCGATTGGCAGTATTCCGAATTTTGTGAGAAAACGGCACAATACCGGTTCATCAATGTTTCACTTCAATAGCGTAGCGTTCAGGACCTCTCTTGGTCCTGTCTTCATCGCAAATTCTGGACGCAACCTATGGTGCGAGTATAACAGTTAATGTTATACTCGCACGATAGGCTGCGTCCAGAAGTTGCGCTGAAGACGGGACCAAGAGAGGTCCTGGAAGCTACGCTGTTGAAGTAAAACATTGATGAACGGGTATTCTGTCGTTTTTCTCACAATATGAAACTGAAACCCGTAAGAAATCCATTATTCATCTATATTCCGGATTTATCTTATCATTCCCGAAGGGAGATTTCGTGTTAACTAAACTGATGAAGAGAACTCCGAAACTAGTCGTAAATAATAATGAATGACGAATAATAAAGATCGATCGAGCGAATTGGAACGAACAATTCATGACAGGAGAAACAAGCCTCCTAAAATTCTTTTATCAGACAGTACTTTTGATATCGCCCAATTCCTACCGGAGAAATTCTGGCTGCACATTATAAAGCGTCAGTGGGCATACAATATGCTGCTCACATGCTCAGGTAATCTGCAGTCGAAGATACTGCGCAATCAACGACATTTTGCACTGAAGGAAATTAAACATGCCTCTTCAATTAGTTACCACCCGACGCAATGGCACAGTTAACCGTGAACAGTTTGCTCCTATTGCTTTCTAAACGTACAACTCGTAACTTTATCAGAATTACGGCCACTATTTTTTGAAGATAAACACAAGAAGGCAGAATGGGTGTTGCAAGCTTTGAATATAACAGATCAAGCAGAGCACACCGCCATTACGTGGAGCAATTCCGCTGTAGATGGGGTCAGAGGAATCCGAAAGCCACGGATGGCCGATTAAGAGGGAGCAAATAGAGGGAAAGAAATACTGAGAAATAACACCATGGGAGGGTGAAGGGAAAGAGCGAAAGACGGACTTTTAAACTAAGCGTATCCATCTACTCAAAAGCACAGCATATAACCCATTTAAGAATACAGGACAAGCGGTAAGCGAACGTACACGCCATAAAAGTGCGACAAATGCGTATGCGCCCAGGGTGTCCTGACCGGGACATTTTCATCTGTACAGTTAACATTTTCTGCTAATTTCTTAAATGTACGCTACGAAGTGCTTTAAAATTTTAGAGAAAGAATAGAGTGGAAATGTTACGGCACTTTTCAGTTCACAGGGTTGCTTATGGGCATACATAACTGAAGGCCCATCCTGTAGCCTCGGTTTAGGGAACCGAGCTGCCACCAGTCAAGACTGTCGAACGTTCCCATTTGCATAAGAAAATTATTTGTTAATGGGTTGTCTGTCGTGTGTTTGAATAAACGATATTCTACGTCGTCACGAGAGAATATATACAGTAAATGTTAATTTCAATAATGGAAACGAACAGCCTACTCGATATGTACTGGCGTCGATGGCAACTGGGGGCTCCAGTCCTCTGACCGCGTTTACCAACGTCTTTATGACAAGTTTGCCAGAGTCCCGCAACGATGTGTGACTTTCATTCTGCAAGAAATAGTTCAGCGCATGGCTTATGGCCTGAAATGAAAAGCAACATGCAAATTATGATAAAAGAAAGAATGGGTGCCTACTTCCTTCTGCGCGGAAGAGAAGCTCAGCCGCAAAGCTATAAAACAATCTATCCAAACAGACTGGACCACAGTGTCGCTGCCGTGGTTTATGTAAAACAAATGAGGCAGGAAATCTTTAGCCTAAATGTGCAACTTCAGAATAGCTGCACCATCAATTCCAATGTTCGCACCAGTATACTAGAGGTGACAGATCGCTCAGCGGTGCTGCCGACGAATGAAGACGAAATGGTCAGGCATATCTGCTGATCCATATCGACGCAGCTAAGCGTAAGCTAAGAGAATGCAGCAATTTACGAAGAGAGAAAACGCTAGCAGTGAAAATCAACTAACCTTGACGCATTGCTTCATCCAATTACACTGCTGCAGTGGCTCCCATATGATGTAAGTAAACAGATGAAACAGACGGTCAAAGGCTGTATTTGGCAATTCGTGGTTGTAAACAGCAAACAGATTCCTGCGTAACTCTTCGCCCGGTTATGCGAGCCCCGCCAGAATTGCACCCATAACTTTATCGTTCAGTTCAGGCGACAGGTTGGGCACATAGCAAAATGACTACACTACATGGAGATCTGCATGGAGAGCGAACAACGCCAACCGTTTTATTCGTTCGACCAATAGATAATGTACCTTGCAAACCTCCTACTCGAAGGGCACCTTCAAATCGACGCAGGTAATCAACTTCAGCAGCAATTTCTGGAAATGCATCATCAAGTCGCCGCTGCCCAACGAACCGTTCTGAGGAATCGTTGCTGGCAATCGTTGCCACAAAGCGTTTAGTACGTACGGTCACTTGTATCCAGTGGTCGATTACTAAAATGACAGTACTAAGCAAGCGTAAGCTGACCATATTATCCACGAGAACGCTGAGCACATTTTGAACAAGTTGCTTCTGTAATTTCGTGGTTAGCGATTCGACCATCGACTTGGTGATGTCCAGGCACCACATCAGCAGTTCGTTGCGACCTGCAAGCAACTTTCGAATTACAGCAAACATGAATAGTAGCTACTTCTGCTTTCGAGCGTTGACTGGTTGGAATTCAAACGAACCAACTGCTCCATGACGTTGACCAGCGGTTCGGCGAAAGTGAAAGTAATCAAACTGACCGTAGAGCTGACGTTCTTCAGAAGCGATATGAAGCGATTCATTATTGGCGAATTTGACAAGCTGCAAAATACGATTTGTCCAACACCATCAACTGTACGTCGGTACGCAATCGTACGTGGCAATTTCGTGGGATAGGACCCGCAACAGCACGTCTTGCAGGAAGGAAAAGTTCTCCACAACAACCGTGCAGAAGTCCTTTCCCGCGATGGAAAATACGCAGTGCTACTTTGTCAGCAATTTCACCGTGCTGCTAACTATCTGCAACAATGGTAAATGTTGATAGTTACGCAGACGTAACGACAAGCAAGCATCAAGCTCTTTCCAACCTTCGGGCGAACCGAATGCAAGCAGGAGACAATTCCCTTGGCAACGGAGCCCAGCGCCGGTACTATCCGGTCAATTGGCTGGAAGAGAACCAACAGGAGAGGAAATTCAGTTTACCAGAAAGCTGAAAACAATGGTTAACAGTTCGAGATGGGCGCTGATGGCATCCTCGTCAGGCTCGTTGCTGGGCGCACTAAGCAAAACGTCCAACAACCATGTGTGCAAGTTCAAGTATACCAAGCTGCCGAAGAATTGTTCGCTAACCATCCGCTTTATCAAAGCGGTGCACTGCAAGGACAGACGTTCCATATCGGCCAGCAGGTTGTGCGGATTTCCGTTGACCTTCGACAGGGACAGAGATCGCTGTTGCAGCTAAAAATAGAACAGCAACGGAGCATCGGCATCGCCCAACCAACGGTACAGCCAAGTCTTACCACAGTCCACTGTTGCAACAGGGAAACAACCAAATTGTCCAACTGCTCCTTCTCGAAACAGGTGATCTCCTGAAACAACGAATGCGCGTTGGCGCGGCAAACGATAGTTCACGTCACTTTTCAACTACACAAAATGGAAGGTAAAATTTGGGCCCAGAAAAAAGCATTCAGCAGACTTATACCAAAACCATGAAAGGCATAAACCCCTAAACTGCAATCATTAAAATGCTAACGCAGGAGAACAATTTAGACCTATGACAAAGCTGGAACACTTAGCGCAAAGAAGTTGGCAACAGTTTGGCTGCGACAGATTTAGCACATGACTAGCTCATTTTTCTTGCTGTGCTTTCTCTTAACAGACCCTGCATTCATTCTCTTGATTGGCTATGCTACTATTTAACCTTGAATCATTCACCGCGGCGAGGCAAACAAATTTTATTAGCCGAAAGTCCAAGCTTACATGCACGCACACATGCGAACTGACCATACCATTGCAATGGTAGATCATGGAAACCAATTTTAAAACTTAATAAATTCAATTTATAATGAAGTCGCAACCATCAGAAACCCAGTACTTATACACATACATTAATTAAAAATATGCGGGTCTTTCCTAGTAGCAACCCCCTAGGCGGCGCTGATGTCGTTTTCGTTGCTGCGCGACGTACTCTGCACGAAATTGAAAAGACTTAGCCGCAAAGAGGCCGAGCAACTAGAAATAGCATACTTTCTCGCTCAGTTGACGCATTTAGCCGCAAAACGACATCCTCAAACGTTAAGGTTAATGATGCTGACGTGACTAAGATTGAGGTTGTGAAAGTGAGTCTGTTTTGTCAAAGCTCGACCATACTTGAACGCAAATATATGCTTCAGTGAAACTTAAATAGAAGTGTGCAGAATGATAGCTAGAGTGAGTAGGTGGGTAAACCGTTGCATGCCGTATAGGCTAAAGTACAGCCTAAGCTTAAGCCAAAACATGAGGAAACGTATGGAAAGTCAACGCTAGAATGGGTGTGTACGTTCATCAGGCACAGGGCTCGCTCAAAGTAGGATCTAAGCCTAAGCTAAAACCAGAAGGGAAAGTGTGGAAGCAAGACATCATAGTCAAAGGTATTCTTTCTGTACTTTATGTATAGACTGAAGATGATCAGAATTACAGTGTAGCCCTACAACGCGGAAACTTCATAAGGCAACATACCTTTTCCGCCTACAGAATGTTTAGTGGAACTTTTGCCGCAAACTGTCATAGGAAAGATGGGCACGTTCATTTTTACCGTGCACCCCTTCTACCCAAAGGACAACGCGAACTCATTCGCTTATGGATTACAATGTTTTCCGTCTTTGAGATCTGTTCGTTCCCGGCTAATGCGTTTTGTGAAAGGGACATTGCAGAAACTTGCAGACCACTCTCAAGTGCATCCAGCCGACTTAATTATCCATAAACAAATCTGGCTAAAAAGCTTTTTGAAAACGAATTGATTTTGAAATTATTGAGCAAAACATTCTAAAGCTTGGCTCAGGGTCAAGGAAACATAAGTAATCGAGTTTATTCCATACAATATATGTGCATATCACGATGGTGGGTGCAAGGCAGCGATGTCGTTTAATATTTGGTCGAATGCCTGTTCACGGCGATACTTCCGGCGCCACATCGCCTCGGCCAAGTGCCACCGCAGCATGCTGCGGTGCATCCCACATCGCAGCCGGACAGACCGCTTCAGTTGGGCCCACAGCGATTCTATTGTTAGTGTGTGGGCGCCAGTAGCGCTGTCGACAAAATTTGTTGAGTGGTTCACCGTCATGTGGGTGAACCCTTCAGCGGAAAGGCCTGAATAGGCCCTCCACTTGTCAGTCATAATGACGCTCCCGGGCCTCACGTGTTTTTTAATCAGCGCCATTAGTGTGGCGCTGGAGCGGTCTTTTACCGGGACCGCAAAAAATTCTTTCGTTTGGCAACAAATGCCGCCAAACACCCACTGCCTTGGGTACACGCGGCCAACGTTGTATTTTCGTTTTGAAAACATGGTCTCATCGAGCTCGACGATGAGACCATTGCCACCGATCATCAGCGGCTGCCTTGAAACCACTTCCGCCGCGGCCACTCTCATCCAGTGGTTCAATGCTACCGCCGTATTTTTGTTCATCCCTGTAGGGAACATGTAATAATACCGTCGCTACGTATTGTGGGACATTCATACCTAATTCGTTCACACAGTTCCAAATTGGGGTGAACTCGCGGCACCAATCGTATATTTAAAAAAGTACAGTGCGTAGCGGGAGTCTCCCACGGGGCCCTGTTAACCATGAATTACAATTTACGTCTAATGAAGCCATTCTTACTTTCGAACCATGTTCCAGTTCGAATAGAAACTTGTTCACAGCAACCCTGAGCCCGGCATCTCCACGTGGGAGTCCGCCCACTTCTAGATGTCATTTTCATGGCATGGCGTTTCGCACACAACTTCTCCCCTGCCAAAAGACCTCTATCCTGCAAAAACGCAATCACTTCCTCCTCGCTCATCAACCACAAGTCTCCGAATTTCGTCTTCCTACTTCAACGAACTGGTCAGAAAATTCCGCACGTTTTTATACGGCTGACATCCATGAGCAAAAGTAATGCGATTGGCTGAGACGACAACGGCACGGAAAGAATATGATAAGTTCACGGGAGTGGTGCCTCGGATGAAGGAGTTCGAAGAAGACCTTGTGCGAACAGTATGACAGAAGAAAGTTAAGATAAAACTAAAATTACCGGATTGCCACAAAGATTAGTAGTTTCCTGGATCTTTAAGCAAGTGGCATAGTTGGGGCTGCTGGAAATTACTGCCTTCATTCAACGTCACAGAAGACAAAAGTGGATGTCTGTGTTGCTTTCATAATGTACATGAGAAACCTGATCCCTATACTGAGGCCTACGCTTAGGTAAGGGCACAAACCGCTGCCTATCGTTGCGTTGCTTTCATAGTCTTGATCGGGAACATGTCCCTTATGTCCTGACCTAAGCTTAGGTAAGGGCACAAAACGATGCCTATGGTTGTGCTGCTTTCATAGTCTTTAAGGCAAACACAACTGGCATGTTAAGGTCTAGGCTTAGGTAAAGGCACAAAGCGGTGCCTTCGGTTGTGTTGCTCCCAGCGTAGAGGAATTTATGAAATCATGGCGCAGAAACAGTGTAGGAGATTTATGGGAGCGATGCCTCGGGTGAAGGAATTCGGAACGTCAATGTGCGAAGAGCACGACTGCCACGAATTTGTAACTGTGTTGCCATAATGATGAATAATTTCCTGGAATTCCTGGGAAGCGGCACAGCTTGACCATCTACACGATACTAGATGGTCAAACTGTGGTCAGATGGTCGAGCTTTGACAAAACAGACTCACTTTCACAACCTCAATCTTAGTCACGTCAGCATCACTAACCTTAACGTTTGAGGATGTCGTTTTGCGGCTAAATGCGTCAACTGAGCGAGAAAGTATGCTATTTCTAGTTGCTCGGCCGCTTTGCGGCTAAGTCTTTTCAATTTCGTGCAGAGTACGTCGCACAGCAACGAAAACGACATCAGCGCCGCCTAGGGGGTTGCTACTAGTAAAGACCCCTTTAACTTAACCTTAAGCCATATATAGTTTCGCATGGTTTAGCTTATTAAAGTCATTTATTCGCTCATTGTCAATTAAACATTGCTTCAATTTAAAACTTTTCATTCTTGCATAGATGACTGAGCTGGTTCGCATATCGTACATTCGCTTAAAATATTAACACTTCAGACAAATCATGCCTACACTAAACTAAAATAAAGAGGTAGACTTGTACGTCCAACATAGGCAATTGAAGAAAATTAGACCCCAAAATTTGGAGTTGACCTATATGCTGGTAAATACAATAGAACTTCAGAAAGTTCACCACCGAAACGTTAACTGCAACAAGCAGTTCAACACTGGGAAGTGGTGCACACAAGGAACTAGGCATCCGGTACAAGTATGTACTCGTCCTTTGCTTTCTTGTACAGCATTTGGTAGAGAATATCACACGAAAGAATTCCTAATAAAAACAGTAAAGCGTTGCATTCCACCTCATATAAAATCAATGCATATACACTTTTCTCGAGGTTCTCAAATGACGCCTGACTCATGAGAAGAAAGAGAACCCTTTTCTGCCAAGCACGTGTCTGAAATTCTATTACGAATAGTACGAACCTATTGCAGGACGTGCACTAACCGAGGCTTGTCTGCATTTACCTTATCAAGCGTGCTAAGAGCTACAACTTTTGACAGAAAGCGGAATAAGACATGGCAGTTTTCCCCAAAATGGAGAAACAGCAACGAAGTCTGCGCGCACAGTGAGAACGCTTCCTTACCGCACAACGCCTCCAGGGTACAGCGCCTGGTGAGAGCTTTCATAAAGCGCGCGGCTTTGACACTTTGGTCATCTTGACCAGCAGCGGCGCCTGGAAAATTGGCCCAAAAATATAACGCACAGACGATGGGTGCACAACATTGACATACTGAACAAACCTACGGCCGCAGCGATCAACCAAGTAGTGGAATCCATACAATTCAATTTGCTACGCCAGTCATCCCCTCTAACGGTAATCAAGTGAACAACGTCCCTAAATACAAAGCAGCGTTTTAGTGCTGCCTGCCAAGTGGGTCCAAAAGCAGATGTACCCCTTGGTTGGGGGAACGTCATCTTCTTCGCCTGTCCATTCCATGGATAACCCGTTCAACGTTGCGACGGCGTGTCGTCTAGGAGCTACGTCCAACTTTGGGCGCGACAGAAGAGAACAACAATTCTCTACTATCTGTACGTGCATCCAAATCAGGATGGCAAATCAAGTGGCAATTATTACTCAAACGGTAGCTTACCTATGTTTATTTGAACCTTTGGCGCCAACGAACCGTCCGTTGCATCGGGAGGACCGAAGAAGATGACCTGCGGCAGCTCGGCGGTCAAAACGGTGTCCTCCAGCTGGAAACGGAAGCATAAAGGAGAACTGCTTGCGAATGCCAAAGCGTTACCATTTCGAGATCTCGAAGGAGCTTGCTGTTCTCGCCGCCGAGCTTGCTCCCGAGCGCCAGGCGGCACGCACCAACGGTTCCCGGCTGTATGCGTTCCTTAGGATACGTCACAACGAGCGCAGTATGCCCATGCTGACCGGTCTGATGGCGTCGACGAAGCATTCCAAAGGAACTGCATCAATGCATAATTCGAAGCATCATATCGCCTGCAAGCCACCTCGCCAAATGCGAAACAAAAATACTTAAAATGGAATCAACCGCCACCTGCACTTGCGAAGTGGGATTGTGGTCGAGCGCTACGGCTACGGGCTCCATGAAAAGATTGAGATACGGCCTCACGGTAGACAATCGTGCCGGCATTGACAGGTACAAATCCAAAAGGGCATCCTTGACATTGGGGAGGACGGCGAAATGGTGCATTTCCTTCAAAACTGAAGCGAAAATTAATACCGCAAACTGCCAAGCGGACAAATCCTTGTCCGTTTACCTTTGAGCAATGGGAAGACAAGATTCGCTATGTCCTGAGCGAAAATTTCGTGGTCACACACCGTGCTTATCACGTGACACAGCACGGCCAAAGCGTTAGCCGGATTTTCCGACCGACGAGCCAGGCTTGTCGTCGCGTTTACCAACTTCGTCAAATGTAGCTGAGGTACGATATACAAATGAATGCACGCATGAAAAGAGGTACTTCGATCAAACGCTTACTTTGAACAAGCTGTCGTTGGCGCTGCAAGTGCCAACGGCACTTAGGCAAAGTTGGAACAGCTTCGCGTGAACGTTCGCTTTGGGATCCGCGTCTGCAAGGACTGGGTGATATAACATCGCATCTTATTAAAATAAAGGCATTTATCTAATGAATATACGGTAACATGGCAGAATACGTAACAAGGATGTATGCTACACTTACAAAACATAATGGGCTATACACAGCAGATTACAGACAAAAATTAGAGAGAATTCATTACCGGCCAGCACTTCGATGTGTTCGACCAAGTATAATAGTTAAGGAGGACGGACATTACAAGTGAGGATATCGAACGATTCGTAAACAAACGAGTGATCAACGTCTGAAATAGCTTTTCATATTGAAATGGTTCGACTAACTTGGCTGCTGAGCAGCTTATCACGGTTGTCCTGTTGGCAATGATGCGTTGCACGAGGAACTGACGCGTAAAAGGTATGCAAACAAAATATTCATTTGAACTTAAGAACTTACGTCTAGACTGGAGCTCAAGATGACGAATAGTCATCTAACGTAGAGATTCGAAAACTGCAAGCAAACGTAAAAGGCTGTGTAATGCGCAATGGGAGGGCGCTTACAATTGAGGAAAATTGTTCAAGAAAATGTTTCTCCTCTTTCGAAAATCGCCTACATCGAATCGGCAGCATAGGCGGCCAGGTCCAACTGTCCGCTACTCACTGGGAGGTGGTCCTGGCCTGAAAGGGGGCTGTCTTGAAGGAGAAGGCGTCCAAGGAAAAGACAAGGCCGTTCTTGAATATCAAAATGAGCAATTCAACCTCCCTCTGCCTGAGAACCTTCAAGTCGTCCTCCTGCTGGTCTAAAGAGGATATTCAACGAACGTGCTGCCTAGCAAAGCGAACAGAATAGCAGCACTACCAATGTCCGTATGGTACTTTTCCAATATCCACACAATGGTTCGACAGCATCCCAGAACAGCGTTCACCATCACCTGGCATTCCATTAGGGTAAAATTTTGCGCATTCGGCTTCAGATCAAAGTAGATCGTCTCCTCTTCCTTTAAATGGAAGAGCAACGGCAATGAAGATTACATATCGCTTGTTCGACTAAAGTTTCAACCGCACCTCCTCCTTGAGAACGATCTGCAGAATGCTCAGAGAGGTAGAGCGACCTTCCGACGTCGCCTCGGGACACGTAAACTTCCGGATCTGCATTCTTGAGCTATCGATGACCGGAGCTGCAGCCGCAACGGTTCCATCGTCGCTTGATTCCGCGCTTGGGAATATAACACCATAAAGTCGACCAAAGAAAATGTTGCCTACCTTTTGCTGGACGATTTTATGATCCGTGGCAATTGCTCCTGCACAATCACTTTCAATCTGCCCAAAATGACTTCCAGAACGAAAAGAAGCAACTGATGCCATTTCAAAGAAAATGGCTGCACAGAGAAGACGTCTGAGCGCTGGAATCAGCATGAAGCGTTAAACCAGTGGTGGGAAAAGGGGGGCGATTTTGAAGTCCAGGTGGGCGATAAGCGCGAAAGGGGCGATTGGGGGGCGGTGAAGGGCTAAGGGAGCGATATCGCGCCCCCCTCCTGGGGGTGGGCGGTGAAGCTAGAACAGTGTTTCCCACCGGCTTCCTCGCCAGCGCCCCCTTTTGGACCAGCAATTTCTCCAGCGCCCCCTAGGCAGGAGCATGGTTTACCCGAGCAAGTTGAACGCCCACGCAATATTCTTAGCCGAGAAAATGTGGTACATAACGCTAATGAATTTACTTGCTGTAGTCACAAGTGCAATAGAGCGAGCGAACTTCATTGTCAGACTTGGAAACCACGCATTGAGAGCAGCTTTTCAATGTTCGGCTCTATGCTGGTTAGCCGGAGTCTCAGGTCGCCCCGATTTACAATTTGCAGTTTGTTTCTCTTCTTCGTTAGCAATTCCGCAACGACGCTAAATCCACGCTCAACTAGATACGAAGAAGGAAATGAAATAAGTAGCTTCCTCACTACAGACCACAATCTTGGGTAGAAGCGTGAGATATCGCGTTGCAGCCAGAAGGTTCTGTATCCAAGTTTAAATTTTGACTTGAGCTCTTCATTGGCCTGCAGCTCTAGCAACTCTTCCTGCAATTGTAGTCCTGCATTCTCAACCGCAGCGAAAGGGTTTAAGACCCAATCTGGGACCTCCAGAGAAAGGATATCCTGGAACCGTTCGATGAAGTCTTGGTGAAGCGACTATCTAGAGTCGCTTCACCATGACTTCACCTTCACCACCATCCAACGTCAAACATGCACTTTACTCAGCAGAATTATATGGCGTCCCTTTAGCTCCGCAGGGGGGCTCTAGCGCCCCCCAGGCTTACCAGCGCCCCCCAAGTGCCCCTTTCGGCTCCAGCGCCCCCCAAAGACTTTCCAGCGCCCATAGGGGGGCGCTAGCGCCCCCCTTGGGAAACACTGAGCTAGAAGGAGCGATATTGCAGTTTTAGTGTTGTTACGGATCTCGCCACGAAGAAGCGGAATCGCTTCGAAGTAGTCACTCGGGGCGACTTACGACTGCGGGTCACGTCAATACGGCCCAATATTGAAGGGATAATTGGTTTGCACGCTTCCTGCCCTTCAGACTATAACTGTAATAAACGTGATGTCTGAACAAATGAAGTTGTACACATAGCGCTTTCTTTGTATGCGAAGATCTGCTGTGCAGAAGCAAGGGATAGCAATGCTGCTGTCGCGGGTCCCGCGAACACTCCCTGGCGCAACAGTCAATGCAAGAAATTGGCTGGAAAAAGGACATTGTCCTCAGTGGAGATTTCCCGCCAGTTTTCGCATCTTCAGCCGATATGATTCATCCCAGGGGGCGATGGCAACCTCGAAGCTGGAAAAGGGGGGCGATTTCTGGCATAGCCTTGCGCATCACTGCGTTAAACAAAACAACGGAGAAGCGCATCCATTAAAGAAAGGGGAGAACATGGAATAATGTGAGCTAGAAACGCTCAAGTTAAGAAACTGCCATCAAATGCGCAAGCGCACACACACACAGTCCCTCCAGGTGAACCAGGATCGGTGCTGTTTCAAATGAATCCTAAATTGAATACGCGATACGTCAAAATCTAAGAGATCACGAAATGCTTCGTATGCGTGTCCATTTGCTTGGCATCTACGAAGATTCAGTATCGCAACTGATCTATTCGCTAATACTCACTGAACCGCCAAATGTGAAACGTTCCCAACGTTAACAGATCTAAGTTGTAAAATATTCAAAACTCACGTGATTCCAAGCCAGCTTAACTCTCCTCTTTCACTGATACAGAAACGTGATTACGAGTGCGTTTGGGCTTAGGGTTACGCAATTAAAGCGGCCACAAATTTTCCGTGATCTATAACAATAGTTTGCTAGCGAAGGCGCGTCGTCGTAGCCTAATGCATTACGTAGAGTCAACAGCAATGTCTCGAATAACAAAACGAAGAAAATGAAATTATTCAAAAAACTCACAACAGAAACTGAAAACTATATTACTAGCGTTTCGAAACAGAAGATGCAGAATGATTTGTGTAAGTTGCACAATGAGCAGGGAAACACTTGGATTGCCATAACTGCAACAATCAACTGGCAAAATACGTAAACGACTTGCCCATCTTCCTTTATATGTTTACTATTTTTTGTGCTTAGTTTAATTATTGCATCTCGGCACAGCATAAGCTCTATTACTCGAAAACATAAGTCGGGTCTGCAAAACGATATTATTGCAAGACATATTCCTCGAACATTTCTGGCACTGTTCGTACGAGTTTCTCAAGTATGCCTTCAAAACATTAATACCTTACCTATAAGCAGGGCTCCTTAGTTTCTAAAGAATCTCATTTTCGTTATCTCAACTATTCAGGAAATAGACCAGTAACACACTGCGTATCGGATACACACAGCAGAACCTCCAACGTTGGCCACCTTCGTACATTGAGCGCCTCCTTAAGTTGACTACATTTTCATAGTCCCACCAGACGCTGTGAGCATTCAATGGAAGGTTAGCCCGCATGCACGGTCCACCTCTGTAGGTTGCACATGGAGTGCTTACTGTGCCTGAATGTGAACATAATGTTAACTTACCCTCCATAAGTTGACCAACTGAATTTACCATACACTAAAGAGTGCTCGATGACGGCTTGCCGCCTTTGTTGCACTACTTGACACTTAGGTTCTTAAGACAGGGCGTTCTTACTACGTTCACTAAATGACGACAATCTCCTATCATGCCGTGTACGTCTTCAAAATCTTTATCGTTCAGCTTTGACAAGTAGATCTCTTTGCTTTCAGGTTGGCAAAAGGGGCGGCTCTCATGCTTCCTTATTCCACCGTTCTGCCTTGTTTTGGTCCTTCAGCAATAATATGCACTAGAGAGTAAACGGTGTGCTAGTAAATCACCAATGAGAAGGCCTTCACTTACGCATCTAGCAAAAAATAATTAACAGATCAAATAGGCTCTTTTCTCAGAAAGAATAATTCAATCACGAAAAACAGTGAACACATCGGTCTCGCATGATATTGAACTTCACTGTTTTGACCAAGTAGTATTGATATGATATTCCTCAGTAAAAGTTGTACGGCAAAACGAAACATAAGTACATATCGGCACCGTACGTCCAATTCCGTATGTTGGCCACCTTTCTAATGTTGACAAATCGCTTACGGTCACTTGGGTGGACAACTTACGGAGGTTCTACCGCATTTGATTATTACAAACGGCCTATCCATACCTTTTTCTGATTGCAGGCCTTTGTGAAAACGCGATAATTAGGGTGTCAAAATAATTTCCTAGGGAACATACGCCCATCATAATCAAATATTCGCCAGTTTAGCCTAGTCCCATGGCTCCGATCCAACATCTGAGCCCTTCTCAATATTTCCACTCGGAGTTCCCCAGAATGTGATGGACGACCCACCTGGGAGCCTTGGCGCCACATTTAGAATTGCTGGCCTAAGCGTTCGCAAACTGACAAGTGCATAACAGTGAAACGGAGACAGACATAGTCACAATATGCCGTCATCATAATTCAACTTACGTAACAAACAAGTAACTTACGTTTGGTTCGGCAAGAGCCTTTGTCATCCCCTCTAAAACGCGGTTAACCACGCCAACGGTTGCCGTTTGTAGATGAGTTGAGTACTTCGGAAACTGAACAAATCGAGCGAACATTTGTATGGCCTTCTGGGCGGTGGTCGGTTTCAAATTGAAGCGAAGATAATGAAGAAAGTGGCCAATCGTAACCATAAAGTACGATCTGGATCATGTTGAAAACAACGATTAAATTTCACAAAGAAGGAAACCCAGTTTGAACCTGTTCTCCAAATTGGAAATGTATCCATCCACGTCCAAGAAGGAACCCTTCCTCCAGGAGTTCGTTCACTACGTTCAAGAACACAGTTTGAAGAGAAAGAGCGCAAACTCGCAACCTGCAAAGCTGCCTTCCGACGGTACTTACAGCATCGCATGGGTGATTTGGAAAACATTCTCAACAACAAAATCACGTCTTTGCGAAATTCGCACGCTTCGCTGGGAATACTGGTGATTATGTTGAATATGATGCTCGGCAGACTTTCGACCGCCTTCTTGTTGTACTCCTGAACAAGCAAACGCTCTGCGCTCAATGTGAAACAGCAACGAGCCGGCGCAGGCCTACCATAATTTCTTCGCTGCAATTCAACACCAGCTGGAGGACTGCGTATTGCAGGTGGAGCAAGTCCATGAGTACCGTAACGCCTTGCACAGAGCTTGCAAAGCAAACCGATTGCGTATCCCAATTCGCCGACGAATGACAACCACTTACTGCGTTGGATCCATGTACGAAGTGGAAATGAGCACCTTGAGAACGCCGCCAAGCAATGACGATATTTAGGCGCACAACAATTTGCGATCCGTATGGAAAATTGCCAGGACCGTTGTGGTCAAATCGGTGGCACCTCGGATGGATAATCGGTTTTTTGGCAATACGCCACACTGCAAAAGGTTGCACAATCAGAGTGCCAATTCGAATGCGGTAAACTTAGCCGTAAACTTACAACATTGAAAATTCGCTTGCTCACAGTGCGTACCCAAAGGAATTCAATCAGCTTAACAGCTGTGGCCCGTTTTTAAACATTAATAATGCAACAATAAACCACTCGTCACATCTTGCTCCCATTACTCGGCGGAGCGTCCAACAAATCTGCTTTAAAATACGGGTGGAGACATTCGCTATTATCTACGTTCACTTTCTGAAAGCCCAAATAAACCATACATGTGGTTTGCCTTCGCCTTCACTGGTCGACTTTCTGTACACTCGAATATTGGTTCCCAGGTTAGGTAAAATAATTTGATGGATGAAATTCTCCTCGTCGTCGTCGTTCTCGCAAATTCTTCCGCATGCTTTCACAAACACGGGCAATTTTTGTGGAAGCTGATTGTAGATATCCTTGAACGTATGGATAAGCTGTGGAACCTTAAAAAGGCGACTGCATTTCATAAAGCAAACCCTTGCGCAACGCACCTGATCAGTAATTTTCTTGTAAACCTTTGCGATGCAAGTGCGGAATATCTTCAAAGCTAACGTTCCGTTTTCAACGTTGTCCATCTATAGAATAAACCTCACGTGCAAAGAAAGCAGCTGGCTGAAAGACGTTCTCCGCACCAGTGAAACTTTGACCAACACTCTCGCGACAGATCCCCAGTCGTATATGCAGGTATCCGAAATGGTCAATCTTTCGATCATCAGCAAAACATGCCGTCTTAGAACGTAAAACCCAAAGGTCAAATGCGGAAACGAAGCCATAATCAACCATTGACTGGCGCTGATTGTTGACCACGAACGCTGGCGATATTGTGTCCAACAGCAATTCCAACTTACTGTGCAATTCCCTTAGCCCCGGAATGGACCAACATTTGTTCAACATAGCCTACGATTGGGCAATGCACAACAACGGCGAATTTTCGCGACTCCAATCATGAAAAGAAGAAAGAACCTCGTAGTGATCGCTGAAGCACTGCAGAGCTTCAATCATTTTCTCGGCGGCTGAAAGCGGAAACGTGTTGACGTGTACCATTGAAAATGCTACCCTTACGCAAATGAATGCTGCCCAGCAAGCGCACCGCCCTCCAGATTTCTTCGTGATTATTCGGATCGCTCATTTGGAACGGTGATTCTACACACCACCGAAGATGTTTTCAGGTTGATCCTAAAGAGAATGGCAATAGTAGTCATGAAATGAAAGCGGCGAAATGACTGCAAGAAGTGAATCAAATTTACGCGATGATTCTCAGGTAGAAGGAAACGTGTTTGGGGAACCGACAAAAACATAACGAACCGCATAATTGCAACGTTGTGCGGACGTTGCTATCGATCACGGCTGGCACGTCGCATATTGTACAATTCGGTGATGCATGTACAATAACAAATAGCTCAAAATGGCAAAACTTTCTAGAGAAAATGGTTACGTAATTAAACAAACGCTTTGGGTATTTCTTGATCATGCTAAAACGTCTCCTTCATGCAAGAAGTTGGCAAACGGAATTCGCATAGAAAATTCATCAGCTATATTAAAATTAAATGACAGCTAGTATTAATGGCTCGAAAAATGAATCATTATTACAACGGTGGGAATAAAACCTTAAAGCTATAACAACACTTGATAACGCCAGTAACATTAAGTATACGACAAAATGAGACATCGGTTGTACGCATAGTCCATGGACAAATCCGTAACAGTGACTGGATAGTCTTGAATTCGCGGCAGTCTTAGCGTGCGAACGCCATGCCCATCTTTAGGAATAACAGAACATGCAACCGGCAGGATTGCTTAAACGATGGAACACATTGGGTAAGCACGCAGGTGGAGGTAGCAGCAGCACCGGGAGCGGTTCGAGACTGCCGATCGAAGGGCGAAGGTTCTGCTCTGCCAGGTGGTGACACAAATAAACCGCGTGTGTTCAGTCATGTTGCAATTTCAGAACAACGGAGAGCACGACTTTAATAATTGCGCGATAGTACCAAGGGAAAGAGTTGTGCGCAGGTTAGTATGAAGTAAAGAAGTATGGTATTTTCCAATTGGCCACATTTGCCTTTCAATTTTTCAACCAATGAAAACGTTCGCTTAGCCTACTCAAGGGATTAAGGGTCCATATCGATTCGTAGGGGACCATTTTTGACGGCGATCAGTTTCGCCGTAGAAGTTGGAGTTACGGCACGAGAATTGCAAGCGAAAGTGGTCGCCGGCGAAAGTGGTCCGTAGCGAACTGATACACCCAACGGTGAATGGCTACAGCGAACCTGACCGCCGGCGAATTGACATGGACCCATACTCCCTTGAACAGGCCAGCCGAGCTTTTTCAGTCGTTCAAAAATTGAAATGCAAATGTGGCCAATTGGAAAATACCATACAGAAGGTAATCGGTTAACGTAGTTTCACATAGCATCGTTTTCGCTATAAGGTCGCTCGTGAACGGAAGGAAAAATACAGTACCAACAAAGATTGGCAGGTTCGCCTATATGGCTATTGAAACTCTGACCAGCAGTAACGGTTACTTGTCAGTTTGAAATTAATAGGAAGGTTATGGTGGACGATGCGATTGCCCAGCACAGATCAGGATATGGTGGATGATGAGCCTGGTCAGCGCATACTCAGTGAGGGCCTCTGGCAAAGTCTGACGAGGAGGCGCAGAGGTTGCTGACAAACGGCCTCGTCTTTCGGTTAAGTGTTCGCTATAACTTGGACGCGCCCATACCCCTGCGTGGACACTGCACGTCCCATTCGCTGTCCGCGTATGCAAACCGCTTATCATTCGCGTCGATATACAAAAGGAAAAAAAGGCATGCACAGCAGCAGACACTGGATACGTTTTTGCAGCACAGATAAGCATGAAGGTGGGCTATATTGGTAGCCTACAATATCAGTATTACTTCAGTTCCTCGGGAGTACTGAAAATAGAGCCGAATAAAACGAATTCTTGTTTTGCTAATATCTTGTGCCAACATATGGCTGGCGCAGACCACGGTAGAATAGCTCCGGAAATCTCAGTTATCTTGGCACCGATATCACTGGCTGCGAACGCATCCTCCGCAGCTCCTATTAAAATAATAATAAAGTCAAAAAGTTTTTCTACGGTTTCTTCCCGTTGGTTCTGTGTCTGAAACTAAACGTAACAACGCCCTACCAACGGATGGATGGGTCAGTTATTAGGTAAAAGAGACAGAGCACAACACTTGCAGATCTCGAAGCTTTCGGAACAAGCTAGTTCCGTCTTCAGCGAGTGGCAAAGGCCTAATAACTGACCCATCCATCCGTTGGTAGGGCATTATTACGTTTAGTTTCAGACACAGAACCAACGGGAAGAAACCGTAGAAAAACTTTTCAACCGAATCTCCCGTTACCATGGATCCTGTTTTCAAGAATAAAGTCAATATCATTTAACGTCGTTTTCGCTTAGCGTCACTTCTCCTGGAACGCATCCTGACGTTAAACGAGGACCACCTGTACTTCTTTACTGCATACTAACCTGCGCACAATTCTTTCCCTTTGTACTGTCTCTCAATTATTGAAGTCGCGCTCTCCGTTGTTCTGAAATTCCAACGTGACTGAACACGCGCGGTTTATTTGTGTCGCCACCTGGTAGAGCAGAACCTTCGCCCTTCGATCGGCAGTATCGACCGCTCCCGCTGCTAATGCTTCCTCCACCTGCGTACTTACCCAATGTGTTCCATCGTTTAAGCAATCCTGCCGGTTGCATGTTCTGTTATTCCTAAAGATGGGCACAGCGTTCGCACGCTAAGACTGCCGCGAATTCAAGACTATCCAGTCACTGTTATGGACTTCTCCATGGACTATGCGTACAACCGATGTCTCATTTTGTCGTATACTTAATGTTACTGGCGTTATCAAGTGTTGTTATAGCTTTAAGGTTTTATTCCCACCGTTGTAATAATGATTCATTTTTCGAGCCATTAATACTAGCTGTCATTTAATTTTAATATAGCTGATGAATTTTCTATGCGAATTCCGTTTGCCAACTTCTTGCATGAAGGAGACGTTTTAGCATGATCAAGAAATACCCAAAGCGTTTGTTTAATTACGTAACCATTTTCTCTAGAAAGTTTTCCCATTTTGAGCTATTTGTTATTGTACATGCATCACCGAATTGTACAATATGCGACGTGCCAGCCGTGATCGATAGCAACGTCCGCACAACGTTGCAATTATGTGGTTCGTTACCTTTTTGTCGGTTCCCCAAACACGTTTCCTTCTACCTGAGAATCATCGCGTAAATTTGATTCACTTCTCGCATTCATTTCGCCGCTTTCATTTCATGATGACTATTGCCATTCTCTTTAGGATCAACCTGAAAACGTCTTCGGTGGTGTGTCGCATCACCGTTCCAAATGGGCGATCCGAATAATCACGAAGAAATCTGGAGGATGGTGCTCTTGTTGGGCTGCATTCATTCGCGTAAGGGTTGCATTTTCAATGGAACCCGTCAATACATTTCCGCTTTCAGCCGCTGAGAAAAAGATTGAAGTTCTGCAGTGCTTCAGCAATCAGTACGAGGTTCTTTCTTCTTTTCATGATTGGAGTCGCGAAAATTCGCCGTTGTTGTGCATTGCCCAATCGTAGGCTATGTTGAACAAATGTTGGTCCATTCCGGGGCTAAGGGAATTGCACAGTAAGTTGGAATTGCTGTTGGACACAATATCGCCAGCCTTCGTGGTCAACAATTCGCGCCAGTCAATGCTTGATTACGGTTTCGTTTCCGCACTTGACCTTTGGGTTTTAGATTCTAAGACGGCATGTTTTGCTGATGATCGAAAGATTGCCCATTTCGGATACCTGCATATGCGACTGGGGTGCTCTCGCGAGAGTGTTGGTCAAAGTTTTACTGGTGCGGAGAACGTCTTTCAGCCAGCTGCTTTCTTTGCACGTGAGGTTTATTCTATAGATGGACAACGTTGAAAACGGAACGTTAGCTTTGAAGATATTCCGCACTTGCATCGCAAAGGTTTACAAGGAAATTACTGATCAGGTGCGTTGCGCAAGGGTTTGCTTTATGAAATGTAGTCGCCTTTTTAAGGTTCCACAGCTTATCCATACGTTCAAGGATATCTACAATCAGCTTCCACAAAAATTGCCCGTGTTTGTGAAAGCATGCGGAAGAATTTGCGAGAACGACGACGACGAGGAGAATTTCATCCATCAAATTATTTTACCTAACCTGGGAACCAATATTCGAGTGTACAGAAAGTCGACCAGTGAAGGCGAAGACAAAACACACGTATGGTTTATTTGGGCTTTTCGAAAATGAGCATAGATAATAGCGAATATCTCAACCCGTATTTTAAAGGAGACTTCTTGCACTCTCCGCCGACTAATGGGAGCAAGAAGTGACCAATGGTTTATTGTTGCATTATTATTATTTAAAAGCGGAGCACAGCTGTTAAGCTGATTGAATTCTTTTGGGTATGCACTGCGTGCAAGCAGGTGAAAAGCTATCAAAGTTCGATCGGTAAAAATTGAAAGGTGTTGTTGCCGATACACAACGCTCCCGCACACCTGTCGGTAGAGTATTTGTACGCAGTTGATAAATTCGTGACTGTGAAGTTTTGCCACCAAACGTCACACCTTTAATTCATCAGATGGGGCTACGAGTGTTCGCAAGCTTAAAATAGAACTATTGAAAGCAGCTTCTTCGACAGCTCCTCTTGCCTGACGACAATACGATTGTGACAGTCTCCAACTTTTCCAAGAAAATCAGCCTGAATGATTGCTCTTACATGACGGCCGAAAGCTCTGAATCGGTGAAGCAAATACCGCTAAGAAATGAGTGGAACAAAATTCTTGTTGGACGCGCGTCCTCCGCGGATACCACTGGTAGCGATGCAGAGAAAGAAATGGAAGAAATTATGGGCGCCTTGCATGTCGCCACTTTTGTATGCAATGAATGTGAGAAGCCTGACGTCCATAGGTTACCGTTTCAGGTTTTCTTTCATAACCTTCTTGATAGCGTTCGCTGACAGATGGTTGGCATGGGATTCTGTAGTTCAGGATTTCGAAACAATGAATGAGGAGGAAATTATTGACTTCATCTCGAAACATCCAGCTGACACAGAAGAGGGAGAAGAATAAGAAGATAAACAAGAAGAAGAAAAGGAATCACAACTGCCTGCATTTCCTTCGCACAGTGAGCCTTTTGGATATCTGGAGGAGCCCTGAGGTGGTACGAAACGCAAAATGAATGCGATTCGCGGCGACTCCTGTGTCTGAAAAACAACCGCCACCTTGCAGGTTCGAAACGCCCAACTGCTTTGAAGCAAGTTCAAATGACAGATTTTCTGAAAAAAATTTAACCTTTCCTTGTATTAATACGGCTTAAATGCAATAGAGCTAACAGGCGTGTGAGCTACCCTTCAAGAAATATAACCTCCAATGCTCCCGGGATAAGCAAATCAATAATCAAAGAAAACCTCGATTATCGGAATTTTTCGTTATCCGAACTTCCCCATGCAACAATTAGTTCCGAAAATCGAGTTTCCACTGTAGAAATAGTACCATTTTGAATATATTCGCGTAGAAACGCCATAAACTGTGCAATCACGCTCAAATTTGAATAAGTGTATTTACTGATCACCTCAGCATTTTAGTTGCTTTTTATTAATAAAAGTGAGTGAGCACAAACGTGTCGTCTGAACAAGTTTTCAATTTTATGTGCATATGCTTAATCGGTGCCTATTTTACGTGGCCGATCGGGTCAAATGGTGCGAGAATTCAAATGGAATCCTCTTGGGATGCGGACGATTGCCATTGGTCGGAGTTGGAAGGTTC
The DNA here is from genome assembly GCA_000612645.2 of Trichuris muris. Lineage (NCBI taxonomy): Eukaryota > Metazoa > Nematoda > Enoplea > Trichinellida > Trichuridae > Trichuris > Trichuris muris. The sequence continues at coordinate 3,513,233 of CBXJ02000282.1, read as the reverse complement.
GACTTGCAATCCTTGAAGCTCAGTTCGGAAGGAGTGGGCGATCGACCGGCTGAGGCGTGTCCCATCGTCAAAGTCTGCGACAAACCGCGCTGCTGACGATGGCGCGGTTCAATGGTCGAAACGGAATCTTGGAACCTTCGAATCCACATCTCCTAAACGAGCGTTTATTCAAGATGCGATACTTCTTGTCAAGAGGCGCACGTTGCATTCCTTCGTCGGAGCGTACAAAGTGTAAAGGGCAATAAGCTGGCTGAATTGAGTAACATGATGGCGAACGCATATTTCATGTCTGCGCAATGAGCAAAACTGAGGAGGTGTCACCTTAGCCAAATTTGCCGTTACCTTTGGAATCTTTAGGGCCGATGTCACAGAAAACGCAAGAGTAAAGAGGGACTGGCTGGTACTGGACAACAAACTTGCAGGTGTTTCCAGCCCAATTTTCGGGGTGAGTTTTCTTGAAATACAAGACATCATTTCCTTGAATCGGGTCTTTTCTGTTTCATTCCCCCTACTTGATTATCATGTCGCTAGGGGGCGCTAATGACGTTTCTGTTGCCGAACGCTGATATAAAATGCTACGAAGAGGGCGCTGAGATGCATTAGCGATCGTAAACTTCAAGAGCCTTTGTAAGATGCTTCGTAAATTAAAAGGGAGACATGTCTCTTATTTTGTGGTTTAGGCATAGGTAAGGGCAGAAAATGATGCCTATGGTTCTGTTGCCTTCGTAAGTTAAAAGGGAGACATGTCTCTTATTTTATGGTTTAGGCTTAGGTAAGGGCAGAAAACGATGCCTACGGTCGTGTTGCTTTCGTAATTTAAAAGGAAGACTGTCATGACTCTTATTTTATAGTTTAGGCTTAGGTAAGGGAAGGAAAGATTGCTTCGAGCGCTCGGCCTGCAAAATGTGACGGTGGCGACACCTATGTCTCCAACAATTAACGGGCCAATCAACGTGGGGATGACGTCATACCAGGAAGTTACAGTATGACGGGGAACGATACAGAAAAGATCCCTTGAATCTGCTCCACTAGACGGCAAGTGTTGCAATATGCTGGAAATCATACATTTTGATTCCAAGATTTACAGTCACAGGACCACCTTACTTTGTCTTTTATCGAAAAGCTTGTAAGGCAGAGGACGCGGAAAGAATATATACTGAAATGTTTTTCTCAGTTGCAACAACTATGAGTACATGCAGTATTATTTTACAGTGGAAAGGACAGTAATATTTTTTTATTATTGAATATGTGAAGTCAACCGGATTTTCTTTCCCGTGGAAAAAAGCGTTGTAGAACCCATTACAAAAGGAAGAAATTTCATTTTACATATTAATAGAGCTCCACAGCATGGGATAACAATAGTTACAATCGCATGGTTTTCTTTATGCAGCTGTAATTTTGAAAATGCACGCTAGTTACAATGAAGATTTCTAATGTAGAAATAATTCGATATGCTAAACATCACAGTTGCAACTAACAAGATAACACAGTATTTACGTCCATTATTCAACTGCTGCCTGAAATTCCTACGGTTTCATTAATGAATAGACCAACTACCCAACGTTGTTGCGTACCTTCGATCGCAATGTATTCTTTTTTATTTTCGTCACGAGTAACATATCCTTGAAGAGAAAGAGATACACTTCGCACGGCTTTTGATTTTCTATCGAAATGAAAACTGTGAGATCTGAACAGCGAAAAGTATAGCGCCTGCTCAACCCGTACCGACGCGATGCAACAATGCTTCGTAGTTCAAATGTCTGTTCGGTCGGGCTATCGAGCTTTCGCAGAATTGACGCACAACCGTCTCCTAAAAAATCTGCAGGATGAAAGCGGGTTAACTCAAAGAAGAACTATATCGTAGCACCAACATCTGGTATGTGCGCCTTGAGATCGACCTCAGACAGCGTTGACCATATAAGCTGCTCTTGTAATTCCTGCACCCTTTCAAAGTTGTGCAACCATTTGATGCTATTGTCAATGGACTCTGAGCTTGCAAAACGCACAATTGAAGGTGCGAAAGCAGAATAACAATTACCTAACTGAGCGATTCTTGCAGTGAGTCTAGAATCGGCTGCAAAGTGTCGACATCTTGGGGATCGACGTAAAATTTAAGTATTTCGCTAATCAGGATCGGCCGCCGACTGATTCGTTGCAGGGGAGATATTAAAAAATCGGCTAGTTGCAGCCTTTTGCAAATTATTATCCTATTAGGAAAACGTAATGGATAAATTACCAGCGCATTTTTGTAATTCAAGCAATACGCATTTAATATTGACGAATTCTTGATAAACTGAAAAAAAGACAATACTCGAACAACACTGCAGAGCACGTGATAGTGCACTTGCGTTTGTCAGCAGCGGATTGAGTATTCGAATAGATCCAAAGCAACCCTTTTCTTTTGAAATAAGCAGCAGCTTGTAAAATTCCGTACAAAATTCATAACTTACCTGAAAAGCTAACGTTCGGTAAACGCACCCCATCAAATAGTATGCTTTATGATATTACCAACATTTGTTAAGGAAAGAAAATACTGCCAATTGTATAGTAGGCCAGCAAACCCAAGATGCAAAGAACATCACCTCAGCAAAATATTCACTAACATTGTTCCCATCAGTAGAAACATTTAAAAATATCCAACACATATAGAGCAGCATATCACCTGGCGTATCTCCTCAAGATTGCGAAATAAAACGTTTGGTTCAAAGGCTACGGAATCGCCATCCACTTGACATTTCTTCAGCGGCTCATTGAAAAGCAAAAAAAGTTCATTATGCACAGATGGCACTAACAAATCGTGCAGACAACTTGTAAATAGTAAAAATTCCTAATGTTCATTTAACAATACGTAAAATCAAAGGTGAAGTTTAGCGAAATATAATATAATCTACGCGAATTCGCACAGGTAAGCAGGAGTAATACCGCCTGGTAATCGGTAATGTTAAGAAATGAATTCGTGATAACTAAAACATTTGAAACATTTTGATTATCAATTACATAACTATCGCTACGTACATTGAATACTGCATGCATGGACTGGCCGCAACCAACAAAGTAACAAAACCTTGTTATTGTAGGACAGCCAATCAGATTACTTGCTAACGGCGAAGTGGACGCAATAATTTATTAAAACCATGCAGAAGACATAACACAAAGGTAAATGGAAAAGAAATAAATCGACATTTCAACAAGTTGCACTCACGTTTCAAGCAAGCAGAAGGCGTTGATAGAGAAAATAAAGCACACTGTGGAACGGCACCCAAACAACTCGCACCCGCTTTTGCACGCTGGGATCGAGGTCAACCCAATTGTCACCGTACAAACAGGTCCAGTTCTTGTCATTATATATATATTTGTTACTACATGACAGCAATCTGAGCGCCTTCGCCACCAAAGGAACATCAACGTAATTACACTTGAAAACATAACACGATGTCCATATAGATGTTTTAAAAGTCCGTCAATTCTTAGCGTATTTCCTTCGTCCAATGCCTTAAGCCAACAACATGAGGAAGGAACAAATAATACTTCTTCATCTGATTCAATGAGAAGTCTTGAACACTGCGCAGCTTCGCGCAGTTGCCAAGATGGAAGTTTCAACGAAACGTTCAAGGCTCAATGGCATAATGTTAAACGAAATCCGAGACGGTGGGAAAAAGCTAATTGGCGTTCAACTCATTTTAATGTTCTATTCGGTCTACATTTTTCGACTCCGCAGAAGCAAAGATTCAAAAGATATGTGAGCGATATTTCTGAAGATCCCTAGAAGGCGAAAGAAACGACGCTCTTAAACAACCTGGACGGCTTGGTTCCTGAAGGTTAGACATGATGGCTGACGTCACCAGCCCGGATGGTGGAATGGAGAGGCGTACAGGACCGTCGGCTGACTGGGCAGTTGACAAAATCAGTTGAACTGAAGACGAACCAAAGGGAATAGTCCGAAAGCTTTGCGTTGATACGTTTTGATAATAAAGCGTATTGCTCAACGGGGAAAACCGTGAAGCAATTTGTTCGCATATACATTGTTGTTCTTTGTTATGTTTAAGAGCAGAGGTATATACAGGTAGTTCTCGTATAACGCGTGTTCATATAACGCGTTTTCGCTCATACGCGATTTTGAAATCGTAGCACTTTCTCACATAACGCGATTCTGTTTTCGCTCTTACGCGATTTCGCCGGCTGGAAAGCGAGGGCGTATGGCAAAGTCAACCCGTGTTTTCATCCACCGAGAGCAAACAAAGGCCGCGCTGTTAGCTTATGCGCGTTCTTCGGTCATGAACAAGCGAAATGTGACAAAAACGTTTAGGATTCTTATCAGAAGTAGTGTCCGACCCAGCTGTGCACCCTGCGATATGCATACTCAAACAGGCTACTGATCGGTATTCATGTTCGGTGGAATAATTCGCGCCGGCAGGAACATGTGTACAGACGACGTTTCCATTTTCAATTCTCCCGAAGCGCAGGCATCGTAGAGGTTTTCCAGTGAGTCGTAGTACGCTAGCACAGAATTCGGAAAGCATTCACACCGTCTGATTGCGAGCTCAATTCGTAAGTATTTTGTCTGATTCCGCGATCTGAGGATAGCCTTTAAGTATCTGAAAATGTCTAAGCTTCCTGATTCGAAGTCAGCTGGTAGTGGTCGAAAAAGAAAGGCGCTGACTGTTGGAGAGAAGCTTCAGATACTGAAACGGTATGAACGGAATGAGACGACACGTGATATCGTCAAAGCTACCGGCATAAAGGAATCAACCTTGCGGACCATTAGGAGCAATGCAGAAAAAATTAAACAGACTTGCGTAAGCGGTACCAGTTCAAGTATTGCGATGTCAATAAGAACAAGGCCGAAGATACTGGAAGAAATGGAAAAACTACTCAGCATTTGGATCGAAACTCAAACGATGAAAAAAATAGGAACAACGTTTTTCACCATCAGACAAAAAGCAGTTACCATTTACGAAGACCTTAAGAAACAGCCTACAAATCCTACTGAAATTCCTCCATTTACTGCTAGTAGTGGTTGGTTCTGCCGTTTCAAGAATCGATACAGTTTTCACAATGTTCGTCTCTGTGGCGAAGCAGGAAGCGCGGACGTCGATGCCGCGCAAACATTTCCAATAGAAGTACAAAACTTGGTCAAAGAAAAGGGCTACTGCCTCGATCAAATTTTTAACTTCGACGAGACAAATCTTTATCTAAAGCGTATGCCAAAAAGGACCTACATTTCCAGAGAGCGTAGGCATGCTGCAGGAATCTGCGCTGCGAAAGATCGTGTGACTGTAATGGTCGGTGCCAACGCTAGTGGGGATCTTAAGCTGAAGCCATTGATGATTCATCGTCATGCCAATCCACGAGCCCTAAGGGGAATTGTTAAAAGCAGTTTGGACGTTTACTACAGTTACAGCAAAAGAGGATGGATGACCGTCCAAGTTTGCCTTGATATTTTTTCTAATGCTTATGTGAATGACATTAAGAAATACTCGAACGAGAAGAACTTGGCTTTTAAAGTTCTCGTAATCATGGATAGCGCGCCAAGCCACCCACTGATGATAGCTGAGCTAGACCCAAATGTCCACTTTGTTTTCTTGCCTGCACGGACCACTTCTTTGTTACAACCGCTTGACCAAGGCGTTATCGGAGCATTCAAAGCTTACCACTTAAGGCGAACGTTCAAGATGCTGATCGACGCGACCGACGGAGAAAATTGTGAAACTGTGATGGAATTTTGGAAGAACTATAACCTGAGAATGGCCATTAACAACATCGTAGAAGCGTGGAATGACGTATCAAAACGGTGCTTGCACCGTGTTTGGCGGAAACTCATCCCAGATCTGATCTGCGATTTTAAAGACTTTGAGCCTTCTGCTCAAATATGCGAAATTACTGAAAGCTGCGTTCAGTTGGCAAACAGGCTAGGCTTTGAAGGAGTAGAATATCAGGATATTGAGGACATTTTGAGTTGTCAACCGGATGAGCTGACCACCGAGGAGCTGCAGGAACTTTCTGTAGCAGGGGAAGCAGAAGGAAGAGAAGAAGATGATGAAAATCAGGAAGTTCCTCCGCCTCCTCCGCGACAAATGACCACTGCTGAGCTGTCAGATACCCTGGAAACTATTGAACAGCGTTTACAATGGCTCGAAGACAATGATTGTAATGCAGAACGCAGCGGGAAAACCACAAGAAGTATCCGAGCTTGCTTGGAGCCATATAAGCAGCTGCTGTACGAAAGAAGTACACGTGCGAAACAAAAGAAGCTCGAGTTCTACTTTACTGCAATGAAGAAACATTGTGACGATGAGGAAGCGCTACCTTCTACATCTAATAGGACCTCAGTTCGCCCGTAACAAAGGATAGTGAGATTAAAAAAGTGAGTCCAACGGAACTCCATTCTTTCCTGGGTATGAGGTCGTTTATTTTAGTACTGAGAGGGACTCTTTCCACAAGCTAAAGACCCAAGCACGCCGCTCCTGAAAGCCAGTTTGAACTCTGTCCGCTGTAAAGAGTTCTATCATAAAAGCTCTGCCGTTAATGTATGATCGCCGTAAAAGATAATGTTATTCAGACCCCGTGTAAGAGGATCCATACGTCAGCGTGCCTAACGGTAGAATAAGCCTCAGGTACATCATAATTCGTGTTTCAACCCAGCTTATTTAACATATCTCTCCGTTGTTGTTTACAAGTAAACAATCCTTCTGACGCTTTGAACCAAATCGTGATTTTCCTATACTTTACATGTCTCCTATAACGCGATTTCATATAACGCGAGATTTTTCAGGATTTTCAAGTGACCAAACGCTCGCGTTATACGAGAACTGCCTGTAACTCTTTACTTGGATAGACACGCGTGGAGAACAACTAACCACAAGGAGTAAAACGAGAGAGACAGAGTATAGGAGGCGTAAATGCATTCTCTCTCTTACTGGTCGGCCTTGGCCTACATGCAGACCCGCGGCCTAGTTTTCCAACACCCCCTCTTAGGCACTGAGGTCTGCATTGATGCCGATCATTTGTCGGCATCTGAGATGGCGACGCAGAGGTAGCCCTTTCGTCAGCATATCTGCTGGCTGCTCATGCCCAGATATGTAATCCACAGTGATAGACCCATTTTCCTGCTCTGCTCGAATGAAGTGATAACGCACGTCAATATGCTTTGTCCGTCGATGGAACTGTGGGTTAGTTGTTAAGCAAATTGCCCCCTGGTTGTCACTGAGCAGGCACGTTGGTTTCCTCTGGTCTCTTCCGAGATCGAGAAGTAGTTGTCGGAACCATTTAATTTCTTTGGTAGCTTCCGAGATGGCGACGTATTCTGCTTCAACAGTCGATTGTGCAATCCCCCTTTGCACTCTCGTGGACCATGAGACAGGTCCGCCACACAGGATGAGAACGTAGCCGCTTGTTGACCGACGGCTGTCAATGTCACCAGCCCAGTCGCTATCACAGAATGCTGTGAGTTGTAGGCTTTCACTCTTTATGCCTTCTTGTCCTTTATCACTCTGTGACTTCGATCGATAGACGAGTCTAAGTTCTTTCGTTCCTTTAATGTAGCGTAAAATCCGCTTAACTGCTTTCCAATGAGCTGGCCCAGGATTTTCAGAAAATTGAGAAACTTTTGACGTTTCAAATGAAATGTCTGGCCGACTACTTGTCATCAGAAACATCAATGACCCAACCGCAGCTTTGTATGGTATTCTCGACATTTCTTTGCTTTCATCAGGCGTGGTGGGACTCATTTCCTTCGAAAGCTTCATGGAAGATTCCCAGGGACACGCGACGGCTTTGCAGTCTTGCATGTTAAACTTTTCAAGGATTCTTTCAATGTACGCTTTCTGTCCTATTGCGATTGATTTGTTTCTTCGATCGCGGTGTATTTCAAGCCCAATATAGTAGGAAGGATCGCCGACGGTGATCTCAAATTCTTTCATGAGCTTCTTAACTATACTGCTCAGCGCACCTTTTTCTGAGCAACAAATGAGACCGTCGTCGACATACAGAGTAAGGATGACACGTTCATCCAATCCTTTTTTAGATACATAGACACACTGATCAGCTTGCGTTCTTCCTAAGTTTAACGAGAGCAGAAAATCATGGAACCTTTTGTTCCAAGCCCTTGGCGCCTGCTTTAGTCCGTAAATTGCGCGTTGCAATTTGCACACGCGCCCAGTTTGATCATCGTAGTGCGGCGGCTGGTCCATAAAAACTAATTCATCTAAAGTTCCATGGAGAAAGGCTGTCTTCACGTCAAACTGCAAAACTTCCAAGTCTTCCTCCGCCGCTAACGCGAGTATTGCACGGATTGAATCATAGCGGACTACAGGCGCATACGTTTCAAAATAATCGATCTGAGCTCGTTGACTGAAACCTTTTGCAACTAGCCTACTTTTGTATTTCCATGGTCCACCATTAGGACTTTGTTTGATCTTAAATACCCATTTGCATTGTACGGACTTCCTGCCTGGTGGGAGGTTAGTCAGTACCCATGTGTTGTTCTTATGCAATGCCATAATTTCCTCATGCATGGCTTCTTGCCATTTATCTGCGTCAGGACACGATAATGCTTCTTCGATACTTTGTGGGTCTCCTTCAGCGAGCATCGCAGGCATATTCCTGGGTGGCCTTGGTCGAAGTTGCATTGTGAACGGCTTCGTAAACTTCTCCTTAACTTTGTTTCCTGGAGGCATATTCAACCCCCTCTCGAACTCGACGTTATTCTGTTCATCAGACGTATCATCCAGGTAAGACTCTGTTTCATCCTTTTTTTTATCTGTTTGGCTCCATAGTTCTTCCTCACCGTTGACAAGAACCATGCGTTTTGCAAAAGATTCGTTAAACTTCACGTCTGACGCTTCTTCCACACGCCGCTTTTGAGGATCGTAAATCCTATAGATCTTATCACTCTTTCCATACCCAACGAATACCGCCTTTCTGGCTTTTGAATCAAATTTCTTTCTTTGCTGCTCCGGCACATGCACGTACGCATCACAACCAAAAATTCGAAGGTGGCCAACTGAGGGACGCCTTCCGAACCATTGTTCATATGGAGTCGTCCTATCGTCCTTGCGATTTGGGACACGGTTCATCACGTAAGCAGCAGTGTTGATCGCTTCTGCCCAAAGAGACTTGGGTAAATTCCTTGAGCACAACATTGACCTCGCCTTCTCTACAAGAGTTCTATTCTCTCGTTCAGCCATTCCGTTACACTGAGGAGTGTACGGTGGGCTTTTCTCATGAACTATTCGATTCTTATTCAGAAGATCACTAACTGCCTTATTAACGAACTCGCTGCCACAGTCACTGCGTATTCGCTCAACTGTCCTTCCCGTCTCTTGCTTTACTTCTATGATCACCGTCTCGAGGTAGTGGAGGACTTCATCTTTTCGCTTTAAGAAGTATACTTTTCGGTAACCCGAAGACTCATCATCTGTATGAAGCACCTGTGCAGGAAGGGTCTCTCGTCGCTCAGTTACTTCCCAATGTGGCTTATGGGACATTGAACCAAAAATGCAGCCCTCACAAAAGAGCTCCTGTTCTCTGATGATCTTTAGTCCACTGACCAGTTCCTGCCTTTGCATCCCCTTGATTTTCTCGATACTAATGTGTCCCAGTCGTTGGTGCCATAGTTCCAGGGAGAGACGTTCCGACCCCACGAACATAGCTGGCGTCGAGAAATCAGAAGAAGGACGACGGATGAGTAACGTGTACAAATCGCCATTTTTGTAACCAATCAACTCAGTTTTCCCATCCTTTTCCAAGCAGACCTTCTCAGCTCTAATTGTAACCGTGTACCCACGGGCGGCTGCAGCGCCAAGGCTGAATAAGCAGCTTGACCCAAATTCAGGAACGTAGAGAACATTGTTCAAGGTGGACTGAGTCCATGACATTCCGTCGTAAACTTCTACTTCAATCGTTCCGATACCGACAGCATAAAGCAGTTTATCATTGCCTACTCGCACCCCACAGGGCTTAGTGTCCTTAAACGTTGAAAACCAGTGCCGGTTACGGGTAATATGCTTAAAGGCTCCGGAATCAGCAATCCATCCATCATTTCTCTCCTGATGGATGTCTACATTCCGTACAACGAACCCTCCGCCGGACGTCTGTTTACCTTTAGAATCTTTCGGACGCGAGCTCACCCATTTATTGCTGCGACACTCACTGCGGGTGTGACCTTTCTTCTTGCAGTTCCAGCACACCACGTCCTTGTACTTGGACTTGTTATTCACGTTTCTCGACGGACTACCAACTTTTCTGCCAACGAGAGCTTCGCCGGTGCTTATTTGCGTTTGCATCGAACGAGATACCTGGTCTGACTCGCAAGCAAGCAACTGCGACGTCAGATCGGTAAGCTTCGCAAACCTCGGAGCAGACAATCTCCATGACTCACGAAGATTGTCAAACTGAGGCGGAAGACATTGGACAGCCTTCCCGACGATGGAAGCATCGTCCATGTCAATCTTTAGTGATTCCATTTTGTTAACGATGGCATTTAAGCCAGCTACGAACGAGGCAACATTCATGCCAGCTTTCCACCTGTAGGCATGAAACTCCGACGAAACTAAAAGCTTGTTGCTTACCGTTGCCTGTTCCTTTATGCAAATGATGCTGTCCATCATCTCTCTGGACGTTCTGCACGAACGGATGAAAGCATGATGAAAGTCATCCAGCGAGCGTGAAATAATGCTTCTCGCTAGAGCATCTCTCTTTCTCCAGGCTCCGATCTTTCCGTCTCCGGCTGATGGACATGGGGTCTCACCATTGACCACGTCCAAGCAGTCCTTTGCTTCTAGGATGGCCTCTATTTCAAACTTCCAACGAGGATAGTTTTCTGTATTCAGTTGAGTGAGGCTCCTTTCCAATTCCATGACGCGTTGGCTACTGCAGTACTCTCACCGATTCAGACAACGGTTACCTGGCTGATGCACCAGCCGACAGTCAACTAGGACTAGCGGTAACGAAAACAGTCTTCGGTGAATACAAAGCCGAACGCACGAAGCTTGTAGTCGACAGCGTTATTGTCTTCCTTAGATTTACCTCTCTACCAGCTGGCGCAGAGGAAGCGTGCTGGGCCCATAACCTGTTGTTCTTTGTTATGTTTAAGAGCAGAGGTATATAACTCTTTACTTGGATAGACACGCGTGGAGAACAACTAACCACAAGGAGTAAAACGAGAGAGACTGAGTATAGGAGGCGTAAATGTATTCTCTCTCTTACTGGTCGGCCTTGGCCTACGTGCAGACCCGCGGCCTAGTTTTCCAACATATATATATATATATATATATATATGCGAACATGTCGCTGACATTTCATCATCGCTGACTACGGAACCAGGGTGTTCCGAAAGCTAGGATACGATAAGCGTTCTAACCTGTAGTATTTCTAATAATCGCCCACCCATCCGCTGGTAGGGCATTTGCAGCTTTATTGCAGGAACCAACGAAAAACGGGAAAGCGGGAATACCATCTCATTGATGTATATATATATATATATATATATATATATATATATATATATATATATATATATATATATATATCGTGACATTGGATTGTCCGCTTTGGGATGCACGCGTCAATCAAGCATTGGTCTGCGATCATGGCCTTCATATACTCTTCAACCGTTGCTACAATTTCCATTGGTTGGAGCTCGTTAGTTCGCGGGAGCGAGTAACTTACAGCAATCGGATGTAATATGGTACTCAGTTTCCTTACTTCTTCGTTGCATAGTCGTTTCTAATCCACTGTACGCATTTACGAGTTGTTGTATTTGTATCGTGACATAGGATTGCCCACTTTAGGATGCACGCGTCAATCAAGCATTGGCCTGCGACCACGGCCTTCATATGCTCTTCAACCGTTGCTACAGTTTCCATTGGCTAATGAGCTCCAACCAATGCAAACTGTAGCAACGGTTGAAGAGTATATGAAGGCCGTGGTCGCTGGCCAATGCTTGATTGACGCGTGCATCCTAAAGCGGGCAATCCTATGTCACGATACAAATACAACAGCTCGTGAATGCGAACAGTGCATTAGAAACGACTATGCAACGAAGAAGTAAGGACCCTGAGTACCATATTGCATCTGATTGCTCTATGTTACTCGCTCCCGACGTCTAAGTGGAACATTTATTCTTCACTTTAGCGTCTTCTTCAAGCGTACTAATGTGCGGTGCTCGCTGTGAAATAATAAGGTAAAAGGCATTGACAGCCAATTGAACGAAGACCAAAACAAAGAAACCTACATCATGCCATTCTTCGCCAGGAACCACCTCGACGCTCTAGCGTCGCATTTCGATTAACATAAACGCATTCATTTAATGAAAATGTAGGAACACAGCATAATGGGCAAGAATAATATACGTAACTGTTAAACGGAGAAGAGGGCTATAGCACAGTGCCTTGGCTCGTAGAATGTATGCGTACATTACGGGCAATGGCATGCTGGTCCACAAGTGTCGGCCGCCTTCTGCGATAGCTAATTGCAAAAAGCGAAGCCCAAATCCACTGACAATTACGTTTCTGCATTAATGAAAAACTATGGCTATTGTTGCAACAACCTACTATGTTTTTAGTATACGATCCGCACAGTTATGCTACGCACGGTATCACAAGACGGTTGCTATTACCTGCGGATGTCGTTAAACGTGGTCAACATTCCAACCGAATCCCAATGGATACACGAAACCATACGAGATTTTAAAAAGTAGAAAACAGCACGACAAAAGAAAAACTAAGAAGAGAATATTTACTGCTACGTTTCCTAAGCTCAATCTCCGTTTTTGTAATGGCACTGTGTCGGTCATCATTGCGCACAAATGTACCAACGCATCGCACTGCTTAAAAATGTATTTCACTGGACGTCTCTAACGGTACGGGCAACGCATCAACAGAGAATTTAACATAGCACACGGCGTCACCGTTACCGAGCGTTCAATATTCAATATTAAACGCTACATATGATGCAATAATCGACGATTGTGAACTCAAAACCAGGGAAAGCTTAGGCCAAACACTATGCCAACCACAAAAGCATAAGTTCAAAGGGAGCACGCCAGCGAAGAAATGACAACTCAATAAACTTACGGCGTGACGGAAGCCCGTAGTTATGGTTGCTCAAACGAATGCAGACCAACGACGGCAAAGATCAAACGCGAACAGCAATGCCGCCGCGACGATTTGACAACTACTTGAACTACGTGTGACCTTCTTACGGCTGCTAAACGAATTGCAATACGGCGTCCGAATTCAATGGAAGCACGGATACAGGGTCTTTTCCATCTGCCTCGCTCCGCGTTAATGATTACCAACCTCTTTACTCCACTGTGATCCCCACCTATGGCTACTAACCTTATGCTGACCATTTATGTCACCTGTCAGTGAACATTCGGTTAGTAGGTTCCCTTAAAATGATTTATACTTGCTCAGTGTCGGCATAATTCTTACATTAAGCTTTAAGCGTAGGTAACGGGAGAGAAGGACATCCACATGAGAATTAGACATTTTACAAAACTTGTTGGCTGTCCTTTTCTGCCAGACCTAAGCTTAAGCCTTTACACATTTTTTATGTTAAGGTCCAAGCTCAGGTATGGCTACAAAACGATGCCCACAGAAGGACAATTTTAGAAAACTTGTTAGCAGTCCGTTCCTGCACCTACCCAGCCTAAGCCTTAATATTAATATAAAGCTCATATTTACATCTAAGCTTAGGTAAGGCCAGAAGACTATACCTGTGGTCGTCTCGCTGTTCAACAGAAAATTAAAGGCTGCCTTTCTCTGCCGTTACCTAAACTTAAACCTTAACATAAGCGTTATATTAAGGTATAAGCTTACACGAAGATAGAAAACGGTAGCCGGCGTTTCTGAGAAAACATGACGAGCACAGGAATCGTCTTCTGGTCTTACCTAAGCTTAGATCTACATATAGCGATATATTAAGCTTTAAACTTAGGTAGGTATGGCAGAAATGGAGCGCCAACAAGTTTTGTAAAAAATTTGATTCTGTTGTGGACATCCTTTTCTCCCATTACCTAGGCTTAAAGCCCAATGTAAAAACTATGCAGGCACGGAGCAAAAATAAATAACTGCAGGGGACCCTACCAACGGAATGTTCACTGACCGCTGACATCAATGGCTCAGCGTAAGGTCAGTCAGCATGGTTAGGCGTCAAATTGCACAGCTGCACAAAAAGTCATACTGTTGGCGGGCAGAAAATGGAAAAGTACCTGGATACACAATAATTTCACTTACGGTGGCAAGCCAACCTCTCGGAACGAGCTCGTTTTCCTCCATTCCACCTACGCTTAAGAAAACGTAAAAAGTGTAAGTACAAGTTGAAAAGTCCGCAACGCTACTTGGAAAGGAGGCAAGCAAGCAATCTCAGCAGCCACAGTACTGGCAAGTCCCGAAAGCAACGATACCTACCAAATGGAAAATGTACTACCAGTGTCAAACCATCAGCCGAGTCAGTCGAACAGCGAATTGATAATATTTATTCTCAGTAGACATACATATACTGGAACAACCTACTCGCGGTCGGCAATTCAAAACTTGGTCGTTCGAATGACCTGCCTTCCATTCTCCTCATATTGTTGCCTGCTTATCCACTGTTGATGGAACGTGCCCTTAAACGAACAGTTAAGATTGCTCCCGGCGTTTGGGCACCCAAAAGCTTGCCAGGGATGTCACTATTGATGCGCCAACGAAGGCGGCAGTCGTGGAGTCCAGAAACGACGGCATATGATGGGTTCTCACCCTGACTTCCTACGAACAGCCAGCGTTATTCAATCAGGACACATCTAACGGACACAGTAGATACGGGCATGAAGCAGCGAGTGCTGAAGTCGTACAAGAAGCGCCTTTCGAAACCAGGAATCATCGTCGTGCCTCCGGTGAGCAACAAATGCTTGGGAAGAACCTTAAACGATGGGTGTAACAGAGCAAGCACCCAGCGACCCTGAAACGTGACCCTACTGGACGTAGCTCAATGTCGACAGAGTTCAAACATTCCCACGCAATGCCCGTGATGCTTTGTAGCGGCAGATCCTTTCCAAATACCTAAATAACAGCCTGTGACGAACCAACGATGGAGAAAGAAAGGAAAACCCTTACGCTCGGATAGAACGGTTGGAATAGAGATTCGGCAATTTGGAAATGCTCGTTTTTGAGGCGGAGTGTCCTCGTGTCCGGTAATTCGTAATCAGCCTTAGGCAGTCTGGCCATCGCGCTGGCGAATCATTAAATTACGCTTAGAAGTTCGACCTTCCTTGCGGAGCCCAGGAAACCCTACCTGACTCGCAACGGCCTCTCATGCAGACGCAACACGGTGCACTTGAGGTCCTCGATGACCATCTGGAAATTCAAAAGTACTGAAATGGATAACGGTAACGGCTACATCATCCTGGATTGTCGACTAACTTGATTAGACAACGTTGGCGCTGGATATCCAGTGGGACTGGACACTGATCGCCAAAGCTTACCTTAACCGCGTTGTCGTGGTAGGACCGTGTTACCTTCGGCGGCGTTCGCTTCATACATACTCGAAAGTTGTTTTGGCCGCTCAATTCCTTGCGAAAAAGCATGTAGGACGGAATGATGTCGACGTGAAGGCTTTCCAACAACTCAACGAACGAGTCGTTCAAAAAGTCTCCCCCAAGCGGCGTGTGAACCGTGGCTAAACGTTTGCTACATTTTGCAAAACCAAAGCGACGGCAAGAACATTTTCAAAGCTAACATTTTAAAAGTGGTATTCCATCGTATACGGCTACGGCGGACGTTCCGCTGCTGCCCGAGTCGACGACCAATGCTGTTGGCTGTCCGAACGAAAATCTACGAAGAAACTGTCTACAAAAGGAACGCAGGACATGTGCAAAGTTGTTACGCCACTAAGGGAGCAGTTTTGCCAAGGTAAAAGGCGGGAACACCGAAAGTTTCGAACATCAGTTCAGTCAACGTCTCTCGCTTATCCCGGTAGTTCCACTGAAAGAAAACACTAAAAAGCCTACAATTGGCAACAATGCCCGGACGTACGAATGGCTCCGTGAAAAAGATGGGCTTCCCTTCTTGTTGATCGAAAAAGCAGAATTGGAAACAGTAGCGCATCAACGTTTCGAACATATCCCAGTCATCGACTGAAAACAAGACCGCATAAATACGAAATATGAGAAGATATCGAACGAACTCATTCCGTCTTCAAGCAAAGGCTTCATCTCCATTCTCTCTCGGGGAACGCACAACGAGTTTGGGTGGAAGTAGTACTGGGCCTCCTTTCCCTGGTATCTTTGCGCTTCCGACGGCCTGTGCAACGTTGGCAACGGACAAGCCGCTCCGTTGCGGATCCCGCGATCTTCGCAAAGCAAAAAGCGACAATAAGAAGACCTTAAGCAACGGTCATTCCATTACGAGATGGCAGTTCCTCATTTGGTAAGTAGCCAAACACCGACGGCAGATAGTACTTAATGAAAGAAATTTTTACGGCCACGAGGAGGCGATCATAGCAAGGCTCACTTTCGGATAAGGCTCCCCGGAGTAACCGACCCGAAACGTGCTGCTGCCGGGGTCAAATATCAATGCATTCACGTCATCTAAACGAGCGGTTCAAACGAACCTTAGCGTATGGTCAATATTCTTACCGCCGCTATAAGCGCCAGCGAGAAGCATCTTAAATGTAGAAAAATTGAGTAATCGAAAGGGGAACTCTGTTCACCACACACAACGGTAACTCCGCCGTACGCAAAACTCGAAAAGTAGGCAGCAACCTACAGCATTCCTCCGCGCATTTCATCCATACTTTTTGTCCATACGATGCGTTTGCCGCAGCTGTTTTTGGTATTATCCGTTCTGTTCGATTTGGACACCCATATAACTGTTGTGGACGGTCGGTGCGATTGCTCGCGAGCCAACGGAAATTACGGACGCCGAATGCTCTTTAACGATGGCGTGCACTTTGCGGATGATTCAAATGTGAATTACTAGCGCCCAAGGCAGCAACAGTGCTGATCGCTGTGGGTGAGGGTGTTGCGGAGCAGAAGCGATCGTCATCTTATCGCCTCTGGTCATTTAGCTAACATATGTCACGTCGGGACAAAAAGTGACCAAGCTGCCTCTTTGCTCGCCATACAGTTGAATTGTACATACAGCTGTTCGGCTTGCTCTCTCGCGGAGAACTCTCACAGTCTGTCGTGTGTTTGTCTGTTTTATCCAGTGGTGGGCAAAGGGGGGCGATATCGACCCCGGGGGCGATTTTGAAGTCCAGGTGGGCGATAAGCGCGAAAGGGCCGATTGGGGGGGGCGGTGAAGGGCTAAGGGAGCGATATCGCTCCCCCCTCCTGGGGGTGGGCGGTGAAGCTAGAAGGAGCGATATTGCAGTTTTAGTGTTGTTACGGATCTCGACACGAAGAAGCGGAATCGCTTCGAAGTAGTCACTCGGGGCGATTTACGACTGCGGGTCACGTCAATGCGGCCCAATATTGAAGGTATAATTGGTTTGCACGCCTCCTGCCCTTCAGAGTTGTTGTTGCAACGGCGGGAGGTGCGCCAATATGGAAACGCAAGTCGTAGGTATATTCGTTTAATGGGAGAGCACACGATTGTACAGGCGGAGGCGGCAACCGAAGCACTTGAAGAAAGCTAGCGGGACCAGGACAGCGATGAGCCAGGAAAAAGACACTGGGCTCCGAGGCGTCTCGCTTATATAGTTACGCCTCCCCCTTCTCACGGCCATAGACCTCTTGACCCCGCAGTCCTGCGGAGAGGTGGAACGCGGGATTATCGCACGTCGCCGACGGCTGGCTTTAAGGTCTCGCTCCCACGCTGCTCTGAGGATTAGCCCGTTCGCTTGGCAATGGAGCTTTGTCCTCGGTGCAGTTTCTCGGGGTCACGTTCCCACGGTCGCTGTCCCGCTCCTCAACACATGGGGCTCCGGCGTCGCGTCCATTGCTATCCAATTCAGACACAAGAGTATAACTGTAATAAACGTGACGTCTGAACAAATGAAGTTGTACACATAACGCTTTCTTTGTATGCGAAGAACTGCTGTACAGAAGCAAGGGATAGCAATGATGCTGTCGCTGGTCCCGAGAACACTCCTTCGCGCAACAGTCAATACAAGAAATTGGCAGGAAAAAGGACATTGTCCTCAGTGGAGATTTCCCGCCAATTTTCGGATCTTCAGCCGATATGATTCATCCCAGGGGTCGATGGCAACCTCGAAGCTGCAAAGGGGGTGGGGCGATTTCTGGCATAGCCTTGCGCACCACTGGTTGAGTCGCTTTCGTTGTAACGGACTGAATTCGTGATATAGAAGGATTGACAAGGTCAGTTGGTAAACCTCACAGGGTGGGCTCACTATTTATGAAAGACCCGTTTCCAACTTTGCAGGATAATGATGGCAAATGCCAGTACCTTCAGTGAAATCTGCTCGCGATTCAAGGACGAAGATGCCGCTATAGCTTTCTTTCAAGGCAAACGAGTGATACATCGACAAAGGAGTTGCGTCTGCGGCCAACCTATGAAAATAGCGGGAAAGAAGAATTTGCAAGCCCAGAGATGTAGGTGCTACAAGGCACAATGCAACAACGAGGTGTTCCTACGTACCGGCACGTGGTTCGAAGGAAGGCTGCTGTGAACATATAGCTTTACATTCTAATGCGCTCTTCACAGATCAGGTTTCAGGACTGCTGTCCTGTTCATATATACATGGAGCCGTGAATACACGACGATAGACTTTTGCTCAAAGGAATTAGGTATCACCGTAGTTATACCTGCGAATGCTTGCAGTTTTACTATATATCTCACAGGTACGAGCAGCCATTGTGCGGTAGGCTGGAAGAAATGCATGTGAGAGGAGGCCGCAGAGTCCATACTACGGAACCCTCTCGTGATCGGCGGTCCTGGTCTCACCGTCGAGGTCGATGAGACCATTTTCTCGAAGAGGAAATACCAACGCGGCCGAACTTACCCTCAGCACTGGTTCTTCGGGGGCGTATGGCGGGAGACAGGAGAGTGCTTCCTTGTTCCCGTCAGTGCCCGTAGTAGTAGCCAGACACTTATACCGTTGATAAGGCGGTATGTCAATCCTAGCAATACGGTCATAACCGACTGCTTGGGAGGGTACAGCAGTCTTGCGGGGAATGTTTACACACATTTGACAGTAAACCATTGCCGCCACTTTGTGCACCCTGACACAGAGGCGCACACACAGACTATGGAGTACCTGTGGGCACAAGCGAAGCGCTCGAACAAGCACCGTTGCGGCACACATAGGAGCATGCTGGACTTCTACTTATGTGAGTTCATGTGGCGCCGTAGGCGGCGTCGCCATGAAGACCCATTCGACAAAATTGTCGAAAGTATATCTGCATTCTGGCCACCGCAGTAAATGCTTCTTCGGTTTCGCTCTATTTACTTCTTCCTTCTATGTATAAGTCTTGGAATAAAATTGTACATTGTTGTTTTCGGCGATGCAAATGACCAACGGAATGGACATGCAATGAAAAACAGTGATGGAGGTTACTGTCGCCCGTGTATCCCAACCGTAGCCTAATCACGCGAGTTCATGCGGTACGGCAGCCGCTGGCAATACCGTGATGACATCCTTATGCAATTTAGACATTACCACCGTACAGCAGATTACTATTATAAAAGGCAATTCAGACCAATATTTTTGTCGCAATGCTGCCAGACGTCATTTTCTGCCCTCAGCTTAAGCCGATAATAAGGGCTAAGAGGAAATGCCAGCATCGGCACGGAAAAATCGAGTCAAATTGTCTGTAGTTGAAGATACCAAAAACCATGCGCGATGTGCAATTTGTAGTAGTCATGATCGCTCCATAAGCGTCGTTCCCAACATGCTAACAGCTGCTTTGTGACGCAAAGACAACGTCATGTTTACTTTCGTCCGGGTGATTGCGACTTCGTGATTACCTGCATTTCTTTGCTTACATTTACGAATTACTGTATTTCTTCGGGCCTCTAATGCAAAAGACCCCCAAAATGATGTTCCATTTGTTCACAACTTATTCAATAAAAGCGTACGTTATTGTTCACTATTTACTGCAATGCACATTGGCGAATTGTGTAACGGTGGGAAGACACCCGTAGCGCTGCCTGTGAGTGCACCCCAGAACCGCAACCGTCATACATCTTTGCGAGTTTATGGGAAGCACGACGCACTAGCAGTACCGTGCTAAAACCGTTAGACAATGATCAACGTGCGTCAGGTCACTAGCAAGCAGTGTATTCCAATGCTCCTTAACTGCAGCCAGCAGTGCGTCTTCATGCCTTACACGAGGTTAGGTGAAAACGTAGATGCGAAATTAAGGCTTAAGCTTAGGTAAGGACGGAAAGTGATTTCTTCTAGAACTGGCACTAAGCAGTTTCTTTCTGACTTCATTTAATGCTAACTGTGGCAACCAATCCATATGGCTTTACATGGCGCCTCATAGGTATCGCTTTAAGCATGGAAGAGCTGCGCAGTGCTGAGAGAATTACGTCGTTTACTTACGGCGGCATGTATATTTTCACTGACTATACCTGCATTTTCTTGTTTACCGTCGGCGGTTACTGTCCGTTTACGGGACATTAATACTAAAGAGCGGCAAAACTTGTTAGCAGTATGATGTGAGTCCATTGGTAAATGCTGTCGGAGTAACGATCGTGAGCTTTAATCAATGAAGTCAACAAAAAGAAGTTTTGCGAATATTTCAGCACTGACTTTCAGACACCACAGTTAATTTCCTTTGCAGTTCACAATTGTATCGGTTGAGTTGCAGTGACGTTTATGATATATGTTCCATTAAGATTTCGCGTTATTAGCTAATTATTTCTTCACTCGTTTCGTCGGACGCCAGAACAGTTTTTAACAACTACTTGGTTCCCAATTCTACATTTTGCGTCTCAACCAATTTTCACTTACTGTAGACTAATTTTCACTAGCTAATGTCAGATTTTTATTTTCCCCGCTTTCAGCATCTGCGTAGTCTATGAACTGAAAGGACAAAATAAATTAACCCAGAATGAGACAGTGGTCATACGAGCTGATCTTATTGTTTAAATTAATTTTATTTGTGATTAATAGGTTTTAGGAATTTCGTTGCAGCGTTTTCAACGATCAAACGGTTTAACTGCAACGTGTATTTCAAGGCTGCAACGTATGAACAGTGTAAACCTTCGCTTAGTGGTCTTTTGATTAAAATTACTTCTTCGTTTCATCACTGAACAATCTAATAGAGAGGTTTCGAATCCTGTAGTATGTTCAACGTTGGAAAACGCGGCAAAACCGCACCATGTTTACCTTCGCCGTCCTGTTGTCTTTAGTTACACGTAGCTGCATTTTTTTTGCTTACTTTTGTCCATTACTATACTGCTTCCAGGCGAAATTTCAGCACAATCTCGCGGTATAAAACAGTTTAAGTTAAAAACTGAAGAACATAGTTTAATACACTCGATGAATGCAAAAATACAATAGAAGGAGCAACGGAAACGTAGCGCTAAATTAATACCGAACTCCTTGCCAAACCATTAATCATTAAAGAAACGTTCCAAACAGCAACGATGCAAAGGGACAAGAGGCACTCCTGAATATGAAGAAGTATGCAATCGACAAGTCAGTTTAGCTAAAGCTTTTCGCGCAGACCAACCTAAACTGCGACAATTATTCTATAATACTCATAAGCAGAGGCACTCAATCACATCTGATGAGCTCATCTCTGTCTTCGTTTTCTTGGGCGCTTCGTTGGCTGACGGTGATCACCGTACGGCGAACTCTTTAGAAATTCGCAGTATACAACACAAAGACAAACAGTCAATAAGTGTACCTGCACACGAGAACCACTCGCCGCCGTAGATGATTTACAAGTCGAACTTCTAGTCTGAGGCCTGGATTTACTGTTTAGTGAATGGATATCTGCAATAATGCACAAAATAACATTTGCATCGGTTTCCTGAAACAACAGACCTCCTTCATGCTTTTCCACCAACGGCGGATTTGTCCGCTCGCTTAGCCGTCGGGACTGAGCCTTTGGTAGCCGACCACGACGTTTTGCTGAGTTGCTGGGACATGTGCTCTGTCTAGAAAATATCCCCATAAATTCAAGAATTCATGACATCGCCTCGAATTCGCTAAGCAGCAAAAAGTGATCGCTACCCTGTTCGATCATTCCCATGAGTCATTTTGCTACAATTTTCTGACGCGTCCATGGCACATCCAGTGCAACCTGCATTTTGGCGCTTCCTTGACTTCTGAGCAGGTGTTTCCTTCAAATGGAACGACACAAATAGATCCCTTCGGCAACATAAAAAATTGCACACCGCTTTAGCCTTCAGACTGCTTTGCTTTCTTCCTTTAGCATTTTCAAACTTTGCTAATTTCCTGTTTTTGCATTCCTCCACTCTTTCCTCGTCCCTATTTTTGACACCACTGAGGTCTGTTATAGGGATGAATGGGTCTGAAATACACTGTTGAACAGTTCACTAAACTGACACTTTTTCTCACCCGACAAAACAATGCGGCGTATTGGAACACGCATTTTCATTTTGTCCGAAATTTTGCTTCTTTCTTTCTGGGAAGAGCTTTTCCCTTGTGCTACCTTGAGAAAAAAGAAAGCTACGGTGAGAAGCAAGTTAAAAAGTAGCAATGACGTGCTTTGTCAACTTCACAATGCAATGGTCCCTCCTCTTCGGTAGGATGGTCGGCTGTCTGCTCATTCTCATCTGCACTTGCAATGTCATCACTTTCCGGTAAACCAGAGTCTACAACGGGCAAAACAGTGGTGAAAAGGTGACTGGCCAACACAATGCAGTAAACTGAGAAAAATTTAACGATGATGAATGTATTTGATTCTCTCATTACGTCAACGGAATGTCAAAGTGTATTTCAACAGCCGCAATAACGGTTGTTGATCAAATGGGCAACGTAAATAAGGAAAGTGAAACATTCTGTCACGTCAAGACATTTGGAGGTTGTTCACTTTCACTCATCCATATATTGCTTTGTGCGATCACGAGCACAGCTTTCAGTTAAACGAGCTTTCATACCTGCTCGATACGGAAAACCCATTTGAGGTTTTAATTCAGCAGCTTACCGAGCGTTCGCAACTCACACGTTCCATCGTCAGCGTTTAGATGGTAAAGCAAAATGAGTCTTTGCCAAAACAGTTATGCGGAAGGCTATGCCCGATGATATCGTCCCCTTTTCTAGCTTCCGTGTTGCCGTTGGCCCCTGGGATGAACCGTATCGGCTGACCGCGCGAAAATCGGCGGTAAACCTCCACGGACGACCCTGTCCTTTTTACCGACAATTCCTCGTACTGCCTGTTGCGCGAGGGACTGTTCGTGCACTAGCGACAGCGTCGTTGCTACCCCCTTCCTTCTGCACAGCAGACGTTCGCATGCAAAGGAAACGTTATGTGCAACTTCATTTGTTCAGTTGTCGCGTTTATTACTGTATTACTCTGAAGGACAGGAAGCGTGCGAACCAATTATCCTTTCAATATTTGGCCTCATTGACGTGACAGCAGTGGTAAATAGCCCCGATTGACTACTTCGAGACGATTAAGCTTCTTCGTGACGACACCCGTGAAACGATAGGCGGAGATCGGACAGAAAACTTCCGCAGGGAACCCCACCTCCCGTAAATTTCTCCGGCGATCCGGCAATGTCGCTCCTTTTAGCTTCACCGCCCCCGCCCACCCCCCAATCGCGTTTATTGCTCCCCTGAACTTCAGAGTCGTACCCCCACGGGCGATGTCGCCCCCTTTGCCCATGATTGATCTAAAACGCTGACGATGGAACGTGTTAATTCCGCAAGCTCCGTACATTGCTGAATTAGACGGTCAAACGGGATTTCCGTACCGAACATTTAGGAAAACATATCCCCCGTTGCAAAACTACCAGCATTTAGAATAATAAACAAAGATAACTGAAATGAGTTACCATATTGTTTATTGGCAAAGAAAGACTGGCGAAGCACGGTTACCTCATTAATTGAATCTTAAATTCTTTATTAACGAGTTAGCGGACGTACTGTTGAACAAAAATACCCTCCCTCCACAGCGAACGACCAAATGAAGACAATTCACGTGAGTCATAAGAGGTTCACTTCCCCATGGTCTGCTAATCTTTACATGTCTTCCCTTATCTGCCTAGCAATACTAAGACGGGTTATTTGTTTACAGAGTTTAAACGCGATGGTTTATGACGTTTTGTCACAGCCTTGGGCAGTGGCTTTGCACACTTCTGGCCCGTTTTTCGCTCCAATGTGCTAAAGGTTGATGTAGGATGAGTAAGAATAAAACACTACAGTCTGAGTAAGATATCACGGCGGCCGGATGACAAAAACGTTTAGATATTGGCGCGCACCTTACTTCACACCTTCGATGAGGATATTAAAGTAACGGATGCGAGCTACGGTACTAAAACGGCCAATGTACCTCTATGAACGTCGCCAGCGACGAGATCAATTAACACTGAAATACCATGAAAATAAATTACAAACAATACAATTAACGTACACATGATTGCTTAAAATGTAAAATTTAAAATAGGAATACTCACATGCCGCTGTATCTTGAAGGTACAATTCAAAATCACTCCTTTCTTTTCTCTTAATCGCCACAACAACGTCCACTGCCAGTTTCGCAGCTACAAAACGACGTATACATAAATAGCAATTACGAATGGTTTCTACCGATGTCTCCAATCAACTTGTTCGACAGTCCCAGAGAATGCTCCTGATTTGCTCTAACAACTGCTTCCTTAACTTCCCAGTGGCATGGGCAGCGGACGGCCAGTCGACCGCGGGTTCCAAAAGTTTTGCCAACTGGAAAGCACTGCTTGACAAGCTCTCTCACCGCATTGTCAATTTGCGGAAATCCGCAACTGGCGAATTCCAGCGGTGTTTCCATCGAACAGCGACCAGTCGATGTCGACACGCCTTCGCTGGCCGCCAGACGATTTCGCAAAATTTCTATTTTTCTTTCGAGCTTTTCAGTGGTTCGGCAGTCTAGTCGGTCCCATTCAATAGCCTTTGTCATTTGCTTGCGAAGAAGTTCTGTTGCTTTCTGAAAGCAATCCGTTACAATATACAATCACAAATCATGAATAAATCCCGGCGCTACGAATCGACTATGAACAGAAAACGTACTAGAAGTTCCGCTGTCATTTCATCCCTGCTTTTCATTTTCTTCGGCTGCTGTGTCCCAACGGTGGACTGCTTTTTTAACTTTATCCATTCCACCGTGCCAGCATCACTGCTTGAAAGGACCACGTCTCTTCTGCGCCTCAGCTCATCGACGTATATCTTCAATTGCTTGAGGAGATCTGCATATTCCATCTTTGGGAGCTCCTCGGTCAATCGTTTGGCCATGTTGACCATTTCTGCAGATTTAACAACGTCAAATTCCATTGTTGTTATGCATTTCATTATTGCCAGTGGGACATTCCTGACCAGCTGTTTGTCCTCGGGGCGGATCAGTTGTTTCACCGTTAAGAGAAGCTAAAAAGTGCAAACATTTTTATCAAACATTCGCTACCGACAGACGACGCAACAGCGCAACAATTCGAAATATACTGTGACGAATATCTTTCTTACCGTTTTATATACATTGGTTAGTTCCTTCTCCGTATCGCTAAGTTTATCCATCATGACAGTCAGAAATAACAGTGCGTTACCTTACGGTAATTTGCAGGTAAGGTCGGTTTGTAGTACACAGGTTGGTGCACGAAGATAGCGACAAGCATAATCGGGTAAAGCGTTTAATTGCGAGGAGTAGGCTCTGAATGAAAATCAGCCTTCTTGGGTCTTATTGCGGGTTTCCCCGCAAGGTACAGTAATCCACCAATCGTAAACAACGGAATGCAGGTAACTTAGCAGGACAAAACAACAGCGCATGACGTAGGCGTTGTCTTTGCGTACGGGTTGCTGCCGACACTAAACGTCGGGAAATAAGGATGTTTCCATGTTTTGATGGCCATAATATAGGTAGAAAAGCTTAAGCGAGGCAACACTGTTCCGTTTTTGTCTCAACCTTGTCGGGCATCGTTCACTGCTAATTGCTAACGCTAATCTAAGCGTAAATTTTATGCTCCTTAATTGGGGAGGTCTGAGATTCATAAGCAGCGACGGAAGGCAAGGGACCGACGTTTTCTTATGTGGAACTTGTAGATAATTTGAATGCCTTCGCTTACATGGTACAGGATACTTGGCGGGCATCATTTGGCCCTGTTCGGTTGACCATAGCTATTTTGCCATCGTATGCTCCTGGAAAGCAAACGTACTCCGAAGCAGTTGTAGTAGCCATCTGGATGCGCACGCACTGATATTGCCTGTTTCTGTCTCCGCTACTGTTTCATCACACGTTCATTCCGTTGGTAAGTGCGCATGCTTAACAACAATGAATGATTTTATTCGCAATGGTTAATATACGACGAAAAAACACACATACAAAAGCAACTGTACAACAACCAAAATACAATAACTGTACGAAGATCACTGTGGCGGCCAGCAGGTTGCAATGTCATTGGCAATGCAATCGAATGGGTCTTGACGGGGGCGTAGCCTGCGGCGCCACATGAACTCGCACAAGTACAGGTCCAGAAAGCACCGAGGCGTGCCGCACCGGAGCTTGTTTGACCGCTACACTTGTGCCCAGAGGGATTCCATGATCTGCGTGTATACCCCTAAATTAAACCAGATATCTCAGGCCTATGGGAGGTCAGTGCTGGGCTCTTTCAAAGAAAACGTCTTGTCACTGATGGGACAGTGGTTGTCTTGCTTCACGCGTAATGTTAGAGAAAATATTTTGTACATGCTGGGAGAGCGTTGGTGTCCTTCGTGCACCTATGATCGGTAGGTGGTCGCAAACGAGGTGGGCTAAAGGAAACGTCTCTTATGACTGACGGAACCTTGTTCGGTCACCGTTGCGCGGGTCGCAGAACAAAAGAACTTGTGACTGAAGTGACGGTTGTGCCGTCCTACGTGCACATGCAATCACGAAGGATTCTGACGGCGGAGCAGTCATTCGAGAAAATCTTTCATTCGCGACTCAGGACTGTACTTTCACAAAAACGTTCGCTTGATATATCAGGCGAAAGTTTTTGTGATTGTCGCCTGCGCGACACGGCACTTGAGTATGGAATCGCGCAGGAGAAAGTTTTTGTGACGGTCGCCTGTGCGATTGAACATGGAGTATGGAGTATGGAAATCGCACAGGGGACAGTTTTTGTGACGGTCGCCTGTGCGATTGAACATGGAGTATGGAGTATGGAAATCGCACAGGCGACCGTCACAAAAACTGTCCCCTGTGCGATTTCCATACTCAAGTGCCGTATTGCGCAGGCGACAATCACAAAAACTTTCGCCTGATGTATCAAGCGAAAGTTTTTGTGAAAGCACAGTCCTGAGTCGCGAATGAAAGATTTTCTCGAATGGCTGCTCCGCTGTCAGAATGCTTCCTGATCGCATGCGCACATAGGACGGCACAACCGTCACTTCAGTCACAAGTTCTTTTGTTCTGCGACCCCCCGTAACGGAATCAAAACAGGGTCCCATCAATCATAAGAGACATTCCCTTTAGCCGTCCCCGTTTGCGTCCACCTACTGATCCTAAGCGTACGAAGGAAACCAACGCCATCCCATCAGTTACAAGATATTTTCTCTGACATTACGCCAGAAGCAAGACACACTGTCATAAGGCGTTTTCTATTAATCAGCTCATCACTGACTTCCCGTAATTCGGAGTTACCAGGTTTAATTCTACTATACACTATACGCCATGCCCCGCATGACTTCTTCCCTGCTAGTAACTTTCCCTATTGGGAATGTTGAAACATTCCCAAAAGGGAAAGCTCACTTAAGAGAAGCGTACTAAGTTAACGCAGAAGCTGTAGCACAGTAACTCCGACGATCACAGGTACGATTCACACTGCCGTTCAGCCTCACGACATTTTCTCTCCGGCCGCGGCATATGTAATTCAATCGTAGACTCGACGCCAGTAATAGCACGTTAAATTTCATCTTAAGCATGTATCCAACGGAAGATCTTAAGCATGTATCCAACGGAAGTACGTTATGTGACCCGTTAAGTCTTTGTTCTGCATTCTTGTAACAGGTCACGTACGCCATGTGCTCACGAAACCTGTGGGATAAAGTGTTGGCCGTTTCTCCAATATAGGAGGCGTGGCAACCACACGTATTTTCGTAAACTACGCCTGGTCTGCTGCCAAATGGAACCATGGTCTTATCCGTTCTCACGATCGTGCGAATCTGCGAACGTAATCTGCCACGAGAACAGGTTCCAGCTAAGGCGCATTAAGGAAGCATTGTTCATATGACATAATCGTACCATCAATCGCGACCAAGGCGTGGAGATTAGCGAGGTGTGGAATGCAGCTATTAATAAATCCAGATGCTGAACCATACCAAGCCGATCCCCACCTTCACCCCGTTTTGTGCCTATAATATCCCTGAGCGGAATAAACCGATTCCCTTTCAACATCACTGACGATGGAATCAGGGCGTTCTGAAAGCTACGATACGATAAGAGTTCTGACCTGTGATATTTCTAATAATCGCCCATCCATCCGTTGGTAAGGCATTTGCACTTTCATTATAGGTACCATACAAAATTCGGGAAAGCCGGAATACCATCACATTGAAAATAGGAAACCCGTTACGAAACACCCGATTTTCAAAGAGATCCAAAATGCGTACGGCGCGCAATACTTGAAAGCAGCCCAGCTGCTAGAACAGGGTATACCCCATCTTGACGGGGCCGACTTGACGGGGCCATCTTCACGGGGCCGACTTGAGGGGGCCATCTTGACGGGGTCGACTTGACGGGGCCATCTTGACGGGAGCCAACTTGACGGGAGCCAACTTGACGGGAGCCAACTTGACGTGGCCATCTTGACGGGAGCCAACTTGACGGGGCCATCTTGACGGGAGCCAACTTGACGGGGCTGACTTGACGGGAGCCAACTTGACGGAGCCATCTTGACGGGTGCCGACTTGGCGGTGAGATTCTCCTCAGCAAAAGACGCTTGCATCTGGGAAAGTTCCCTTTTAAATAGGCTCATTGACTGTTAGTTTGCAGTTCGTAACGTTTAGGCTGCTTTCCAGGGTTAGTCGCCATTTTGCTATGGCAAATGTATTAATGATTTCCACGACATATGTTCGTAAACCAGTGATGTTTAGTAAGCGAGCAATGAATTGCTGATCTGGATGATCATAAAGCGCTTGTATGCCACTGTTTTGACAAGCGAAAAAGTAAGCTTTATTGTGACAGTAAATTATCAATGAATGCTGAAGTTATACGCAATAGCACGCAAACAGTCTACATGAGAGCGCCTGTCGAATTGCTGTACTATTCGTTGAAATCGCTCGGCGCATCGAATCAAATCATGCGCCGTCGCCTTCTCGGTGGCTCTTCAACCCTGAAGTACAGGTCTGCACGATGATCTCTCCCAGCCTGCACAGTTAGCGTGAGAAGCGGCCCATCTTGACGGGGCCGACTTGACGGTGAGATTCTACTTAGCAAAAGACGCTTCCATCTAGGAAAGTACCCTCTTAAATTGGGTCATTGACTGTTAGCTCGCAGTGCGCAACGTTTAGGCTGCTTTCTACGGTTAATCGCCATCTTGCTATGGCAAATGTTTTAATGCATTCCACTACATATGAAATGTGTTTCTTTAGCAACGGGGTGAAATGCATTTCTGCGAAACAATTCTTCACACGGTATACCCCCGTTCCAGAAAACCATTTGGATCATCTTACCCCGACGCCCCCCCTAGGCGTCGCTTTTCTGAGCGTCGTTGGTGCGCTGTGAAGTTGCATTTGATTGGTCATGCTACACCAGCGTTTCATTGGTCATGCTATACCAGCGTTTCATTGGTCAGAATGACGTCATGGTTTCATTGCTATATTCTCCATAAATGGTGGACGAAGAGTAGCGATCGTGCGGTTTTAGGGCTTGCAATCGGTAAAGCATCACACCAAGAACAGATTTCAGAGACGAATCGTTACGTTGCGAGAAAGATCACAAAACACGAAGGCAAGCGTTGCGATCAAATGGGATACCCCATCATTTGGAGACAGGCGGCTAAATTGGTGCTGACAACTGGGTATAGTCGCCACGAAAAAATAGCGGAAACCCATAGTCCCACTTAAGCTCTCTTGATTGGAGCGTAAAAATTGGCTGAATGCGAGCGTTGTTACGGAGGAACAGAGGTAAATTGAGCGCCCAAAGTTAACTCCAAGAGGTGTGCCTCCTTAATCACATGCTGCCAACATTCGTATCCTTATTCACAACTGCGCAGCGTTTATAACAGTGTAACGTGGCTAGTGTGCGCTTACGGATGTACGGACTACATATTGCACGCTATAATCCGTCGGATATTCGAGCCAGTTTAGTTGGTTTTGCCACTCTTTTGCCCTATTAGGGCGAACTCTGTTCAATCGGACGCGAAAACACAAGTTGGTCGGAAGCGGATGCGAGTTGACTGTAGTGAAGGGAAATGGCTACACTTGCTCTGCTCAGTGCTCGCAGTGTACAAACAGTTTCGGCCGTTTCCTTTATTAGACAAAGTATGAAGCATTAGAACCTGAAGATGCCCACCACATACGTGGGAGCGAATCAGTTCAATCAGAATGTCTACCACGAGAACGAAGCAGAATTACAGACAACACCCCACAGGGTGCTTTGCCTTGTGCTGCGCGCTACGTATTTATTCATGGAAACGGCACGTACGATGAGGCAAAGCAGACGCATAGAACAAAACGGAAGTGAAAATAGTTGTTGTACAGGTAAGAACGGAAAAAGCAAGTGAGAGTACAGTACATCTGGCTGCGTGTTCAGGTGCGTCTTAGCACCGAATTCGTCTGGCGCGTTTGCGCCTGTTCGCACACCCTGAAATAGAAACACTAGTATCCTCTCTGTCTCCCTGCTTACCTGACGACTGGATGATACCACCGTGGTCAACGCCGAAGTCGACCTGCGACTCCGAGACATCCTGAAAAGTAGCACGCTTATGTGCCGGATATTCACCAACTCTGTCTGCCTACCTGAACACTGGATGTAGTCGCTTCGGTCAACGCCGAAGTCGACCTACCACTCCGAGACATCCTGAAATGTAATGGAAGGGGGGGAGTGTTTAGAGATGGCAGCACCTGGTTTCATTTATCAGATCAGTCCAGAGTTCGCTGATCTCGACCCTTTTGTCTCTGTTCATCTCGCAGGTGTTATGGCGGATGAAAAAGGCTTCTTTGATCTTTCTAACGCGGAACCAGCTCTCGCGACAGATGGTCCTTGCTTGCAAGTCGCCTGAACATTGGGAGGAATGTTCGACGACTGCTGAAGCTTTGATCGCATCGTCCACGATCTTCCTCGGATCCTTTGTTTGACGTCGTCCGCCAAGCAGGCGTTACACGTTACAAGAACGCACTTGACAGGCTCAACGGAACACATCAAAGACGACGCGGACGACGTCAAACAAAGGGTCCGAGGAAGATCATGGACGATGCGATCAAAGCTTCAGCAGTCGTCGAACATTCCTCGCAATGTTCAGGCGACTTGCAAGCAAGGACCATCTGTCGCGAGTGCATTCTTGAATTTAAGAATGCACTTTCGTAGCCTCCATGCAAATTCTTTTGCTAAGTTGAATCGCACCGTCAAGATGGCGCCTGTCAAGATCGGCCGCTCCGTACTTCTGAGGGGCCGCCTGCAGATGCCCTTCAGCTGTCGCCTTTTTTCAGGGCTGTCAGGGTCGTAAGCACTCGTGGCGGCAGCCCTGTTCCGCATAGCTCATTTGCATACGAGATGACAGCGAACGATAAGCGTCCAGATGTTTCCGTTTCTTTTGTCCATCTGAGACAGGGTGGAAGGTATAAATAGTGGACGACGAACCTACGCGATCGCTGTTCAGCTTTCTTTCTGCTAAATCATACTGACGTATTGCTCTCTGAAGAACTACAAGTTATGCAGGCGCCCGATGCTCAACATACGGACCAGCCAGCGCAGACGTCAAGGATTCTCTCCAAACGAAACAGAGAGAAGTTCAGTGATGAAGGTCACACATATTATTTTGACAGGATGGACTGCACGTCAACGAGAAAGTTTTGGAGGTGCGACAAACGCGACTCGGATGGATGCAAGGCCAGGATCCATACGGATGCCGTAACAGGCCAAGTCATTAAAAGAGTCAATGCCCACACCCATGGTTTTGACGCCGGTGAAGTGGAACCCAGTGCCGTAATGACGGAAATAAGAAGGAGAGCCGAAGAGACCGTTGAAACGCCCGCCGCCATCATGAATGAAGCATTCGAGGGCGCTTCAACGGCTGCCCTGGGTCAATTGCCGCCGACGCGGTTTATTCGGAGGACTATCCAGCGAAGACGAGCCGCCATCGAAGCGCCTCCATCCCTTCCGGTCAGCCGCGTTTCGTTTGTCATTCCAGAGGCGTACAAGACCTACGGTGAAGAACGGTTCCTGCTTTACGACTCTGGTTTGGGAGATGAAGATCGTATCTTGATCTTCGGGCGGCAGTCACAGGGTGCATCCAGCATGCACATGAAGGCCCTCTACGCCGACGGCACGTTCAGCATTGCTCCTGACATCTTTGAGCAGCTGTACGTGCTGTCGGCGGAGAGGGAGGGCTTCGTGTTCCCTGTGCTGTACGCCCGGCTCCCAAACAAGCAGGAATCGACATACAGCCGAATGTTCCGAGCGATAAGGGACATGTGGCCACAGCTTTCTCCGGAGTCCATCTCCATGGACTTCGAGATGGCGACAATCAACGCCGCTGTGGCCACATTCCCTTCCGCTTGGATATTCGGCTGTTTCTTTCACCTGGTGAGAAACTTATATAAGCAGTTGAACCACTAAAGTCTTCTCACCAGGTGCCGTAGGGAGCCAGAATTTGGATTGTCCGCCCGCATGATCGCCTCCCTTGCGTTTGTTCCTACAGCTGACCTGGACGAGGCTATTGATGTTCTGGGTACAAGGCTCCCACGTGAGCTTCTGCCGACCCTATACTGGTTCGAGCAGAACTACGTGGGAGCCTGGACCCGCCATCATAGCCGCCGAGAGCCTCTATTTCCTCCAAGCATATGGTCCACCTACGAAAGGACATTGGCAGGCATCGACCGGACTAACAACTTCGCTGAGGCTGCGCGTCGCAGAATTCGGTCGGAATTCGGGGCGGACCATCCTACGCTTTGGAGGTTCATAGATGGCCTCCGGAAAGTCCAGGCCGGTCGCGACATGGAATACGAACAGTACGTCAGGGGAGAGCAGCCGCCGCACAAGCGGCAGAAATATCAAAAGGCGGACAATAATATTCTGGCAATCGTACGCCGGTATGACAGACGAACGATGCTAGAATACCTCCGGGGGATAGCGCATAACTTTAGGATGGGTCAGTGAGGTAAGTGTAGAATACGATTAGCACAGTTCCATTCGCCACTTCGAAACTTCCAGCAGGACAAATTCGCCGTCGCCAAGAGCGATTGCTTCCACTGACCCATCCGAAGCACTCTGGCCGTCGTTAGAGGTAAGAAAGCAAAGCACGTTGTCCATAAACAAAGTTCTGTCTTTCAGGATCGCCGGGCTCAAAAAAATCAATGGAGGTGGCATAAGACATGGAACCACGTTGCACACAGAATTCCGACCGAATTCTGCGATGCGCAGCCTCAGCGAAGTTGTTAGTCCGGTCGATGTCTATCACCGGCCCATCATAGGTCGACTGCGGCGTTGACCGAGGCGCAGGCATCCTCCGGCCAGGTAAGCATCGAGATGATCCGTATGCAATATCCTATGGTGTTGATTTCAGGGCAGACACCTCTGCCGTAGGTCGACTGCGGCGTTGACCGAGGCGCTGGTATCCTCCGGCCAGGTAAGCATTGAGATGATCCGTATGCAATATCCCATGGTGTTGATTTCAGGGCGAGACGGCTCTCGTAGGTCGACTTCGGCGTTGACCTAGGCGCTGGCATCCTCCGGCCAGGTAAGCATTGTGATGATCCGTATGCAATATCCTATGGTGTTGATTTCAGGGCAGAGACCTCTGCCGTAGGTCGACTTCGGCGTTGACCGAGGCGCTGGCATCCTGCGGCCAGGTAAGCATCGTGATGATCCGTATGCAATATCCTATAGTATTGATTTAAGGACAGAGACGGCTCTCGTATGCCCATTGCACTATGTCGGTTTCGTTGAAGATGTGTTCAATCGTCTGCATTGTTTATTCCGTAGCGTGTGTGTAGCGACCTCGAAATTTTTGTGGTTCATGATTTGTGTAATAAAGAGAATATGTGTGGTTTTGTCACGGAAAGAACTGGAAACTTTCGAGCACGGGTTACGTAGTCGAATTTCGTACGATTAAAGAGAATATTTGATGCTCTTCGAACATCCACTGGAGAACTTCAACCCGATTACCGTACTCTCTCTCTCTCTCTGTACTCGAATGTACAGGTAGTCCTCGGTTAACGTCATGGATGTGTAGCTGGAGACGCGACGTATGACGAAATCGCTTCTACCATTTGCAGAGATAGTAACAAGGGGGTTTCGGTCCGCCGGTATCTGGTTGCTCTCACGTTGAAACGATCTTTCGCGTTATTATACCGGGTCATACAGACCATGTGTTGTTGAAACCTGTGAAATAAAGTACTGCCCGTTTCTCCTACGCAGGAGGCGTTGCAACCGCATGGTAACCCGTAAGTGATCGCGGTTCTTTGCTCAGGTGGGATATGGAGTTTGTCAGTGCTCAGCAGTGCGCTTAAGCTGGGTGAACTTTGAAAGAAGACCCGGGATCCCAATTGCTTCCATAAAAGTTTTATTTTTTCATCAACACCAGCATGATGCGGCAAGATGATTGTAGGCCTTCTGTCGTCTGTGTCCGGCGTAGATGGGGTGGAAGGATTGAATGCCTCTTTAATGACTGATCTAATTAGTCTGCTTGGGTATCCGTCGAACATCAGCGTGCGTTCTATGTACGCGAGTTCCGATCGAAGGAACTTTGGGTCACATATGTTTAAAGCCCAGTCTACCATTCTTCTGATGATAGATGTTGTATATCATATAACCAGCTACAATTCGTTTCGGAAGCAAAACTATAGAAATACCAGTAATTATAATTCATTCTGACCAGCATTTGTTTGCATGTGCGGTTTAATGGAGGTCACGTAGTGCCCCTCAGTAGACCATTAATGTAGGAAATGCCGTCTTATAGGACTGATTAAATTCGGCCTCTGCTCGGTTATCGCAGGGAGAATGCGTGAAAAGATAAGATCAAGGCATGTGAATGGCGCGGAGTACGCAGGTTCGGTGGATCTAATCGACTATTAAACGTGGTGAACGCCGCGAAGCCTGCAAACAAGTGTTGCTACTCGATAAGCTGCCGTACAAGTTGCAGCTATTCCTTGGACATTGCACGTGGCTCCGTCAAGGTATACGGAGCAGAAACACTGGGTCTTGGAGAAAGGGTTAGTAAAGAGTGTTAAGCCGTCAGGATTGGAGATAAGTCATAGTGCCTGGAAATAGGTGTCGTTGTCTGATAAGGGAGGTTGTAACTTGAAGTTAAGTCGCGGAAATTGCACGCGGCGCCCTGAGAGAACATGGAGCAGAGACCCGAAAGAGGGAGCAAGGACAAGTACATGGAGATGAGCCGCTTGATGGACAGAAAGAAGCGACATTTGGGAAAGAAGCAGCGTGGTAGAACAAGATAGCCTATACGTTGGAGTTAAGCCGTGGATCCATGTGGAAACATGGAGCAGAGACCCGAAAGAGGGAGCAAGGACAAGTACACGGAGATGAGCCGCTTGACGGGCAGAGAGAAGCGACATTTGGGAAAGAAGCAGCGTGGTCGAAGAAGATAGCCTATACGTTGGAATTAAGCTGCGGAAATGAGCCGCGGTTCAAATTGGAAACATGGAGCAGAGACCCGAAAGTGGGAGAAAGGACAGGCACATCGGAGATGAGCCGTTAAGTTGGGAGAAAGACTGGGAAAGAAGCAGGTAAGATAGCTTATACGTTAGATTTAAGCCGTCGAAATTGCAAGCGACGCCATTGGAAAGCATGGAACAGAGACCCGAAAGTTGGAGGAAAGACGTGTAGATGGGAGACGAACCGTCAATTAGGGAGATTGGCCCCGAAAGGAGCGGTAATCGGTTGTGGCGACACGCCTGACAGCCGAGACAGTGCCACCACGGCGAAACGCTCACGGCGAAACGCTCGCGGCGAAACGCTCGCGGCGAAACGCTCACGGCGAATTGACGTGTACCGCGGGCTGATAGGGACGAAGATCCGGAAACGTAGACAATAAATCAGCCTTTGCAAAATGGTAAGACAGTTTTTCCATACTAGTGACTTGACCAGCCGATTCATGGATACGTAGTCAACAACTTGGAGGAGCATAAGACAATATGAACGTGCTCATCAAGCAGACTGCTATAGTAGTACTGTAGTTTTGACGTATTTTGCAAGTGTTCTCACTGTTTACGAAGTTGAAGATGGTAGTAACAAGAAATGTAAGTCGCTGCAGCCCAAGCAAGAGCAGTGACTCGTCATCGGAATTTAACGATCTCGTGGATAATCTGTACGGCAAGGATCAGCGCCGTAAGGAGACTAGATCACGACGTTCGCAGGCACCGACCGCAAATGAACCAAAGTCGGAAGACAAGAAGAGGTCAGAGCTGAAGAAAATAAAAGAAGAGAAGAAGAAACGAATCCGCCGACGACGACCCGGCGTAGTTGCCCTCCAGGAGATACGCTTTTACCAAAGGGGAACGGAGTTGCTCATGCGCTGAGCTCCGTTCCATCGAGTCGTCCGAGAAATAGTGAAGCACCTGGGCAGAATCGATTTGCGCTTCCAGCGTGCCGCCATGGAGGTGCTGCAGACTGCCGCAGAGGCCTACATGGTCGGTGTCATGGAGGACACAAATCTTGCCTGCATCCACGCAAAAAGGGTAACCATCATGCCCAAAGACATCAAGCTGGCACTTAGACTTCGCGGCGACCTGCAGTCTAACTGAAGGCGCCCTGCTTCGTTATGCCCCGACTACCAATTCATGTATACACGTTGGAATTTAACCTATTCATTCACATTCTATTCATTTTACTTATTCATTTACATTTATTCATTCGTTCGGTATGTGTGAATTGTTCTGGGGCAAGTAAACGAAAATATCTACGACCATGCGTCATGGTGTAGTTAGTTGCCCAGAGCAAATTTTTCTTGAAAGAAAATGTGAAGTGAGAAGAGCTAAAAAGGAGACGAGCTATTTGTTCGAGTGGAGAACTTGAAGCAAGAGAAAATAGTAACAAGGCGTTTCATGTTGTGCTTTTCACGGATTTTGTCCCGTTGCTATCTGTACGTGATGGATCTATAAGTAAACTGAAACGGTCTCCCTACCAACGGATGGATGAGAGTAGTTATAGGAAGAGCACGGTCAGAACACAACGTACGGTTTCTCGGATATTTCGGAACGCTCGAGTTCCGTCTTCAGCGAGCAAGAGAAAGATTTTACTCCGTTGTCGATTTAAGTACGGGTCAGAGACAAAGGGGAAGGGAGTACAGGTCAGTTCGGTAAGGTGCAACACCTGCTTTTATTAACAATAGCATTTAAACTTCGCTGACCTGTACACCTTTGTCGCGGTTCATGTTCAAAGTGTACAGGTCACCTGAACTGCGACAAACGTGTACAGGTCAGCGAAGTTTGAAATGCTATTGTCAATAAAAGCAGGTGTTGCACCTTATCGAGCTGACCTGTACTCCCTTCCCCTTTGTCTCTGACCCGAACTTAAAAAGACAACGGTGTAAAAACTTTCTCTTGCTGGCTGAAGACAGAACTCGAGCGTTCCGACATATTCTAAAAACCGTACGCTGTGTACCGTACCTTGCTCTTCCTATAACTACAGTAGAACCTTGATTATCGGATCTAATTGTTGCAGGGGGTAATTCCGATAATCAAGGTTGTCTTTGTTGAATATCGGGTTTCTCGTAACGGGTCTAGGCATGTTCGATGTCTTCAACGGCTTATGCCCGTTCTCTCGTATTCGAAGTGTCTGAAATTAACAGAAACAACGCCCTACCAACGGATGGATGCGCAGTTATTAGGAAAATAACAGAACACTATAGAACTTTTTCGAAGCTTTCGGAACGGTCTTGTTCCGTCGTCAGCGATTTAGTGGTTGTGTAAGGGAACCCGGATCTTGATGGGTATATATAGGATGGGTCGGTAGGTCAGTTTGTATGGTGCAACATTTGTTTTTATTAATAATTGCACTCCATACTTCACTGACTTCCCTTCCCTTGTCACGATTGATTGTCTCATTATGTCTAATGAAAAAGGCCTCTTTTATTTGCCTAAGGTGGAAATGGCTCTCGCGGCAAATAATATTTGGGTAGAGGTTGCGTGAGCATTGAGAGGAATGCTCAACAACCGCTGATGTTTTCATCGCGTCGTCCATGATCTTGGTTGGGCTGAGTGTTTGCGGACGTCCTCGTCGCCTTGTTTGTACGCCGTTGAGCCTCTGTTGAGCGTTCTTGAAACGTGTCACAGCCGCCATGTGTTCACGAAATCTCTGAAATAAAGTGTTGCCCGTCTCTCCTATGTAGGAGGCGTGGCAGTCACAAGAGATACGGTATACGACACCTGGTGTTTCTTCTGGTGGTCCTTTAATCTTGTCCGTCCTTGTGAGTGCGCGTAGATTGGGAGACGGTTTGAAAAATACGCGGAAGTCATGTAAGAGACCCAGTCTCTTTATTCTCTCCCCTATGCCGCGGAAGTACGGAAGTGTAACTACCGGGCATTCCGTATGCGGTGCTATCCTCTCAGTCCTCGTTTTTTGTAACCTCTGTTGGGTGATAGACTTAACCAACGAAATGGAGTAACCATTCAGTTTTAGCGCTTTGGCGATATGATTAAGTTCTGAGCCCAGATGTTTTGGGTCACATATCGCCAAGGCACGGTCTATCATCCCAATAGCAATACCTCTCTTCACCGACAGAGGATGATGAAAGGTAAAGTGGAGGTATCTGTCGGAATGTGTTGGCTTCCTGTAAACCGCCGTAGTCAGCTTTCTCTCTTCTCTTCGTACCAACACATCTAGGAACGGTAGACTGTTATTTTCTTCCTTCTCCATCGTTAACATGATCTTTCCCGGGAAGATGGAGTTCAGATGTTGTAGCAGGGTGATTTCATCACCTTCTAAAATAGCAAAGCAGTCGTCCACATACCTCTTGAAGAGTATCGCTGTCACGGGACAACAGTCGTTATTGAAAGCCATTTCTTCAAATTCTTCCATAAACACTTCTGCTAGCACTGGAGATAGCGAACTCCGCATGGGCGCTCCGTTCGTTTGTGCATAAAACATATCATGGAACCTGAAGTGATTGCCCTCGTTCATGCAAAAGGAAACCAGTTTTACAATGTGGAAAGGGTTAAGAGAGGTTCTTTGGTGCAAGGTGCTGTCTGAGTCAAGCAAGCGCTGAAGAGTGCTGAGTGTGTGGGCCATAGGAATGCTGGTGAAAAGATCCTTCACGTCATAGCTCACCATGACGTGGTTTTGTGCAATGGTGAGTAGTTTTAGTGCAGAACAAAAATCTTTGTGGTTAGAGACATGCGGAACCCGGTTACCTGTGAGCGGTTGAATAATAGATTTAAGATAAGAACAAAGGTCAGAAGTCATGCTTTTGGTGCTACATACCACCGGTCTTAGCGGAACGCCCGGTTTGTAGATCTTGGGGAGTCCATACAATTCAGGGCATTTTGAGTTGCTGATGAAGTGAAGTTTCTGTCCAATTTTGGACAGAGTATTGTCTTTGGTCTCTTCTGCGAAAGATCGTAAAAGAGGCAGAGCTACTTTCCTTATTTCGTTCGTAGGGTCTGACCTCAACGGCCTGCAGACATCACTATCCAGAAGTCCGTTGAGCTTAGTAACATATTCTTCTCGGTTCAACAAAACCACCACGTTACCTTTGTCAGCCTTTGTGATCAACAAGTCTTTCTTGTCCCGGAGGTTTTTCATGATCCTGCGCTCTAGGTTATTGACGTTAGAGGCTACTTTGTGTCTTTTCAACAAGGATTCAGAGATAACCCCTTTTATTTCTGCTGCCTTCGTTGGTTCTGTCCACGAGAGGCTATGCTCTACGGAACTGACGATGTCGAGTATAGGGGGTACTCTCGGAGTAGGAACAAAGTTCAAACCTTTGGAGAGGACGCTTTTCTCCACTGAGCTTAACACCGTGGAGCTCAAATTTACCACTACCTTGTCAATGTCTGTCACTGGTACGTTCTGGTCTGTTCTACGTGAACGGTTGAACGTCCACGCCCTTTCACAGTAAAGATGTTCCAATTTTCTGGAAGGCGTCTTGTCTTGAAGTAGCCTTATTTTCTCGCAAGAGGCGTTAATGTGGCATTCCAACGGCTCCAAGATGCCCTGGTCTAAGGTGTTCAACAGCGATGACCAAAATTGTTGGTACTGCGACCTTAGCGATGCTAAGGTGCAACGATGTTGCCTTATTGTGGTCCTGAGTAATGCAGAACCAGCGCATTGAAGAATCCTGTTACTGGTTTTGTCAAGTCTGTGATTCCATTTTAAACGGAAACACTTGGGTAACAAACCCGAGTCTCGACAATGAAGTAAGAAAGTGATCTTACCCAACGTCACGGTAATTTTCGTTGCTGTCTGCTCAAGCAGTTTTGCAACTTTGGAGATCTGTGCGCCGTAGGCACTGTGAATGATATTGAATATCGGGTTTCTCGTAACGGGTCTAGGCATGTTCGATGTCTTCAACGGCTTGTGCCCGTTCTCTCGCATTCGAAGTGTCTGAAATCAACAGAAACAACGCCCTACCAACGGATGGATGGGCAGTTATTAGGAAAATAACAGAACACTATAGAACTTTTTCGAAGCTTTCGGAACGGTCTTGTTCCGTCGTCAGCGATTTATTGGTTGTGTAAGGGAACCCGGATCTTGATGGGTATATATAGGCTGGGTCGGTAGGTCAGTTTCTATGGTGCAACATTTGTTTTTATTAATAATTGCACTCCATACTTCACTGACTTCCCTTCCCTTGTCACGACTGATTGTCTCATTATGTCTTTGTTTATCGAATTGTTTTTATCTGCGAGTATCTTAGGCTTTAGTCCTTGAAGAAACGCTTATGTGTACGTCAATTGAAATGAATTTAAACCGTGTGAATTAGAACGAACGAATTTAAACCGTATGAATAGAACGAAAAGTCAAGGTTTATTCAAAAAATCTGTCATCAAAGCTTGTTTTAAAGTGGTTCTACGTTTCATAGCTGCGAGGTCGCGGATGTTTTTCAAACACAGAAGTCGCTGCGAATCACATTCCTCTCGCCTTTCGTATCACCTCAGAGACCCGTCCAGATATCGAAACGCCAAATTATTGGAAGGACACGGGGTATGTTCCGCGTCATCCTCGTCTCCTTGTTCATGTTTTGTATCAGCCGGTGGTTTTGAAACGAATTCAATAATTTCGTCATCAGTCATTATTTGGAAACCTTGATCTTCGGAATCGCACGCCAGCCAACTGTCAACGAAACCTATCAAGAAGGCTATCAAATAAAGGCTGTAATTGTCACCTATCAACGTCACTCCTGTCGCATTCGTTGCATATGGAAACGGCTCTTAAATGACCGATAATTTCTTCTATTTCTTCATCTGCATCATTATCAGCGGGAGCTACGATGGACGTGCTTCCAATAAGAATATTGTTCCACGCATTTTTAAGCGTTATCTGCTTCACCGATTCCCAGCTTTCAGCGGCCGTGTAGCAGCAATCTTTTAGGCTTATAAAAGTTGGTGACCGTTTCCACCGTATCATCGTCAGCCAACAAGAGTTGTCGAAGGAGTTGCTTTCGGTAGTTCCGTTTGAAGCTTGCGATCACTATTTGATCCATCGGTTGTATTAAAGGCGTGACGTTTGGTGGCAAAAACTTAACGGTCACCAATTCATCAACTTCGTCCAAATGCTGTACCGACGGGTGTGCGGGAGCGTTGTCCACCAGTAACAGCACCTTTCCAGTTTTACCAATCGAGCTTTGATGCCTTTTCACCTGAAAATAAGCTTTCTTGTAATCTACTTTGGCTACCTCTAAAAGGTACCGCTTTACCTCGGGAACGAATACTGTCTTGAAGCAGTCCTTAAAAACTTCGACGTTCATCCACGTCTTCTTCTGGTGACCATATCTGACCGGGAGCTTCACATGTTTGAAACTTCTGGGATTCTTCGACTTCCAAATTACGAACAATGGAAGCCGATGGGTCCCCGAAGAGTTTGCGCATAGCATCAAAGTAATACGTTCTTTCCTCCTTTTATAACCCGGTGCGCATTCTTCGCCACGTGCTATGAGTGACTTGGTGGGAAGCGCTTTCCAGCTCAAACCGGTCTCGTCTGCATTATAGACGAAATCATCGTCGTAGCCACCTTCTAACAGAAACTTCTTCAGCTCCTCCCGAAAGTCGTTAGCGGACGATTGGTCTGCAGATAATTTCTCTCCATGTATGTCATGTGCCCGTATTCCATGTCGCTTCTTGAAATTATCAAGCCAACCCTGACTAGCTTTAAAGTCGGGATCGGCGTTTAGTTTCGCGCTAAAACGGAGCGCCTTTTCGCATATTACCGGTCCAGATACTGGATTTCCGGCCGCGCGGTTCTGGACGAACCAGGCATAAAGCGCTTGCTCGACCACTTCAACTTTAGAAGATTTCATAGCTTTCCGGTTGGAACATCCCAACTCGTCAACCAACTTCCTTGCACAATCCTGGATCCTGTCTCCTCGCTTCCTAATGGCAGAAACGGTCGCGGCGCCGATGCCGTATCTTTCACTTAGAGAACGGACTGATTCTCCCTTTTTTAACGTCTCTACTATCTCTGATTTCTCCTTTAAGGAAAGTACTATCCGCTTCCTTTTGGAGGACATTGTGAC
This sequence comes from Trichuris muris, assembly GCA_000612645.2. Taxonomy (NCBI): domain Eukaryota; kingdom Metazoa; phylum Nematoda; class Enoplea; order Trichinellida; family Trichuridae; genus Trichuris; species Trichuris muris. Next base: position 3,470,301 of record CBXJ02000282.1, on the reverse strand, counting down.
TCACGAAAAATAGCGCGACTCAGCCGTGACCAACTCTAATAAAACCGGTGCAAAATCCCACTGATTCAGCAGAATAAACAACCTTTCGAAAGGAAAGCTGAAGTTTGAAAACCTCGTACACTTTTTCTGAAGAAACGGATAATCCGAACAATATGTACAACAGCAACACTACGCAGTAAACCGAGGTAACGTTACAACGAACTAACGATGTGCAAGTAACAATTGCTTAGGGAAACTGCAACACTACGAGTTCCATCAGTTAACCCATAATACTGGAGTGGTTTGCTCGGATTCTGGTTTACAGACTTATTCAAACAACAGCAGGACAAAAGTATCGAATTAGGAAAATAAAACTAGTCCCTTGAAGAAGTAACGGGTTTGCAACTTGGACATTATTTATCCTACTGTAACACTATTGTTCTCCTCGAAGAATTCCGATAATTAAGGTTTCCGATAATCAAGGTTCCGATAATCAAGGTTCTAGTGTACTCTCATCCATCCGTTGGTAGGGAGACCGTGTCAGTTTACTTATAGGTCCATCACGTACAGAAAGCAACGGGACAAAATTCGTGAAAAGCACAACATCATGAAGATCTATGCTCCCGTTAAAAGACATCCTGTCTTCGGAAACAAGGCGTTTCATAATAATGAAAGATACGGTAACCTTGTTCAATGAGCCTTAGTAGGCGTAGCTTTCGGAACTTTCGTGTTCCGTCGTCAGCGCAGTTGGAAAGGGATGCAACGTTCGGTGTGGTGGTATTTAACGGTATTGGAAGGGGTCAGGTGGTTTAGGTGGCAGCACCTGATTTGATTAACCAGATCTGTCCACAGTTCGCTGACCTCAACCCCTTTGTCCCTATTCATCTGGCAGGTATTAGGCCGGATGAAGAGGGCTTCCTTGTACTTTCAGACACGGAACAGAATCTCACGGCAGATGATCTTTGCTTGCAAGTCGCCCGAACATTGAGAGGAATGTTCGACGACCGCTGAGCCATTTACCGCGTCTTCCATGATTTTCCGTGGTTCCTTTGGTTGAGGTCGTCCTTGTTGCATCTCGTTGAGCCTCTCCATTGCGTTCTTGTAACGCGTCACGCCTGCTCAGTGTTCTTTGAACCTCTCAAGTAAACTGTTGTGCGTATCTCCTATGTTGGAGGCGTTGCAACTGCAGGTTATACGGTAGACGACACCGGGCCTCTCACTCATGGAGACAATGGTCTTATCATGTCGCAGAATATTTCGTAATGACGCAGAGCTGCTGAAGAATACCCGTAAGTTTAAAGTTCTTCCTAAACGTTTAAGTATCTCTCCGATACCTTTGTAGTAGGGCAGAACTACTACCGGCTGTCACTCTTTCGGGTATTGGAGTTGCGGCATGTTCATCCTGCGATGTACTGTGGACGAAATCAATTTACTAGGATAACCATTAGATCGGAGAGTATTCGTTATGTGCCGCTACTCCTTGTCAAGGAACTCTACGTCACAGATGGTGTAGGACTAACTCGACGAACACAGTATACGTTTATTGCACACCGAACCCACAACAGTTACCCAGCCGCGCTTATATATTGTCGTCCTTGGACGTCACACCAGACGAGTTGCTTTTGCAGCTGCATCCCTCACCGGGTGGTCGACTGGTGATGGATGATGCCGTCAAAGGCGCACCCAGTTGACGCTTTCGGCGTTGTTCCTGATGACAGCCATCACAAACGTGGGGAGCGGCAGCCCACAACGGGAATCCGTTTTTACTACACCGTTCCCCTTTTCTTCAAGACATGTCCACATGTCTTCACATGGACGTTATACATGGCTATGTCCAGGCAAATCGACGCGATATAGTTACGGTATCTTGATGGCTATTGAATTTCACGCCTTGGTCTTCTGGCGGCGATATGTCCTTGTTCTAAATCCTTCATTTTTCGCGGCTGCTCATCTGGTTCTAATACTACTGTGGGTCGAAATTCTGTTGCTTGTTGCGTTCCGTGCGGTATAACAGCCTTCGGGCGCATGTGTACTCTTTTCTGATGAGTAGGGATCCGAACGTCTTTCGGACAACACTTGAGCCGATCGAAGTGCACGATTTGTCGATCGTTTCGGTTTCTAACATGTTGAATTTGATATGTCACTGGTGAAGGCTTGGCCAGCACTCGGTACGGTCCTGCCCAGGGCTGGGTCAGCTTCCTGCATTTCTCTCGACGTGCAACTCGTGGCGACCGTAAGAACACCAGACTGCCTCTTTTCGAAATGGTTTTCCTCTGCTACTCTTGTCATATTGCTGCTTTTCGAGCTTACGAACTACCTTTAGGCGTCTTCGAGCGACGATATTCATTTTGTCCAGAACTTTCTTTAATTGAGCAACGTGCTCTTCCGGTGATAGCACCTTACCTTCTACTGGTCTGTACGTATCCTCCGGAAGACGACACTGTTCCCCGAAAACCATGGTGTAAGGTGCCATGCGAGTACTGCTCTGAACGCTGGCTCTATATGCCATCATGACTTTTGGGAGCACTTCGTCTCATTTTCGATGATTTTCATCCACTACTTTTGACAGCATCATTCCTAGAGTGCGGTTCATCCTTTCTACTTGGCCATTGCCTGACGGATGATACGGCGTCGTGCGGGTTTTCCGGATTCCCAGTTCGGTACACATTGACTGGAATATGGCTGCTTCGAACTGACTTCCTTGGTCAGTATGAATGGCCTCTGGCACGCCGTATATACAGGTGAACTCATTTACAAGAGCCCTTGTTACTGTTTTAGCTTCTTGGACAGGGATTGGGAATGCTTCCGCGAACCTGGAGAAGCAGTCTACCACCACCAGAATATAGCGGTTCCCCGTTTCACTCACAACCAATGGACTTAAGATGTCAATTGCCAGCTTTTCCCATGGCCTTGTAGCCACCATAGGTTGCAATGGTGCTCTGCCCTTCTCTACTGGCTCATTCCGCATGTTGCACTCATAACAAGTGGCAACATACTTCTTTGTGTCGCTTCGGTATCCGGGCTAATAAAACCTTTCCCGTATTCTTTCTATGGTCTTCTCCATACCAAGGTGCCCCGCGGTCAACTCTTCATGCGCCTGTTCTAACACGGAATTTATCATGCGTTTTGACACCACTACCTGCCATCTATAGCCAGACTGATCATCGCAAAACCATTTTCTTACCAGTATACCATTCTGGATTGCCAGTCGGTGCCAGTTCAGCATAAGCAGTCTGTTAGCGTTTGATTGCCTCCCACGGTTCGTCCATTCTTTTGTTACTCCGGCTTCCTTATCCTTCAATATGGGCGCGATATCACTATCTTCCCACTGTACTCTCCTTATTTCTTCCGAATCGTCAAAAAGTACCGCACTGACCAGCTGACTCGCTTCTTCCGCATTGTGTCTGCCACACTGTTTGCATGGTATCCGCGATAAAGTGTCGGCATTGGCATGTTTGCTGCATGTCCTGTGCTCAATGACGAAGTCGTATTGTTGCAGCTTTTGTTGCCAGCGAGCTGGAAATTGCGTAACCATTGCAAGGAGCCATGATCAGTGCGTAGCAGGAACTTCCGCTGTAGATATGGTCGAAATTGCTCCACGAACGTAATGACTGCCAACATTTCACGACGAGTAACACAATATCGTTGCTCAGCTCGAGTAAGCGTACGGCTAGCGTAGGCTACCGGATGTTCATGTCCGTGTTCATCACGCTGCGAAAGGACAGCTCCAATAGCCGTATCGTTTGCATCGGTGTCCAGAATGAACGGCGCATCAAAATCAGGCAATCGAAGTGTCGGTTCGGATAACACGGCCATTCGTAACTTCTGGAAAGCACTTGTGCACTCCGGAGTCCACTCGAATGGTTTCCGCTTTTCCGTGAGCTGATGCAGTGGTTTCGCTATCGCGGCCAAGTTTTTGACAAATTTTCTATAGGAAGACGCAAGTCCCAAGAAGCTTTGCACTTCAGCAAAGCAATTTGGAACAGGGTAAGAGCGAACCTTGTCAGTTAGGGACGGATCAGGCTCGATCCCTTTTTCACTAATAACATGGCCGCGGAAACGTACTTCTTCGCAGGTTGACGTTAGCTTTGAGACCTGCTTTTTGGAGCCTCCTGAAGACTTGTGCCAAATGGTCAATGTGCTCATCTAGAGTGCGACTGAATATGATTATATCGTCCAGGTACACTAAGCATGTGTTCCACTTTAAGGCAGCCAACAGACATTCCATTAGCCGTTGGAAAGTGGCTGGTGCGCCGGTTAGCCCAAAAGGCATAACATTAAACTGTTAAAGCCCATCATGAGTAATGAATGCCGTTTTCTCTTTGCCAGCATCGGTCAATTCTACTTGCCAATATCCACTTAATAAGTCGATTGTGGAAAAATAACGAGCTCTGGCCAGGCCATCTAGCGTTTCATCTATGCGGGGTAGTGGGTACGCATCCTTACGACTTACGTCGTTGAGTTTTCTGTAGTCTACGCAAAGTCGGATAGAACCGTCTTTCTTCCTGACTGGACCTATGGCAGGTGCCTATGGACTGCTGGAAGGTTCGATGATTCCCAACTCAAGCATACGCTGAACAAGCAGGCTAACTTCCTTTCTTTCTGCAGGGGCCAGCCGACGTAAAGGATGCCGTACAGGGCCTGCATCGCCTCTTACTGTATCGTGTTTAAGGATGCTAGTCCGACCGATATCGTATTCACTGGCAGCGAACGCGTTTTCATAACTTAATAAGACATCGAGCAGTTTTCTTCGTTGATACGCATTTAGCTGAACTACGGTCGCATCAGCCAGCTCGTGTAGCTTCATGCTGCGTTTCAGGGACACTGCCTTCTGCTCGACAACGGACCAGGCTCCATCGATCGACGCGCGACGTGCATTTCGTAGTGGAACTTTCAACTTCCTGTTAGGACAGTACATGGTCCCATGCACGAGGTCGCCTACAAATCCGTGTAGCTTCAAGAAGTCCACTCCCAGCACACCCGCAAACTGCAACTTTCTCACTACGATGACGTCCGTCGCAATGAAGTGGTTGCCTTGGCATAGTGGCAGCCTAGCAGTGCTTACAATGTCAAGAGGGATACCTCCTGCGGATAGCAGGCGCACATTGCACTGTGAGAGTTTCCATTCTCCTTTGGTCCTCTGGAACTCGTCAAAACGTAAGAGGGTTCGTCCAGCGCCCGTATCTACCAGCATTTGTATATATCTAGTTTGAATCTGAACTGCCACGCACACGACCTCACCTACCGTTGCGTCCCATAGTTCACTTGCGGGCGGCGTTTTTTTCTTACTGCCACTCGCTATACATTTGTCAGTTGGTAATTCATCAACAGAGTAAGCATTAAAGTATTTATTGCAAGATCCGCCACAACAGCAACGCCGTCCACCCGCTCCTCGTATTCTTGGACAATCTTTCTTCATATGACCGGGGAGACCACACTTGAAGCATTTCACACAATCGGACATCTTGGACCCACTCTTCTGACATCCTTCCAGATCCGAAGTTGTCGATGGCCCGGGTTGGATCGCAAGATCACGCATCATCGTCTTCAACTCATTGATTTCGTTCCGTAGCAGTTGAATATTATCCTGGCTTCCAACTTCATTAATTAGTCTGATGTCACGTCTCGGTTCCCTCCGAACGTTTGAACGAATGGCGGCAATGTCACTTACCTCCGCCACAAGGGCATTCGCGAAGTTCGTGGGGCGACGAGCAGTACTGCTACTGTTGTAGGCTCGATCCGTTGCCTCTCCTTGAATCGCCATTCTTGCTGCATCCAACAACGTAGCTGGATGTGCTCGGCGAACAGTAGCCGCCCATTCTTCAGAACCCAGCTCCATTAGAAACCGCTCCAGCGCGAGCGCATCAGGAACGTCAGGACGGAAATTTGGATATGCTTTAGCCGCCAGCTTAGCCAATTCCCGAGCAAACGAAAACCAGTCCTCCTCCACAGCCTTGTGCCTTGCTCGAAAGAGGGTGACGTTAAGCTGCTCAACGTTCGATGGAACCAAAAGGATTTTGAGCCCCGCAACGCAGCTGCTGTAGGACCGTAGTTGCTCTGCCGTCAACTGCTGGTAAGCCCAAGCCGCGTTGCCCGTCAAGCAGACAGCCAGTAACTGCAACTTGTCCTCTTCAGACCAACGATTCACGGAACCGCAAAGATCGAAGGAGGTTCGCCACTCCTCCCAACTGCCCTCTCCATTATACACCTGGGGCATGACCACTGGTCGACTCGGCGGTTCCGTAGCTGGGCTCTCCTTGACCGACGTATATCCTGTCCGCTGCGCCATTGTAGGACTAACTCGACGAACACAGTATACGTTTACTGCACACCGAACCCACAACAGTTACCCAGCCGCGCTTATGTATTGTCGTCCTTGGTCAGCCTTGGACGTCACACCAGGTGAGTTGCCTTTGCAGCTGCATCCCTCACCGGGTGGTCGACTGGTGATGGATGATGCCGTCAAAGGCGCACCCAGTTGACGCTTTCGGCGTTGTTCCTGGTGACAGCCATCACAAACGTGGGGAACGCAGCCCACAGCGGGAATCCGTTATTATTACAATGGCAACTGCACGGTCCGCCATTCCTTTTATGATCCCGGCTATCACCGAGCGGTGATGATGGGAAGAAACATCGAGGTAGCGGTCGGAATGTGTTGGTTTTCTATATACCGTGGTGAAAGCACTTGACGAAATCACTTAGCAGAGCAATCGTGAATTTTGGTTCAACCTGCCATGTCACCGGGCAGAGCGACGGTGAGTGTCTTTTTCACTCACCGTCGCTCTGCCCGGTGACATAAGGTTTATAGTATCTTTTTCAGAATTACCCGCGTACGCCACGCTCGTTGCAGCTACGCCTGCGTGGCTCATCTCTGATGACTTCTTCGAATTATTGATTTTTGCCGATGACGTTCGCCAATTCACGTTGTTTCTAATCGGCCTTTTCGCTTTCAATACGTCTCATGCTTTGTTCAGGAGGCTATCCTCTTCTACCCTTACCTAAACTTCATCGTGAACGTAAGCCTTATTAAGGTTTAAGCTTACGTAAGGACAGAAAAGGACAAGCGGCAAGTTCCTATTGAACTGTTAGATGACCGTGTCTTCTTCCCTTACCTAAGCGTACACCTCAATATGAGCCATATTAACACTTAAGTTAGGTAAGAGCAGGAAAAGATTGCTAGCAAGTTTTCCAAAATCATCTTCGTGTGGACATCCTCTCGTGAAGTCACAAGAGTCCTCTCCTCCTCACTTTCCTTTTCGCTGACGACGGGACTAGAGTATCCCGAAAGCTCCGATCGACCGTACGTTACCGTATCACGTTTTTACCAATAAATCAACCCTCCTGCTGGTGAGGTTCCGTTTATGGTAATTCTAAAAGCCCCCTAACGGGGTACCCGTCTTTTCACCGCGAGCGTTTCACCGCGCCGTTACATTCACGGCCGACAGCCGAATTCCTGGAACTCATTGCCACTTTCGAGGTCCAATTCCCTATTTGAGGTCTACTCTCCATGTATTTTATCCAACTTTCAGGTCACTTCTCCATGCATACCGATGGCACCCTTTCCAATGCTCGCGCCTTAGTCCCAACCTATAGCCCATATTGTTGGATCACAGTCCCCTTACTGCCCACCTAACGGCTCATCTCCGTGTTCATGCCCTTGCTCCTACTTTCGGGTCTCTGCTCCGTGCTTCCACATGGAGCCGTTCGCAGTTAGAAGAGCTTAACTCCAACATATAGGGCTGTATTATTGGATCACGATGCTTCTTTCACAAATATGTCCCCTTACTACCCACCTAACGGCGCCTCTCCATGTACATGCCGTTGCTCTCACTTTTGGGTTTCTGCTCCATGCTTCCACGTGGAACCGTTCGCAGTTAGAAGGGCTTAGCTCCAACCTATAGGGCTGTATTATTGGATCACGATGCTTCTTTAACAAATATGTCCCCTTACTGCCCACCTATCGGCTCATCTCCGTGTACATGCCGTTGCTCTCACTTTCGGGTCTCTGCTCCATGCTTCCACATGGAACCGTTTGCGGTACAAATTCCTTATAGCCCCCCCTATAATTTAGGGGGCGCCACCGTCGTTTTCATGCGATTTGCACAGCAAATCAGAAAAGACTTAGCCGCAAAACTGACAACCAATGGAAAACGGTGTTTATTTTCGATGCAGGTGGCGCCACCGTCGATTTGTTAGATTTCGATGGAAAATTAGGAGACTTAACCGCGAAACAGACAAGCAATGAAAAATTGCCTACCTTTTTGCGCACGTGCGTATGAGACGTACAACAAAGCATTCGCCGACCCATTACTACCTTGCAACCACGTTCCCGTCTTCACTGAAACCTCTTTGCGGCACTGTTTTCCACAGCACCGCCAGCGGACATCGTCTCGGTCTTTCCTATATCGAAGGACCATAGATCGACGACAACGGGCGCACGTTCTGTGCTGATGGATCACACCCTTGTCCTTCATGAACTGTACAGCAGCCAGCTCATCATACACAAATTTGGCACAGAGCTCCGCGAAAGGCAATCGTTCCATAGCGCTCACCATAGTAAAATGAAACGTCTTCCCGTTCAAACGGAATCAGCTTGCATCGCCAGCCGATAACATTTTCGTTCGTTCCTTGACGTTAACCTTTTTGCCAGCATTTAACCGTTAACTCGTCTTATCGTGCCACTACAACCTGTTCATACGATGCTCATCTCAAGTGGAATTATCGCAAACGTTCAGTTTGCGATAATTCCACTTGAGATTAATACTTATCGAATAATTCCACCTGTGGTTTCCGATAATTTCACTTGAGTTCTTGATACGCCAATTTTGTAACGGAATCAACGATTTTATACGAATCGAAAAATCACGGAAATTTGTACCCGTTGTTGAAAGCCACTTTTCCGGAAAGGACGTTGATTTCTGAAAGAACACGAAAACCGTGGCACGGTGGTCGGGAAAGCTCCGCTTCGCTCCGCTTTCCCGACCACCGTGCCACGGTTTTCGTGTTCTTTCAGAAATCAACGTCCTTTCCGGAAAAGTGGCTTTCAACAACGGGTACAAATTTCCGTGATTGGAGGCGGTGGAGACGAAAGGGGCTCTTGGGGGGAGGGCGCTGGCGTGGAAAGGTGGGCGGTAACGCTCACCTGGGAGCAACAGGTGACTGAAACTTAGGCGGGGAGGGGCGTGGCGAGACTGCAGCTCAAAAAAGGGGGCAGTGACGAGTCCTCAGCTCCGAAAAGGGGGGAGGGCGCTGGCGTGGCCAGGTGGGCGGTAACGCTCCCCTGGGAGCAACAGGTGACTGAAACTTAGGCGGGGGGGGGGCCGTGGCGAGACTGCAGCTCAAAAAAGGGGGCGGTGGCGAGCCCTCAGCTCCGAAAAGGGGGCGGTGCCAAGGAGGGCGGTGAAAAACACTGGCCTAAACCATAAATACAGGATCATGTCTCCCTTTTAAATTACGAAAGCAACACAACCATAGGCATCGTTTTCTGCCCTAACCAAAGCCTAAGCGTTAAAATATGGATTATGTTCATCGTACACTGCACATACTGGGTGCAAATTCGTGGAGAAATGCCAAAATGCACCCATAGTACAAATTTACAAGGACAGCGAAAACAGGAGAAAATTTTCGCTGCAGATACGTGATCGTCATCTCAGAACTGCTCGCGTCATGCCGCACGTCATGCTACGAACTGTGACCAATCAACGAACGCTAGAGCGGCCAATCAACGAAAGCGATAGTGGCGCCAATGAGGGGGGGGGGCTATAGGGAAATCGTGCCCCGTTTGCAATTGGAAGGGTTTAACTCCAACCCATAGGGCTGCATTATTGGATCACGGTGCTTGTTTCACAAATATGTCCCCTTACTGCCCACCTAACGGCTCATCTCCGTGTACATGCAGTTGCTCTAGCTTTCGGGTCTCTGCTCCATGCTTCCACATGGAACCGTTCGCAATTGGAGGGGCTTAACTCCAATTTATGGCTTTCCTTATCCGACTACCACACCAATTTTCAGGCATTGCGCCGTATCTATAATTCTGACGGCTTAACACCGCCTTCTCCGGTGTCCATGCTTATGCTCTATGTTCATTGATGGAGTCCATCGCGAAGTCCAAGGAAGAGGTCGAATTTGTACGGCACCTCACGGAGTCGCAAGAGGGGTTTGCACGTTCCGCGGCCTTCTCCACATTTAATAGTCGACTAGATGCTCCCCGCCATTCGCGTGTCTTGATCTCTTCTTCTCATCTATTCTCTATTTGATAACCGAGCACGGGCCGACTTCAACCTATGCTTTGAGACGGTTTTGCTGCGTTGTGCTTCTGCACTGGTGCGCTACATGAAGTCCATTAAGCTGGATATGGGGACATCATCCTGTCTATGCATACATTATCCTGTCTATGAAACTATGCATACATTCAAGTAGATAGGAGTCTTTCCTAGTGGCAACCCCCTAGGTGGCGATGATGTGGTTGGTCGACCAATCAGAAAAGAGAGTGGCCGGCCAATCAGAAAAGGCTTGGGCGCAACCAATAGAAAACGACCCTATCCCTTGCAGTTTAGGTGGCGCCACCATCAATTCATGCGATTTCGAGCGAAAAGCAGGAATGCCTTAGTCTCAAAACAGAGAAGCGATGAAAAATTGCCTACCTTTCTACGCAGTGTCACGACAGCCGCAAAAAGGACGTTTCCTGCACGACTTGTCGCGTCCGTCTCCCATCAGTATGCGGAAACGAACCAACTGTTACTCAACGCAACCCTAAGCAACACGTGCTGCAATACCATTTTAGACCGGCGGATACAGCTCGCAATGGCGCAAAGGATCACGTTCCTCGCTGTACCGCACCACTACGCGTCGACCACAGTGGAGGCAGATCCTGAACTGGTGCATCAGTACTCTTCTCTGCACCAACAGTACAGCACCAGCCATTTGGTTGTTAACGGGTCTAGCGCAGAGTTGAGCGAAGTTCAAGCGTACACTAGCCCTCATGATCGCAGAATAGAACGCTGTTCTCTTGAAACAGAATGTGGGTGCAAAGCCAACCACTCACGTTCTCCTTCGCTCCCTGGCATTCTCCTGCTTGCCGGCGTTTAATTGTCAACGGGTCTTATCATGACACAAAAACTGTTCGTACAACGCTCATCTCAGCTAGCGTGAATCGAAAAAACTCCGTACATCCACATTCCTTCTATTCAGCGATTCTTATCATCGTTCTGTTTCGTTCCCTGGAATTCACCTGCTTGCCGGCACTAATCCGTCAACTGGTCTTATCACCGCACAAAAACTGTTCGTACAACGCTCATCTCAGCTTCCGTGAATCGCAAAAACTTTGTACATCCACATTCCTTCTATTCTGCGACTCTTATCATCATTTTTAAGTGTAGGACGAATACAATACAACGCAGTTATACGACAACGCAGAGACATCTGCTCCGTTTACTTTAGCGCTGTGACGTCTGCTCTCCAACATTCCACAAACCGACTTATCACAACTGCAGCACACCTTTGGTCAAAATACCATCTGTTCGACGCACGAAAACTGTCGTTCCCTGCAACTGGTTTCCATCGCACGCTTCGAATTCTCCTGAAACCGAAGCTTACACCTGAACACAACATTAATGTTTCACTTTAACCTTAAACAACGGCAGCAGAGAGCGACATCCAACTATAGTAGCAAATGTGACTCCATCATAAGCAATGGTTTATACCTTAGCCTATGCCTGCGCTTCAACATAAGCCCAATTTTTTCAATATACATTATGAACGCAACACAACCGTAGGCATCATTTTGTGCCCTTTCCTAAGCGTACACCTTATCATAAGGCTGATTGTTTCTAAAGGCATTATGAAAGCAGCATAATCATAGGCATCGTTTTCTGCCTTCACCTAAGCCGGCAATCCGATAATCTCAGTTTTATCTTAACTTTCTGCTGTCATACTGTTCGCACAACGTCTTCTTCGAATTCATTCATCCGAGGCACCACTCCCATGAACTTATCAAATTCTTTCCGTGCCGTTGTCGTCTCAGCCAATCGCATTACTTTTGTTCATGGGTGTCAGCCGTATAAAACCGTGCGGAATTTTCTGATGAGTTCGTTGAAGTAGGAAGATGAAATTCGGAGACTTGTGGTCGATGAGCGAGCAGGAAGTGATTGCGGTTTTGCAGGATAAAGGTCTTTTGTCAGGGGAAAAGTTCTGTGCGAAAGACCATGCTATGAAAATGACGTCTAGAAGCGGGCGGACTCCCACGTGGAGATGTAGGGCTCAGGGTTGCTGTGAGGAAGTTTCCATTCGAACTGGAACATGGTTTGAAGGTAAGAATGGCTTCGTTAGACGTAAATTGTAGTTCATGGTTAATAGGGCCCCGTGGAAGACTCCCGCTCCGCACTGTCCTTCTTTTTATTTACGATTGGTGCCGCGAGTTCACCCCAATTTGGAATTGTGTGAACGAATTAGGTATGAATGTTCCACAATACGTAATGACGGTATTATTACATGTTCCGTACAGGGATGAACAAAAATACGGCTGTAGCATGGAACCACTGGATGAGAGTGGCCGCCGCAGAAGTGGTTTCAAGGCAGCCATTGATGATCGGTGGCGATGGTCTCATCGTCGAGCTCGATGAGACCATGTTTTCAAAACGAAAATGCAACGTTGGCCGCGTGTACCCACAGCAGTGGGTGTTTGGCAGCATTTGTCGCCAAACGAAAGAATTTTTTGCGGTCCCAGTAAAAGACCGCTCCAGCGCCACACTAATGGCGCTGATTAAAAAACACGTGAGGCCCGGGAGCGTCATTATGACGGACAAGTGGAGGGCCTACTCGGGCCTTTCCGCTGAGGGGTTCACCCACATGACGGTGAACCACTCAACAAATTTTGTCGACAGCGCTACTGGCGCCCACAAGCAAACAATAGAATCGTTGTGGGCCCAACTAAAGCGGTCTGCCCGGCTGCAATGTGGGATGCACCGCAGCATGCTGCGGTGGCACTTACCCGAGGCGATGTGGCGCCGGAAGTATCGCCGCGAAGAGGCGTTCGACCAGATATTAAAGGACGTCGCTGCCTTGCACCCACCATCGTCATACGGACATATATTGTGTGGAATAAACTGTATTACTTATGTTCCCTTGACCCTGAGCCAGGCTTAAGCATTTTTTGCTCAATAATTTCAAAATCAATTCGTTTTCAAAATGCTTCTCAACCAGATTTTTTATGGATAATTACGTCGGCTGGCTGCACTTGAGAGTGGTCTGCAGGTTTCTGAAATGTCCCTTTCACAAAGGGATGTGACTGATGAACGTGCTTACCCATTCTAGCGTTGATTTTCCACTCTTTCCTCATGTTTTGGCTTAAGCTTAGGCTGAACTTTAGCCTATACGGCATGCAACAGTCGACCAACCTGCTCACTCTAACTACCATTCTGCACACTATTAAGTTTGACTGAAGCATATATTTGCGTTCAAGTATGGTCTAACTTTGACAAAACAGACTCATTTTCACAACCTCAATCTTAATCACGTCAGCATCACTAACCTTAGCGTTTGAGGATGTCGTTTTGCGGCTAAATGCGTCAACTGGGCGAGAAAGTATGCTATTTCTAGTTGCTCAGCTGCTTTGCGGCTAAGTCTTCAATTTCGCGCAGAGTACGTCACGCAGCAACGAAAACGACATCAGCGCCACCTAGGAGATTGCTAATAGGAAAGACCCCAAATTTGCTCTGGGCAACTACACCATGACGCATGGTCGTAAATATTTTCGTTTACTTGCCCCAGAACAATTCACACATAGCGAACGAATGAATAAATGTAAATGAATAAGCTAAATGAATAGAATGTGAATAAATAAGTTAAATTCCAACGTGTATACATGAATTAGTAGTCGGGGCATAACGAAGCAGGGCGCCTTCAGTTAGACTGCAGGTCGCCGCGAAGTCTAAGTGCCAGCTTGATGTCTTTGGGCATGATGGTTACCCTTTTTGCGTGGATGCAGGCAAGATTTGTGTCCTCCATGACACCAACCATGTAGGCCTCTGCGGCAGTCTGCAGCACCTCCATGGCGGCACGCTGGAAGCGCAAATCGATTCTGCCCAGGCGCTTCACTATGTCTCGGACGACTCGGTGGAACGGAGCTCGGCGCATGAGCAACTCCGTTCCCCTTTGGTAAAAGCGTATCTCCTGGAGGGCAACTACGCCGGGTCGTCGTCGGCGGATTCGTTTCTTCTTCTCTTCTTTTATTTTCTTCAGCTCTGACCTCTTCTTGTCTTCCGACTTAGGTTCATTTGCGGTCGATGCCTGTGAACGTCGTGATCTAGTCTCCTTACGGCGCTGATCCTTGCCGTACAGATTATCCACGAGATCGTTAAATTCCGATGACGAGTCACTGCCCTTGCTTGGGCTGCAGCGACTTACATTTCTTGTTACTACCATCTTCAACTTCGTAAACAGTGAGAACACTTGCAAAATACGTCAAAACTACAGTACTACTATAGCAGTCTGCTTGATGAGCACGTTCATATTGTTTTATGCTCCTCCAAGTTGTTGACTACGTATCCATGAATCGGCTGGTCAAGTCACTAGTATGGAAAAACTGTCTTACCATTTTGCAAAGGCTGATTTATTGTCTACGTTTCCGGAACTTCGTTTCTATCAGCCCGATAGTTTACTGTAGGTTCGACCTTTATTACTATTGCAGTTTTTTCCGTGACGTCGCACTGCACCGTTGATGGTCAAAAACTCTTATCGTAGCTTTCGGAACGCCCTCGTTCCGTCGTGAGCGATCTGGAGAAAGGAAATTTGTTTATTTCGTTCCAGAATTTTATAGGCACATGAAAGAGATCAAGGTGGTAATCAGCTCGGTATGGTGCAGCAAAGGGTCAGGGATCCGATCTGCCCCACAATATTACTGTAGCGAACGACGAAGTAAGAAAATGCAGGTTATCTCATTCGACACCATGACGTCATTAACGTAAACACCATTTCGATAGCATCGTTTCGTAACTGGAATCCTCGCGGGCAGCGGGAAAGCCTGCTGACTGAAAGGAGCCTCATAAACGGAAGCAGTTCCTTACGTACGACGCGTGATGCGTTTTGCCGTGGTCAAATGCAGTTTAGTGCACCGGAATGTAAGCCGCATGCTTACGTTGACTTGTTGCGTAGCGTAATTTGAAGGGTTAGCGCAGCCAGAAGGGCAACGCGCTGCAAGGTCTACGTCAAGTTACAAGAGTTTTCGGGGCGCCCCAACTTCCGGCATCTCATCTCTTGGTACAGGTATCGCTCTACCATGCACCTATAAGTTCCTTCCCGAAACTTTTTGACTCAGGTGAATGTCACTTGCTCGTGAAGTGGACTGATGGTATGAGCTTGGTGTCCACGTGGACACGTGCTACGACTGTAGGTGTAATTTTGCTACTGCTTGCAGTGCTAGAGCACAGAGAACCATGACAACAAGGAAATTGGTGACTCCGGTATAGTGTTTTTATTAACAACGAATATGTACAAAGAACGTGCACGTACAGGCGTAGTTTAATGTAACTGGTAGCAAGTCGCAATGTCTGCGACAATTTTTTCAAACGGGTTTTCACCGTGTCTCAGGGTCCGTCGCCACATGTATTGGCAGAGGTATGACTTTACCATGCCCCTGTCGGTTCCTTTGCGGAGCTTATTGTCCCTCTTCAGCTCTGCCCAGAGAGACTAGATAGTCTGCTTGTGGGCCTCTGTGACAGGATTCACGAAACTGACAGAGTGGTTTACACGCCCATGCGTGTAATCCACCTGCGACAGACTATCGTAGCCTCTCCAGCAGTCTGGCATGACCGTAGTGCCGGGTCGCACGTACTGCTGTATCAGCGGTATCAAAGTCCGGCTACTGCGGTCAGGAACCTGAACAAGGAAGCACTCCTTGGTTTCCCGGCATATGCCTCCAAAGACCCATTGCTGGGGATAGAGTCGCCCTCTTTGATATTTTCTTTTTGAGTAGACGGTCTCGTCCACTTCGACCGTCAGTCCTGGGTCCCCTATGACGAGAGGCTGCCTCATCAGCACCTCTGCGGCTACGCCTCTCATGGATTCGTTCCAGTGTTGGGCACTTTTCTTGCACATATCTATAAATTGTTTGTTAGAGGAGTAGCTATTAAAAGGCGTAAATGCTGTCACACCGAGCTGGTCGTAACAAAAGCGGATGGTCGTGTATCCGTGGCTCCATGTGTAAATGAACTTAACTGCAGTGCACAAGTTCACCTTGTACCCTATGAAACGCGCGTCAAAATGTGAACATACATGTGCACAGTTGCCATACCTTCGAACCACGTACCGCTACGTAAACTAAATTGTTTTCTGCAAACGCGATTGTTGCATCTTCCCCTGCGTCCTCGATTCGTCTCCTTTCCCGTAAGCTTCATGACGTAGCCACAGGTGCACGTCCTCTGAGAATGCAACAGCCCTCTGTCTTGTAAGTATAGTATTACTGCGTCTTCATTGCACATATTTTTCTTGAATCTTCTGAACTCGACAGACATACTGAATGAATTTAACACGAGTGTTAGAAGCAATTTATCGCAGTCGGACAAAGAAAACTTACACCACACAAGTAAAACACCTTTAGTGGCAGTGGCAGTGGCACACGATGAAGTATAAGGAGCGATACGGAACAGCAGCGCGAAATGGAGAACAGACGAAACCAGAAGAAGCTGGGAAAGGCGAACCTTTCAATCTTGACGGTGTCTTCGTTATGAAAAGGATGAAAAGGTATGCCGATGTGCTGTCCCCAAAGGATTAACGCCTCTATATGCGCTAATTTTGGCATCGACCCTAAAAGGATTAATGGCGATTAGTGCCACTGGCCTGTACATGGTGCTGTCTAGCGCTGACCTGGACGATGGAATACCGGCCGCCTTGCACAATTGTCTGCAAGTTGGCGCTAAGTCTTGGCTGACCTGGACGAGGGATTACCGACAGTCCAGCGCATTCATCTGCAGATGCAGGGTCCACAAAGAGGCCGACGCTTCCCACAAATGTCTACAGAGGAGCCGACACGTTCTCAACAGTAGCCGCTACTGTTGAGAACGTGTCGGCTCCTCTGTAGACATTTGTGGGAAGCGTCGGCCTCTTTGTGGACCCTGCATCTGCAGATGAATGCGCTGGACTGTCGGTAATCCCTCGTCCAGGTCTGATCCTCCTCCTCCTCTCCTCTGGTGAGCGCATATCTGCGGTCCTTGACGATCACAGTCTGATAAGGCCAGAGAGTTTGGTCAACGTGGATTTGAAGGTAGGCCTTGCGCAGGTCTAGAATGGATACATTCATACCCTGACGACGCCACTCTCGTAGCTTATGTGCGCAGACGTCACTGTTCGCCGTAAAGATGTCAATATATTCATTCAGTTGGCGAATGTCCATCACAGGCCGCACCGTCGTCCCTTTGCTCCGTTGAGTAACCACCATAAGGGGAATAAGCGCTCTGGCTGGTCCCAACTTCTTTTCGTCATAGGGCACTAGCCAGCCATTGCGAACCCAAAGATCCAGTTCCCGTTTATATTCTGCTCTGGCTTCCGCAGTCGGCGAATATTCTTCTATCGTGTTCCACAAAGTCTCAGGGGCTTTGTTATCAGCCCACTTCCAAGCTGCTGTCCATGTGTGGGACTTGGGGTCATATGCGACCGTAAAGTCTTTTTCATCAATATAGCACCCAGTGTCGGCTTCTCCACAAGCCGCTTGGACTCCCAAACAAAATCGCGGGAGACCTTGGTCGTTTATTTCGACGCCACCGAGCGCTACTATCCCAGTCATGCCGATTATGAACTCAAAGCCCATTGGCTTTTCGCTGGTGACAATCGTTTCTACCGTTGCTTCGTTCCCCCTTTCTAACCGTAAATTCACCGTGCCCGTTCCGACGCAGCGCATCCTCTCACCACTCAGCATGGTCACATTTACTGGTTCCTTCCGCCACTTCTTGCAACATCCAGAGAATGCAATACATTTACTGCATCCAGTGTCTACCAATGCGCAGGCGTCGTATTCCGTCAACAGTTATCCATGCAACCGGTAGCGCTGGACTCACAACCGGGAGGAGGCCAGCGCCGGTGCCTCCTCCCGACTCTCGTTTCCCTGCAGATCGGAAGCAGAGGTTCTGGGCCGGTCATAGTCCCAATTTCGCCTGCGATTACTCAAAGATTGGTTTGCTGTCCTGCGAGCCGTGTTTGACCCACGATACTGCGTAGGACAATTCCAAGCAATATGGTTTACTCCGCTACAGGCATAGCATCGTCTTGGAGGGTACCGGTGCGCACTGTTTGAAGTTGCCCGTGTTTCGGCGGCAAAGCCCGCCTCACTAACGCCTATTTCTACGCGGTAATCGACCATCACAGAGCGAGCTCGCACTACCACCTGGTCAAGGGTCATATCCTGCAATCGAGCGCCGGCGCGTAAGATTTCCTGCACATGCCCTGGGAGTCCATTGACAAATGCACAAAATATTACACTGTCCGATATACCCCCAGCTAACGATGCTAGTCGCCGTAAGTCAGCTACAGAAACGTCGTGCGCCTCACCTAGCTCAAGCCTCCTAGACACAAAGCGCTTATATGCGACGAACTTGTCCATAGCGAAGGCTTTCAGCAGAGCCTGTTTGACTTTCTCGGCATCTCGTCTCATTTCTGGAGTTAGCTGCTGATATACAGCAAAGGCTCCACCGGCTAAGCGCAATGGGAGGACTTTCGCTATATCTGCCACACCAAACAGATCGCACATTATCTGCACCTTGTCCAACCACTCCGCGACTGGCTCAGAATAGCCATCGAACAAAGGGATCAACTTCAGATCACAAAGTTCTCCATCAGTGGACATTTCGGTTAAGCCTCCATAGCTTGTATTTGTCGGGCCAACTTCCATGCTTAGCCAGAAAGAATTTATTCGTTACAACAGCTACACGACACACAGAACTACGAACGAGAGGGAGAGATGCAAAAGCTTCACCTGAACGCCAACAACGCCAACACGCGCAATCCCTCCTTTAGATTCCTTTCGTCCGAGTCGCGAACATCTGGTGCGTGACGGAATTCCTTTATATCCCTTTTCGTCCGAGTCGTCATTATCTGGTGCGTTACGGAGTTCCTTTATATTTCTCTTCGTCCGAGTTGTCAACATCTGGTGCATGACCGAGTTCCTTTGTACGAAGGGCTGCTCTATGTAAATTTTTAAGTCAGCTTGATCACATCGAGCTTCCATGACCGGCATTGCTCACATGAGCACTCGTTCACTACATCCAAAGCGTTGGATGGTCCCCACCGAACTCCGACCGAATTCTGCGATGCGCGGCATCAGCGAAGTTTTTAGTTCGGTCGCTGCCCACCACAGGCCCATCGTAGGACGACTTTGGCGTCGCCTGGAAAGCCGGTATCCTCCGAACAGGTAGGAATTGACAACATCCATATCAAATATGCAACGGTTTCCATTTAAGGGCAGCGACGGGTTGCAGTTGGTCGATTGCAGTATGCAGACGACGTTGTACACTTCTTGATTCGTCTGTGCGTGTATTCGCTATCATGTGTGTACGGTTCTTGAAGTTTATATGTTTTGTGTTTTGTCTAATAAAGATAGAATGCCTTTTGTCACGGAGAAAACGGCAAACTGTAACGCACTGGTGACGCAGTGTGCATAGAAGAAGGAAATCAATTGCAGTGGAATGGCTTATATGTGAAATGAAAAGGGCTTGCCTGCCGTGTGTCTGACTGAATGTGAAGTCATGTCCCGCAATGAAAAATTCTACATTTAGTGTAACACATTTACTGTAACGCAATTTGCTGTATTTCTCTCTACTTGAATGTATGCATAGTTTCGTCAGACAGGATGATGTCCCGATATCCAGCTTAATGGACTTCACGTAGCGCACCAGTGCAGAATCACAACGCAGCAAAACCGTCTCAAAGCATAGGTTGAAGTCGGCCCGTGCTCGGTTATCAAATAGAGAATATACGAGAAGAAGAGATCAAGACACGCAAATGGCGGGGAGCATCTAGTCGACTATTAAATGTGGAGAACGCCGCGGAACATGCAAACCAGTCTTGCGACTCCGTGAGGTGCCGTACAAATTCGACCTCTTCCTTGGACTTCGCGATGGACTCTGTACCATATTCCGTAGGCTAAGTTAGCGCATTAGCGACAGTAATGTCAGGAACCTGACGACAGTAGGTAGTCGGTGTGCTTCGTGTGTGTGTGGGTGCTTGAGGAGGCTTCAATAAACGCGTTTCTCTTGACTGGCGTATACATTGGGTACATATCGTTTCGGTGTGGACGTTTCGGTGCGAGATTCGTTTCGGTGCGCACTTTTAGGTGCGCACATTTCGGTGTGGGTTTCGTTTCGGTGCGCACATTTCGGTGTGGGTTTCGTTTCGGTGCGCACGTTTCGGTGTGGGTTTCGTTTCAGTGCGCACGTTTCGGTGTGGGTTTCGTTTAGGTGCGGGTTCGTTTCGTCATGCGCTTTTCGGTTCAAGCTTGCTTAAAGTTTTGATCCATACGTTGGCCAACTGTAAGGCATCATTACCAGCACGTTGTTTTGCTTTTAATTTCCAAACTATGCAGTGCAATTGTAATGCTTCGTTTACGTGCACAGTACATTACTCCTGGGTGCGGGCCTATGCACCTGTTTTCGAGAGCTGACTGTGGTTCTAAGATACAGATCAACTAACTTTATTTTGGAAGTTCAGTTTATCTCGAAACAGTGGGCAATTGCACGCAAAATTTCAACCGGGAACCTTATGTCCCCTTCACGCAGTGTACGTCGAATACGTTCATCGGCTCGAAGAAAGCGGAGTCGTTTTCTCGGTGGTTCGTCACCACGGATAAATTCTTCATAGTGCTGAACTCGGCCAGCCTGCACTTTTCGAATCCCCTCTATAAACCTCCATAGTGTAGGATGATCCGCACCAAGTTCCAATTTCATTCGTCTGTGGGCCGCTTCCACGAAGTTATTTGTGCGGTCGTGTCCTATCAAAGTTCTTTCGTGAACGGACCACAATTCTATAGGAAATAGAGGGGCTCGCCGCACACCACGTCGATTTCTACAGCCTACGTAGGTTCGTTCAAACCAGCTTAGTATTGGTTCCAGTGTGTCAGGTGACTCAGATGCCAGCTGGTCGAAGGTCGCCTGCACGATATCCCGGGGCAGAAAAGCCAGGGCAATAATCATGCGTGCCGTATGTTGGAGCGTTGAATCATTTCTGAACTGGGCAAGCAGACGTTGTTCTGCCAACTGACGCTTCATACTTCTGACGAGATGAAAGAAGCAGCCAAATATCGCTGCGCCCGGGAAGACGGCTCGCATGGCGTTCATGGTGGCTTTTTCGAAGTGGCCCTCACGATGATTACGCAATACCTAATATCAGTTGCTCGATATTATTAGCCATCGTCTGTTTTTACTAATAAATTAGCCCATTTGCCACAGGTGAGGCTTGCTTACACGTGATTACAGACAGCGCGAGCTAGACCAAACGGGTAGTCAACCGTCTTTCGTTGAACTACATTGGGGTCTCTTCGGTTTGTACCCCTACATTACTCGAGTGGACCTCCCAGCCCGCCCGCATTCTCTACCTAATCCTGTGCGAACTGGTAAACAGTGAAAGGAAGTATATCCAAGCATCTACGCTTTTCACCTTTAGGCACACGGCTCTCGTAGGTCGTCTGCGGCGTTGACCGAGGCGCCGGCATCCTTCGACCACGTAAGCAATGAAAGGAAGTATATCCAAGCATCTACGGTTTTCATCTACTTGCACACGGCGTGGTCACTAGTGCGCTGGGACTGTTCGCGGGATTAAAGACAGCATCGTTGCTGCAGCTGACATTATCGTGCAAAGGAAACTGTACATGTACATCTAGATTTGTTCAGAGGTCGCGTTTATTAAAGCACTGCTGTGAAGGCAGGAAGCGTGCGAACCAATTATGCTTTCAACATTGGGCCGCATTGACGTTACCCACAGCCGTAATTCGCTTCGATTGACTATTACTTCGAGGCGATTCCTCTTGTTCGTGACGAGATCCATAACAACATTAAAACAGCGGTCTACAACCGAGTAAGAGAGAATAGCGATCAGTAACCTCTTTGTCGTTGCCCACACGGGAGGATAACGGAATGGTATTTCTTCATGCAGTCAGAAGCAGTCAATGGTCCTCTCCATTCTGGTTGTGATCTGTTCGTTGGATTGCTGGTCTAGTAATTCTTCCTACAAGTAGAAGTCCACGTTCAGGGGATTTTCGATGTACGCGTCAAGTTTACAGTGGTTGTCTCAACAATTTCAAATATACCCCACGTAATTGTAGAATTAAAAATGTGCTACACGGGGCATTGGACGCAGCAGCGACAGGTGGCAGAAGCATCGGCAGCCGATGGCAGGAGAACCGACTAAACGGAAACACGCCGACATGTATCGGTCGCTCTCTTTCCGTATAGAAATACAAGTACAGTAAAACCGAATCCCAACGCGTCAGGGCGGAGGGTAGTCCGGACTACAGAAAAATCGGGTTTATGGAAGAGGCTTACAGTAAGTCGCAGAAAAAGCAGGTAACGCAATTTTAGATGTAGGTTCCTGGCGTCCACAGCACGATGTCAGTCTTTGCAAGCGGGAAGTTAGCTTATGAGAGTGGCGAAGTCCGTCTGATCAAGGAAAACGGCTGACCAGCGGAAAGCAGTTCCTTATATGGTGTGGACGCTGTACTGCGAAGCGACATGGGAATTTGTTCAAGTGGACTTATTTTTCTTATTCGCAGTTGCCGGCTGGCTCTGTTGGCTGGAAAAGAAATTGAGTTAGCGGTCGATCACTGCGCGATTTCGGGGCCATTGTAACCTTTGTTTCCTAGGTTGCGCGCAGGTACTCATCCCTCCTTCCACCTGAGCAATGTAAGTCCACGAAGTCTAAATTTAGGGTCTTTGAGGATAGCTGCCCGTGTGCCTGCGCATTCTATAATGCAATGCATTACTTGCGTCACCTTTTGTTCTGACGGACGGGTTAGCGCCGGCGCTAACCCGTTCATCGGGGCGTTGCCGATATCGACGAATCCGTTGGCGGCCGACCTTGTGCAGCGCGATTGGATGCACGCTAGTGTGCTCGGACTTGTCCGTCACTGTGAATGGAACAGGGAGAGTTCACCTTTTGTTCTGCACATCTGTTACGGATGTAACCTATAGGGCAAGGTCACCATGTGTGGTCTTGTTTGCATGGTAATTTGTAAAATCAACCAAATAGGGTATTATCGGCTCTTATATAGGTACAGGCGCAGTGTGGATGTTGCACGGAGTTTTTGACGAACGCATAGACGCACCATGGTTGTGTTATGCGAATTGATTGATCGTAGAAACTGCTACACGACAATGGGTGCTAACACCTCTCGACCTGCGTCCACATGAGCGTCGTGCTCAGGTGCTGAGCAGACAGCGCGAACAGGGTAGCAGAAAAGCTGCAGGACCTGTTGATCCATGTTTGGTCGCTTTGCATCATGGAAAGGACCTCCATTCCTTTCTGTGCGCCATTCTACCTTCCGTGCAAATGGCCGCAGCGCCCAGGTGTTATCAATTCGGTATGCACAAAGCAGCCGCGCCGTTGTAAGACATCTTGTCCCGCGACTCTGCGCTTTCGTTGATTAAGAGGACCGCAATCCTCCGTCAGCGCCATTCTGTATGTCTGGGAAGGCAGCGGCCGCATGGTGATTTCTCATGCTTCCCGTGTTCACGTCCGCAACAGTCAGCGCTTAGCAGCGGTACGGCGTTCGTACTTTGAAGGTTCGGTAAGTCTGCGTCGTTCTTCCTATACCGTGATTAACTGCGAGTGTACAGGGCAATGTTAGTGTTAAGGGCCTAAGCGAGCAGAGCGCACTGGAAACATCGGTTGTGCTTAGGTCTAGGATTAGGCATCAGTGAAAACGACAGCCGCCATCAGTCGACCAGCACGAAAGCATAGCGTCCTGGAAAGATCGGTTGTGTTAGGTCTAAGCTTAGGTATGGGCGAAAACGACAGACATTATCGGTGGACGAGTAGGAAAGCATAGCGCACAGGAAAGATCGGTTGTGTTTAGGTGTAGGCTTAGGTATCGGCGAAAACGACAGCCATCGTCAGTCGACTAGCACTTAAGCAAAGCGCAAAGGAAAGATCGGTTGTAATTAGGTCTAAGCTTAGGTAACGGGGAAAACGACAGCCATCATTAGTCGGCGAGTACGAAAGCATAGTGCACAGGAGAGATCGGATGTGTTTAGGTCTAGGCTTAGGTATCGGAGAAAGCGACAGCCATCATCAGTCGACTAGCACGAAGGCAGAACGGATTGGAAAGATAGGTTGTGTTTAGGTCTAGGCTTAGGTATCGGCGATAACGACAGCCATCGTCAGTCGACCAGCACGAAAGCAGAGTGCACAGGAAAGATCGGTTGTGTTTAGGTTTACGCTTAGGTATCGGCGAAAACGACAGCCGTCGTCAGTCGACGAGCACTAAAACATAGCGCACAGGAGAGATCGGTTGTGTTTAGGTCTAGGCTTAGGTATCGGCAAAAGTGACAGCCATCATCGGTCGGCGTAAACACGGTTAGTGCGCGTCGAAATGAGCTCGCGTGCAACACTGCGCTTCCGTGTCCGCTACAGAGTTTCTCCGTTGTCACACTGCATTCAGCATACTTGCTCCACAGGCAAAAGAGGAGTCAGGCAGCAGCGAACCCATGTCACCTTTCACCTCCACGAGGTGGCGTTGAGGTCAGAATTCGTTCAGCGCTTCGGCCGCCGACCCATTGCGTCACGGTAACAATGGGTTCTGTAATTAGGTCATGGGCTACTGTAGCACGGGCAGCTAACCGAAAAGCGCCATAAAATCATTCATTGTTGCTCGATATGCGCATTTACCAACGGGATGAACGTGTGACGAAACAGTAGAGGTGACAAAAACGGGCAATAATAATGCGTGTGCACTTCAACTACAATCGTTTCGGTGTACGTTTGCCTTCCAGGAGCATACGATGGCTACGGCTAAGTCACTATGCTTAACGGAACAGGGCCAAATGAAGCCCGCCAAATAGCCTGTACCACATAAGGCGGAGGCATTTAAATTTCTGCAAGTTCCACATGAGGGAACTTCGTACCCTTCTCTTCCAACGCTGCTTTAGAATCTCAGATCTCCTTCCTCCCTTGGGTAGCATAACCTCTGTGCTGGGAACTGCGGTAGGAATTTGCAGTGAGCCATGCCCGACAAGGTTGAAACAAAAATATAACTCTGTTATTTCGTTTAAGCTCTTCCACCTGCTAGGGCCGTTCGGAACATGAGAACATCCGTGTTTCCCGATGAGACCCAAAGACTCAAATCCAGGGAATAAATATTCTCATAACCAAAGCTGACAGGGGAAAAAGGTTGTAATACTAGATCGAAATGTTTACCTTGCCAAAGTTCAGGAGCTCCTACAAACGACACCTACCTTTCGATCCAACGTGACCCTACCCCCAGGTAAGAACACAGCTAATGACATTACTAGATATGTTCTTCCACGAAACGCATGATCAAGAACTTTCTCGTATTAAACACACGCTATTCTTCACCAGTACTACAAAAGTCCAGAAATATACAGACTCCCTAAAATTCATAAACCGGGGGGTCCCTTAAGACCCGTTGTTTCCAGTGTAAACAATGTCACACCGAGTTTATGTAAACACCTAGAAAGGCATTATTAAACTTCTAGTAGGAAAACGAACCTCTCATGTAATAAATTGCACTGATTTCTGTACCGACCTAAAGAAGGTAAACTCACACCCCTCTCACATTTTGATAAGTTACGATGTTACGGACTTGTTTACTAATATCCCTCTTTCCACGACACTTGACATTTTACAGTAGCTTCTTGATTCTGACATCCCTTTACAACAGAGAACAAAGTTAAACCTCTCCCACATAGTTAAACTAGGATCGTTTTGCATGAATGAAGGAAACCACTTCAGGTTTCAGGAGAGTTTCTTCTCACAAAAAGATGGCGTAACAATGAGTTGTCCACTATCCACTATACTGGCAGAGGTCTTCATGGAAGACCTTGAAGAGAAGGCCTTCACCACCTTACGTTATGACTGCCAGCCGTCATTTTTCAAGAGATACACGGATGATATCTTTGCAATAACGCCCACTGGTAAAGAAGAAGTTCTTCTAGAACACTTGAACAGTCTTTATCCATCAATTAAGCTAACCATTGGTCACGGTCCCTGTCCTCGATTCCTGGAGATTCCGGCGTCGCATCCATCACCAGCCACCAACACACAAAGTAAGAGTACAGTAAATCACAGTGCCCTGAGTAGGTCATGAAGGAGGGAGAAAGAAGACATGTTTGGGAAAGAAGCACTGCGATCGAGTAAGAGATAGCATATACATTGGAGTTAAGGTGCGGTAATTGAAAGCGGGGTCATCGGTAAATATCGCTCACGCGCCCTACGGTGATTGGCTGCGGCAAAAGTGTTCCCCGTCGAAAGTGGTCGCCGGCGAACTGATTGCGACTGACGCGCTCAGCGATTCGCTCACGCATCCCAGCGGTGATTGGCTGCGGCAAAAGTGTTCCCTGTCGAAAGTGGTCGCCGTCGAACTGTCGTGTACCCCATTGTTACGTTTAATTTCAGACATAGAGCACTAGGAAGAATCCGTGGAAAAACAGCTGATAATTTTCTTTACCAGATGCCATTTTGCTGCAGAGACAGTGCTCCATGGAATTCGCGCGTTAATGTTCACGTCATGTTTTAATACAAAAATGGGCGCTTTTCGGTTAGCTGCCCGTGCTACAGTAGCCCGTGACCTAATTACAGAACCCACTGTTACCGTGATGCAATGGGTCGGCGGCCGAAGCGCTGAACGAATTTCGACCGCATCGCCCCCTCGTGGAGGTGAAAAGTGATCTGCGTTCGCCGCTGCGTGACTCCGCTTTTGCCTCTGGAGCAAGTGTGCTGAATACAGTGTGACAACGGAGAAACTCTGTAGCGGACACGGAAGCGCAGTGTTCCACGCGAGCTCATTTCGACGCGCACTAACCGTGTTTACGCCGACCGATGATGGCTGTCACTTTTGCCGATACCTAAGCGTAGACCTAAACACAACCGACATTTCCTGTGCGCTATGCCTTCGTACTCATCCACCGATAATGGCTGTCGTTTTCGCTGATACCTAAGCCTAGACCTAAACATAACCGATCTTTCCTGTGCGCTCTGCTTTCGTGCTGGACTACTGACGATGGCTGTCATTTTCGCTGATACCTAAGCCTACACCTAAACACAACCGATCTTTCCTGTGCGCTATGCTTTCGTACTGGTCGACTAATGATGGCTGTCGCTTTCACCGATACCTAAGCTTAGACCTAAACATAACCGATCTTTCCTGTGCGCTTTGCTTAAGTGCTAGTCGACTGACAATGGCTGTCGTTTTCGCCGATACCTAAGCCTACACCTAAACACAACCGATCTTTCCTGTGCGCTATGCTTTCGTACTCGTCCACCGATAATGTCTGTCGTTTTCGCCCATACCTAAGCTTAGACCTAAACTTAACCGATCTTTCCAGGATGCTATGCTTTCGTGCTGGTCGACTGATGACGGCTGTCGTTTTCACTGATGCCTAATCCTAGTCCTAAGCACAACCGATGTTTCCAGTGCGCTCTGCTAGCTTAGGCCCTTAACACTAACATTGCCCTGTACACTCGCAGTTAATCACGGTATAGCAAGAACGACGCAGACTTACCGAACCTTCAAAGTGCAAACGCCGTACCGTTGCTAAGCGCTGACTGTTGCGGACGTGAACACGGGAAGCATGAGAAATCACCATGCGGCCACTGCCTTCCCAGACATACAGAATGGCGCTGGGGGAGGATTGCGGTCCTCTTAATCAACGAAAGCACGGGACAAGATGTCATACAACGGTGCGGCTGCTTTGTGTATACTGAATTGATTACACCTGGGCGCTGCGGCCATTTGCCCGGAAGGTAGAATGGCGCACAGAAAGGAGTGGCGGTATTTTTCATGATGCAATGCGACAGACAAAATTATCACAGATTCCCCGTTTCATTGTAAAAACTTTTATTAAACTCTTTACCAAAAGCGAAGCTTTCGGACCTCCACATGGTCCGTCTTCAGCGCTAACTGGTCACCAGTCAGTTAGAAAACTGGTCAGAAAGAAAGATTTATTTCGATGCAATGGGACCTGACATGGATCAACAGGTCCTGCAGCTTTTCTGCTACCCTGTTCGCGCTGTCTGCTCAGCACCTGACCACAACGCTCATGTAGACGCAGGTCGAGAGGTGTTAGCACCCGTTGTCGTGTAGCAGTTTCTACGATCAATCAATTCGCATAACACAACCACGGTGCGTCTATGCGTTCGTCGAAAACTCTGTGCAACATCCACACTGCGCCTGTCCCTATATAAGAGCCGATAATACCCTGTTTGGTTGAGTTTACAAGTTACCATGCAAACAAGACCACACATGGTGACCTTGCCCTATAGGTTACATCCGTAGCAGATGTGCAGAACAAAAGGTGACGCAAGTCATGTTCAGGATTAGGCTTAGCTGTGGGCTAGGAATGCTTTCCACAGTGCACGCTGCAACGGTTAGGTCGTACTACACGGCAAACCTGAGCAAGGTGACCGCGCGGCTCCTATGTCGCTCTATAGCTCCTGTCAAAGAGGTCCCTTACGTAAGCAGGGCGAGGTCATCAAGAGTCGGCTTATTTCCGTTGTAATTTGTAAAAAGGCCCACATATTCAGTCGTTCGTCATGTCAACCAGCGGAACACTAAATTTGTCGGTTTTGAACGAACGCATAGGGAATGAAGAACTGGCTGTGCAGTTCCTGCAAGACAAGGGCATCTTGCACCGCGAGAGATTCTGCACTTGCGGTGAACGAATGACCCTGGCGGTAGGGACGGCTGCACGCCCATCTCGTTGGAGGTGCGATAAGGTGGCGTGCAAAAAAGAAAGAGCTGCGCGCACAGGCACCTGGTTGGAAGGTAAATCAGCACGTGGGCGCTAGCATCCAAGTTCAATTTGTTGCTTTCCAGGGGCAAGGTTGCCATTCCAAAAGATTATCCAGTTCCTGTACGCATGGAGCCGCAATTACACTACTTGCCGCTTCTGCGTGCAGGAGCTGGGCATGCAGGCGTCCACCGCAGTTCAGTGGAATCTGATCGCCAGGACAGTAGCGGCCGAAGCAGTACTACGCAACCACGGGGTAATTGGAGGTGCCGGCCTCACGGTAGAAGTGGACGAAAGTCTCTTCTCGCGAA
Organism: Trichuris muris; assembly: GCA_000612645.2. Lineage (NCBI taxonomy): Eukaryota > Metazoa > Nematoda > Enoplea > Trichinellida > Trichuridae > Trichuris > Trichuris muris. The sequence continues at coordinate 3,441,071 of CBXJ02000282.1, read as the reverse complement.
GGAAGTACAACCGAAGCCGGTCCTTTCCCCAGCAGTGGGTTTTCGGGGGGGCGGTGTGCCGCGAAAGTGGTGAATGTTTCCTCGTGGAAGTGCCGGATAGAAGCAGCGCCACCCTGATCCCAGTGAGCAAAGATCACATCCGACCTGGGACCACCGTCATTTCGGACGAATGGCGAGGATACCGCAGTCTGCCGGAGGAGGTTTACACGCACTTGCGCGTAAACCACTCCATCAACTTTGTGAACCCAGTGAGCGGGGCTCATACGCAGACTGTGGAATCCATGTGGTCCCAGGCCAAGCGCCACAACAAAGCCAGGTGCGGAACGCACAGGCACATGTTGCAATCGTACCTGTGCGAATTCATGTGGCGGAAGAGACTGCAACCCGGAGAAGACCCGTTCGACAAATTATTGGCAGACATCGCTACCTGCTGCCCTCCGGAGTGAAAGTCTCCTGAATTGCATACATCTCGTGCAGCCGTTGTTCCCCGCTATGTTCTTTGCTAAACTTCATTAAATGTACTACAACGTCTACTTGTTTTTCAAAGCAAACCACGAAATACAGAAACTCTTTGAAATAGTTAAAGACGCGAGAATCTAAGTTAAGCGCAGCGCTTCAGCCGTGAGCCAAATAGTCGAAGAACATGTGCAGCATTCAACAATCACGGAATCCAGAAACTCCTTGAAATCGTTAAGACGCGAGAATCTGAATTTAAGCGCAGCGCTTTAGGCCTGAGCCAAATATTCGAAACCCATGTGCGGCATTCAACAAGCTGACGAACTCATATGAACTCTCCATGTTCCAATCACAGTGACGGACAAGTCCGAGCACACTAGCGTGCATCCAATAGCGCTGCACAAGGTCGGCCGCCAACTGATTCGTCGATATCAGCAACGCCCCGATGAACGGGTTAGTGCCGTCGCCTTCCGCCCGCGCTAACCCGTCCGTCAGAACAAAAGGTGACGCAAGTAATGCATTCATTATAGGATGCGCAGGCACACGGGCAGCTATCCTCAAAGACCCCAAAAATGTTACATCGCAAATTTTCTCTTCCTGTAGCAGCCTAAGGCGCATCGTAACTTTGCTCGCTTTGCGTATTTTTAGCTAAGCACATCTTAGCGATAAGAAACGAGAGAATTCTCAGTCCGTAGAAACAATGGAACAAGAAAAAAGTCTCGTTAAAAGAATACAAAAATGTGCTCAAATTTTATCTTTCATTTAGAAAACGTTGACTCTGAAATTTCTACAGCGGTGAACATTTTGACTGTACCTGAGAATACTTTATACCTGAGCACACTTAATGCCACACGGAGCAGGATTGCGTCTGTGTCAGAACCAGTTTCGTGGCGGTGGAAGTGTGAGCGGTCGGTTGACCAACGGTGCCGTTCATGTCATTGGATTGACGATACCTGTGCGACATCGAAGCTTCTCTAACTGCAGTGAAAGTTCTTGGTGAGTTTATTGGTGACCGCGCTTAGGCGTGAGCAGGTTTTGCCTTAGTTTCTTTTTGGCGAGCCACCTGCAGCGTAATGTAGATTGTTAAGTAATTTTGGTTGCATTTCTGCTCGAGGGCCCCAGGTTGTGAATTGGGCGAAATAAAGGACCTGTTTATTGGGACTGCTGTCGATGTAAATATGATGTATTGAGGAAGGTTCCTTCCTATTTTAACGGAAGCATTTTATTTCACCATGTGCAGGCAAACTGTGCTTCAGAAAATGTCACAATAGTAATGAAATGAAGCGCAAAGACTTGCTAACTGATTGACATTGGCTCGCTCATTCACAAACGCGAATTTTAGTAATATATAAAGATTATCAAGTCTCTGCAGCTTGGTTTCAAATTTTGCAGTGTTGTGTTCGTATCGGGAAATATGTTAGAGCAGTTATGCGCAAGGCTATGCCAGAAATCGCCCCCCTTTTCCGGCTTCGAGGTTGCCATCGCCCCCTGGGATGAATCATATCGGCTGACGACGCGAAAATTGGCGGGAAATCTCCACTGAGGACAATGTCCTTTTTTCCTGCCAATTTCTTGTATTGACTGTTGCGCGAGGGAGTGTTCGCGGGACCAGCGACAGCATCGTTGCTATCCCTTGCTTCTGCACAGCAGATCTTCGCATACAAAGAAAGTGTTATGTGTACAACTTCATTTGTTGAGACATCACGTTTGTTACAGTATTACTCTGAAGGGCAGGAAGCGTGCAAACCAATTATCCCTTCAATATTGGACCGCATTGACGTGACCCGGAGTCGTAAATCGCCACGAGTGACTACTTCGAAGCGATTCCATTTCTTCGTGTCGAGATCCCTAACAACACTAAAACCGCAATATCGCTCCTTCTAGCTTCACCGCCCACCCCCAGGAGGCGGGGCGATATCGCCCCCTTAGCCCTTCACCGCCCCCCAATCGCCCCTTTCGCGCTTATCGCCCACCTGGACTTCAAAATCGCCCCCGGGGGGCGATATCGCCCCCCTTTGCCCACCACTGTGTTAGAGGATCATGACTTTTAGATGCCAAACGCAACATTTGCCACGAGTATCCTAATGCATTTGTTCCGTCTTGTTTGCCAGCTATGTAGAACTATTGCTATCTATTGATTAGTATTTTCGGTACAAATAGGCTAGTGGTGGGGATCTTAATGCCCTTTCCTCAATTTCGCGAAATCCGTTGGCATGCATGTGGCCACTGAGAGCGATTTAGGCAAACGCCCGCGACAGCTCTGATCAAAACCATTTTCTTGGGTATGTTCCGCAAAACTTCCGTACCTCGGAAAAGACTGATTGGAGGCTTTAGCGCACGTGTTGATAAGCAGTATTGCTGTAACAACGAATAATTAATTGCAGGTAACATGGTTTAATGTTTTAGTGTATTCTGGAATTTAAAGAAAAGCTGAGCATATATTATGAACTCCGCATGTCGCTAGTGCTCACGTTCTTGACAAAACGTTCATTTAAGTGAAACGTTTCGCTGCGTGAGCATAGAATGAGAGTTGATGGTTCACCGCCGCAAACTTGTACGCTTGACACGGCACATCGTCACGCACCATAGCACACCAACTATCTTTATGATATCCGGTTGGTACTATTGTCTCACAATCGAAGATATGCCTCGTTTCCCCAAGGTAACGATATGGGAAATGCCCCAGCCATGCGAAGTGCTGCCAGTTTGCTCCGAAGTGGACGCAACAGCCTTTTCGAAAAGTCAAAATACGTACGTTGAACATCACAGTGGGCGGCGGTGTCGTTAGCTCACCGCCATGAATGTACTTAAGCCCAAGCTTCAACTGTCCGAATTTTTAGCGGTTTCATGATGCTTGGGTGCATAAGTAACTTTGGAAAGATTCGTTGTCACTATGCATATGATATACGCTTTCCTCTGCTATGCTTGCCATCTTTGACCTGAATATTTTAACAATATCTCCTGCAGACAAGAAAAGAATGCAAAGTTACGCTTCGTATAATTCATAGTGCAGTAGTCCGGAGGATTAAAACGTAGACTCAAAGAACGTTCAGGTTGCAGTCCCCTGCAGAATAACGATATCAGAGACAGACGCTACGATATAAATGCAATGTATGTGGTCGCTACAGGGCTGATTGATCATATATCAAATTGGGGAACAGACGGATATGATCGCCGCGGTCGTTCTCGGTTATTTCACTCCAAAAAGCGTGGGCATGGGACGGCCTGCTGGTTCCTGGATTGCCCTAATTCCACAAATTCATTAAGCTATAAATACATAGTGGCCTGTGGCGGGTAGCCTGTCCTTTCCAGCGGGATAACGCATTATTACTGACAATCCCTGCTGAGTGGTATTTCTCACTCTAAAAGCCACGGAAGCCTTGAAGAAGAAAATATGAAACCAGCGAATATCGTTGCATGTCGCCAGTTCGTCATTGCGCAGCGTTGTTTATTAAAGACAGACGCAGATGGAGCTGATGAAGGCGGCTCAGTGGACCCGTAATTACTGGAATCAATGAGACGGGTTGGGAGATGTGAAGTTCTTGTACTTCCTGAACGGTATCCTTCCCCATTGCTGTTTCCTGTTATACGCCTCCTGTTTCGCGGCGGACAGATGAGTCCGCGAGGAATTGGTTGGGATATCTTTTGGATTTGGATATCCCCTTCTGCTGTCAGCGTTCCGTTATATACCCATCTGTATTGAGACTAGATAAGCGAAAGATATGATTACCTCCAAAGGAGGACAAATGTCATATGACATTGTTCGTGTTTATCGAAGTACTTCACGCTTGAGTTGTGGTTTTATTTGCCAGACAAGGGCTAGGTGTAGTCCTGAAAGTTATGCAAAAATTTACTAGATAAAAGTGTCATGTTGTGGTTGAACGTGGTGTTAAACTTCACTTATACGAGACCTGCTGTTTACAATAAACTACTACGCATCCGATTTGTTTATCAAATGCTGCTGTCGAAGTAGGCTGCGCTCTAACTCCTTTAGTAGATGGCATCATGATATGAATTTGTAGGAGCAATGCGAATTGGAAACTTTCTAGTCATAGGTCTTGCCTTGAAAAAGCCTTTATGAACGAGATGACGTATTGCGCAATGAGCAATGTGAGATGCCTTTAATTATACAGCGCTGTCTAAACGGCTTTGCGGTGTTGTCAAGAAATTTATTAAACATAAACGTCTGCATGGCCGTTAGTTGCGGTCGATGCGGTATAAGTAAGGTTTCAATAATGAAGTCGTGTGGTCAATTTTCACTAATTCCGCTTTTTTCCACAACTGCATGTCCTTTCTGCCTATTTCTATCTCTCGCTGTTGCAGCTTTTGGCATGACTTCAGCTGCGTATCTGCCGCTGTTCATAGACGGAGTACATTTGTTGAATAGTAGCCTGGGGATTAGGTGAGCTCTGATGAGCTGTACCATCTGTTGCGTTTAAAGCGAAGCCTCTTGCAGTTACCCAGGAATAGTTTGGACGCGATGCAGCATGTCCCGCCGCTTTCCATATGGGCTAAACTCTACGCCCGGATACTTCAGGTTCCCTGAATGTGGTAATTGCGGTAAAAGCGTTGAGCGTTCACAAATGAATGTTTAAGAAAGCTAAGACACCTACACTTCTTAAAGTTCCAAGATCAACCCAATAAAACAGCATGCTGAGGCAAAGCTAGCGAGGAGTACATGCGCTCAGCACAAGACAGCGGTGCTGACGACGCTCCGTTCAGCGTACCGGACGTCACGGATTTCCCGTCTCAGTACCTGATTTTCCTAACATGACGCAATGCCATAGTATGACGGTTGAGAAAAAGGGGGCGCGCAGCATACCAGATCCCAACAGTTTACAGAAAGGCAACCCACTCAGACAAATGTCTACATTTCTCGTCTCATTATCCACAATCAGTGCTCCGTGGTTTAATAAAAGGGTTGGTGCACAGAGCGAGGAACGTATGTGACAATGAGTTCTTACAACAAGAACTACATGTTGAATACGGGGTTCATTGTAACGGGTGGAGGTGTTATTGTTCAACGTAAGACGGCTGACTACCCGCTCGGTCTTGCTCGCGGTGTCTGTAATCACGTAAGCAGGCCTCACCTGTGGCAGATGGGCGAGTTTATTAGTAACAAACAGACGGTGCAGAATAACTGCGACTAATACAATATGTACCGTAGCTTTCGGAACAGCTTAGTTCCGTCCTCAGCGGTTCGCAAAGGCCAGATGTTTTTGGGCAACGTGTATAAATAGGGATGACAGGACCATCGGGAGGTGGAGGGTCAAGTGTGGATTTTGCAGCAACCGGTCCTATTGATGCAACCGGTCCACACTTGGCTGACCTCCATTCCGTGGTCTCTGTTAATGGTTGTATTGCGCTTGATTAGTAGGGCCTCTTTGATCTTCCGTTTTTGGAAAAGGCTCTCGCAACACAGTATCCTTGGTTGTAGGTTGTGCGAACACTGAGAGGAATGTTCGACGACGGCGGAGGCTTTGATGGCATTCTCCATTGTTTTCCGTGGATCCAGTGTCGGAGGGCGGCCTCGTCCTCGGCTTTGTGTCCCGTTCAGTCGGCTTTGGGCGTTCTTGTACCTCGTCAGTGTTCCCATGTGTTCGGCCAAACGGTGAAATAAAGTGTTGCCCGTTTCCCCTATGTAGGAGGCACGGCAACTACATTTAATTTCATAATTAACTCCGGGCCTTTCCTCAGAGGGAACTTTGATCTTGTCGTTCCTTGTAATGGTCCGCAAATTCTGTCAAGATTTGAAGTAAACTCGGAAGTGGTGTAGGCGGCCGAGCTGTTGTATGTGCCCGCCTATACAAGTGATGCCGTACTATACCATGATAATGCGGGATCATTATTATCGGTTCTGTTCTTTCCGAGTATACTCCAATATTTCTGTTTTCCGGTAACCTCCATCCGATGATAGAGTCGACCGACGGTTTGGGGTAACCATTCCGTTAGAGTGTGATCACGATGTGATTGATTTGTGATGTCAAATATTTAGGATCACATATAGTGATCGCACGGTCTATCATTCCAGCAGCAATACCTTTCTTCACCGACAAAGGGTGATGAGAGGTAAAATGGAGGTATCTGTCCGAGTGTGTCGGCTTTCGATACACTCTCGTTGAAAGTCTTCTCCCTTCCCTTAAAACTAAAACGTCAAGGAAAGCAAATCGGTTACTTACCTCTTTTTCCATCGTTAATGTGATGACACCAGGGAAGCAGTTGTTAAGATGCTGCAGAAAATCTTCTTCTCTACCTGCTTCCAAGATCGCGAAAATGTCATCGACAAGACGTTTGAAAAACTTCGGGTCTACAAGTGATGCCGTACTGTTGGACGCGACTACTTCCAGGCGTTCCATGAATACCTCGGCCTTGACTGGGGATAAGGGGCTCCCCATCGGTGCTCCACTGGTTTGTGCATAGAAGATGTCCTGAAACCTGAAGTAAATCCTTCTTGCATGCAAAAGGATCCTAGCTTAATTATGTGAAACGGGTTTAGTTTGGTTCTGCGGTGCAATGTGCAGTCAGATTTTAGCAAAAGCTGGAGAATGTTCAGTGTGAGTGCTATGGGAATGCTAGTGAAGAGGTTTTTCACATCATAGCTGACCATAATGTCATTCGGTGCAATGTGGAAGTTTTTTAGTGACATGCAGAAGTCTTTGTGGTTGATGACATGCGAAGTGCGGTTGCCAGTGAGCGGTTGAATAATATACTTTGAATACGTGCAAAGTGCAGACGTGACCGAATCTATACTACAAATCACTGGTCTCAACGGAACACCTGGTTTGTGGATCTACGGAAGTTCGTACATTTCAGGGATTGCCTGTGAAGTACAGTTTTCGGCTGATATTACTGAGTCCCTGGTCTTTGGACTCCTCTATCATGCACTTCACCATTCGTAGTACTTCTTTCCGGGCTGTGCAAGTAGGGTCTCGTAAGAGGGTGCTGTAGACCCCGCTGCTGAGAAGGGAAGAGATCTTGTCTACGTAGTCTGATCGGTTCAGAAGAACCACCACGTTTCCCTTGTCAGCTTTCGTGATTTCTACCTCTTTTAGGCTCTTTAATCTTTTTATTACACCTTGTTCGAGCCTGTTGATGTTGAGGGGTCTATCTTTGAGGTGCAATAATGAGCTGCAAATAGCTTCTTTGATTTCTGCCGCTTTCGTAGGCTCCACTTTAGATAGGCTGTGCTCAACCGATGCTATGATATTCAACATCGGAGGAGCCTTCGGTGTAGTGACAAAATTTAGTCCTTTTAGCCAAAACGCAGTTCTCCGTCAAAGTTAACGTAGTCGTGCTCAAGTTCACAACTACTTTGTTCATTTCAAGTGTGGAAACCTCTCTAGCCGTTGTGCGCGATCTTGTAAACGTCCAAGACTGGGCACAATACAGATTTTCTAATTTCTTGCGCAGTGACCCACTCTGCAGTACTTTGATTTTCTCGCAAGAGTTAAATAAGTGGGTTTCAAGCTGAAACCAGGTGGTTTCGTCGACCATACTTGATAAAGCTGATGTGAAATCGCGCTTTTCAGATCTGAGAAGGGCTATTTCTTTGCGGTGCTCTCTGATGGTGGCACGTAGCAAAGAGAAGCCTGTAATCACCAAGATCCTTTTGGAAGATTGGCCGCGCACGTGGTTCCACTTTAAGCGGAAGCATATTGGGAGGAGCTTGGCGTCCCTGCATTTGAGTAAACAGATCGTCTTACCCATGGTCAGTGTCAGTCTTTTACATGTCCCTACTAACAGCTTTGCTACGTTACAAGACATCCAATTTTCAACATCATCAAACGTGCATACGGGGCACAAGCCATATGAGCAGCAAAGGTGCTAGAAGAAACCTGTAGAAGACTGACACTGACCATGGGTAAGACGATCTTTTTACTCAAATGCAGGGACGTCAAGCTCCTCCCAAAGTGCTTCCGCTTAAAGTGGAACCACGCGCGCGATCAATCTTCCAAAAGGATCTTGGAGATTACAGGCTTCTCTTTGCTGCGTGCCACCATCAGAGAGCACCGCAAAGAAAAAGCCCTTCTCAGATCTGAAAAGCGCGATTTCACATCAGCTTTATCAAGTATGGTCGACGAAACCACCTGGTTTCAGCTTGAAACCCACTTATTTAACTCTTGCGAGAAAATCAAAGTACTGCAGAGTGGGTCATTGCACAAGAAATTAGAAAATCTGTATTGTGCCCAGTCTTGGACGTTTACAAGATCGCGCACAACGGCTAGAGAGGTTTCCACACTTGAAATGAACAAAGTAGTTGTGAACTTGAGCACGACTACGTTAACTTTGACGGAGAACTGCGTTTTGGCTAAAAGGACTAAATTTTGTCGCTACACCGAAGGCTCCTCCGATGTTGAATATCATAGCATCGGTTAAACACAGCCTATCTAAAGTGGAGCCTACGAAAGCGGCAGAAATCAAAGAAGCTATTTGCAGCTCATTATTGCACCTCAAAGATAGACCCCTCAACATCAACAGGCTCGAACAAGGTGTAATAAAAAGATTAAAGAGCCTAAAAGAGGTAGAAATCCCGAAAGCTGACAAGAGAAACGTGGTGGTTCTTCTGTACCGATCAGACTACGTAGACAAGATCTCTTCCCTTCTCAGCAGCGGGGTCTACAGCACCCTCTTACGAGACCCTACTTGCACAGCCCGGAAAGAAGTACTACAAATGGTGAAGTGCATGAAAGAGGAGTCCAAAGACCAGGGACTCAGTAATATCAGCCGAAAACTGTACTTCACAGGCAATCCCTGAAATGTACGAACTTCCGTAGATCCACAAACCAGGTGTTCCGTTGAGACCAGTGATTTGTAGTATAGATTCGGTCACGTCTGCACTTTGCACATATTCAAAGTATATTATTCAACCACTCACTGGCAACCGCACTTCGCATGTCATCAACCACAAAGACTTCTGCATGTCACTAAAAAACTTCCACATTGCACCGAATGACATTATGGTCAGCTATGATGTGATAAACCTCTTCACTAGCATTCCCATAGCACTCACACTGAACATTCTCCAGCTTTTGCTAAAATCTGACTGCACATTGCACCGCAGAACCAAACTAAACCCGTTTCACATAATTAAGCTAGGATCCTTTTGCATGCAAGAAGGATTTACTTCAGGTTTCAGGACAGCTTCTATGCACAAACCAGTGGAGCACCGATGGGGAGCCCCTTATCCCCAGTCAAGGCCGAGGTATTCATGGAACGCCTGGAAGTAGTCGCGTCCAACAGTACGGCATCACTTGTAGACCCGAAGTTTTTCAAACGTCTTGTCGATGACATTTTCGCGATCTTGGAAGCAGGTAGAGAAGATTTTCTGCAGCATCTTAACAACTGCTTCCCTGGTGTCATCACATTAACGATGGAAAAAGAGGTAAGTAGCCGACTTCCTTTCCTTGACGTTTTAGTTATAAGGGAAGGGAGAAGACTTTCAACGAGAGTGTATCGAAAGCCGACACACTCAGACAGATACCTCCATTTTACCTCTCGTCACCCTTTGTTGGTGAAGAAAGGTATAGCTGCGGGAATGATAGACCGTGCGATCACTATATGTGATCCTAAATATTTGACATCAGAAATCAATCACATCGTGATCACACTCCAACGGAATGGTTACCCCAAACCGTCGGTCGACTCTATCATCAGGAGGTTACAGGAAAACAGAAATATTGGAGTAAACGCGGAAAGAACAGAACCGATAATAATGATCCCGCATTATCATGGTATAGGCGGGCACATACAACAGCTCAGCCGCCTACACCACTTCCGAGTTTACTTCAAATCTTGACAGAATTTGCGGACCATTACATGGAACGACAAGATCAAAGTTCCCTCTGAGGAAAGGCCCGGAGTTGTTTATGAAATTAAATGTAGTTGCCACGCCTCCTACATAAGAGAAAACGGGCAACACTTTATTTCACACGTTCCATGAGCACCTGGCAGCGTTGACCAGGTACAAGAACGCTGAACAAAGACTCAATGGAATCCAGACCAGACGAGGCCGACCACAAACACTTGATCCACGAAAGATCATGGATGACGCCAAGAAAGCCTCCGCGGTCGTGGAGCATTCCTCTCAATGCACACATGACCTGCGACCTAAAATATTATGTCGCGAGAGCCTATTCCACTTTAGGCAAATAAAGGACGTCCCCTGCATTCGCAATAACAACTGCTTGAATCGTGATAGAGGAGTAGAGGTCAGTGATATATGGAATGCACTCATCAGTAAAAACAAATGTAGCATCATGCGACCTGACCTCCCCAGCCTATAAAAATACCCAAACTTTGGGATAAATGTCATCACAAATTTCGCTGAAGACGGAACAAGATTGTTCCGAAAGCTACGAAAGGTTGTTTTGAAACGTATTTACTAATTTTTTAAACTTAATTTAATTTTTAAATTAATTTTTATATTTAAATTAAACGCCCATCCATTCGCTGCTGGGCGTTGTCTTCGGAGTACTTTCAGACATACTCTCGACTTCCAACGGGATCAAGCCGTAGGTGCCATCATGACAACAAGAACTACATCACATAAAGCAGACGCTGTCGAGAAATGGATAGATACCCCAGAAAATTTATATCTTCTAGGGTTGGCGGGCGGTCGAGAGGTACTGAAGAAAGTCGGAACAGTACACGAGATATGCTTACTGTGACTTTCCCATACTATAAGCGAATTGGGGAAGGGGTACGTTTTGGAAAGTTTTTAGGCTTCAAAGTTTATTTCAAAAGGTCACTGAGTCTGAGATCTTTGTTCAGAAACGACAACGTCAGGTATCAAAAATGGAACAGCAAAGTGCTGTTTATGCAATCAAATGTGAATGTTCTGGAATATACATCGGGGTGACGGGCAATACGGTGAATCGTACATTCAGAGAGCATTTAGCCCACATAACCCGGTATAAAAAAGTGAAATCCAGGATCAACGGAGGCAGAAACCAAGGCAGGGGTCGCAGACAAGCACTTGACCCAAAAGTGATAATGGAGAATACGATTAAAGCATCAGCAGTAGTAGAACATGCCGCACAATGCTCAGGCACTCTGGAGGCGATACTGCTTTGCAATGAACAAGATTTCAAATTAAGGAAGATAAAAGAAGCTTGTCAATCTTTTTCACGGAAAAGACCCGTTCAGTTCGCATCTTTTATTGATGGTCAAAAAGAGCGATAAGCATATGCGGAGCTTTCGGATCTCTTCTGGATCCGTCTTCAGCGCTTCTGTGCCGACTGCGTAGTCAGTCAGTGGGTCCGCAAATTCCTCCGCTCGACCATCCGAGCAAACGACGTTAGCTATCAAGTCGAACCTTGGCCCGCCCAGCGCTAGTCGTTCGCCCAGACAGTCTCGCAGTGGAACCTGTAATCCCTCCGACCGACCAGCGCAGAGGCACCGTGGAGCCTCTGCGCTGGTCGGTCGGAGGGATTACTGACTACGCAGTCGGCACAGAAGCGCTGAAGACGGATCCAGAGGAGATCCGAAAGCTCCGCATATGCTTATCGCTCTTTTTGACCATCAATAAAAGATGCGAACTGAACGGGTCTTTTCCGTGAAAAAGATTGACATACTTTCAGTACCCGTTACGATTACGAATTCCTGAAAAGATAAAAGAAGCTTTCTTTATTTGAAACAATAACAATTTCAATCGAGACAAAGGGGCGGGAGTGACATTTGGTCAGGGGTCATACAGTGATCAGCATGCTGTCTATTGCAATTTGGAAACCGGATACGACTGTAAACATGGAACAAAAAGGGAACAACATATTTTAAACCACGCTTGTCCTACGTATGACACAGTTTAAAATTCACCATCAAGTTTCATCAACAGATCGTTGATTGCTCATTTAGTCGCTGAGGACGGGGTGTGCGCGACCCCGAAAGCTCTGACGGTTGTTTGATAATTAAAAGTGACAAACAGTGCTAAGTCGTACAAACATTATCATGCATATCCACACCGTTACCAAGAATCCGATTTTCAACTATATATATATTTTTTCCTTTCTTCTTTACATGCAACCTTTGGAAGGAGGAAAAAGTTTGATCGGGCACTTACCCAAGCGACGTAGCTTTCGCGAGAACCGACTCCCGTCCTCAGCGTCAAATATGATCCGTCGAGCGCGAAGTAACGGTCTTATAAACGGGTGGGGTCGGGTAAACATAGGTTGGAAAACATTGTCAAAGTTGGGGTCAACGCATATCCGGCAATATTAGATCGATAACATAGGCTGGCGGCATGACACATTGATGGCCTACTACAAACACTACACCGCTTGTAGTTGGCCATCAATCGATAATTCAGGATTTCGTTTTCCATACCAATTGTGTTCCACTTCTTCTGGTTCCCGTTTTCAAGGCCAGTTGTGTTCCACTTCTTCTGGTTCCTTCCTTGTTATGCCTTGTGATCTTCATTCTCTTTTTTTCTTTTTCCTCATTTAGCTTTGTTTTTCTTTGTCCTTTTTTGAGGGGTCCTTCGGTCTTCTTCGGTTGCCCCTTTATGCTCACTTCTTCTGTCCTTTTTTTGAGGGGCTCCTTCGGTCTTCTTCGGTTGACAACCGGTAACCTTCAGTCATATTTCCACCCCCTCCAGCGCACTTTGACTCATCTTTCTTCGACGTTCTTTTGGAATCAAACTATACGCTTTTGAGCCTGTAGCGGCGAGACGTGAGGTACGGTAAAAACGAACCTGCGTGTGGTTACAGTAGTGGTTTGTGTTTTGTTGTATATAGCGAGTAAAGTTGCACTTCTTTGTCTCTTGTCGCGTGGCAAACCGCTACAGAGCCAAACACGAGCAGATGGGTAACAGCCGGTGTGAAGCCATAGAAATGTTTCGTATGTCATGCACTCTACGCTTCTGCTAAGCAATCTATTCTCCAGATAAGCAGCCGTCAGTACGGCTTCGCCCCAGAAACGTTTTGATAATCCGGCATCTAGCAGCACACAGCGAGCCATCTCTATTAGCGAACGATTCTTCCTCTCAGCCATGCCATTGTGTTGAGGCATATACGGGACTGTAAGCTAATGTCCAATACCCTGTTCTTCAAATAAACCTTTGAGTGCATTTGCAACATACTCTCTGCCATTGTCAGAAAGGAAGACTATCGGTTTTCGGCTAAAACGTGTATTCATTCTGGCGGCGTAGTTCTTTACAACGTCGAATACTTCTTCCTTGGATTTTAGCAGACGAACTTCTGTATAACGTGAATGGTCATCAATCAGTGTTAAAAAATAACGATTTCCTGAAGGCGTAGTCACAGACATGGGACCGCCTAAGTTACTATGCACCAGTTCCATTGGTTCACTAGCCCTCGTGTCACTTTTAGGGAAGGGTTGTGCTGCCATCTTTCCCTTGATGCACGTCTCGCACTTTGATTCCTTATGATCATGCAGGGGCATTTGTATGCCGACAGCCATTTTCATGTTAAAGAGTTTTCGGATTGCATCGAAATCTCGATGTCCGAATCGTCGATGCCACAGGGATAGCGGCTCTGGCTTAAACTTAAGCTCACAAGAGCGAGTCACATGCGATTGCATGTCTGCACCGTCTAACTCATAAAGCTGACCGTTACCATGCGCACTAGCAGATAATTTGCTTCCACCTCCAGGAAGCTGCTTCGAAATGAAACAAATTCCGTTCTTGATTCTTACCTCATCGTCACCTGTATCTAGAGCTTTCACAAATAAAAGGTTTCCGTCTAAAGATGGAACGTATAGAGCGTCGCAAACTGTTACCTGTTGAATCTTTCCGTTAGGAAGTACGCAACTTAGCTGATCTTTTCCAATTCCAATCACCTCTGCCGTTCGCCCATCCGCTAAGCGGACGATGCATTTCACCGGAGATACTGTCGTAAAAGATGGTCGTTTACATGCCATATGTGATGAAGCACCAGAGTCAACATACCAGTAGTTACGCTGATCCGCACAGGCTACTTCATGAGCGGAAAATAGTGTGGAACTCATGTCGTGCTTTCCATCGATCAATCTCTTCAGTTTATCCTGCACTTCAGGACAGTTTCTCTTCATGCGGCCTTTCTTGCCGCATCCATAGCACTGCCTACTTTCTTTCCGAGCGGTCGCACGGTGGTGGGCACTGGGACAGTACCTCATGCTGTTTTCCGTTATTGTCAACTAAATGTCTAAACGACATTGAGTTTGAAATACTTCAGGACGACACCTTAACCAATGACTGGTTAGGTGGTGTTTATTGGTGAAAAACAAACGCAAACAGCATGCAAATCAGAGCTTTCGGAACAACCTTGTTCCGTCTTCAGCGATTGGCAAAGCCCCGTTGTTTTTGGGCAATGGGTATTCCACACTTGTCACTACCCTACGCTGGCCTTTCACATTATCCTATTTGCACCTATTGCCCAAAAACAACGAGCCTTTGCCAATCGCTGAAGACAGAACGGAGTTGTTACGAAAGCTCCGATTCGTACGTTGTTCGCGTCTGTTTTTCGCCAATAAACACCACCTAACCAGTCACTGGTTAAGGTGTCGTCTTGAAGTGATTTTAGACTCAATACATAGCGGCAATGGGCATCTCAACCGTTAAACAACAATGTGAATACGTTTGAACCCGTTACAAAGTACCCCATTTTCCGGTCATCTTACTCTGACGCTCCCCGTAGGTCCTTTCGACACGTATAGCGCCTTTGTGTAAGGAAAATGTTGGGAAAGGGGTAGCGTTCTCGAGCATACCGGTGTTGGGCCTTTCAACTGGGAAAGCATCACACCAAAGTTGGGAGAAAATCCACAAAACTTGGGAACAAGCGTTGCGATTAGATAGGGTGCCCCATATGTTGCAGGTAAATGGCTGGATTGTACACGGTGGCCTGAGAAAACATGGAGCAGCAACCTGAAGGTTGGAGAAAGGACTTCTACATGTAGGTATGCCGAAAGTAGCAACGAAGGGAACCAGCATGACGTAGCATGATGTCATTGTGACCAATTAAATGCCACCTAGGTGGTGCACCGACGAAACTTGGAAAAGCGACACCTATGGGGGCGTCGGGGTAACATGACCCGCATTTTCAATATCACACAATTTAATTAACTGTACGAGATGGAACGGGTTACGCTTAATTCTACCAGTGAGGTTCTCGCCTTGTTCCAGCACGTTGAGAGTCAGTTGCAGTGGTTGTTCCACCGGAATGCACGTGAATAGGTCTTTTACATCGTAACTGACCATAATGTCATCTGAAAATAGGATTTTTCATTAGCATGTTTGAAACATAATGTCATCTGCTTCTAAATAGACTCTCTTTAAGTCCGTACGAAAATGAGCCGAGTTAGTGACGTGGGACGGGCGTTGCCCACTAAGCGGTTGTATAACTTTGATGAGGAAGCGTGCTAGTTGAGACGTAACGCTGTTAGTGCTGGTCCAAAGGGAATGTTGCTTGGCGGGGCATCACGCGGTTGGCCAAAGACCTTTATTTCGCAAGAAAGGAACAGAACGAAAGTCAGAGATGCACACCTATGATAATACGACCGCACACACACACACACACCGCTCCCTCCTCCCGAGCGCGCTTTTATATCGTCATTTTGACCTCAGCCTCTATGCAAATGTTCGTGCCGCGCCCGTGTGCTCGCAGGAGCCCGCAGGGCGCCGGGAGCACTTACATAATGTACTTACTGTTCTTCTGGGTTTTGTGAAGGGGTCACGTCGACTGATGTTATTAGGGGGGCAACAATGCCTGGCCACAGGGAACTTCCGGTTTAGGTATTTTGGGAAGACAGTATAGTTCTGGGCACTGCACTACTGAATTGCAGACAACGAACTATTAATATTTTCTGGAGAACGCTATCGTTGGTTTCATCGATAAAACTAGTCACAACTGGAGTAAGGAAGTCCGACATAACTCCGTTGGATCTTCGTCAATGGTCTGATAAGAATCTTCCGAAAGCAGACAACTTATTTTGTTCACGTATTCATCTTTAGCGAGGACAACAGTAACATTACCTTTGTCCACCTTTGTGATCACTATGTCTTCTCTTGCTTTCAACTCCTTTAAAGTGTGACGTTCAGGGTTGGTGAGGTTTTTCCTTGGCCTGTACGTATGTTCGATTAGGAGACTTGCAAGAGCTCCTTTGATCTCTACGATTTTGTTCACCTCTACTTTTTGGAGTGATTCGTCAACGTCACTGATGAAATTTAAGTATTTGACAGATCTGGGAATCGGAACAACGTTAAGTTCCTTCTGCAGTACTGATATTTCAATATCACTGAGCAGGAGGCCACTGAGATTGACCACTGCTTCCTTTTGAGGCGTCGCTCTTCTGTTAGAGTTCACGAAGCACTAATTCCTTTTGCAGATCAGGTCCGCAAACTTCTCTAAGATCTTAACTTTGTTGTAGTGCGTAACATATTGTAAAAAACCTATGTGTTCCTGAAGCGCGTTCGTATGCTGTCCATCCAACGACGGTTGGAGGTTCTGGACTGACAATCCTATTTGGCTAGTCAGCATTTACTTGGTGTTGGTAATGCTCACACAGGGATATAGCCGTAGACCATTCAGGACGTTCAACAGCTCTGTTAACCACCTGATATTTTCGGAATAGTATGCGTTCTTGGAAATACGCATAGGTGCGGCTCAACCGGTATGGAATCGTTTTAAATGGAACCTAACAAGTGGACGGTCAGCTGCTTTATTAATGGCAAACAAGTATGACCTGAATGGAGTGAAACTTTCTGAAAGGCCCTGTTCCTTTCACTGCCAGGGCGGAAAAAGTTGAAGGTGATATTACTTTGCACCAGAAGGCTGTTGAAGAAGTTTAATCTGTCTGTGCTAGTTCATGCTGAGACCAAATAATGCCACTGTTTTGCAGATATAGGAACTCGGGTAGTTGCTTTGTTGCCATGACGTATCCCTGCTGCAGCTCTCGATATTGCTAGTACATTTTTTACAGTTTCAGTTAGCTATCGCAAAATGAATTGCTCCCTGATTTATTCTGGTATGTACTGTCCGGCTGTTGTGTTAAATGTTTATACAAAATGGCAACCGTAAGCATGAGGTGTTTAATGGGATAACGGGAAATATGTCTGCTATTTAGCAATATTCGAATCAAGAATCGCGGAGGTTTCCTCCCGTTTTTGATCACGATGCTCAGAAACAAGTAGATGGAAAACTTTATTTCAGAACACGTGGCGCTAAAAAACATTAGCGAAGCTTGCGAGCCACCTCTGGGCTCGTCATCAGCGCTGTGGGACGTGTGTTGTTTGCTGAGGCCCAGCCAACCAGTTCTGGCCTTTAGGAGTGGCTCTTCCACCTTGCCCGAACAAAGGTGAGGGCCCGTCAGATCGAATATTTGACATTCGATATTTTAAAGATATTTGATAATAATCTGCAGCTAACGACGGCAGCTGAAGGCGTATTTATTGGCTTGAAGAAGCGTACTGCTGGGAGCACCGAACGCTCTCGTCCAACGAAAATAAGCCAAAACGATGAAGTTGCCTTTCACTCGTGTTGCAAAACCAATATACGTCGTACGTCGGGGCCGAAACACCCGCAGGAAGGGCGAACCCGAAAGAGAAGAAAGGGGGACGAAAACGCAGCCCATAATTCAGGCCAACTTTATTACAATATGAAAAATATGGTTGTCAGGTTCTGACTTCCATAACCGTGCGTAGTTCCGTTATGAGGACTTAGCACCTATTACTTTGGGAGCTCCATAAAGCCAGGATTGTGGTGTTTACGTAAGATACATAAAGTGGGCATACTTGTATGGCCTGTCGTTTACAGTGTCAGTTGGCAAAGATTGCCACTTTGCTCCTCCCTTATTTGAATCTTCCCATAAACGCAATGATTCTCACAGGGGGCAATACCCTCACCGCAGCAGGTGGACCCTCACACCCCTCATGGACCTTTACACAGGTGTACGTTGATGAAGGGGGTGGCACGGGGAAACGAACGATGGTAAATGTCAGGGGAGGGGAAGGACGGGGCGGAGATGAACACAGAGACGAGTTCCCCGTAATCACCGATAAAACTAGACACAACCAGAGTAAGGAAGTCCGCCATCGGTCGACGGTTGAAGGAGTATGGCGAACTTGGAGCACTAAAACGGGGTGACGACGACAGGTCGCCGGGTTAACGCATCATTAGGCGAAATGTACAGATGTATGAGCGCAGCAGATTTTGGCAAGAGAGGAATAACGCGTACTTTAACTCATTAGATGAATCGCACGGAATTGACTGCTACGTCAATGACACCTCGTCCAAGATGAATGGCACTGCATTAAATGTACCGTAGAACCTCGATTGACGGAACTAATTGCTGCAGGGGGTAATTGCGATAATCAAATAATTCTGATAAGCAAGGTCTTCAGGAATTCGTAATCGCAACGGGTACTGAAAGTATGTCAATCTTTTTCACGGAAAAGAAAAGATTGACAATCAAGGTCGTCTTTATTTATCGATTTGTTTTTACCTGCGAATATCTTAGGCTTTACTCCTTGAAGAGACGCTTATGTGTACGTCAATTGAGATGAATTTAAACAATATGAATGGAACGAAAAGTCAAACTTTATTCAAAAAATCTGTCATCAAAGCTTGTTTTAAAGTGGTCCAACGTTTCATAGCTGCGAGGTAGCGGATGTTCTTCAGACACAGAAGTCGCTGCGAATCGCATTCCTCTTGCCTTTCATACCACGTCAGAGCCCCATCCAGATATCAAAACGCCAAATTATTGGAAGGACACGGGGTCTGTTCCGCGTCATCCTCGTTCTGTATCAGCCGGTGGTTTCGAAATGAATTCAATAATTTCGTTGTCACTCATTCTTTGGAAACCTTGATCTTCGGAATCGCACACCAGCCAACTGTCAACGAAACCTGTCAAGAATGCTATCAAATAAAGGCTGTAATTGTCCCCTGTCAACGTCACGCCTGCCGCATTCGTTGTATATGGAAACGGCTCTTAAATGACCGATCATTTCTTCTATTTCTTCATCTGCATCATTATCAGCGGGTGCTACGATGGACGTGCTTCCAATAAGAATATTGTTCCACGCATTTTTAAGCGTTATCTGCTTCACCGATTCTCAGCTTTCTGCCGCCATGTAACACCAGTCTTTTAGGCTTATTTTCTTATAAACATTAGGGACCGTTTCCACTGAATTATCGTTAGCCAACAAAAGTTGTCGAAGAAGTTGCTTTCGGTAATGCCTTTTGAAAGTTTGAATCACACCTTGATCCATCGGTTGTATTAAAGGCGTGATGTTTGGTGGCAAAAACTTAACGGTCACCAATTCATCAACCTCGTCCAATTGCTGTACCGACGGGTGTGCAGGAGTGTTGTCCACCAGTAACAGCACCTTTACAGTTTTACCAATCGAGCTTAGATGCCTTTTCACATGAAAATATGGTTTCTTGTAATCTACTTTGGCTACCTCTAAAAGGTACCGCTTTTCCTCGGGAATGAATATTTTCTTGAGCCAGTTTTCAAATACTTCGACGTTCATCCACGTCTTCTTCTGTTAACCATATTTGACCGGGAGCTTCACATTTTTGAAACTTCTGGGATTCTTCGATTTCCCAACTACGAACAAGGGAAGCCAGTGGGTCCCTGACGAGTTTGCGCACAGCATCGAAATGACTCGTTCTTTCCGCCTTTTATAACCCGGTGCGCATTCTTCCCAACGTGCTATGAGTGACTTGGTGGGAAGCGCTTTCCAGTTCAGACCGGTCTCGTCTGCATTATAGACGAAATCATCGTCGTAGACACCTTCTAACAGAAACTTTTTCAGCTCCTCCCGAAAGTCGTTAGCTGACGATTGGTCTGCAGATAATGTTTCTCCCTGTAAGTCATGTGTGAATATAGGGTGTTTTGTAACGGGTCTCATATTTTCAAAGTGGTGGTATTCCGGCTTTCCCGTTTTTGATGATACCTGTAATAAAACCGCAAGTGCCCTACCAGCGGATGGATGGGCGATTGTTAGAGATATCACAGGTCAAGAACACACTTTTTCTCGAAGCTTTCGGAACGCCCTGGTTCCGTCGTCAGCGATGTTGAAAGGGGGGTTGTTTTATTCCGCTAAGGGGTCTTATAGGCACAGAACGGGGTCAGGATGGGGATCGGCTCGGTATGGTGCAGCATCTTGATTTATTCACAGCTGCAGTCCACACCTCGCTAATCTCCACACCCTGGTCGCGATTGATGGTGTCATTGTGCCTGATAAACAAAGCTTCCTTAATCCGCCTTAGCTGGAACCGGTTCTCGCGGCAGATTATGTTCGGTCGCTGATCAAGGGAGCAATGAATTGCGTGCTCAGCGACCGCGGAAGCTTTGATGGCCTCCTCCATGATCTTGTCTGGAGCGCGGGTCTGTGGTCGGCCACGGCGTCTGGTCTGTAACCCGTTAAGTCTTGTTTCGGCGTTCTTCCATCGGGTTACGCATGCCATGTGTTCACGAAACCTGTGGGATAAAGTGTTGACCGTTTCTCCGATATAGGAGGCGTGGCAACCACACTTGATTTCGTAAACGACGCCCGGTCTGTTGTCAAATGGTACCACGGTCTTATCCGTTCTCACGATCGCACGAATGTCATATGAAGATTTAAAATGGACGGTGAAGTTTAGAGAACGACCTAAACGTTTTATTTTTTCACCCACTCCACTAAAATACGGGACAACTAAAATGGGTCGTTCGGGAGCATCGACAGTGACCGGGATTGAAAGTTTTTTCGAAAGACACTGCTTAATTATGCCCGCAATGAAAGGATATGGGTAGCCGTTGGTCAATAAAGTCTTTTTCATATGTTTTAATTCGGAGTTTAAATATGGGGGATCGCAAATCCGTATGGCACGATCGACCATGCCTTTTACTATACCTCGTTTTACAGAGATGGGGTGGTGAGAAGAGAAGTTTAAATATTTGTCAGAGTGCGTTGGTTTCCGATAAACTGTGGTTTTAAGGGAGCCCCCTTTTTTTATTACCAGTACGTCAAGAAATGGGAGTTTGTTGTTACTTTCTTTCTCAATAGTTAGCCTGATTGATGGAAAAAGACCGTTTAAATGTTCTAGAAAGACTTCCTCCTCACCTCTGGGCGTTATTGCAAAGATGTCGTCAACGTATCTCTTGAAAAATGAAGGGGGCGGGCAGTCATTACGTAAGGTGGTGAAGGCCTTCTCCTCAAGATGTTCCATGAAGACCTCTGCCAGTATAGGGGATAGCGGACTACCCATTGGGACCCCATCTTTTTGTGAGAAGAAACTCTCCTGAAATCTGAAGTACTTCCCCTCATTCATGCAAAAGGACACTAGTTTAACTATGTGGGAGGGGTTTAATTTTGATCTATGTTGCAACTGTGAGTCGGAATCAAGAAGTTCTTGTAAAATATTAAGTGTTGTAGACACAGGAATATTGGTGAACAAATCTTTAACATCGTAACTTACCAAAAGGTCTGAAGGATGCAAGTTTACCTTCTTTAGGTCAGCGCAAAAATCCGTGTGGTTTGTCACATGAGAGTTACGTTTTCCTATTAGAGGTTTAATAATGTTTTTTAGGTATTTACATAAATTCGATGTGACACTGATAAATCTAAGCTCCCACAACCTGGATAACACTGAAATAACAATTCTAAACAAAGGTTTAAACTTCGTACCAACTCCCAAGGTCATTCCCACCCTTGACATCATTGCCTCAGTAGAGCACAGTCTTTCTCGAACAGAACCACTTAGAGCGGCGGAGATTAAAGGGGCCATAGCCGGTCTTTTACAAAACGCACGTAAACCCACGCAGCTCAACTTAAGCAGCTCAGAATTCAAAATTCTTAAAAGATTAAAATCTAGGGAAGATATTCTCATAACCAAGGCTGACAAGGGTAATGTGGTCGTAATACTAGATCGAAGTGTTTATATCAACAAAGTTCGGGAGCTCCTACAAAACGATACCTACCTTTCAATACAACATGACCCAACTCCTCTTGTAAGAACACAATTAATGACCTTACTAGATACATTCTTCCACGAGACGCAGGATCAAGAACTTTCTCGTATTAAACGCGCGCTATTCTTCACCAGTAATACAAAAAGTCCAGAACTATATGGACTCCCCAAAATCCATAAACTGGGAATTCCCTTCAGACCCGTGGTTTCCAGTGTAAGTAGTGTCACATCGAATTTATGTAAATACCTAAAAAACATTATTAAACCTCTAATAGGAAAACGTAACTCTCATGTGACAAACCACACGGATTTTTGCGCTGACCTAAAGAAGGTAAACTTGCATCCTTCAGACCTTTTGGTAAGTTACGATGTTAAAGATTTGTTCACCAATATTCCTGTGTCTACAACACTTAATATTTTACAAGAACTTCTTGATTCAGACTCACAGTTGCAACATAGATCAAAATTAAACCCCTCCCACATAGTTAAACTAGTCTCCTTTTGCATGAATGAGGGGAACTACTTCAGATTTCAGGAGAGTTTCTTCTCACAAAAAGATGGGGTCCCAATGGGTAGTCCGCTATCCCCTATACTGGCAGAGGTCTTCATGGAACATCTTGAGGAGAAGGCCTTCACCACCTTACGTAATGACTGCCAGCCCCCTTCATTTTTCAAGAGATACGTTGACGACATCTTTGCAATAACGCCCAGAGGTGAGGAGGAAGTCTTTCTAGAACATTTAAACGTCTTTTTCCATCAATCAGGCTAACTATTGAGAAAGAAAGTAACAATAAACTCCCATTTCTTGACGTACTGGTAATAAAAAAAGGGGGCTCCCTTAAAACCATAGTTTATCGGAAACCAACGCACTCTGACAGATATTTAAACTTCTCTTCTCACCACCCCATCTGTGTAAAACGAGGTATAGTAAAAGGCATGGTCGATCGTGCCATACGGATTTGCGATCCCCCATATTTAAACTCCGAATTAAAACATATAACAAAGACTTTATTGACCAACGGCTACCTATATCCTTTCATTGCGGGCATAATTAAGCAGTGTCTTTCGAAAAAACTTTCAATCCCGGTCACTGTCGATGCTCCCGAACGACCCATTTTAGTTGTCCCGTATTTTAGTGGAGTGGGTGAAAGAATAAAACGTTTAGGTCGTTCTCTAAACTTCACCGTCCATTTTAAATCTTCATGTGACATTCGTGCGATCGTGAGAACGGATAAGACCGTGGTACCATTTGACAACAGACCGGGCGTCGTTTACGAAATCAAGTGTGGTTGCCACGCCTCCTATATCGGAGAAACGGGCAACACTTTATCCCACAGATTTCGTGAACACATGGCATGCGTAACCCGATGGAAGAACGCCGAAACAAGACTTAACGGGTTACAGACCAGACGCCGTGGCCGACCACAGACCCGCGCTCCAGACAAGATCATGGAGGAGGCCATCAAAGCTTCCGCGGTCGCTGAGCACGCAATTCATTGCTCCCTTGCTCAGCGACCGAACATAATCTGCCGCGAGAACCGGTTCCAACTAAGGCGGATTAAGGAAGCTTTGTTTATCAGGCACAATGACACCATCAATCGCGACCAGGGTGTGGAGATTAGCGAGGTGTGGACTGCAGCTGTGAATAAATCAAGATGCTGCACCATACCGAGCCGATCCCCATCCTGACCCCGTTCTGTGCCTATAAGACCCCTTAGCGGAATAAAACAACCCCCCTTTCAACATCGCTGACGACGGAACCAGGGCGTTCCGAAAGCTTCGAGAAAAAGTGTGTTCTTGACCTGTGATATCTCTAACAATCGCCCATCCATCCGCTGGTAGGGCATTTGCGGTTTTATTACAGGTATCATCAAAAACGGGAAAGCCGGAATACCACCACTTTGTAAGTCATGTGCGCGTATACCATATCGCTTCTTCAGGTTATCAAGTCAACCCTGACTAGCTTTAAAGTTTGGATCGGCATTTAGTTTTGCGCTAAAATGGAGCGCCTTTTCGCATATTACTGGTCCAGATACTGGATTTCCGGCCGTGCGGTTCTGGACGAACCAGACATAAATCGGTTGCTCAACCACTTCAACTTTAGAAGATTTCATAGCTTTCCGGTTGGAACATTCCAACTCGTCAACTAACTTCCTTGCGTAATCCTGGATCCTGTCTCCTCGCTTCCTAATAGCAGAAACGGTCGCGGCGCCGATGCCGTATCTTTCACTTAGAGAACGGCCTGATTTTCCCCTTTTTAACGCATCTACTATCTCTGATTTCTCTTTTAATGAAAGTAGTATCCGCTTCCTTTTGGAGGACATTGTGAATAACGAAAGATAGCTCGACTCAGCCGTAACCAACTCTATAGAAACCGGTGCAAAATCCTAGTGATTCAGCAGAATAAACCAACCTTTCGAAAGGAAAAATGAAGTTTGAAAACTTCGTGCACCTTCTCTGAAGAAACGAATAATCCAAACAATATGAACAACAGCCGTAAAACTACGCAGTAAACCGAGATAACGTCACAACGAAATAACGATGTGCAAGTAACAATTGTTTAGTGAAACTGCAACACTACTAGTTCCACTGGTAAACCCATAATACTAAAGTGGCTTGCTCGGATACTGATTTACAGACTTATTGAAACCGCAGCAGGACAAAAGTTGCGAATTAGGAAAATAAAACCTGTCGCTTCAAGAAGAAACGGGATTGCAACTTGGACATCATGTATCCTACTGTAACACTATTCTCCTTGGCGAATTCCGATAATCAAGGTTCCGATAATCGAGGTTCTACGGTATCTTGGCCACTGCTGTTCATCGATCCCGTCAAATCAATGAGTTTACGTTTTCCCATGTGAAGGACAGATACGACATCGCGCTTCTGCTACTGATGTCCGCGCTGGTATATTGTCTCTGCGAATCGACCATGAATGAATCTGCCCATTCATGGAGGGCTCTTCCTTCGTTTGCCACTGCCTCCAAATGGCATTTGCCACGGTGCACGTGCATGAACATATTTTGCGAAGCAGCTTCTGTCGAATCGTCATTACAGTGGTCGGAGTCCTTGGCATCGACCAGCAGCTCCATTATCAATAGTACCAAACACGCCGAACCGATAGTACCATACTTCAGTGGAGTGCTATGTCACGAGACTTCAGCAACCTTTTCTTAGTCCAGATGTAACGCTGCGACCGCGAATCTACGAACTTACTACGTTCACACACGTCGCACTGCAGACATTGTTTGCAAAGAAGGAATCGAACTCCTTACGCTAATCTAATGAAACGCACAAAAATGCGCACGTAAGAGCAAATCCAGCAACAGGTAACTGTTCCTTCAAGAAGCATTTACTTGGCGCATGCACATACAGGGATACAGCCGTAGACCATTCAGAACGTTCAACGCTCCTGCTAACCACCCGACATTATCGAAAGATGTCATGTGCAGGTAACCATCAGGGATCCCCTTCAAGTGGGTTCTCCACGAAAACGTTGCTCAAATAGAAGAACTTGCGCTGTGGTAAAAAAAAGTCACACCGCGCTGGGGTACAATAGATAGTGATCTGATTAGCTCGGTGTTTATTTGCCTCGTCGATACTGCAGTAGCTATACACCAAACCGCGTAGTTTTGCGCAAGTGATTTCTTCTCGCATTGGACTAATTATTGTGAATTATTTAACTTCGATGTGCGTTGCGCACAGGGACGCAGCGCACATTTGGCCGCCAGGGACATTTGGCACCTGCTAAACTTAACGTCCCTCGTTTTGATGATTGTATTCCCGTTTACAAGGCAGAGCTCCCCCTTGCGAAGCTACGCTGTCCAACTCTGAGGTTTGGCTCCCATTTGTAAGGATCTGGTCCAACTTGCAGGGTCCTTGTCCAAAAATTGTGGGGGGTTACTGCCGCCTGCGAGGCTACTCAGCCAACTTGCGAACCGTTGTCTCCAGCTGCGTGAATTTGGCACGTTTCGGGGCGTTGGATCGTTAGGTCCTCGCCCTGAGGAGTAATACTTCACGACGTGCATCAAGCAGCCGAAGTTGAGCCAAAGCCCCGGAGTTGTTGGTTAGATGCCAGGGGATCATGCTTTCAAGCGCAACGCATACAAACAATTTTGTCGTGGTCTGTACGCGCTACTCCCCATTGCTATTATTTTTGCGAAAAGAACAGCTTCGCTTATTCGTGGTAGCGTGTAATCGCATTAGGAATTGCGCAGCGTTTTTACTTTTTCCACCTTATAAGACTGCTACAGTGACAGTATCCCATTTGAAGGTCATGTACTCACATTACTGTACTTCATTGTTGCTCCCCCTTTTGAAAGAGTAGTTGAGATGTGTCGCAGTTTTGTTGTTCGACGAACACTTGTTCTTAGTTGTTGTTGAAATTCCACCTTCTCTCATGATGAACGTTTCTTTTACTTGTTGGTACATTAAGCATTCGCTTTTCTTGTTTGCTTTCGCTCTTGTGCCTTACCCTATTGGTAACAGATTAACTTCGTTCGTGCCCACGTTTCGGCAACAATTTTTACCTCTTCCTATGCTTTTCAATTGTTACCACCACTGACTTTGTAGTTTATGTTCTGCAAAACGGTGTTGGTGATTTTGTCCTTCTTCCATTACTGCTTTGCAAGGCTGACGTTGAAGGCACGTTGGATTAACGTTGGAAATGCTTTTAGGGATACTTGGAATCGCTTCCCGTTTTTTGTTCTCGTAGAACAGCGATGGATGGCAACGAGCAGCCCCCGCCGTGTAGTCCAGATAGCTCGCCTAACCTGATAAACAGGTAAATAAGTAGCGTACGCGTTGTTAGATGGGGAGTAGCAGGCGAACTCGACCCGTCGAATTGCCGAACGTAGCCGCTAGATTCGATTTCCATTTAGCGGCATCTTAAACAGCAATGACGAGGAGGCGGCGAAATATGGTGGCAAAAGAAGATCGTTTCTTAGTTTGCCCGTCCGTCGTTTGGACGCTTGGAGGGCTCGTCGGACTCACTTCCATTCGCTGACCTATGCAGACATGACGCCGTTGTCTTCTCTTCCTCAGTCGCGCTTCAGTCGTCTTACACTCGACGTGCCGTGCCAGACCGACTACACCTTTCCGGTGGACTTTGACCTCGGCTTGTTCTTCGGTTTGCCTCCAAAGCTTTCTCCAACGTCCAACGTGGTTTCGCCATTTGTAGATTCGCCGAATTTTCTTTACATAACCGACGAACGCGACGCGGATCTGATGCACTCAGCATGGGATGACGTCAGCAGCACCCATTCAACGGAACTGAGGGAGCAGTTGTATTCGGTGAACAATGACATGCTCATGCAGGTGGAGTGTAGCGACACTCCGAGAAGCAGCTTGTCGAGCGGCGTGTTTGACAGACCAGAGTGCCCAGACGATGAAATACCAATGTACATTCAAGAGTATTATGAGAAGATCGTGTGTTCGTCTACCGCCGTCTTGAATTCGAATGAACTTAGCCCGAACACTTCTGTACGTGCTCCTGTTTCCTTGCTTTACGTTTCGCTTATTCTATCCACGTTAAGTTTATCGACGAGGAAGCAGATTATGCCGGTATAAGACGCAGTTCCTGGGACAGCGACGACTGGCCAGTTTCGCCTAATGGATCGGATAGCGAGGGAAATTCACAAAGTTCGCCGTGCGGTTTTACCAAGCACCAGAAGAGTAGCGAAGGTAGCCAATTGCATATATATATATATATATATATATATATATAATTGATTGGATAGTTAATTTTTTCTTTTAGAGCAAAGCAACTTTGAGAAACATTTCTTCCGAGGCGCTCTAAACTTTTCGCCTATCCCTTCGCTACAAGAAGACTTTTATTTTGGCGAAGGATGGGAAAAAGGCGAAGCGAAACAGTTTAGCGACTCTGATTGGCAAGACTGCTTACCGTCCACTTCTCGTTCAATCCAACAGCGCGGCGTTAGTGCAGACCCTTTCGCCCAAGGTGCTGCATCTCCGGCAGAAGCGGAAAAAGCGGATACTTGCAGTTTCACTGTCCTCCCGCCGGTGGTCACTGCTCAGAAGAATGAAGTCGAAAAATAATACTTCATTTGAACGGTTAGGCGTGTTATTATTATTATTATTATTATTATTATTATTATTATTATTATTATTATTATTATTATTATTATTATTATTATTATTATTATTATTATTATTATTATTATTCTGTATCTTCCGTGATTTCTCGGTGAAATCTTCCGTGATTTCTCTATGCGCATTATTATTATTATTTCGGAAGACAGGATTCTTTTAACAGGAGCATGGATCTTCATGTTGTACTTTTTCACAAATTTTGTCCCGTTGCTTTCTGTACGTGATGGATCTGTAAGTAAACTGACACGGTCTCCCTACCAACGGATGGATGAGAGTAGTTATACGAAGAGCACGGTCAGAACACAACGTACGGTTTCTCGGACATTTCGGAACGCTCGAGTTCCGTCTTCAGCGAGCAAGAGAAAGTTTTTACTCCGTTGTCGATTTAAGTACGGGTCAGAGACAGAGGGGAAGGAAGTACAGGTCAGCTCGGTAAGGTGCAACACCTGTTTTTATTGACAATAGCATTCCAAACTTCGCTGACCTGTACACATTTGTCGCGGTTTAAGGATGGATTATGTCTAATGTATAAGGTTTCTTTGATCCGCCGCAGGTGGAAACGTTCTTCACTTCAGACAGTGCGCGGTTGCAGCTCGAGTGGACATGTGGAGCCATGCTCCACAACCGTGGAAGCGTTTATTGCCTCATCCATGATCTTGGCTGGATCGCGGGTTTGGGGTCGTCCACGGCGTTGCGCTGGTAACCCATAAAGTCTTCGTTTCGCCGTCTTGTATCGGGCCAGCGCAGCCGTCTGTTCATGGAATCTATCAAGTAAAGATTTGTCCGTTTCTCTTATGTAGGAGGCGTGGCAACCACACTTGATTTCATAAACGATGCCTGGTCTCCTATCCAGTGGAATCTTGATCTTATCACTTCGTAGCTGGGAACGGAGATTACCGGAACTTTTAAATCGAACATTAAAGTTTAGCGCGTGGCCCAAACGTCTGAGGCGCTCCCCCAAGGCATTATAGTACGGAACGTATAACACCGGGTTAGGTAACGAGGCGGACACCGGTGGGTTTATGAATGTTTTAAGTAACCTGCGTTGTATAGCACAATTAATAAAGTGTTTTGGGTAGCCATTAGAGATTAGCGTTGTGCAAATGTATTTTAATTCGGAGTTTAGATACTGCGGGTCACAAACGTTAAGAGCGCGGTTTACCATGCCGATTATTATACAACGTTTAGCTGCAATAGGGCGGTGGGAGGAGAAATGTAGTAAGCGGTCTGAATCTGTCGGTTTTCTATATACAGTTGTGTTAATCGTATTACCTTTTTTTAATGACTAGAACATCTAGGAATGGCAACTTATTGTTACATTCTTTTTCCATAGTAAGTTTAATGTTACTAGGAAAAGGAAATTCAGGTGTTCCAGGAAGAGTTCTTCATTGCCTGCTCTGATTATTGCAAATATATCATCTACGTATCTTTTGAAAAAGGACGGTGCTGACCCCGTCACACACGTGCTAACAGCCTTTTCTTCGAGATGTTCCATGAAGATTTCGGCGAGAACGGGCGAGAGCAGGCTGCCCATGGGGTCCCGTGCTTTTGTGTGAAGAACCTGTCCTGGAATCTGAAGTGGTTTCCTTCCCGCGTGCAGAAGGAGACAAGTTTAGTGGCATGAGACGGGTTTCATTTTAGTTCTTTCATGCAGATTACTGTCTGCTTCCAACAGGCATTTTAGAATATCAATTGTATATGTGACCGGTATGCAAGTAAAAAGGTCCTTAACATCATAACTGACCAAAACGTCCGAACTATGTAGGTGTACCGTTTTTATTTCGTTAACGAATTGTTTACAGTTTTTAACATGCGAGTCACGATTTCCCGTTGATGATTTTATAATGTACTATAAGTAAATGGAAAGTTTGGACGTTAAACTATTAATCCTCGAAACTACCGGTCTAAGTGGGACCACTGGTTTATAAATTTTAGGGAGCCCGTATAATTCTAGGCATTTACTATAGCACGTGTAATAAAGCAATTTATTAATATTTAGTTTTGACAGACAGACAGAATCCATCCTTGAACCGCGACAAAGATGTACAGGTCAGCGAAGTTTGGAATGCTGTTTTCAATAAAAGCAAGTGTTGCACCTTACCGAGCTGACCTGTACTTCCTTCCCCTTTGTCTCTGACCCGTACTTAAACCGACAACAGAGTAAAATCTTTCTTCTGCTATCTAAAGACGGGACACGAGCGTTCCGAAATATCCGAGAGTAAACCGCACGTTGTGTTCTGACCGTGCTCTTCCTATAACTACTCTCATCCATCTGTTGGTAGGGATCTCATCCGTGGCAGTATACTTACAGATCCATCACGTACAGAAAGCAACGGGACAAAATCCGTGAAAAAGTACAACTTCGGATATCTTTTTTCGACTGTCGACCCGTTTGAAGGTATCTGTAATAGATCTGAAAATGCCCTACCAGCGGATGGATGAGCGGTTATTAGAAAGTATCACAGATAGAGAACGCTTATCGATTCAGAGCTTTCGGCACTCTCTGGTGCCGTCGTCAGTGATGGGAAAGAGCTCTTTCCCATCACTGACGACGGCACCAGAGAGTGCCGAAAGCTCTGAATCGATAAGCGTTCTCTATCTGCGATACTTTCTAATAACCGCTCATCCATCCGCTGGTAGGGCATTTTCAGATCTATTACAGATACCTTCAAACGGGTCGACAGCCGAAAAAAGATATCCGAACATGAACAAGCCCGTTACAAAACACCCAGTGTTCAAACAAAAAAAGTACAACATACTATTATGATATGATTGTACTACGATTACCGTTGGAATGAATTTTATTGGCGAATATAAATCCGTAGCTTTCGGGACCCACCGCGTCCCGTCTTCAGCGGTTAAACAATGAAAGTTCTGGTATGATGCATATCTATGGAAAACTGATCTTGAACTAGAATTATAATGAGTTTAAATCAAGTTTAAACCCGTCGAACATCTGCTGTTCGTCTAGGTCTTGATATATCACAAGTGCCCATCTCCCGTATAATTGTGTCCATATATCACTAATATCAATTCCGTTGTCCCTGTTAATTGTAATATTGTGTTTTATATACATCGCTTCCTTGATTTTTCTTATGTCGAAACGCTCTTCATGGCAAATAATACTCAGTACTAGTGGACCTTGGCATTGGGTTGCGTGTTCCACTATTGCTGAAGATTTAATTGCGACTTCCATTATTTGATTGGGGTCCAATGTCAGTGGGCGACCCCTTTGCCTATGTACAGTCCCATCCAGTCTTGCTTTAGCATTGTTGTAACGACTGACATTGGCAATATGTTCTTTGAACGTATGGTTAAATGTATTCCCTGTTTCACCAATGTATGATGCGGAACAACTGCATTTAACTTCATAAGCAACTTCTTTTCCATTTTCCGGTATCTTGGTCTTGTCCTTTCTGAGGATAGATCTTATGTTCCTTGAACCATAGAATAAACCTTCAAAGTTCATCCTCTTACCGCCATTCTTCTCAGAGATAATCTGCATGGTTAAAGAGTCGGCACAGAAGCGCTGAAGACGGATCCAGAAGAGATCCGAAAGCTCCGCATATGCTTATCGCTCTTTTTGACCATCAATAAAAGATGCGAACTGAACGGGTCTTTTCCGTGAAAAAGATTGACAAGCTTCTTTTATCATGCAGACCTGAATTTTTACAATCAGAGATAAAGCATATTATGAGAAGTCTAACTGCAAACGGGTATCCTAGGAAACTCATAGCCTCTGCTATAAACCGGAGACTTGAGAACACGAATAGCAGAAGGTTAAGGCCAATAATGAACACAACTCTTGTTTTACCCTATTACAGGGGATTGGCAGAAAACATTATAAAGATCGGTAAGAGGATGAACTTTGAAGGTTTCTTCTCTGGTTCAAGGAACATAAGATCTATCCTCAGAAAGGACAAGACCAAGATACCGGAAAATGAAAAAGAAGTTGCTTATGAAGTTAAATGCAGTTGTTCCGCATCATACATTGGTGAAACAGGGAACACATTTAACCATACGTTCAAAGAACATATTGCCAATGTCAGTCGTTACAACAATGCTAAAGCAAGACTGGATGGGACTGTACATAGGCAAAGGGGTCGCCCACTGACATTGGACCCCAATCAAATAATGGAAGTCGCAATTAAATCTTCAGCAATAGTGGAACACGCAACCCAATGCCAAGGTCTACTAGTACTGAGTATTATTTGCCATGAAGAGCGTTTCGACATAAGAAAAATCAAGGAAGCGATGTATATAAAACACAATATTGCAATTAACAGGGACAACGGAATTGATATTAGTGATATATGGACCACAATTATACGGGAGATAGGCACTTGTGATATATGAAGACCTAGAGGAACAGCAAATGTTCGACGGGTTTAAACTTGATTTAAACTCATTATAATTCTAGTTCAAGATCAGTTTTCCATAGATATGCATCATGCCAGAACTTTCATTGTCTAACCGCTGAAACCGGGACGCGGTGGGTCCTGAGAACTACGGATTTATATTCGTCAATAAAATTCATTTCAACGGTGATCGTCGTACAATCATATCATGTTCAATTACACCGTTAGAAAAAAATCCTGTTTTTGACTTATTATTATTATTATTATTATTATTATTATTATTATTATTATTATTATTATTATTATTATTATTATTATTATTATTATTATTATTATTATTATTATTAAAAAAGATGAAATGATAAGGTATCCTTGTTCCATCAGCTTTATTCGGCGAAGCTTTCGGAACGTGCGTGTTCCGCCGTCAGCGCAATTCAGAATGAGGTGGTACACTTGAAATAGTAATATATATGTTGCTGCAGAGGGGTCGGGTGATTGTTTTGCAGACCCCGGTCTGATTAATTAGATAGGTCCACACTTCGCTAACTTCGACCCCTCTGTCCCTGTTGATGGGGCAGGGATTCTGACCAATGAATAGGGCCTCTTTAATCTTTCTGACATATAACAGGCTCTCGCGGTAAACGATCTTTGCTTGTAGGTCGTCCGATCATTGAGAGGAATGTTCGACGGCCGTTGGGCCTTTGATCGTGTTTTCCATGATTTTCTTGGGATCCTTTGTCTGTGGTCACCCGCGTCGTCTCCGTTGAGCCTCTCCATTGCGTTCATGTCGCGGGTAATGCCTGGGCGATGTTCCTTGAACCTGTCAAAGAGTAAACAAGGATACCGTATCATTTCATCTTTTTCATAATTATGAAACTTCATGTTTCGAAAGACGGGATGTCTTTTAACGGGAGCATAGACCTTCATGGTTTTGTATTTTCACGGATTTTCTTCCCGTTGTCTTTTTGTACGTTGATGCATCTATAAGTCAACTGACACGGTTTCCCTGCCAGCGGATGGATGCGAGTGGTTATAAGCGGACATGGTCAGGAAACTACGTACAGGTTTTGTCTCGAATATTTCGGAACGTTCGGGTTCTGAAATATCGCAACCACAGATCGCTGACGGCGGAACCAGAACGTTCCGAAAGCTCCGACTGTTAATACAGTGTTCTGATTTTTCCTAATAACTTTCCCATCCATTCGCTGGTTGGGAGTTGTTTCGTTAAATTTCAGACATTATGAGCAAACGGGTACAAGCCGTGCTTGGCGAACAACTATCATGAAAACAAGACCCGTTAAAAGAAACCCAATGTTTATTGAAGACGGGCTGCATTGTAACGGGTTGCAGTGTGGTCATGAGTGGTTTTTTTGCACGATTGTATTGCCCGCTATTTCCTTGGTGCCTTTCACCGTGGCTGACGAAAACTCCGATTAGTACGTTGTTCCGAGTCTGTTTTTTCATTAGTAAAATCCGCCCAACAGTTCACTGGTTAGGGAACCTTTTTACGGTGATTTCAGACTCATCCCATCGCGGAAATGACGGGCAATACAATCGTGCAAAAAAAACTCAAATCCCAGTGTTTATTATTATTATTATTATTATTATTATTATTATTATTATTATTATTATTATTATTATTATTATTATTATTATTATTATTATTATTATTGAAAACTGGATGCATCGTAACGGGTCGTGAGATGACATTTGTGTGTTAGACACGGTTTTCCCGTTGGTATTGTTTCAGTGTATCTGCAATTAACCAAGGAACCTCACCAGTCAACGATGGGTTAGTTTATTGGTAAAAGTTGCGAGAACACTGTAACGTACGAATCGGAGTTTTCGGAGCTTTTTTCGCTGACGACGGGACTAGAGCGTCCCGAAAGCTCCGATTCGTACGTTACAGTGTTCTCGCAACTTTTACCAATAAACTAACCCATCGTTGACTGGTGAGGTTCTTTGGTTAATTGCAGATACACTGAAACAATACCAACGGGAAAACCGTGTCTAACACACAAATATTATTATTATTGTTATTCATGAGGTCTTTTTCACGGATTTTGTCCCGTTGGTTGATGTACGATAGCGGATCTATAAGTAATCTGACACTTTCTCCCTACCACCGGATGGATGAGAGTAGTTATGAGAGAAACGCGTTCAGAAAACAACGTACAATTTTCCTCGAATATTTCGGAACGCTCGAGTTCCGTCTTCAGCGAGCGAGCCACTCATGACCACACTCATGACCACACTGCAACCCGGTCGCTCGCTGAAGACGGAACTCGAGCGTTCCGAAATATGCGAGGAAAATTGTACGTTGTTTTCTGAACGCGTTTCTCTCATAACTACTCTCATCCATCCGGTGGTAGGGAGAAAATGTCAGATTACTTATAGATCTGCTAACGTACATCAACCAACGGGACAAAATCCGTGAAAAAGACCTCATGAAGATCTACGCTCCCGTTAAAAGACACCCTGTCTTTCGAAATATTATTGTTATTATTATTATTATTATTATTATTATTATTATTATTATTATTATTATTAGTCGCTTACTTCTTATTTTGCTGTGGGTCAGTAACCTTCTTCTGTTTTCTTTAGCGTTTTATCAAGTTGGACGGTGCCTTTGGTTGCCGTCCGAATAATTTTTTAACTTTTCGTTGCTTCGTTGAAGGAATACCTTGGTTTCACCTTACTTTGTTCCCAGATGCTAGCACTGTTTCCGTTTCCAGTTGACCAATTTTCAGGTACCAACGCGCCGGTTCCCATCGGGCGAAGTCTATTCGGCCGGAAACGATCTACGCCATATCCATTCATCTTATTGCAAAATTCTTCTTTATCTTGTTTTTTCGAATTAATTTGCTTATTATCGAATAGGCGCTTGGAAATGTTCGCAAAGAACGGCAACGGCGTCGAGATCGCCAAATTGCTTCGACGCAGGGCATGATGCGAACGAATGTGCGTGCAACCAGCCAGCGCGCCGCATTTTGAAACGCCATCGGTCTGGGTGGTCCGCGTTTTCTAGTTGGAGAAGCGATGTTCGCAAGCGTGTTGCCTATTTGCACCGTATTGAAGTCTGCTCCTGGCATTTCCGTATCTTCCTAGGCGCTTCGTGTGTTCTCGGAAGCTGTAGTTTAAGGTATTCACCCCCGTCTTCCGCGTAGAATGTAGGGCAATTGCTTTTACTTTGGTAAGTGATCCCACGTTGTATGTCAACAGTGACATGAACCTTATCATTCTGGCCGGTAGTCTCGGCTTCAGAGCAGTTTTCAAAAGCTACAATACAATGAAATTAGGTGTTTTCTCAATTTCCGATTCCTTCTGAAATTTCGTAATACGGGAAAGTTGGCCGTGTTTGGTCGTCGGCGTTTTCCCTCCTGGCAAACCCTCGGTGGTGCAACCTGTTGAGATTGAGTTTGAAAATTTTGGTGTGTCGCGTTCAGAAGTCTCAGTGTGTATGCCCTCGTTGCTTAAGTGTGCGTGGTTGCAAATTACAACTACTCGTTGACCTAGCCATATGCAATCCCTATCGTCATGCGGTGAGGATGGTCAAATAGGATAGGAAGCTGTCAGGCATCCGTTCGAATAAGTGCATTTTGTGTAACACCATCGCTTTTAGACCATCCTGACTTCCTAAAGTTGGAGTGTCGACAGAGGGCAATGTTTTGGTCTGTACTCTTTCGGTCGTGAAGATTATTTTTTTATCAAGCTGGTTATTCGGAAGTTCCACGGCGAATTCTTCTTTTCGCAGTTGCTAATCCAAGCAAAGGTGTCATCTACCTATCCATTGAGCAGCCAAGGAGCTGTGTGTTTGTCAATGGAAAGGTTTCCCATGATTGTTACTATTACTTTCCGTTGGGGCGACTAGTAATAGGCATCCCATTTTTCGAAGGGTTCGCTTTAAAAATGGAAACATCTTCCGTCCGACGTGGCAAACGTGGTGCGCATGATGACGTGGTGAGGATTAAGCTTAGTCCTTTCGATAGGACTTGGAATGTCTTCACTTAATAATTCTGGCAAAACGTGGAGGACATCCGTGATAAAGGCGCTGGTGGTAAGGTCGTTGGCGTAGTAACTCTGTAAAATGTCGTTCTGTTCCATGTTTACTATCTTTAGTTTCATTGCAGAATGTTAAGCTAATTTTTATTTGTATTTTAGAAGGTGCTCTTGTCGCACCAATAAGTTTGCTTTTGCTTTCGAGTAGGACCATGGCGGGGAACTTGCGCTGTTGATTGTAGAAGCAAAAAGTCTAAAGGTAAATAGTTGGTTCACTGAATCCTCAGAAGGCCTTTAAACGCCGGACATTGTGTGATTTGCTGAACAGCGAAGATGTTAGTTCATCTTGGTTAGTGGTTAGTTTTTTGTTTCCGCTATATAGTCACTACGTGTTGTAAGCGATGTGCTTTTAAATTGCCTGTAAGTTCGGGTTAGTGTTTGCTGGTGGTATTACTTGAAAGGTCGATCATCTGAATATGAGGGGTTTGTCCATGACGACAAGTGTACAGCCTTTGGTAGCTTTGTACGCGAGTTTGTTTACGATTCGAGCAGTTTGATCATTTTGAAAATTGAACTAAAAGCGTTGAGTTATTTTACTATGGTTATACTGTAATAACAGATTCGTTTTGCAACTAATAGCGGATTTCATTTGTTCGACAGCCGAAAGACGTTGTTCAATTTGTCCATGACGGGTAGACGCTATGGAACGACGACGTTTTGCCATTTTTAATGGTAAAAATCTTTTAGGCCATCTAAAGGTCTGAGCTTAAATGAAGCCATGATTTTATCAAGCTTTCGATTATTCATTCTGCCTCTATTCCATTTAGACCCATCGGTTGTTCGTATTCAGAAACAAATCTTCAAATTTTCCTTATTAATATACTGCTCTGAGTGTTGCCCATTTTCCGTGTCGATTTACCAGTGTGACTGCCTAGTTTTGAAAATAGGAAACAGTTCGCTGAGTCTTTACTTATGCAAGACTAAAGTCTTCCTAGCAGTAGACGTAAGCTGTCCTGAAGGACTCTCCGTATTCTTTGATATTACTATAATATTAACAGTACTCCCAAGTATTGGGCGTAGCTTTCGGAACTTTCGTGTTCCGTCGTCGGAAGCGGATCTCCCAAGTACTCATATAATTCTAAGTCAGCAGTAAATAATGCGTAAGAATTGTGCGGACTCAAATATTGTGACTCCATTTCATTGAAGGTAACGATTTCGTAATGGGAGCGTGAGTTTTCGTCTTTCCAAGTACACGGTTCCGTCTCCAAATGCCTGGATGGCTGGACAAAGCACATTCCGAAAGTTCTAGAAGTAAAATATGAGCAGGTGGATCTGGCTTGTGACCCTAACCGTTTGTTTCTCGCCGATAGTCTTCTGGCCTTTGTATAGATTAGTGGATCGCGAAATATGGATGTAGTACGATGGTTTGAAAGACGAGGAGAATGCTATTCAAAAAGACTGCTGCGCATGAAAAGTCCACGTGATGTAGCTGTTCATAAATAGATGACTGCTTTTAAGAGAAACATTCGTAATGGAATTTTAAAAATAGAATATGATTTTTTGGCATGATTGCAACGCTTAGCCTATCGTATGGATTGTATTTTGCATTGAAGGCGTTTTCATGAAGTTGTCTTTTCACGGATTTCTCCCGTTTTGCTTCGCGTACGTTGAAAGATCGGTAAGTAAACTGACACGGTCAGAAAACGTACAGGTTTTCTCTCGAATATTTCGGAATGCTCGAGTTCCGTCTTCAGCGAGCAAGAGAAACTTTACTCCGTTGTTGGGTTAAATAAGAGTCAGAGACAAAGGGGGACGGAAATACAGGTTAGATCGGTAGGATGCAACATCTGGTTTTATTTATAATGGTATTCCAAACTTCGCTGACCTGTACACCCTTGTCGAGGTTCATGCAATGATTATGTCTTATGTAAAACTATTCTTTGATCCGCCGCAGGTGGAAACGCTCTTCACGGCAGGCAATGCGCGGTTGCAGCTCGAGCGGGCATGTGGAGCCATGGTCCACAACCGCGGAAGCCTTTATTGCCTCATCCGTGATCTTGGCTGGATCGCGAGTTTAGGGTCGTCCACGGCGTTGCGCTGGTAACCCATTCAGTCTTCGTTTCGCGGTCTTGTCTCAGGCCAGCGCAGCCGTGTGTTCATGAAACCTGTCAAGTAAAGGTTTGCCCGTTTCTCCTATGTAGGAGGCGTGGCAACCGCATTTGATTTCATAAATGACGCCCGGTCTCCTATCATGTTGAGAAATGACAAGATCAAGGTTCCATTGGATAGGAGACCAGGCGTCGTTTATGAAATCAAGTGCGGTTGCCACGCCTCCTACATAGGAGAAACGGGCAAACCTTTACTTGACAGATTTCACGAACACACGGCTGAGCTGGCCCGATACAAGACCGCGAAACGAAGGCTGAATGGGTTACCAGCGCAACGCCGTGGACGACCCCAAACCCGCGATCCAGCCAAGATCATGGATGAGGCAATAAAGGCTTCCGCGGTTGTGGACCATGGCTCCACATGCCCGCTCGAGCTGCAACCGCGCATTGCCTGCCGTGAAGAGCGTTTCCACCTGCGGCGGATCAAAGAATAGTTTTACATAAGACATAATCATTGCATGAACCTCGACAAGGGTGTACAGGTCAGCGAAGTTTGGAATACCATTATAAATAAAACCAGATGTTGCATCCTACCGATCTAACCTGTATTTCCGTCCCCCTTTGTCTCTGACTCTTATTTAACCCGACAACGGAATAAAGTTTCTCTTGCTCGCCTAAGACGGAACTCGAGCGTTCCGAAATATTCGAGAGAAAACCTGTACGTTTGCTGACCGTGTCAGTTTACTTATCGATCTTTCAACGTACAAGAAACAAAACGGGAGAAATCCATGAAAAGAAAACTTCATGAAAACCTACGTCCCCGTTAAATGACATCCTGTCTTTTGAAGGTATTTTTAAAGAAACGGAGTTTACAATACATGAAGTAAGAACGAAGATGCCATGAAGGGAAGTGAGCATTCGATTATCCGTCTTTTCAGTTATCCGCACTAGCCATGGTCCTGCTTAGTCCAGAGAACCAAGGTTCCATTGTGCTTGTAATGCTGTAGTACAGATTTCCATTTATCTAAGAAATATCTTCGCTTGCGTGCTTCCCAAATTTGTGAATGAACGTGAATGCTTTCCAAGTGGATTCTTCCCATTTCCATTTATTTGCACTGTGTTTTTCGCTACCTTTTGTGCTCTCAGCTCTTTAGGAAGCTGTTCTCCCTGCTTCAGCCTTTTGAACACATAACAGAAAGTGTTAATATTTGGTCCATAATCAGGTTAGCGGTTTGTTTCCAATTTTATTGTACTTTCTCGGTTTGGCTGCTTATGACATAAGTATTCTTCTACTTTGAAACAGCGTTAGGTGTAGACAAATGAGAAAGTCGAAGAACAGCTGAAATAGGATATGTCTATTTCCAAGTACTGAATTTGTTGTGTTCCAGCGACAAGGTGGTATTTATCTTTGCAGGTAGCTGAAAGTGGATTGGTGTGTTAAGCTGTTCATGCTACAGTTTAGCTAATGATGTTTCGGTTAAGTTTAACCGAAGGGACATAAATGACAGGGAAGCAAGGAGGGGAGATTATTCTCGGATTTTGCTTCAATGTGCCATCAACTGTCGTGAATGTTCATTTATTGGATGAGCAGACTTGTGGGCACTGTCAAGCTTCAATGATCCTGTAGCTATAAAGCCAGTCTATTAGCATCTGGATTATGTTAATTCAAGAAAATGGGATTTCCAAAAGATGAATGAGTGTGTTTGTCGACGCATTAAAGAGATTGAGGTAGCCGTAATTTCCGCATTAAAGGTCGGCAGATCGAAAGCACGGTGTTGGCATCCCCAGCCTTTAAATAGCCTAACTTCGTAATGGAATCCCAACATTACCATTCGCTGAAGACGGAACGAGGTAATTCTGAAAGCTATGAAAGGTTCATAGTGTTCTGAAAAATTTTTTCTAATAACTGCTCATCCATCCGCTGGTAGGGCACTGTTGCCGATACATTTCCAGACACATTTTGACTTCCAGATACGCACAAGCCGTACAAGAAACTATGCGTACTTCGTTGGAATAATAATGCAAATAGGAAATAAGAGTACATTGCATGTCTTCTTGAAGAATATTATGCGTACAACAGGCACACTTGCTTACATTTTAAACGACAAGGAAGCCACCACAAGCGGAGGGAACATCTGCTTTCTTGGTGAACATACGCACTGGAGCTGTGACAGTAAACAAGCAGCTAGTTCAGATGTATGCCACCTATGAATTGGTTGGCAAAGCATTAAGCTGCTAAGATAGGGATCACCTTTTACTTTGGAACCACGAACTGAAGGTGACTTCACTTTCGGAACGGTTACGATGCACTCGTTAGCTATAAGGCCAACCGCCCTTCCTTTGCATTAGTATTG
Source organism: Trichuris muris (assembly GCA_000612645.2). Taxonomy (NCBI): domain Eukaryota; kingdom Metazoa; phylum Nematoda; class Enoplea; order Trichinellida; family Trichuridae; genus Trichuris; species Trichuris muris. The sequence goes on along the minus strand of CBXJ02000282.1, from coordinate 3,399,798 downwards.
CTAAGAACTTATTGATTGAAAACAAGGTTTATTGCAATGGTGTAGTTATGTCCAATTAATGTCTTTTGGGTATGAAAAGACACATCGTTATTTGGCTTCTTTTAATAATAGTAATCCGTTTTGGTTATCGGTTGAAGACGGGGTACCAACCTCACCTTCAACGGAACAGCTTAACGTAATCGCAACAAGCCAGTATGGGTGAAATAGAAAAAAGAATGAACTGTTAAAATTTCAAGGTCATGAAACCTAAGACGTTTGTGAGGAGAATAGGAAAGCCGACAGGGTCTATAAACTGAACATCTCTGATTTAAGGACTATTGTTTAAGGCAACATCATGTTTCTGCCTTAGCTGAATCCAATAGCGCTACCTGTACCAGCACGTTGCCATTACGTTGTTCAGTTCTGATGACGACAGGGACGGTGTAAATCTGAAAGCTACGGATTACCATTTAGAAAAGAGTAAATGACAATGTTTCGTTTTGCAACAAATGCCATGAACTTATTGATAACGTAAATATCACTGAACATAGAAAAGTGAATTGACGGATAGGTTAATATTGCATGGCAAAATCGGACATGATTTGGACTTCACCTGCGGCCAAGGTAGCAACTACAAACAACAATTAGTCCCTGCGGATAAGTATACGAAATTTTTAGGTAGAATTGGCAAAGTTTATAAGGTGTGCACCACTAAAACTTTAATGTCAGCGGAATGGGCGCATGAACGGGTCTGATTTCCCCGTTCCCCCATGTCTACTGTAGTCCGAGAATCGTAAACAACGGAATGCAGGTACCTTCACTAAGCACAACAACAGCAGATGACGTAAGCGCTGTGTCCGTTTCCGGGATGCTGCCGACTCTAAAGTACGGGAAACAGGGATGTTCTCATGTTCCGAACGGCCGTAATATAGGTGGAAGAGCTTAAACGAGATAACAGAGTTATATTTTCGTTTCAACCCTGTCGGGCATGGCTCACTGCTAATTTCTACCGCAGTTCCGAGCATAAAGTTTATGCTTCCCAAGTGAGGAAGGAGATCTGAGATTCTTAAGCAGCGATGGAAGAGAAGGGTACGAAGTTCCCTCATGTGGAAGTTGTAGAAATTTAAATCCCTCCGCTTACATGGTACAGGCTATTTGGCGGGCTTCATTTGGCCCCGTTCCGTTGAGCATAACGACTTAGCCGTAGCCATCGTATGCTCCTGGAAAGTAAACGTACACCGAAATGCTTGTAGTTGCGATTTGGATACGCACGCATTGTTATTGGCCGTTTTTGTCAGCGCTACTGTTTCGTCACACGTTCATCCCGTTGATAAATGCGCATATTGAGCAACAATGAATGATTTTATTTGCAATGGTTAATATACAGCACGAAAATAGCATACAAACATACACATAAAACAAGCATATAGAACGATAACTGTACAACGATCAAAAAGCGTATAATACAATAACTGTACAATAATCACTGTGGCGGCCAGTACGTTGCAATGTCATGGACAATGCAATCGAATAGGTCTTGACGGGGGCGTAGCCTGCGGCGCCACATGAACTCGCACAAGTACGAGTACAAAAAGCGCCGAGGCGTGCCGCACCGGAGCTTGTTCGACCGCTTCAGTTGTGCCCAGAGGGATTCCACGGCCTGCGTGTGCACCCCTGTCACAGAGTGCACAAAATGGCGAGAGTGGTTCACGGTTAAATGAGTGTAACCACTCGCCGACAGACCGCGGTAGCCCCTCCATTCGTCGGTTATAACCGTAGTGCCAGACCTGACGTACTGCCGTATCAGCGGTATCAGGGTCTGGCTACTACGGTTACCGACGGGCACAAGGAAGCATTCTCCGGTTAGGTAACAGGTAACACCGTAGTTACACCTCGCATTGAGTACACTTCTATCTCACATTTCATAGGGATGGGCAGCAAGTGTGCGGTCGAATTGCAGAAGCGCCTGCGCGAAGTAGCTGCGGAGTCCCTGCTCAGCGACCCTCTTGCGATAGGCGGTCCAGGACTCACCGTAGAGGTTGACGAGACCGCTTTCTCGAAGAGAAAGTATCAGCGCGGTCGAATGTACCCAACGCAATGGGTCCTCGGGGTCGTGTGCCGCGAGACCAGAGAATGCTTCCTTGTGCCCGTCGGTAACCGTAGTAGCCAGACCCTGATACCGCTGATACGGCAGTACGTCAGGTCTGGCACTACGGTTATAACCGACGAATGGAGGGGCTACCGCGGTCTGTCGGCGAGTGGTTACACTCATTTAACCGTGAACCACTCTCGCCATTTTGTGCACTCTGTGACAGGGGTGCACACGCAGGCCGTGGAATCCCTCTGGGCACAACTGAAGCGGTCGAACAAGCTCCGGTGCGGCACGCCTCGGCGCTTTTTGTACTCGTACTTGTGCGAGTTCATGTGGCGCCGCAGGCTACGCCCCCGTCAAGACCTATTCGATTGCATTGTCCATGACATTGCAACGTACTGGCCGCCACAGTGATTATTGTACAGTTATTGTATTATACGCTTTTTGATCGTTGTACAGTTATCGTTCTATATGCTTGTTTTATGTGTATGTTTGTATGCTATTTTCGTGCTGTATATTAACCATTGCAAATAAAATCATTCATTGTTGCTCAATATGCGCATTTATCAACGGGATGAACGTGTGACGAAACAGTAGCGCTGACAAAAACGGCCAATAACAATGCGTGCGTATCCAAATCGCAACTACAAGCATTTCGGTATACGTTTACTTTCCAGGAGCATACGATGGCTACGGCTAAGTCGTTATGCTCAACGGAACGGGGCCAAATGAAGCCCGCCAAATAGCCTGTACCATGTAAGCGGAGGGATTTAAATTTCTACAACTTCCACATGAGGGAACTTCGTACCCTTCTCTTCCATCACTGCTTAAGAATCTCAGATCTCCTTCCTCACTTGGGAAGCATAAACTTTATGCTCGGAACTGCGGTAGAAGTTAGCTGTGAGCCATGCCCGACAGGGTTGAAACGAAAATATAACTCTGTTATTTCGTTTAAGCTCTTCCACCTATATTACGGCCGTTCGGAACATGAGAACATCCCTGTTTCCCGTACTTTAGAGTCGGCAGCATCCCGGAAACGGACACAGCGCTTACGTCATCTGCTGTTGTTGTGCTTAGTGAAGGTACCTGCATTCCGTTGTTTACGATTCTAGGACTACAGTAGACATGGGGGAACGGGGAAATCAGACCCGAACGGTTTCAGTGGAAACAAGTCTAGTAACTATTCCGCCGCATGAAGCGGAAAGATTACAGTAACTCATAGATGATAGTCATGTTTATGGCTGTACGATGTTCCATTCCGTTGTAAGTACTTTTCCGTTGGCGTAAAGTTTAGTTGAACGAAGCCTTCAAAACCTTCAGGCTTCAAAAGTTTCGTTAAACGAAAGCTGACACCGTCATCAACATGTCGTTCAGTCATAATGAAGCCGTTCCGGCTGGTTTCCAATGTAAGTGACCTTTACGCTGCGTCATTCCAGCTTGTTCCGCAATGCCACTCTATGCTCCATGAATGTTGAATAGGCTTTCTCATGCCTTTACGTCTTTAATATTAATATTTTCATTGAACTTTCACCACGCTTTGTTGAGAGGCGTTTTCACATCGCTTGAGGACTCTGAAGCAGATCAACATTTGCCCACAAACGTCCAAGAAGCTGCTGCTGGACAGTTGGAAGTGTGAAAGCCCCCTTTATTCCTGCTTTGCCTCAGTATCTTTGATATTCCACGATTGAATGCACCTGCGGCTGCTTTCATATGTTCAACTCTATTGAACCTGTATTCAAGCTTGAATTGTACGTAATACTAGCGCCGCATTTTCTCTATGATTAATATAAAACGTTTTCACTCTAGAATGCAGTATTACTACGCAGCTTGGCCAGTTACGTAACCTGGGACAGAGTGTACATTTGCTAGTGTGACTCTTATTTTCCTGAAGATACTGTCCATCACCTTCAGCAGATTTGCAATTACACGATAATCAAAGGTACAAAAAATTGTTTCATAAAGTTTGTTATTGATGCACAATTGAATTGCAATTGTCAAAAGTACATGAACTATCGTAATCGTTCCAGAGTTCACCAGATTAAGCTTAAACGAAGAGAAAAGCAGCCATCGCTAAACTTAAAATTGAATATCCGCGATAAGAATATTTACATATGGGAGCACGCCGTGAAACTGTGCAACAATTAAGCGCTGTCACAATGCTACAAAATGCTGCTGTTCGCAATCATTCCACATCAGCAGACAAGGTCGGCAGTGTATCAGCATTGACTCCAGTTGCTGTAAATGACGTGTTCATCGTGCAGTCCTTGAATAGAAATTTGCGCAACGACAATAATAATGCATTCCTAGTTTTGTGAGGACACTAAGTAGTTCTTGTATGCCTTATTTCTCAGGAGCTTCCGCGGTTCTACGTATTTCACCTTCAGTGAAATAACTTTATGATCTTACTATACAGCAACAGATTTATACAATGATCATGTCAAAATGGCCTAAAACTTGCGTAACAATAGAAAAAACTGCCCCAAATGTTGTTCCATGGCTACTAACATAATAGAAACTAATGAAAATTGTCTCTCTTATGGTACAAACCCGTTTTTACCCAAGCTAGTGGTTCATGGCCGTTTCTAATAACTTTTATGATTGACAAATCAAGAGAGTGCTCATGTTCATCTGAGTTAAATGTACTCCTACAAAGATCAAACAGAAAGCTGCGAATCAGTAATCCGCTGTTCCATCAGTTGTTGTTGCATGATTATGTATAATCACATTACCTCACCCTTAAGGGGTTCCTTTACGCTTCATCTGAGGGAGCCATTAGCTTGGCTGATTCATTTGAATGCAAATCCCAAAAGCCTGTGCATAGGGAGCAGAGATGTTTAGGTAGTGTCTTTCCAATTTATTATTATTATTATTATTGTTGTTATTGTTGTTGTTGTTGTTACTGTCGTGTACGTATTGGACAGTAACAATAATTGAAGAGATTCTTGCAAAACGTTCTTGCTCACTCATTCTGTTTCTAACACTTCTACTGTCTTTCCTTTTGTATTATTCTCTAGTAGATTAATGCACTTTAAAGAGAACATTAATAAATGTTCCTTATGGGCATCCACATACACACCTGCCATGAAAATACAAGTAGTCATTACGGTAGGTCCCGTTTTCAATAAAGTAACATATTCTTAATGGCCAATGGTCTGCGTTGTGTAATTCAAGAGCATTGAACAGACTAACAATGAATAGTAAAAACGCGTGAAAAGTGTACATGATGCTCAATCAGCCTTGTCATTCCTGTTCCGACACAATTCCAAATGTAGCAATGATACATTTTACTAAAATTGACGGCAAACAAATTTAATATATTTACTCCAAGAAAGCACAAAGCGGACCGGCGTACACATGGAACAGAACGGAAAATGTTCCCTGCAACAGGGGCACACGCATCGGATAGTTGAAGTGGGCGGTATGACTGTTCAGGAGCAAAAGAAATAATAACTAACTGACGGAGAACACTGTTCAATGCTGGCATGCACTTTGCGGGTGATTCATATGCAAAATACTAGCGCCAGAGGCAATAGGCTGTGGCGATGTTTAGTAATAAGCGTCTAAAGGTGTGCGCAAGTAAAGATGGTTCAAGTGCTGAAAAAATCAGCAAATGGAGGAAAGATCAAGCAACCACAAACCTGGTGCTAGAAACGTCATCTTCCACAATGCATGAATACAGTAAATACGCTTGTCGCTGGACTGCGTTCATGCGAATACGTAGACATGTTCTAGTAATGAACGAAAGTAAAGAACCAATCGATCAGTTAAAGTTCATCAGGGCATCGCATTGAATCATCAATACTGATGTTCTTGCTGATAAGCAAAACCATTGATCATAAATTAGTCATCAGCTTCATTTGACAAATAGTTTGGTGGTCAACGCTGAAACTTTTTGGAAAATTCTGCAGCTTTTCAATATCAACTCTTCCGTTGCGACCGCAGTGTTGATCACCATAGGCGTACTGTACCAATTGGCCTGCTCATCTTTGATAACTGCAGCTCCTGTTGCTTGACACGTCTCCTCACTGTTGATGTGTCTGAACGAATCCTTTAGGCTTGACCTTCGACCTGCGGACTGGGAATGAATTTCCGTCCGTTTGCTGCAGCTAACACATTTCCGCAGCGTTCCCATCCACGCGGCAAAATGCAACAGGAAATGAGAAGCAGTTGTCTCATCCTCACAAAAATTAATTCGCAGCGTAGCGGTATTGCTACTACTAAAGTGACGTCCACGTAAATACCTCCGCAATGCCTTGCTATTATGAATTCTTATATGTATCTAAAGATTTATTGTCATGATGTCACTGTGGTCTAGTTTGAAAGAGCGGCCGCATACTGCGCGGAACCAAGCTGCGGCTCGGCAACGTTGCCTTTGCGGCGAGATTGCCCAGAATGCACGTAGCTATGATTGGCAATTTGTCCCAGACGCGCTACACCGCTGTTGAGATTCTAAATTGACCTGAAGGGTTACAGGAATAAATTCATACATTCAATAGCGTTCATTTTTGGTAACTGGCAATTGCAGATGTATTGAACAACGTCAATGAAAGCATAACTGCTCCAGCCTGCAATTATGCTCAGTGAACTTGCTACGGAGACTTGAGGAGGCCTACTTTCAAGGGAACTACGCTGAAGAGAAGCTGTGCTGAAGATTGCGTTTCATTGCATTCGCCAAGATTTGAGGAACTTTGCGCTGGCTACTTTCCGGTCGCAATGCTCGCTGTAGGAACAGTTTTTTAATATTTTTTCAGTACTTTTATAAGCAAGAGAAATGTTTTCTAAACACCTGGAAACCACGGCGCAATGGTGAACCATGGAATCACCGTAAATAAACTACAGTATCCCATATGGAATCAGCGTTATCTGACGATTTACAAGCTCCTCCAAACGATGTCGAAATGTTGTCAAAGGCAGGGAAGCAAGTATTGCTGTCAAAGGTAGGGCCAGTAAGCACAAATCTGTCTGACATCGAACGACCATAAACTAAGAAGTTATATCGCTTTGCTGTGGTTCGCTAGGCAGGGCGTATTTAGTGATCATTGATTGAAACATAGCTACTCCTTTGGATGATGCCATATTTTGAAACCCCAAACGTTCCTGTCGTTTCCGCAAATTCTCCGTCGGCGTAGCAAACTTTGACAAGGCTTCATTTTATCTGTAAGCTCATTTCTTAGAATTGAATAGTCGTTTTCAAGGGATTGCTCGCTGTACCGTAGCCTGAAACCAATCGTCAATTTCTTTATAGTATCGTCACGTGGTTGATTGTCCTTAATTCTACATAAATTGGGCTAATCTGGCCAATTCAACAACATGTGGAAAATGGTGGCGAAGGTGAACCTTTCATGTGTGAGCTGTTGGCTCTACATATTCTCGATCACGCCAACATTTCCCCTTATTTACGGAGTTACCCGCGGATTTATCCCAGGATTAATACCCCGGATTGTTCCTCCCCAGGAACTAAGTCTGTCCTTCTAAGCTTAAGCACATCAAAGGATCGTGGTGTGCTTATCTAGAAGACAGCAAATTTTTGGAAAGGAGCGATTACGCTCCGCAATGGCGTTTGCAAGTTGGTTACGTTAAGAACAGTCAAAAATTCCCCGTCAGGAAGTAAGTACACGGTATCATTATTGGCAATTCAGCCAGGGTTTCCCTAGTGAATCCCACGACATCCCATTCCTGAAGTAAAAGCGTTACCCAGTTATAAGCTCAAGAGCGAAGTTGCTTAATGTGAAGTCATTTTTTACCCTGTGAAAAAGGGGTCAGAAGCCCTGGAAGCTCAATCATTAAAGAATTTGATTGAAAAAAATGTTGTAGTTATAAAGGTTGGCAATGGTAAACAAACAAACAAATCCAAAAATATGGTGGCGCACTTCCAGGATCAGAGCTTAGGAATAACATCGCCGCTTTGTCCTGCTTCCCGTCATCACAAGCATGCTGTATCTCTCGTGAGCTGCGACGCGAAGTGGCGCCTAACGCTCTGCGCGCAGACGTCGGGGACAATGGGGGTGAGCAAACAGCGTCAACAATGGGAACGAAGCAATTCACCTACTTGTGATTGGCAGGGATTTAATAAGTTTTCTAAACATGCTTTCTGAATTGACTGAAACTTTTTCAGCTGCTGCTACGCTTCAGGCGTCTCGAATTGTCAAATGAGGCAAAGTACGAAAACTGGATCTCTACCGCAGTGACAGTAAATGATATTGAAGTTATGTTATTCACTACCGTCCTACTGTGAGTGGAGGGTATGTTTCTCTTCGTTTGGTGACAACGCGATGCTGAAAACTACTCCCAACCCAGAGATTCCGCCGTGTGCCTATTCTCTGTACCTGAAGGAAAATATGGTTATTGTCGCTGCCGCGAATCTAACAATGGACCATGACAAAGTGCCGAGATTGACGAGCGCTTCGCGGGAGGCAGTTCCGCTTGAGCGCAACTTGGTAAATGTGCAGACGCGTGTTTCCATCTTGTGAAAATAAGTGTATAGGAATACAAGGAGAGAGCCAAGCAACTGTTGAACGAGTGTACGAATACGAGCGATGCAAATATCGAGCAGCACGGACATTCGCCGCCCCCTGAGCGCAGCAATGGTGAACAGTTGCTTGTAGTTCGTCGAGCCTAGAATAACTTAGCCTTTTTAGCAACTGCTCAGATCAACAGCGAGGAAGATCAAGTAGAGGTTTTGATGATTGCGAACTTGCCACATACACTCATCATAGTTGTTCCTTTACCAGGACAAACAGAATGCTCCATCGCCTGTTCAGGCGGGGAATGAGCATAAGGTCTTTTCAAGTGCCCTTAAACAATACAACGATGGTAGCGTTCGTCAAAGACGCACCGGCTGATTGTGCAACCTTGACGTGCTTTTGCAGCAATAAACTTCGCCTATCAGCAATCCATCAACAGAGCCCGCGTTTTGAAAGAGTCCACTAAACAGTATGAAAAGGCGGTGGACATTTTGGAGGAGCTTCTCAGGGAGCTGCGAGGCGTCCCTGAAAAGAACGTGTTCTGTGCAAAGTTTCTCGAAGTAGTTCATAAAGCTTTGATTGAGCATTTTGATGACCTTCCACTTCCAGGTAAGCGGTTTTCCAAACAGTTGCTTGCTAATCGGTCGATCTGTTCAGGTGGCTTCCACGTATGCGAAAGTCCACTGAAATATTTGACCAAGGCCCACGCAATCGTGGCAGAAAATAATCGAAAGAACGCTACCTTCATTGCCAGTTACAACGCAGCCCTTGATCGTCTGAAGTTGCCTTGCATTCGTCAATTTCGCAAGAGTTTCGGAATAGCCGACTATTGGGACGCCAAAGAATAGGCAGGTTCCATTGTTTAACTTGATAGCATTATTATGCTACAACTACTTGGTTAGCTATTTACTTCAGTGTCGGCTCGTAATAAGCAGGTAGCTATTGTGTTCTGCAGTGATTATAACTTTTTAAGTTGTGTAAGTAAGTGAAACTTGACAATTCATTAATAACGTGGACGGTGGAACTGAACTGCTACAGTATAAAGCAACGAATTTTAGACTGCGGATGGGACAATCATTGTTCAGGCAAAGGATACCTAGGAAGCAAATGTCCACTAACTGCTTTGGGTCCTTTTCTCATCTCTCTGCCGAACTAAGGATTTGATGCCAATATTTTGGCTTTGTTCCCGCTTATGCATTCTTATTGCAAGCTGCCGAGCTGTTCGCCTTATTTTAAGGTTATAGCGTCTACGCTAAGTCCAACTGCCTTTACTTTCTTTTGCAAGGCGTCGCTATTTGCTGCGGGACTACTTAGCCCAAAAAGTTATTTGCAATGGGGAAGCTATGCTGCTGGATATTTAGGTTTAAATTTTCATCATCCTTAGCTTCGAGCCAACTGCCGTCACGGAGCGAATGTTGCCTTCTACGCAGCTTGCTAAAATATTTCTGTCTGGGAAGCAGTCGGTGGTCATTCAACCTCAGTGTCATTTTGTATCTGTAGTCGCAGCGTCTCTCACAATGGAGTGTTCCTTTCGGATCATGCTTGTTTCATTACCCGTAGGGGTTTAGCGTCGCTAGGGGGGGCGCTGATAGCGTTTCTGTTGCTGAACGCTCATATAAAATGCTAAGAAGACACTGTTGAGACGTATTCGTGATGGTGAACTATAAGAGCATTTGCAGGTTGAGCGAGGGTGAGCTGGTGGCTGCGCGTACTGCATGACAGCAGAAAGTTAAGATAAAATTGTGACTATTAGGTTGCCCTAAAGATGAACAGCTTCCTGGACTTCCAAGCACGCAGCACAGTAGGGTATTCTGGAGGTTAGTGCAGTCAACAGAACAGAAGGTGCAAACGGATGGTTGCTTCCTTTCATAATGTATACGGGAAATATTAGCCCTATATTAAGACCTAAGCTTTGGTAAAGGCGCAAAACGATGCCTACAGTTGTGATGCTTGCAGTGTAGCGGAATTTATGAAATTATGGCGCAGAATCAATATGATAAATTCATGGGAACGGTGCCTTGGGTGAAGGAATTCGAAATGAGAATGTGCGAACAGCAAGACAGGAGAAAGTTAACATAAAATTGTAACTATTGGGTTGTCATAAAGCTGAACAGCTTCCTGGACCGCCAAGCAAGCTGCACGGTTGGAATAGCTGGAAGTTTGTGCCTGCAGGCAACAGAACAAAAGGCGTGAACGCGTGGTCGTGTGTTGCCTTCATAATGTATACGGGAAACATCAGCCTTATGTTAAGGCTAAACTTAGATATGGGCAGAAGAGGGTGCCTATGGTTGTACTGCTTTCGTAATCTAAAAGGGAGACATGATCCTCATTTTATGGCCTAGGCTTAAGCATGAAAAGAAAACGATACCTATGGTCGTGTTGCTTTCATATTGTACATGTGAAAACATCAGCCTTATGTTAAGGCTTAGGTAACGGAAGAATATGATGCATATGGTGGTGTTGCCATTGTTATTGAAACTTGGATGTCATACTCTGCTGCAGTTATTTAAGGTTAAGGTGAAATAATTATGTTGCGTTCGGGTCTAAGCTTCGTTAAGGATAGGAAGCGAAGCGTGTGATGGAAACCAGTTGTACAGTCGATGGTATGGTATTTGATTGGTCTGACAGATGGTATTTTGAAGTAAGGTTTGCTAGAGTTTCGGTAAATTGGTTTGGCGAATGCTGAAGAGCAGATGTCTCTGCTGCAGCGAACTCAGAAGCATTTGTCTCTGCGTTGGCGTATACTTCTTTGTACTGTATTCTTGCTGCAGTTAAGAACGATGATGAGGGCCGTAACAATAGGAAAAATGTGGGTGTGCTGAGAGTTTGTGACTAATGACACTTGATTAGTCGGGGTTAAATCCAAGTAGGTGGACGTCAAGGAACGAACGAAATTGCTACCGGCTGGCGACGCAAGCTGATACTATTTGAAGATGTCTCATGTTGTGATGATGACTCGTAGCATACTCTTGAACTTTGCTCAGCTTTGTGCTAAATTTGTCAACGATGAAATGGCTGCTGTGCAGTTTATGCAAGCAACGGGCCTAATTCACGATAGAAGAATCTGACCCTGATGTGGTACATGCATGGTGCTGCGGTACATGGAGGAACGTGGCGACGTGCTGTGGCGGTGCTGCGGGAAACAGTGACGAAAAGAGTTGTCGCGGAAAACAGGAACGTGGTTCCAAGATAGCAATTGATCGACGAATAGTTTCTTGCTCATTGTAGTGGTGCTTAGGGTGTGAATAGCACGTGAAGATTATGATCGAGAAACTACGGTCGGCAGTTGTCCCGTTGCTGTTCTCGAACTAAAGGTTAGTTTTCGCTTGGCGATGTGGTTTTTCAGGTAAGTCCCTCAAGTAAACGAAAAAGTGGGCTATTCCTCGTTGGTCGGCCGTTTTGCTGCTGTGTTCTATTTCGCACACAATACGCCGACATCGATGGTGGCGCCATCTACACAATTGGGGTTTAGGCAGACAAGTGTCGAAACTACGGTTGTGCCACCTGCATTATCAACAACAAATCAGCGGTTCGCTTGCGACATTGGCGTCCCTTACAGCAGTGATTCCCAACGCGGACCCTGGAACCCCCTTGGGGGACCCAGAGATGCACAGGGGGCCCTGGAAAGTGAAAGGGTCCCTGGGAGAGCCTTGACAAGATTAAAGGCACTCTAGTGTGGCAATCGTAGGTGACCGAGCGCTGGAAAGTTCAGAAGGGTAAGGGGCGATACGGTTTCGATCACTTCATGCAGGATGTGAAACAATATTTCCGTTCGTCTGATTGTTCGTTTAGCAGCGAACTTGACCATACTCGTGAACTTCTTGCTTTGTGATGCTTTGCGACAACGCAGCCATCAAATCCTGTTTCTTTCTTTCTCTTTGCAAAGTCAGAACCTGATTACACCTTTCTCAAATTTGACAAGCACTATGATTAACCAAAAGTTTTAGCTCGGAAATAGACGCCTTATGTGGGAAATCGCTCTCTACTGGGGTACGTTTCTGAGTCACCTGTCATGGTACGCCGCGTCTCTGGAGGAATAAAGACAGACAGCACAGCTTTAAGGCATGACAGAGTCGCTACTACTCAGCTGACAGAACGAGGGAAGATCATGAGTATCGTTTATTAATATTATGAATTGTGCGCTGACTGCATAGTGTTCTCCGTCCAGAAGCCTTTCTACGTCCTACGTTTCATCTGCTATCATTTTCAACTGCTAGCTACCCGAGTAACAACAGCCCGTTGAAGAACTGCTCTTTCTTGATTATAAGCATTCCTGAACTTTCATGAGGGCTAAATCGTTCGCAACAACGGCAACGAAGTAAGTGCGATGTTTAGAGCCGGAGACCAGCTCTCCTGGCTGAATAGTAAACTAACTTGGAATAACTTTATTATCAGGATACGTATGGTACCTTACCCACTTTGGTTTTTAGTTTCTCCTTTGGTTGGATGAAAGTTGTTTGCCATTTTCTTCTACTTAGCATTGCAATTTACTGTTTTGTACCTCTACGCCAGGTATATTTCTGTACGAGCACGGTATCGGTCCTTAGTCGACGGTGTACTACGTTCAGGTAACCATTAAGAAAATTGAACCACTCAGCGCATTATCGTTCCGCTTAGTTGGTTACTGACGTACTATAGATAGCATAATATTTTTTGTAGAACACCCCAATTCCCTGTTTTGTTTATTTGAACAACAATATGACGGAGCTTTCAGAACTAGATTGTTCCGGTTTGAGCATCAATATGTGAATGGCACTGAATACGGAACAGGTAAATTCTGAATGCTTCATCACATTGTTGTTCAAATAAGAAAATAGTAGAATTGGCGTCTTCTTGAAAAAAATTCCGCTGAAAATGTGCTTTCCATAGACGACAGAAGCGAAAAGGAAGTGTAGGCAGTATAGTGTGGAGTACCTAAAGTACGGATTCATAAAATCACATTTGAGCCCGCAACAACTATTCTGCCTGATCTGTGAAAAACTTTCGCCAATGAATTTATGAGGCCGTCAAAATTGGTCAAGCATTTGAAAAGCATGCACAGCGACATGGCGTGTAAAGATTTGTCTTACTTTCAATCTCTTCAAGACAAGTTTCAAAAACGGGCAAAATTGCCAAACTTGTTTTCATGTGCGTCACTGATGAATAATGATGGTTTGCGTGCCTCATACAACCTATGCTTACATATTGCCAAATCTAGAAAGCCATATACTATTGGGGAAGTACTGCTGCTTCCAGCTATCAGTGAAGTCTGACGTACTATGATGCACGTGCCGGCAACCGACATTATCCGTTAAATTCCTTTGAGCAACAATTCGGTGCAACGGTGTATTGATGCAATGGCTACATATGTAGAAAACACGTTGTGCAATTTTTTAAGGACCACGCAATTTTCATTACAGCTGGACGAATCGATCTTGCCGCAGAATGAAGCTCTACTGCTAGCATATGTTCGTTTATAAGGGAAGGAAAATTAGTTCAGGAATTATTGTTTACCAAAGATTTGGCAACAGATACTAAGGGTGAATCTATATTTTTGTTGTGTAAGAGTTTTTTTTAAAGAGAAAGGAATTCCACTCACAAATGTAGTATCAGTTGCAAAGGATGGCGCCTCTTCAATGGTGGGATGCCATCGCGGATTTATTTCCCACTTGAAAAGATCAGTACCAGATTTGCTAGCGTTGCATTGCGTGATTCACCGGCAACATTTAGTTGCTAAACGGCTCACAGATCATCTGCATTGCTCTTTAAATAATGTCATCACCGCTGTTAACAAAATTAAAAGTAGTCCTTTGAAAGACAGGTTATTCAGACAAATGTGTGAAGAAAATGATGAAGAATTCAATCGTTTGTTACTCCACACAGAAGTTCAATGGCTATCAAAGGGAGCATGTTTGCTCCGTTTTAATAACCCTTTTCCATACCGTTTTGCAATTTCTCGAACAGGAGTACGTTGGGCTACGTGACAATTTGCAGAAGTGCAAAGGTGACATAGCTCACATATCAAACCTATATTTTCAGTTTAACGAAATGAACCTCCAACTACAAGGAGGCGAACTAAATCTAGTGAAAACTAAAAGAATTATTGCAGTTTTAATCACTAAGTTGGTTCTTTTCAAACAGAACTTGGGACACTGAAATTTATACCAATTCCCGAATCTTAACAGGCTCAGTGACAATGGCGAAATAAATTATGACGACATGCTTGTGTACTGCAATCATTAGACCATGCTGCATACGGACATGTGCGAAAGATACGCAAACATATTGTCCATGACAATACCAGCTTGGATTTTGGACCCATTCTCGAGCGTTGATGGAGCAGATGTCCTTTTGCAGGAAGAGTTGATAGAGTTGCAAGCTAACGAAGAGTTGAAGCCTAAGCTCAAGGATGGTTATACCCAGTTTTGGTTACAGCGTCAAATTAGAGATCTTTTCCCCGGTTTATGGGAAATTGTTAAAAGTCCCTCGTTCCATTTCCCTCATCTTATTTAGTTGAACGTGGGTTCAGCACCGTAACAGATCTTTTGGAAAAGAAAAGAAACCGGTTACAGATAGTAAAGCGCGGCAATTTGCTCTTGCTGCTTACTAATGTTTAGCCTGACGTGGAAAAATTGGTGCTATCCCATCAGCCTCAGCCTTCACATTAATTAAGCGGAAATGAACAACAGCCTATGGTCTTATCCTCGAGAAAGGCTCGACTTAGGTGCCATATTTTGCGGTCGAGAAAAACTGAATCGGGTGTTAAATAACGCACCATACTGACGTTATTAACTGAGCAGCAAAAACTGGAGAAGCGAGAAATTCACTACGATCTTCACCGTCAGAAGACCCTGTTGTGATCTGATATGTAACAACGAAGCTTAACTATATGGGATGTGAGGACTATGCTTCTAGGACCAATTAAAATCTTACGATGTTGAAATGTTTTTCTACGGATTCTTCCATCTTAGGATGCTCTGATTATATCTGTCGCGAAATTGAACGGATGGGATTCGTCGTACAAGTTTGCGTGAAAGCCTCCGTTACTGGAAATTCAGAATTTCCAAAGCAAGAGATTGATTAACTTAGTGTGATTGAGAAAGTTTCTTCGGGAAAATTCACTAAACACGAAAATAGGTAACAGGAAACATTACACTGTTTGAAGCATATCCAAAGCGCTCGTTTGAGAACGGTTGCAGGTGCTTGAAGAATTGTTAGACGATTTTGCCCTGTCGTTTAGGGTTCGATTGGGGAAATCCCAGTGGTGACAAGTTCAATGCTTCAACCTGTGCTAAGTGCTGACCATTGCTCAAGTCCCTATTCAGGCAAGCTTACAAGGAAGTCACCGGTAAAAACGCAAAAACTGTAGGGAATCTAATAAGAGCATAAGGGCGGCGGTAAACAGTTGGTGGGGGGGGGGGGGAACGATGGTTAGCAGCAATGAAAGGGGTCCTGGCTCCAAAAAGATTGGGAATCACTGCTCTACAGCAACAACGGGGAACGAGATAAACATGATCCGACACGCACCTTTATAAGTAAATAAGGTACAATGAAATTAAAAAATAATAAAGTAAAACTGAATAAAAGTAAAATTAAGAGATGAAGTAACGTAAATAAATTAGTACAAAATAAGGATAAAAGGATATGATCCAAAATGGATAAAAGGACATGATCTAAAAAATAGGGAGATACAAAGAAATTAAAATTGAGATTGTGGATCTAAATCCAGGAACCTCAGGGTGAAGGAAAACTAATCGCTTGTATCAACATAAGTGAGAAATAGAATAATGTAGGATTGTGGAAAAAGGGGAGTTGGCATATGAGGGGGCAGTGTGTGTGTAGGACTGAGTATAGGCTATATATTTGTTCTGGGGAAGTGTTACATCGTTTCCACATTTAATTGGCAGCAGTTTGTCCGTGCTGCTACCATTGACCATATGTCACTAGCAACTTCCCCTTCGTCTCGATTAATGCATTGGTTGTGGTGTATAACCAGTGCTTCTTTGATCTTTCTTAGTTTGTAATTAGTTTCATGGGTCAATTTTGATACGTTGATTCGGTCGTCTGGTTGTGGACACGTTCAACTAGTGCTGAAACATCTATAGCGTTCTATTATACTCTTGATGAGTAGTTTGTTTGTCGTCGCCCTCTCCTCCTTGGGCTTTCTCCTCGTTCCCTGCTTTCTTCCGTCCTGTATCTGTGCGTAGCTCCCAAGTGTTCCTGAACCCTTCTATCAATACTATGCCCAGTTTCACCTATATATCTCTCCATAACCACATTGAATAATGTAAATTACCCCTTCTTTCTGTCCAGTTGGGATCTTGACTTTGCCTGATCGTAGTATAGACCTCAAATTGTGCTGATTTTTGAATGCGATTGTGACTCCCAGTCTACTAGCTGTTCTCTGTAGCTTTTCATTTAGAAATGGATAGTATGGTAGAATAAGTTCCCTGTCGAACGTTGGACTTACATTTACATCCATGTAAACAATTTGGTCATTGTTCTATCTGCTAAGCCTTTTCTTGATGCATGCTTCCTTCAACCTAACGAGGAAACCATTCTTTTTTTATGTTGATGACACTTTGCCGTTGTGAAGAAGAAAAATGAAGATGAATTATTGAGCCATCTAAACAGTGTACTCCAGGAAGATATCCAGTTCACGATTGAAAAAGAAGCGGTAAGTCGCTTAGCGTTCTTAGATGTATTAATAGTGAAATTTGGGTATCTCGTAACGGGTCTTGGCATGTTTTGATGACTTCACGGCTTGTACCCGTTCTTCTGAATTCGTAGTGTCTGAAATTAGCAGAAAAACAACGCCCTACCAGCGAGTGGATACGCAGTTATAAGTAAAAACCAGAGCACTGTGGAAACCATTTCGAAGCTTTCGGAACGATCTTGTTCCGTCGTCAGCGATTTATTGGTTGTGTAAGGGAATCCCGATCTCGATGGGTATCTGTAGGCTGGGTCAGTAGGTCAGTTTGTATGGTGCAACATTTGCTTTGGATCATGTTTGTTTCACGCCCCGTACACGTTTCGCTGCGCTAGGGGGCGCTGATAACGTTTCTGTTGCTGGGCCGTCGTATAAAATAGTGGGAAAGCAGCGTTGTGACGCATTTGTGATGGCGACAGTTAATTACGGGAAGTTGTACTCGATGACTGACGAAGAGTTGGTGATATTTTTGCAGGAGAAGGGCCTTATCCACCGTGAAAGGACCTGCAACAGAGGCCACGCAATGAAGCTGACGTGTGCCCGAAGCGGACACTCGGCGGCGTTGAGGTGCCGGGCCGGAGGTTGCTGCCAAGAGGTATCGGTTCGAAGAGGAACGTGGTTCGATGGTAAGGAGAGGTAGCGTAGTCGTGCTCTATATCGTATGTTTAATAGGACCGCGGATGAGAACGCCGTTGAAGACGGCTGTTCTCTTCATGTACGACTGGTGCCGCCAAATTAGCAGCGTTAGGAACTGCGAGCGCGAGCTGGGTAAGGCAGAGTTATGTTGTACAATGTTGGTGTTGCAGGATATGCTTTTAAGGCATGTGCAAGAACGCCGTGGTCACGTGGAACCACTGGATGCGCCAGCTCGCGACGGAGGCGGCATCAGGGGACGCGGTCCAGATCGGCGGAGAGGGCCTAACTGTGGAAGTAGACGAAACGTTGTTTTCCAGAAGGAAATACAACGTCGGCCGTCTGCTTCCACAGCAATGGGTGTTTGGCAGCATATGCCGTGAAACAGGAGAACTCTTCGCCGTACCCGTTCCAGACCGATCCAGGGAAACGCTCCTGGCCCTGATCTTGAAGCACGTCCGGCCCGGCAGCACTGTCATGACGGATCAGTGGAGGGCCTACTCAAGGCTCTCCGCTGAGGGGTTCACCCACCTCACGGTGAACCACTAGGTGAACTTGGTGGACAGGGTGACCGGCGCCCACACCCAAACCATAGAGTCTCTATGTCCGATGTCGTCCTCTCGGACCTCGTATTCTGCAACCTCTGTCGGATGATAGACTTAATCAACGAAGTTGGGTAACCATTCTTTTGTAGCGCTTTGGCGATGTAATTTAGTTCTGTGCACAGGTGCTTTGGGTCACATATCGTCACGGCTCAGTCTATCATCGCAGTTGCAATACCTGTTTTCACCGACAGAGGGTGATGAGAGGTGAAGTGGAGGTATCTGTCGGAATGTGTTGGTTTTCTGTAAACAATCGTGGTTAGCTTCCTTCCTTCTTTTTTGTACCAACACATCTAGGAACGGAAGACTGTTTTTTACCTCCTTCCCCATCGTCAACGTAATCTTTCCAGGGTAGATGGAGTTCAGTTGTTGTAGTAGGGTGATGTCCTCCCCTTCTTCTAAAATAGCAAAACAATCATCCACGTACCTTTTGAAGAGTACTGGAGCCACGGGACAACTGTCTTTATTCAACGCCATTTCTTCGAATTTTTCCATGAAAACTTCTGCCAAAACTGGAGATAGCGAACTCCCCCATGGGTGCTCCGTTAGTTTGTGCATAAAACGTATCTTGAAACCGAAAGAAATTTCCCTCGTCCATGCAAAATGAAATTAATTTTACAATGTGGAAAGGGTTAAGAGAAGTTCTTTGGTGCAAGGTGCTATCTGAGTTGAGCAAACGTTGGAGGGTGCTGAGTGTGTGGGCCATGGGAATGCTAGTGGAAAGGTCCTTCACGTCATAGCTTACCATGACGTGGTTTCGTGCAATAGTGAGTGTCTTCAGTGCTGAACAAAAATCTTTGTGGTTGGAGACATGCGAAACTAGGTTTCTCGTTAAAGGTTGAATGATAGATTTAAGGTAAGAACAGAGGTCAGAAGTCATGTTTTTTGTGCTGCATATCACCGGTCTTAACGGAATCTCTGGTTTGTGGATCTTCGGAAGTCCGTATAATTCTGGACATTTCGAGTATCCCACGAAATGAAGTTTCTGTGCTATTTTGGACAGAGTCTTGTCTTTGGCCTCTTCTGCGAAGCATCGTAAGAGAAGCAGAGCTACCTTCTTTGTTCCATGGAACAAAGAAGGTAGCTCTGCTTCTCTTACGATGCTTCGCCGAAGAGACCAAAGACAAGGAAACAAACGTGGGAACATGGGAACAAATGGAAAACCACAGCTTTCCGGAAACCGACGAATTCAGGAAAATATCTCAATCTTTTATGAAACCATTCAATGAGCGTAAAAACAGGGATAATTACATGAATGGTTGACCGTGCTATCAAACACTGCAGCGCATAATTCCTACAAGAAAAATGTGGCTTCATACGGACAACGCTAAGAAGAAATGGTTTCCCGTTAGGTTGACAGAAGCATGTATCAAGAAAAGACTTAGCAGATGGAACAATGACCAAGTTAGAGTAAATGAAGGCCCAACGTTCGACAGGAACTTATTTTGCCATACTATCCATTTCTAAGTGAAAGACTACAGAAAGCAGCCAGTAGACTATGAGTCACAGTCACATTCAAAAATCAGCACAATTGGATGTCTATACTACGATCAGATAAGGTCAAGATCCAAACTGAACAGAAAGAAGGGGTAATTGACATTATTCAATGTGGTTGTGGAGCCAGATATATAGGTGAAACTGGGGATAGTATTGACAGAAGGGTTCAGCAACACCCGGGAGCTTCACACAGATACTGGAAGGCAGAAAGCAGGGAACGAGGAGAACGCCCTAGGCAGAGAGAATGACGACAAACAAGCGACCCATCAAGAGTAAAACAGGACGCTATTAAATGCTTCAGCACTAGTTGAACATGTCCGCAATCAGACGACCGAAACAAGATGTCAAAACTGACCCTTGAAACTGATTACAAACTAAGAAAGATCAAAGAAGCACTGTTTATACGCCACAACCAATGTATTAATCGAGACGAAGGGGAAGTTGTTATTGGCGTATGGTCAATGGTAGCAGCTCGGACAAACTGCTGCCAATTAAATGTGGAAACGATGTAACACTTCCGCAGAACAAATATGTAGCCTATACTCAGTCCTACTCACACACTGCCCCCTCATATGTAAACTCCCCTTTTCCACAATCCTACATTATTTTATTTCTCCTTCATGTTGATACAAGCGATTAGTTTTCCTTCACCCTCAGGTTCCTGGATTTAGATCCACAATTTCAATTTTAATTTCTTTGTGCCTCCCTAACAATTTTTAAAGATCATATCCTTTTATCTTACCTTATTTTATATTAACTTGTTTACGTTACTTCATCTCTTAATTTTACTTTTATCTTGTTTTACTTTATTATTTTTTACTTTTTCTTTTTATTCTACTTTATTTACTTATAAAGGTGCCCTTATAACATGCCAGTCTTACATCTAATTTCCCTGTAAACCAAGTTACTCTAAGCTTACGTCCACGTCATTTTAAGCAAGACTGAGCTGCATGATGCAACCAACCTTGCATGTTTACATTAGCGCTGATGACGGAAGAGACATCTTCCAGAAGCTCTGCAATATTTCTTGCACAATAATAGGAAAAACGGGGAATTTCCTTGTTTACAGCTGAGAATAAACTATGAGGTTTTACCCCGTCCCTGGAAAACTTATTTTCAATCACAACCTACGGAGCTCGTTAACATGTGGAGTTAGCTCTCCTATGCTTCACAATGGCGGGCCAACAAGCCAAAAAGTGCGATCAACATGAGAATGACGGTCAACTTATAGAGGTGGTCAACTTTGGAGGTTCCACTGTATGTGCATTCATGACTGCGCAGTGCTACCAAGCACTTTCTCCATTTATCACAGGAGACGACTATGGAGAAGTCTCGAAAGCTACGATAGTTGTCGAACTAGGAAACTGGGGCAATCTTGAATGCTCACATGCTACAGGAGAAATTGAATAAAAGAGGAGCTAGCTCATGTTAAAATTTAATACATAGCAAGTATAAGAACATTGGGCATGTCTCCAGAAAGAGATAACGCTTAGCTATGCCACTGCGGAAGTCTAATTTTCGCATATATATATATATATATATATATATATATATACAGTGGGTTCAAAAAGTGTTGAGCCTTACATATTTGTTCTGTGTGTTTCAAAATGTTTTTATTATTTT